>CM071847.1:15021298-15698224 GCA_036507275.1 Sicyos edulis
TTCGAGTAAGCAGATACTTGAGGCTCGGTGATCGGTAAACATCCGAATCCGCTCACCATACAGTGTAATGCCTCCAAATCTTGATTGCAAACACCATCGCCGCTAACTCCATATCATGAGTCGGGTAGTTCGCTCATACGGGCCGGTGACGGGAAGCATAGGCAATGACCTTCCCGCGGCCGCATCAACACACAACCTAATCCAAACTTGGAAGCATCATCAGAGACCACGAAACCACCCCCTCTCCGGATCGCCAACAGTCGGTGTTGAAGTCAAACTACGCTTGAGCCCGGCAAAGCTCTCATCACACTCGCTCTTTGTCCCAAACAAACTCGACAACCCTTCCTCGCGAGGACGAGTGAGGGGCGAGGCTAAAGCAGAAAAGTCTTGACGAACCGACGGTAGTAACTCGCCAAACCTGAAAAGCTGCGAATCTCGGCAATCAAGTCGGCTTGGCCCATGAACTCACGGCCTCAATCTTCGCGGGGTCCACGGCTATACCATCTCTCGAAACCACGTGGCCTAGGAAGGCCACCGCTCCAACCAGAAATCACATTTGGAAAACTTCGCATAAAGTGGTTTTCCTCAAAGCCGCCAATACTCGTCTCAAATGCTCGCATGGTCTTCTTTAGACCTCGAATAAATCGAGAATATCGCCAATGAACACGATGACGGTTGTCCAAAAATGATTTGAACACCCTATCCATCATGTCCATGAACGCGGTGGGGCATTGGTCAATCCAAACGACATAACCACAAACTCATAGTGACCATATCCGGACTCGAAAAAGTTGTCTTAGGAATGTCGGCATCCCCGATCCATGAATCGATGGTAACCGGATCTCGAGATCTATCTTGGAGAACACGAAGCTCCTGAAGGCGATCGAACAAATCATCGATACGGGCAACGGATACTTATTCTTCATCGTCACCTTATTAAGCTCGCGGTAATCAATACATAAGCGCATAGAACCATCCTTCTTTTTCACAAACAAAATCGGGTGCTCCCACGGGACACACTTGGACGGATGAACCCTCGGTCTAACATCTCCCGCAATCGAATCTTGATTCCTTTAACTCACTGGCGCCATGCGTCACGGAGCCTTCGAGATAGGGAGGGTCCACGGCTCGAGCTCAATATTGAAGTCAACCTCTCTCTTTGGGGGCAACCCGGTAACTCCTCAGAAACACATCCGCGAACTCTTGCACGGCCGGCACTGATCGACCATGCAAGGCGAGGCGGCGCTCTTCCTGCACAACTTGGCTAGATAGCCCCAAGCTCCATGAGCTAGCAAACGACGAGCTTTCACGGTGACACCATCGGCGGGCAAACTCCACCCTGGACTCCACGAAACTTAAAAGTGGGCCGACTGGCGGCCTGAACACTACTTCTTTCCGGTGGCGGTCAATCAACGCGTGGTTAGCGACTAACCACTCCATACCAAGAATCACATCAAAACCGCTCATAGGCGTAACTATGAGCGTAGCCACAAGCAACTCTCCGGATATCTCGATCCGCCATCCTTAATCTTATCTCTAGCCAACATACTAACTCCCGAAGGAGTTGCAACAGATAACTCAAAACCTAGAGGCTCTAGTCTTAACTTAGCATGCTCGAGCAAACAACACAGATACAAATGAATGCGTGGAACGAGAATCAAACAAGACAAATGCGCGATGATCTAAAACAATAAGCGTGCATTCGCCTTACGGCGGCATCCGTGACGCGCTCGCCTCTGACGGTCGTAGCAAACACTCGACCGCTGGCTGCTATTGGCCGAGCCGCCATAGCCGGGCCGATCACAAAAACGGGCCATGTGCCCCTCTCTACCACAACGGTAGCACAATCTAGGTCCAGCCGACAAGCTCCGGCGTGGACTTTCCCACAAGTAGCACAAGCGAAATCGCTCGGGTCCTCCCTGCTGTCGGGTGGGAAACAATTTGGAGCTCTCCGTGATCTCTGCTTCAGCGCGCCCTTGGCGGCGCGCCGCCTCCCGAAAGTCAAACTTCCTCTTCGCCCACAGTTCTGCCGGGACGGGACGCTGAACAGAGCGGCAACAACCCGCTCGTGAGATACTTCCCATTATAGATCGTGGCTAAATCGAATGACCCTAGCATAAGTGTCGGGGGCCGAGCCACGACATCACGGGAAACACCCGCCTCAATCCGGATATGAACTTCCGAATCTTCACCCGGGGTGGCAATCAAGCGAGGAGCAAAATATCCATACTCCGAGAACTTGCGCTCATATTCCTCAATGGAATCGAGACCCCGCTTCGTGTTCGGAAGAGCTCCACCATCTTCTCCCGAGCCTCATCACCGATGAACTTTACCTTGAACTCGGCCTTGAAGAACTCCCAAGTAGCGGGTGGAGACCCGGTGGTCTCTCGCTCAAGGTGGACTCCCACCACCATCTCATTGTGCCTCCTAGCACATGAGCCGCACATCTCGGCCTCGAATATCGGGGCACACCATGATCGGGAAGGTGTACTCCAAATGGGCAATCCACTGGCTGCGCGCTAACGCATCACCGGTGGCATCAAACTTCTCGAGCTTCCACTTCACAAAATCCTTGACCACCTACCCAATTCCTCGGCACCCTCCGCCATATCGCCTCTGGGCTACTTGCTCTGTGGAGCCTGGAGGTGCTCTTGAGCTCTCTTTGAACCAATCGAAGTCACCGCTCGATCTGGGCTCGGGACTCTTCCCATTGCTTACGCCAACAAGGCACGGGTCTCGCCCTCTGGTCACTCAACATGCGACCATAAAAACCCTCATAGACTCAAGCAAACTCGCTCCGGGAGCGATCTCACACGCGCTTCGATCGCCTCAACGCCCGCTCTAGGCGTAACAGAGGAGCTTTGGTGGAATGCCATCGATGTCGGCTTGGGACGATGTCCTGCGATGTCGAATCCGATCCACGATACCTCGACCGCTCTCGAACCTCCTCTCGATGCGGGTGGTCGCATCTTTGGCGATCTACATCCAAACCAACAACGAATCAAAACACGCTGTCACCATTCCACAACACCAAACAAGGCATACACTAGATGATAGGTATTGTAAATTCTTAACCCTTTTCCTTTCTAAAACAATAAATCTAGGCGCACTGATGGTCGCTCTGAGTCTTGATGATCATGGAAAACGACCTACAACAAAAGGTCGAGTCTACAGAATCTATGACTCGAGCTCGATACCAATTGTAAAGACCCACCCAAAAGGGGCTCTAAATGGGCCTTTACCCCAATGCATGTAGTGAAAATAAAAGACATTATAAAAAAATACATTTCGGATTCCAAGTAAAAGCAGAAACATTCAACAACCAAAACATACATTTCTAAAAGCACACTCGATCGAGAGATTTATTTAAACCATTAAAACAATCCACAAGTACCAATATCTTTGGAATCCATAAAACGTAAGAAAACATCCACGGGGCTCTGTGTCCGTCTACATGCATCAGTGGGAAATAATAAAAAGTGAAGAGTCATGATAATTAAAATAAAACAATCGAGAGATGACAAAGAGGTTCCATGATCATAGCTCCTCCTTCACCATCCTGTCTCCGCCTTGATTACTCGTGGAAAACCACAGAATAAGGGTGAGTAACGAATTACCCAGTAAGAATCCCCAACCGGGTACAATACGATATACATGATCATCTAGAAGAATGTATGCAAGCTATGAGAACAAACACGAGCGGAGCACATAGCTAAGTCCACACTTGGACCTCGGATGCCATCTCGTGGTCTTAGTCCGGAAAATACCACAACACACTAAACGCACTATACGGAACAAGTCCCGGCCTCGGCTGTCTCATCGTCACGAAAGGTGCGGCTCTGCTCAAGATCCCGAGGAGCTCTCGGATCGGCGTATTTGTAATGAGCGTAAGCGCGCACCGCATGCTACCGCAAACTCGGAAGTGCGGGGTCTAGTGGCAAGTCGCGAGTTCGATCCACCATGCCTAACTAAATCTCCGGATCGGTGTCACCGACATAGGGGTGAGACACGGACACGTGAACTATGTCACCTGTACCACCGCTTTGAGGCTAAGGAACCGGTCGTGGTAGGCTTACACCAGAAGCGGTCCTTGCCCTAACAGTGGCAATCAAGGGCTACGGCCGAACACGCCGAGGACGTGTCGATTGCCGGGACGAGGCAATGCCAAGTCATCATCCCGACCGTTGGGGCATTTAACGATCTGCCACCCTCACCCAAGATTGCGGGGCCTACCGGTTGGGATAGCTAATCCCTCACGGGGTCCAAGGACGGAGAAGCTGTCTCGAACGTCCTTGCCATAGATGCAAGATACTTTATGCATCGGGCGGATGATTCTATCTACCTCAATTCTAAACCTTAACAATAATAACGATTCAATCAATGCGGTCCAATACGTGCTCATCGGATACAAAGAACCTAGCATGATACTACGAAGCAAGAACAGATATCGAACATGCTAGAATAGAACAACCTAGCATGGGCTAACATGAGAAACAATACAAGAGTTCATGCCGACAGAATTGAACGAGCACCTAGGCTAAACATGCTAGTAAACATACACAGCATACAAAACAACAATCACAAATATACCGCTAGAGGTCCACACAACCCGGTGAAGAAATCCTTACCTTGGTCGGAAGACTTTTACACACAAATCCTAAGTGCGCGGAACAATCCCGAGCTAGCGGCGGGAACCTAGCAAACCAACAATAATCGGCATCTAAAATATCTAAACAACAATAGAAGCGACAAGCTCGGCTCAAGGGAACTCACGCGCGCAGCGACGACACGAGCTTGGGGGCTGGCGGCAAGCCGGCTCGGCAAAGTGGCGCCGCGCACGAGGCAGGACACGCGCTTGGTTGCTTGTGGCCGGCACGCAGACGGACACGCTGGCCGGCCGCTGCTGCAACAGCGAGGACACGCTGTGGCCGCGCTGTACCGCACGGCAGCAGCGAGTGGACACGCTGGCGAAGCAGCGTCTACGGCGGCGCGCGCGGCGCCGGGCGTCGGGCGGGCGCGCGGCGAGCAACTCGGCAGCGAGGGGCGCGCGTATGGCGAACGTCTCGAGCGAAAGGCGCGCGCGCGCAGCTTCGGCAAGCAAGCGGACACGGCGAGGGCGTGGCGAGCGATCGGCTGGACGTCTTGGCGCTGGCGAGGACCTCTGGCGTCGCGAGCGATCGGGCGATCTTTGTGGGGCGAACAGGCGAGGCTCGCTGCGAGCAGTGCCGGCGCGTGGCGGGCGCTCGACCGATCTGGGCGTCGCGGCAGAGCCGCTCGACCGATCTGGGCGTCGCGACAGAGCCGCTCGACCGATCTGGGCGGCGCGCGCGAGTGGCTCGACCGATCCGGGCGTGCGCGTGAGCCGGCTCGACCGATCTGGGCGTCGCGGCGTGGTGGCTCGATGATGGTCGCTCCTCCTCTACCGGGCCGCACAACACACACACACACACAACCCCTTTTTCTTACATTCGGCCAACAAACACCCAAATGAGAAGATGAAGAAGACGAAGACTTACCCGGAATGATGATGATCGAACCCAAGGAGATGCAAGGATGAAGAACTCGGCAAGGCTATGGAGATGGAGAGCTTGGGCGGCCAAGAGGTGTTTTGGAGAATAAGATGGAATAACCTAATTCTATTTCATTTAACCAAATGCACCAAAACTCCAAACTCCAAGGTTAACTAAGATGTGATGCGAAAGAGCAACAAGAGCACCTAATGGCTCATTTGGCACACCTCTCTACAAGCTTCCGGGAGACCGGGTTCAAACCCTATTGCAAAGACAAATTACTTTATTTTTACTTTTGCAACCAACCTTGCTCAAACCAAACCACAAACTCCTCCAAAAACCTACATAAAACCATCCAATAATTTTAGAAGCTGGAAAAGACACAAACGACCCTGACGGCCCGACCAAATTACCAAATTACCCCTAGGGCATACCTGGAAGACCGGGAAGAAAAACCTGGGTCGTTACACCTCGGCACTCATCTGTGCAACCTGTACCACCGACCTGAAGCTAAGAACCGGCCAAGGCAGTCTTGCACCTTTGGCAGGGTTCCGCTCTAGCAGGCTACAATCTAGGCTTATGCCGATGTGGTAGCTAAATCCACATCGGCTGCCGGGGGGAAGCAATGTACGTTATGCTTTGCTCTACTCCCGACCGGTGGGGACAAAGTACGTTATGTCCGCTCTCAACCTCTGGATGATGACAAACTCTACTATACTAGCTAAGAGTACAAAATAACTGATTCCTTGCTAGACATACATATCAACATCGATCACACATAACCTAGCATGATACTACGAACTTAAAGCAGGAATCTCAAGCATGCTGGAAGAACAATCCTAGCATGGCACTAACATGTACTGGCAAACATGCTAGCAAGAATGCAATCACAAGCTGTCCTATCCACTAATCATGTTCATAGAAGTAAACATGCATATAAGGCACAATCAAGAAAGCATCGCAGGGTCCACACAACCACGGTAAGAAATCCTTACCTGGAAACAAGCAGAAAATAACTACCATAAGCCAACCAAGTGACTCCCGAGCTTCTAAGTGAACCCGAGCAACCTAAGCATTTAATAAAAATATCCTAATTAAATAACAACAGCCAATCAACTTAGGGTCCAAAAGAGTGGAGGCTGGGAATTACCAACCGAGAAGGTACAAGGTCTCGCCCCAACAATTTTGGCAAAAGCAGCTCTCGGCGGCAAGTGGGCGAGGCGGGGCGTGCACGGTGTAACGGCCCGATTTTCTATTTCGGTTTACCGGTGATTTCGGTCATTATTCGGATGTTCGGATGGGCCGTTAGAGCTATTTTAACCCTTAGGGGCATTTTGGTATTTTGCTCCCCGGTCAGAGGTTGAGGATTTTCAGGGCTTCAGGGTCATTTCGGCCTTCGTTGAGACTTGATTAATGTTGGTTGCAAGACCCAAGGAGTTTGGGTTAGTTGATTAGAAGTTCGGAGACATTAGGTTGATAGCAAAATTAATTGGAATTTAATTGGTCCCATTGAGATTTGAACCCTTGCCCTAATGGTGAAATTGGAGTTTTTAGAAAAAGAAGATTTAGTTAAAAAGAAAAGAATTTCTTTTAAGGACCCGCAAGAGAAAGCCTTGGGAAGGGATTTTAGACCCATTTAAATTAGGAAAAGGAAAAGAAATCCTATTCCCCTTGTTTTGGAAAAAATCTCTCTCTCTCTCTCTCTCCTAGCCGACCTCACCAAGAAACCCTTGCCGCCCTAGCCGCACCCGCTCAGCCCTACTCGCCCGGCGCAGCAGGCCAGCCAGTGCTCGGCCCAGCAGCGCACCAGCGGCCAAAGCCACACGCCCAGCGCGCCCAGACGCATCACGATCGCCCATGCGAGCGCGCCCGATCGCGATCAGATCGCCTCGCCAGCCAGGCGTGTCGCGCCGTTCCGCACGAGCCGCCCAGACGCGCGCGCGCGCTCCGCTGCTGCTGCCGCCCGACGCGCGTCGCGCTACGCGCTGCCTCGCGAACCCGACGTCCCGCCTTGCGCGCGCCGAGCAGCGCCAGCGCCAGCCTCTCCAGCGCCCAGCCCAGCGCTTTCAGCGCGCCCTGCGCCAGCAGGCGCCCGTCCCTCTGCGCTGCTGCCGAGGCGTGTGCCTTCTCGGTTGGTAAATTCCCGAGCCTCCACCCTTTGGACTTCCCGATTTTAGATGTTGTTTATTAATTAGGATATTTTATTACTTGCTTAGGTTGCTCAAGAGTGCGCTTAAAAGCTCGAGGGTCGTTATTTGATTCGGGATAGTTAACCTCCACTTATTTCGTGTAAGGATTCTTACAGGGGTTGTGTGGACCTCGCGAATAGTTGATAGCACACTGACATTTGTAATTATATGAGTTTCTAGTGATAGGTTACATGTTTTCTTTTGATTCATGTTCGTGACATGTTTACATCCCGTTAGTTCCATGTTAGGCTTTCCTATCTTGATAGAAACCGTGTTTGCCATTTGTATTTGCTAGATCCAAGTTACGGTTAGATGTGCGATGTATAGTATAGAGGACCGTCGATGCAACTAGTTTGGGGTCGCTGGGCAAGACCCGATGGACATCACGGAGGTGTAAGGCCCTATGGGCATCCTAGGTGTGTAAGGCCCACTTTGGGCATCACCGATTCTCGGAGGTGTAAGGCCCTATGGGCATCCTAGGTGTGTAAGGCCCTTTGGGCATCACCGAACCGAGGTGTAAGGCCCTATGGGCATCCTAGGTGTGTAAGGCCCACCGGGCATCACCGATTCTCGGAGGTGTAAGGCCCTATGGGCATCCTAGGTGTGTAAGGCCCTTTGGGCATCACCGATCTTGAAGGTGTAGGCCCGATGGGCATCCTAAGTGTGTAAGGCCCCTTTGGGCATCACCGTGTCCTAAGTATGTAAGGCCCCTTTGGGCATCACTTTTGTGTCTAGGTTGTGTAAGGCCCTGAAGGGCATCCAAATGTAGGACCTAGGAGAGGCTGTAGATAGAAGCCCTTGAGTAGACTCGCCTTTGAAGTAACTCATAGCCTACACCAACCGTGCCCGCTCTAAGTCTTTGTATGGTTGCCTGTCCGTGTGCTAAATGAGATGATTTCGTATTGTACCCGATTGGGGATTCTTACCGAGTATGTTTATACTCACCCTTATTTTCTCGTGGTTTTCCACGGGTAACTTGGGACAGAGAATTTGGATGGCTAGGAGGAGGCTCTTTGGATGATCATGGATAGTCGACTGAAAGGTGCACGCTCTTTCATTGTGTTTATGATTTAGCATGTAGTGGGACTTGAGTCCCTAGGAAAAATACTCGAAAACTATTTGATGATTCTCGTACCGTTTCCCTTGATTTGTTTTTAAGAAAGAACTGATCAGTTATCTACCTGTTTATTTTAAATGGAACTATATTTTCCTTGTTTTGAATGTGCTTACTTCAAAGATTTAAATTTCAAACTACGAACAACGTTTTACATTCCTAATCATGCATGCTATGTAAGGACTTTAGGATAGAGACCGTTTCTTTGGGTGGGTCTTTACAAGTCGGGCGAGCAGATCGGGCGTGGCCGCGCTGGCTTTGGCGCGGGCGAGGGAAAGGCGCTGCACGGCGAGGACAGCAGCGCGGATGGGCGCTGGCGACACGATCGTCTGCAGCGCGGACGTGGCTGGCGCGGCGCGTGTGGCGTCAGTAGATGGAGACGCCGACGCGCGGCGCTTGCGCGGCGACGGTTTGTGCGGCTTGTATTCTTTCTTTGGCGTCTAAGCGTCTGGCGACAGACTACCGGCCGCGACAGCGTCTGGTCGCTCGGGTGGGCGATGTGGTGATGGTCGGGCGTCGGGCTTATGGGTGGGCAACGGTGATGGCGGTAGAAATTGCTGCTGGGTGGTGGCTCGGGCGCTCGGTTGGGTTTCTTGAGAGGTCGGCAAGGAGAGAGAGAGAGAAAGAGAGAGAGAGAGAGAGAGGTAAAACAAGGGGAATGAGATTTTCTTGATTTTCTTTCCTTTTCCTAATTTAAATAGGTCTTGGTGACCTAAATCTCTTCCCCGGGCTTCCTCATTCGAGTCCCGGCTGAAGCAACCTTTTCTCCTTATTAAAACTCATTTTAACCAAGCTCCCAAATCACCATCAAGGGCAAGGGTTCAAATCCCAATGGAACCACTTAAATTAACAATAATTTTGTTAATTACCAAATCACCTCCAAACTTCCAACCAACTAGCCCGAACTTCTTGGGTCCTGCAACCAACAACAATCAAGCCTCGACAAGGGCAGGAGTGACCCTGGAATCCTGAAAATCCACAAAACCCTGACCGGGGGCAAAAAGACCAAAATACCCCTAAGGGTTAAAATCTTCTAACGGCCCATCCGAACATCCGCATAATGTCCCGAAAACACCTGGGAAACCGAAATAGAAAACGGGGCTGTTACATGGCAGCACCTGGCTCCACTCTTGGAACACGCTAACACAAGGTGCTCCATTCTACTAGCCACTTGAAATCCACGGACGGATAAAGCCCTGTCAAGCAAACTCCACACTGCACCCTGGCTACGGGGTACTAAAGGAACTGGCTGCAAAACGACGGCAGGCTTGCAGGAGGACAAGATGTCTCTACATCTTCCTCAAAAGCTACTAACTTGGCAGCTTGCCAATCGACCGGGTGGCTGGTGGACACTCTGCTGGTCCACCTCTCACAAGGGACTTCCACCACCACACTACTGCATCAATCAACACAAGAACGACACGCCTCGACCTCTGAACACCAGGTCATCCCAACACTCGGATGATAAACTCGATCCTGGCCAACCACCTCGCTGCTAGCAGTAGGTCTAGAAAACATCCAGCTCTACAGGCTTCCACTTGCCAAACTCGGCGGCTCGAATAACGCCAACTAACTCATCAGCATAAACCTGCTGATCAAGCCCTTCCAGAAACCTTCGGGGCTACTGGAGCTACTAGGGAGTGTCTCCTAAATAAACTCTGCCAGCTGGGCTATCTGTGCCCACGACTCCTCACTACGCGCTACAAACTGCGCCTGGGTCTCCGCTCTCTGTTTGCTAAAAGACCAGCCATCAACTCTATCATGGCTGGAGCACACTCTGCTCAAGGAGTCTCACTCTGAGGCAGACTAGCCTCTACCTCCTTCTCTTGGCAACTCAACTGCCAGGGCCCAAAACTGGCCTACGGGTCTAGACAACCCTGAACGTGGTCTCAACATCAACACGATCAGTCCAACTCCTCAGTTGGACATACCAAACGTCCATGCTACTCTATGTGTAATCAACATACTGGCGATCTACACAAAGCATAAAAGCTAGCCCACTCTGGGCTCTCACTGCCCTACAAGGGTAACACATGTATACTAGATGCAGTATTGCAAAATAAAACCCTTAGCTTAAATAACTCAGACAAACCTGACGGCCGCGGAGTGTTGATGATCATGGGGGCAACAACCTACAAAGGAGGTTAGTCTACAGAATCTATGACTCTGTGCTCGGATACCAACTGTAAGAACCCGACCCAAAATACGGTCCTAAACCTAGGTTCTCACTCAGCATGCAAGTTAAATACTTCATTAAGCGGTTTAGTGCTCATATTTAAAACCTTTCAAAACATTTGAGAGCGGGGAACACTTTAAAACATAAACAACAATCCACATTTAAGCAAAACCAACAAAGTAAAACAAGCTTGGCCAGTGTTTATAAAAACATATAAAACAGTTTAAGCAACTTTTAAAAACGTCCCCCTAGGACTCTTGTCCGTCAACATGTTGAACAAATTATGCAAACAATAAATGACAGAGTGCCGGCGGCTCTCATGATCAATCAGCTCCCTCCGCTAGCCGTCCCGGTGTTGTCCAAAGTTACCTGGTGGAAAAACCACGAAAATAAGGGTGAGTATAAACATACTCAATAAGAATCCCCAACCGGGGTACAATACGATACATCAATCATCTAGCACCCTAGTATACATGCAAACAGTTACCAACACAGATCATAGCTCAACGAGCTTACAAGGCAGAATCTGGAATCCTCGGAAGTCTCCTACTTCCGGCCTAATGATTGGTTCTCATAACCAATCCCAGGACATCTCCGAGGGTCTTTCTCCCTCGGCCAATTGATCAGCTCAAAAACCGATCCCAAAAGATGTCGGACACCCTCGAGGGTCTCTCTCCCCGACCATATGACTAGCTCAAAAACCAATCCCAATGGGTGTCCTCAAGGGGCTCTTACCCTCGCTAATAAATTTGGACTATCGGAAGAGTACCCGAAGTCTGGCTCTAAATTGGAAGGAACTGGTGTACTCACGAACATTAGCCCGGGGGAGCTCTCCGAACCGGCGCCTAACGCGTGTGCGCGCACACCTCATGCTGCTGCAACCGGGGTAAATGTGGGGCCTAGGTACAAACTACGCGGGCCAGGTACACATGCCTAAGACTCGGAAGTGGTTTCACTAAACACAGTAGTGCGAGGCCCTCGGCACTCATCTGTGTAGCCTGTACCACCGACCTGAAGCCAAGAACCGGCCAAGGCAGGCTTGCACCGTTGGCAGGGTTCCGCTCTAGCAGGCTACAAACTAGGCTTATGCCGATGTGGTAGCTACATCCACATCGGCGGCTGGGGGGAAGCAATGTACGTTATGCTTCGCTCTAACACCCGACCCGTGGGGACAAAGTACGTTATGTCCGCTCTCAGCCTCTGGATGATGACAAACCCTACTACACTAGCTAAGAGTACAAAGTAACTGATTCCTGGCTAAACATACATATCAACATCAATCACGCATAACCTAGCATGATACTACGAACTTAAAGCAGGAATCATAAGCATGCTAGAAGAACAAACCTAGCATGGCACTAACATGTACAATCAGGCAAACATGCTAGCAAGAGATCAAACATAGCTGTCCTATCACTATCATGCTCATAACAGTCAACAAGCATACAAAGCACATCATGATAATATCGCAGGGTCCACACAACAACGATAAGAAATCCTTACTTGAAAACATGCAGAACTAACTACCACAACCAACAAGCAACCCTCGAGCTTCTAAACGAACCCGAGCAACCTAAGCAAACAATAAAAATCATCCTAATTAAGCAAACAACAACTAACATCTTAAGGTCCAAAAGAGTGGAGGCTCGGGAATTACCAACCGAGAAGGCACTATGTAACAGCCCGGATTATAGTTAAATGGAAGTAGTTTAAAAAAAAAAAAAAAGAAAAAAAAAAGAAGAGGAAATGGGAGTTGGAACTAAATAAGAAAAAAATAATAATAATAATAAATGCATTGGCCAGGGCTCGAAGGGAGGAAGCCTTGGGGAAGGACATTTGAGATTCCCAAGTCTATTTTAACTTAGGGAAGGAAGGAAAAGAAAAAAGAAAAAGAAGAAAAGCCTCTCTCTCTCTCTAGCAAAACCATAACACCCTCGCCCACGCCGCCGTCACCCCACACCCTGGCCCACGCCGCCGTCGCACCTAGCCGCGTGCACGCCGCCGTCGCACCCAGCCGCGCCCACGCCGCTGTCGCCCCAAGCCGCACTCGACCACAGCCAGCCATCGCCGCACCGCGACGCCCAGCGTCGCGTCGCCGTCGCGCCGCCGTGCGGCCACCACCACCTCTGCACGCTTTGTTCGGCCGCATCCGCACGACCACGCACCAGCGCACGGCCGCGTCGCTCGTCCGTCGCGCTCGCGCGCGGCAGCGCGCCGCCGATCGCGTCTGACGCCCCGCCCGCCCGCCACATGCCCTACTGCGCGTGCTACGAGGGCCCGCGCGCGCCGCCCTTGCCCTCGCGCGCGCGCGCGCGCGCGCCGCCTGCTGCACGATCGCCAACAAGCGCGGCCCGGTCACCACGACCACACGCGCAGCAGCCTGTGGCTCTGCACGCCTCACCTGCTGCCTGCCTTGCCCAGCCAGGTGCCTTCTCGGTTGGTAAATTTCTGAGCCTCCACCCTTTGGACTTCGTGATTTTAGTTGCTGTTTATTTAAATAGGATATTTTATTACTTGCTTAGGTCGCTCGGGTTCGCTTAAAAGCTAGAGGGTCGGTTGTAGATTCGTGATAGTTACTTTCCACTTGTTTCGTGTAAGGATTTCTTACAGGGGTTGTGTGGACCTGCGAATACTTGTTAGCATATTGATTTTTCATAACTGTATGAGTTTCTAGTGGATAGGCTTCATGTTTGCTTCTTTATTCATGTTCGAGTTAAGTTTGTATTCTGTTAGTTCCGTGTTAGGTTTTGACATGTTAGGTTTAGTATAGAAGATAGTAGGAGGGTCTAGTGTAGGTCCCGCTCGGGTAAGACCCCGATGGACAGCCGGAGGTGTAAGGCCCGATGGGCATCCTAGGTGTGTAAGGCCCCACTGGGCATCACTGATTCTGGAGGTGTAAGGCCCGATGGGCATCCTAGGTGTGTAAGGCCGCACTAGGCATCACTGATTCTGGAGGTGTAAGGCCCGATGGGCATCCTAGGTGTGTAAAGCCCCACTAGGCATCACTGATTCTGGAGGTGTAAGGCCCGATGGGCATCCTAGGTGTGTAAGGCCCCACTCGGCATCACTGATTCTGGAGGTGTAAGGCCCGATGGGCATCCTAGGGTGTAAGGCCCCACTGGGTATCACTGAAACCTAAGTGTGTAAGGCCTCACTGGGCATCACTGTGTCCTAGGTTGTGTAAGGCCCAAAGGGCATCCAAATGTAGGACTTAGGAGAGGCTGTAGACGGAAGACCTTGAGTAGGCTCGCCCTTGAAGTAGCTCATAGCCTAAACCAACCGTTTCCTCTCTAAGTCATTGTATGGTTGCATGTCCGTGTGCTAGATGAGTTGTTTCGTATTGTACCCCGGTTGGGGATTCTTACTGAGTATTTCGTTGCTCACCCTTATTCTCTCCGTGGTTTTCCATCGGGTAACTTGGGGACAGAGGTGGATGGCTAGGAGGAGGGCTCTTTGGATGATCATGGATAGTCGACTGAGTTGCACGTTTCGTTTCTTTCTTGGTTTCTTTATGATTTAGCATGTAGTGGGACTTGGGTCCCTAGGAAAAACACTCAAAAACTTTTTTATGATTCTCGTACCATTTCCCTTGATTTGTTTTAAGAAAGTACTGATCAGCCATTTACTTGTTTTATTTAATTGGAATTATGGATTTGTTTTAAATATGCCTACTGCAAAGTTTTAAATTTCAAGCTCTGAATGACGTTTTACATTCTTAATCATGCATGCTAAGTAAGGACTTTAGGTTAGAGACCGTTTCTTGGGTCGGGTCCTTACAGTTGGTATCAGAGCTCAGAGTTATAGGTTTTGTAGACTGACCTGCAGTTGTAGGTTGTTTTCCATGATCATCGCGCTCACCCACCATCGTGTATGTCCGTAAGTTTAGAGTTAAGGGTTAAGAATTACAATACCGTTTGCACCTTGCATGTACATGACTTGTTGTTGTAGAGCAGGGAAGACAGGTTCTGACTCATTGTTGGTTTGGGTGTAGAATGCCGGTATGCCAGTCACTCGTAGAGGGCAGGGAGGCTCGAGGCCGACCACCCAGGGCATTCGTATCGATTCTGACACTAGGGGGACCTCGTCCCAAGCTGATGCTGATGTTAGGCCACCGTCGAGCCCTTCAAGCGTGTGTTTCGGAGAGGCGTAGAGGCAAATGAGCCTCGAGAGGTCGCTGCAGGAGCTGCTTTTGTGGAGTCTATGAGGGCTCTTATGGTTTGGTTGCTAGCCGACTGGAGGGCCGAGCAGAGAGCTGAAACGCAAGCTTTGTTAGGCTGCGCAGAGGGAGGAGTCCGCGTTCAGATAGAGCGGTGGCCGAGTTGGTTCAAGCAGAGGATCGCAGATGCAAGCTAGCTGCGCCACTCGCGCAGAGCCAATTGTGAATGAGGCCGTTATGGCGGAAGGTGCCGAGGATCTAGGCAAGTGGTGAAGGATTTTGTGAAATGGAAGCGGAGAAGTTTAGTGCCCCTGGGAACCGTTGGTAGCCGCCACGTGGATTCTTTGAGTTAGAATATACGTTTATGGTGATGGAGTGTCGAGGTGCGCGAGCTCGGTGTGCGACTCATGTGTTAGCCGGTACAACTAAGTGGTGGTGGGATTCCACTTTAAGTGAGAGACCTACTGGGTCTCCACGCCGCCACCGGAGTTCTTCAAATTTGAGTTCAAGGCGAAATTTATCGGTGAAGAAGCCCAAGAAAAGATGATTGAGCTGTTTTCAAACCTTAAGTAGGGGTCTGACTCGATCGAGGTGTACGAGAAGAAGTTCTCAGAGTATGGATACTTCGTGCCACAGTTTATTGCTACCCCGAAGCTGAAGATCAGGAAGTTTATTGCGGGTTTGAGACACGGAGTGTCTCAAGATGTTAGGGCACAGGCCCCAGAGACTTTTGCCAAGGCAGTACAGTTGGCAACGATTTATGATGGGAAGTATCCTCCAGAGCAGGTTGTTAGTACCGTAGTGTCGAAGGCCCCAGTGTACTCAGGCCAGAAGCGCAAGTTTGACTCAAGGAGCAATGTCCGTGGGGGCGGTCAGCGCCCTCAGGGTTCTTATCATGGCAGAGACCAGTACCGAGACCGTAACCGTGATCAGCCTCGCCAACAAGGCGTAGGGAGGCCGCCACCGTATTGTAGATCCTGTGGGAAGCAGCATTTGGGACCTTGTGGTGGTAACCCTAGAGCTTGTTTCAACTGTGGAAAGGAAGGGCATCGGGCCCGGCATTGCAACCAGAAAGCAGTGGTGGCTCAGCCAGCTCAGCAGCAAGGGAGAGTGTATGCTACGACCCGCCAGGAGGCTGAGAAAGTCGGGGCCGCAGTGGCAGGTACACTTCTAGTTCTCGACCACCTTGCCTTTGTATTATTTGATTCGGGTTCCACACATTCTTTTACTTCTGCTGTGTTTGTTGAGCATGCTTGCATGATTTTAGAACCCTTAGGATTTGAGTTATCTGTTGCTACTCCCTCGGGAGCTAGTATGATGGCTAGTCAGAAGGTAAGGGAGGGTCGGGTACAGGTATCCAACGAGTCTCTGCAGGTTACGCTCATAGTGTTAGCTATGAGTGGTTTCGATGTGATCCTCGGTATGGATTGGTTAGTTGATAACCACGCTTTGATTGACTGCCACCGGAAGGAGGAAGTGTTTAGACTGCCGGGCAAGCCCGATTTTAAATTTCGGGGCACCCAGAGTGGGGTGTGTCCGCCAGTGATTTCGGCAGCGAAAGCCCACCATTTGCTAGCTCGAGGGGCTTGGGGTTTCTTAGCTAAGTTATCCGGGGAGGCCCGTGATCGGGTATCTGTTGAGCAAGTGCCCGTTGTGCGTGAGTTTGCAGATGTTTTTCCTGAAGAGTTACCTGGTCTGCCGCCAAAGAGGGAGGTGGATTTCTCAATATGGCTTGAGCCAGGGACTCGTCCTATTTCAAAGGCTCCTTATCGTATGGCGCCAGCTGAACTGAAGGAGTTAAAGGATCAGCTGCAGGAGTTGCTTGATAAAGGATTTATTAGGTCGAGTGTGTCCTCGTGGGGAGCACCCGTGCTATTTGTTAAGAAAAAGGATGGCTCGATGCGTCTATGCATCGATTACAGGGAACTGACCAAGGTGACCATCAAGAACAAGTATCCACTGCCACGTATCGATGATCTGTTTGACCAACTCCAAGGGGCTTGTGTGTTTTCGAAAATTGATTTGAGGTCGGGCTACCACCAGTTGAGGATTCGGGATGCAGATATCCCCAAGACAGCGTTCAGGTCGAGGTATGGTCATTATGAGTTCGTAGTCATGTTTTTGGATCGACGAACGCCCAAATTTGCATTTATGGACATGATGGACAGAGTGTTCAAGGCCTTCTTGGACCGCTTTGCCATTGTGTTCATAGATGACATTCTTGTGTACTCAAAGTCTAAGGAGGACCATGCTTCGCACCTAAGGCAGGTTTTGGCAGCCTTGTGCGAGAACCAGCTTTATGCGAAATTTTCAAAGTGTGACTTTTGGCTTGAGGAGGTAGTTTTCCGGGACACGTTGTGTCTAAGGAGGAGTGGTGTGGACCCTTCCAAGATAGAGGCCGTTAGTTCATGGGCTAGACCGACGAGCGTGTGTCGAGATTCCACGACTTTTTGGGTCGGCGGATATTACCGCCGCTTCGTTCAGAACTTTTCTGCTATAGCCACCCCGCTTACTCGATTGACAAGGAAGGGTGTCGATTTCGTTTGGGATAGGAAGTGCGATGAGAGTTTTTCTAAGCTAAAGAGTAGTTTGACGTCTGCGCCAGTGTTGGCAGTTCCAGAGGGAACTGGGGGTTTCGTGGTGTACAGCGATGCCAGCAAGTTTGGTTTGGGTTGCGTTCTGATGCAACACGGTAAGGTGATAGCATACGCCTCGAGGCAGTTGAAACCGCACGAGCAGAACTATCCGACTCATGATATGGAGTTGGCAGCGGTCGTCTTTGCACTTAAAATCTGGAGGCACTACTTGTATGGGGAAAAGATTCAGATTTTCTCGGACCACCAAAGCCTCAAGTATTTCTTCACTCAGAAGGACCTGAACATGAGGCAGAGGAGGTGGTTGGAGCTTGTAAAGGATTACGACTGTGAGATCTTGTATCACCCTGGAAAGGCAAATGTTGTGGCTGATGCACTAAGTAGAAAGACCTCGCACTTGGCATCATTGGAAAATCCCAAGAGTATCATAAGGAAAGACCTCGGGAGAGCAGAAATAGCAGTGTTGTTAGGAGATGTTACCGCCAGGATAGCTCAGTTGACCATCCAGCCTTCGATAAGGCAAAGGATTATCGACGGCCAGTTGGGTGATCCTAAGTTAAAGAGTTTGTATGAGAGGGTTCAGGCTGATGGTGACTTCGATTTTGTGATATGCGCAGATGGTGGTTTGAGATATAAGGGTCGGCTATGTGTCCCAGCCGATCTTTGGTATTAAATCTGAGTTGTTGACCGAGGCTCACACCTCGCCTTTCGCATGGCACCCAGGGGGTAACAAGATGTATCAAGATCTTAAGCAGACTTTTTGGTGGATGGGGATGAAGAGGGAGATTGCCCAGTTCGTCAGTCGGTGTCTCACCTGTCAACAAGTGAAGGCGCCTAGGCGTAAAACCAAAGCGAGTTTGTTGCAACCGCTCGGGGTGCCACAGTGGAAGTGGGAGGAGATCACCATGGATTTTATTTCGGGTTTGCCCAAGACTCCTAGAGGTTATGCAAAGATTTGGGTGATCGTTGACAGGTTGACCAAGTGTGCACACTTCATTCCCGGCAGGATAAACTATACCGTGGAGCGAAAGGCACGATTGTTCCTTGAGCAGATAGTCGGTACCACGGGTGCCGATTAAAATCATCTCGACCGGGATTCCCGTTTTACATCACGATTTTGGAAAGCCCTTCAGCGAGTTTGGGCACGAGTGCGACTCTGATCTGACCTTCCACCCACAGACCGATGGCCAGACTGAGCGGGTAAATCAGATCTTAAAGGATATGTTGCGAGCATGTGTGTTGGATTTTCCGGGTAGCTGGGACCAGTACCTGTACTTGATGGATTTTGCCTACAACAACAGTTTCTAGTCGACCATTCAGATGGCACCGTTTGAAGCGTTGTATGGTAAGCACTGCAGATCCCCGACATTCTGGGAAGAGGTTGGAGACAGGCAAGTGTTAGGTCCGAAGTTGCTTCAGTTGACCAATGAGGCTGTCCAGAAAATCATAGCTCGTATGTTGACCGCCTAGAGCAGGCAGAAGAGCTACGCCGACGTTAGGCGTAGAGAGTTGGAATTTGAGGTTGGCCAGCATGTTTTCCTTAAGGTAGCCCCGATGCGTGGGGTTCTGAGGTTTGGTAAAAAGGGGAAACTAAGCCCTAGGTTTGTTGGACCTTTAGAGGTCCTTGAGAGGATTGGGGCTGTGGCTTACCGGTTAGCTTTCCCGCCGTCCTTGGCTGCAGTACTTAGTGTGTTCCACGTTTCAATGCTCCGCCAGTATGTGGCAGACCCTTCGCACGTCATAGATTTTGAGCCTTTGCAGTTGAACCATGACTTGAGCTTTGAGGAGAAGCCCATAAAGATCCTGGCATTTGAGAAAAAGGTTTTGAGGAACCGAGCGATTGACTTAGTGAAAGTACAGTGGCGGAATCAGGGAGTTGAGGAAGCTACTTGGGAGTTGGAAGGGGAGATGAGGAGAAACTACCCAGGGTTGTTTTGATGCAGCGACTTCCGAGGACGGAAGTCCTCCAAGGAGGGAGTATTGTAACAGCCCGGATTATAGTTAAATGGAAGCAGTTTAAAAAAAAAAAAAAAGAAAAAAAAAAGAAGAGGAAATGGGAGTTGGAACTAAATAAGAAAATAATAATAATAATAATAAATGCCTTGGCCAGGGCTCGAAGGGGGGAAGCCCTGGGGAAGGACATTTGAGATTCCCAAGTCTATTTTAACTTAGGGAAGGAAGGAAAAGAAAAAAGAAAAAGAAGAAAAGCCTCTCTCTCTCTAGCAAAACCTTAACACCCTCGCCCACGCCGCCGTCACCCCACAGCATCGCCCACGCCGCCGTCGCACCTAGCCGCATCCACGCCGCCGTCGCACCCAGCCGCGCCTACGCCGCCGTCGCCCCAAGCCGCACACACTGCAGCCCGGCCCCGGGCAGAGCAGCCACCCCATCGCCGCACCAAGACGCCCCAGCGCCGCCCGTCGCCTGCACCGTGCGCCCCAGCGCACCGCCTGCACCACTCCGTTCGGCCGCATCCGCACGACCACGCACCAGCGCACCAGCCGCGTCGCTCGTCCGTCGCGCCGCCGCGCCGCGGCCGTCTGTCGCGACGCCGTCCGCCCGCCCCATTCCACCTGCCGCCGTGCCGCGAGGGCCACGCGCCTCGCCCTTGCCCCCGCGCTGTAAGAACCCGACCCAAAACATGGTCCTAAACCTGGGATCTTACTCAGCATGCAAGTTAAATATGATAGCAAGCGGTTTAGAGCTTATATTTAAAAATCTTTCAAAAACATATGAGAAGGGGGAGCCCTTAAAACATAACCAACAATTTAAGTTTAAACAATCCAACAAAGTAAAACATCACGGCAGTGTTTAATAAAATGTACAATACAATTTAAGCAACGTTTTAAACAATGTTCCCTAGGACTCTTGTCCATCTACATCTTTGAATAAACAATGCAATAATAAAAGACAGAGTGCCATGGCGGTTCCCCATGATCAATCGGCTCCCTCCATTGGCCCTCCCGGTGTTTCCCGAGTTACCGAAAGATAAATAAGGGTGAGTATAAACATACTCAAGAAGAATCCCCAGCCCGGGTACAATACGATACATCAGTCATCTAGCACCTCAATATGCAAGCAAACAACTACCAACACGGATCATAGCTCAACGAGCTCATAACACAAGATGGAAACATCGGAAGTCTCTTACTTAGGAGTCATCGGAAGTCTCCTACTTCCGGCCTAATGATTGGTTCTCATAACCAATCCCGGGACATCACCGAGGATCTTTCTCCTCGGCCCATTGATCACTCAAAAACCGATCCCAAGATGTCCGACACCCTCGAGGGTCTTTCTCCTCGACCAATTGATTAGCTCAAAAGCCAATCCCAATGGGTGTCCTCAAGGGCCTCCTTGCCCTCGCTAACGATCCGGACTATCGGGAGAGTACCCAAGTCCGGCTCTAAACTGGAAGGAAGGCGGTGTACTCACGAACATTAGCCGGGAGCTCTCCGAACCGGGCTATTAACGCGTGTGCGCGCACACCGCATGCTCTTCTCGCAACCGGCGTAAATGCGGGGCCTAAAGGCAAACTCACGCGGGCAGTGCACGCATGCCTAAGACTCGGAAACGGTGTCACCGAACACAGAGTGCGAGGCCCTCGGCACTCATCTGCGCGGCACTGTACCACCGACACGAAGCTAAGAACCGGCCAAGGCAGGGCTTGCACCGTTGGCGGGGGTTCCGCTCAAGCGAGCTACAAACTAGGCTTATGCCGATGTGGTAGCTACACATCCACATCGGCCGGGGGGAAGCAATGTACGTTATGCTTCGCTCTACTCCCGGCCGGTGGGGACAAAGCACGTTATGTCCGCTCTCGGCCTGCGGATGATGACAAACCCTACTACTCTATCCAAGAATACCGAGTAAATCAATGATTCCTGGCTAGCAAGCAATGACCGACATCAATCACGTTTACCTAGCATGATACTACAACTTAAACAGGAATCACAATCATGCTGGAAGAACAAACCTAGCATGGCACTAACATGTAAAATCAACAAACATGCTAGCAAGAGATCAAACAAAGCTGCCTATCACTATTATGCTCATAACAATCAACAAACATACAAGGCACAATCGAGACATACCGCAGGGTCCACACAACCACGGTAAGAAATCCTTACCTGGGACAAGCAGAAAATAATCACAAATCAACCAAGCAATCCTCGAGCCTCTAATCGAACCCAAACAACCTAAACATAAGATAAAGCAGCCATATAAAACAGCCCAAATAAATCCCTAAACAACAGCCAACAAATCGGGGCCCAACGAAGAAAAGACTCGGGAAATACCATCCGAGAAGCCACAAGGCTCGGGCCAACCAAAGACACAACAGCAGGTGGTGGCGCTGGCCATGTACATGCTGGCGCGCGCAGCACGCACGCAGGGCGGGTGGCGCTGGCGCAGCACGCGCGCACTGGGCGAAGCAAAGCAAAGCGCGCGAAGCGCGCGAGCTTCGGCTGGTGGCGGCGACACACACACGGCAGCTTGACAGAGGCGAGCGCAGACGGCGCGCTGGCGAGGCGACAGCGCGACGCGATGGGCTCGGGGCGCTCGGGAAGGCACGACGACGACTGCAGAGGGCGAGCGACTTCAAGACGAGAGGCGGCACGGGCGATGCCGATCTGGGCTCGGCGCGACCAAGGCGAGGGCGACTCGATCGGGCGCTGGGTGGCTCGGCACGGCTAGGGCGAGGCGGCGTCGCGATCGGGGCTGGGGGTGGCTCGGCACGGCTAGGGCGAGGGCGCCGCGATCGGGCGGGGGTGGCTTTCGACGCGCGCGGCATGGGCTGGACGATGCAACGCATCTGGCGCGCACTGGGCTGGGCGATGCGCGCAGGCGCCCGTGCGAGGCGCAGGGCATGGTCGGGTGGCTAGGGCATGGTTGGGTGGCTAGGGTTGGGTCTTCTTGGTGAGGTCGGCTAGGGGAGAGAGAGAGAGAGAGAGAGAGAGAGAGAGAGAGAGAGAGAGAGAGAGAGAGAGAGAGAGAGAGAGATTGCAAAACAAAGGAAAGGGACTTTCTTGATTTTTCTTCCCTTTTTCCTAATTAAAACAAGCCTTAAAGTCCTTAAATCCCCTTTCCCGGCTTCCTCCTTCGAGACCCACTGAAGCAACCTTTCCCAAACAATAACTCTCACATAAAAAAACTCCCGAATCATCTCTAAGGGCCAGGCTCGAATCCCAAAGGAAACACCCAAACAAAGATCACTTTGCCCAAAACCCAAATGACAACCGAACTCCCAAACGAAAACCCCAAACATCTCGGGACTCGTGACCACCAACACACAAGCCTCAACGAAGGCGGGAGGCGCCTCGAAGCCCCGAAAATCCACAAATCCCGCCCGGGAGCAAAAGACCAAAATACCCCTAAGGGTCAAAACAGCTCTAACGGCCCAACCGAACCATCGACGAACGGAAGCACCTCGAGCTGGAATAGAAGATCGGGCCGTTACGCGCGCGCCGCGCCAGCAGCGCCTCGCTGCACTGCCGCCAAAGAAATAAGCGGCAGTGCTGCTCGACCACACGCGCGCGCAGCATTGCCGCTCTGCACGCTCACTGCTGCTGCGCTTGCCCGGCCCGGTGCCTTCTCGGTTGGTAAATTTTCGAGCCTCCACCCTTTGGACTTCGTGATTTTAGTTGCTGTTTATTTAAATAGGATATTTTATTACTTGCTTAGGTCGCTCGGGTTCGCTTAAAAGCTCGAGGGTCGGTTGTAGATTCGTGATAGTTACTTTCCACTTGTTTTCAGGTAAGGATTTCTTACCCGGGGTTGTGTGGACCCTGCGAATACTTGTTAGCATATTGATTTTTCATAACTGTATGAGTTTCTAGTGGATAGGCTTCATGTTTGCTTCTTTATTCATGTCCGAGTTAAGTTTGTATTCTGTTAGTTCCGTGTTAGGTTTTGACATGTTAGGTTTAGTATAGAAGATAGTAGGAGGGTCTAGTGTAGGTCCCGCTCGAGTAAGACCCCGATGGACAGCCGGAGGTGTAAGGCCCGATGGGCATCCTAGGTGTGTAAGGCCCCACTGGGCATCACTGATTCTGGAGGTGTAAGGCCCGATGGGCATCCTAGGTGTGTAAGGCCCCACTAGGCATCACTGATTCTGGAGGTGTAAGGCCCGATGGGCATCCTAGGTGTGTAAGGCCCCACTGGGCATCACTGATTCTGGAGGTGTAAGGCCCGATGGGCATCCTAGGTGTGTAAGGCCCCACTGGGCATCACCGATTCTCGGAGGTGTAAGGCCCGATGGGCATCCTAGGGTGTAAGGCCCCACTGGGTATCACTGAAACCTAAGTGTGTAAGGCCCCACTGGGCATCACTGTAAAGACCCGACCCAAAAGGGGCTCTAAATGGGCCTTTACCCCAATGCATGTATTCAAAATAAAAGACATTATGAAAGAGTAAGTTTCGGATCCCAAGTAAAAACAGAAACATTCAACAATCAAAACATACATTTCTAAAAGCATACTCTGATCAGAGATTTATTTAAACCATTTAAACATTCCACAAGTATAAATATGCTGGAATCCATAAAACGTGAGAAAACATCCTAGGGCTCCGTGCCCGTCTACATGCATTCAGGGGAATAACAAAAGTCAAGAGTCATGATATAATAAAATGGTCGGAGATGACGGCGAGGATTCCATGATCACGGCTCCTCCTTGACCATCCTGTCTCTCGCATTGGTTACCCGTGGAAAACCACAAAATAAGGGTGAGTAACGAATTACTCAGTAAGAATCCCCAACCGGGGTACAATACGATATACATGATCATCTAGAAGAATGTATGCAAGCAATGAGTACAAACACAGAGCAAAGCACATAGCTAAGTCCACACTTGGACCTCGGATGCCAACTCAGGGTCTTAGTCCGGGAATACCACAACACACTATACGCCCTATACGGGAAACAAGTCCCCGCTCGGCCAGATATCGCATCGACACGAAAGGTGCATCGCTCAAGATCCCGAGGAGCTCTCGGTATGGCCAGAATGAGCGTCGGCATGATGCACCGCGTGCTCTGCGCAGACTATGGGGGTGCGGGTCTAGTGGCAAGCTACCCATGTCCGATCACCACGCCTAACTAAATCTACGGATCGGTGTCAGCGACATAGGGGTGTGAGACTGGACACGTGAACTATGTCGGCTGAACCACCGCACTTTGAGGCTAAGGAATCGGACATGGTAGGCTTACACCAGAAGCCGCCCTTGCCCTATCGGTGGCAATCAAGGGCTACGGCCGAACACGCCGAGCGAGGCGTGTCGATGCCGGGGACGAGGCAATGCCAAGTCATCATCCCGACCGTTGGGGCATTTAACGACCGCCACCCTCACCCAAGATTGTAGGGCCACCGTTAGGGTTAGCTAAACCCTAACGGGATCGGGACTGAGTACCATCTCGCACGCCCCCATCGGGGATGCAAGTTACGTTATGCATCCGGCCCGGATGATGCTACCTACACGAACTCTAAATCATAGCAATAATAACAAATCATACAATGCGGTCCAATATGTGCTCAACAGATACAAGGAACCTAGCATGATACTACGAAGCAAGAACAGATATCGAACATGCGAGAATGGAACAACCTAGCATGGACTAACATGAGAAACAAAACAAGAGTTCATGCGATCGAGAATTGAAACAGAGCACCTAGGGCTAAACATCTTTATTACACATACACGGGCATACAAAACAACAATCACAAATATATACCGCAGGCCCACACAACTCCGGTAAGAAATCCTTACCTTGGTGGGAGGCTTCTACACACAAATCCTAAGTCATGGAACAATCCCGAGCTAGCGAAAGCGGGAACCTAGCAAACCAATAATAATCAAGCATCTAAAACGTCTAAAAACAATAGAACGGCAAGCTCGGCTCGCAAAGGGCACTCACGCGCACGGCGGCGACACGAACTTGGAGTTTCTTGGCAGCGGGCACGGCAGGCTGGGCGCCGCACGGGCAGGCTGGCGCTGCCTGGCAACCGGGCACGCGGACGGCATGATGCACAGCGAGGGGACGCGCGCGCGCGGGCGGCGTAGCGCGGCGGCGCGGCGCGGCAGACGACGCGACGCGGCTTGCGCGGCGGGCGAGCAGCGGGCGGCGAAAGCGGCATGGCGCTGGCGTCGTCAGCGTCTTTATTGCGCCCGATCTAGCACGATGAGCGAGCGATGGCGTGCGGGAGGGTTGCGACGGTGGATCCGGCGCGACCTGGCGAGCGATGGCGTCGCGGGAGGGTTGCGATGGTGGATCCCGCGCGACCGGCGGCGATGGCGTCGCGAAGCGATCCGCGAGCGATGGCGAGGCAGCGATCTCGCGAAAGGCGCTTTGTCCGCTGGCGCGGCGGCAGGGCTGCTTCAACAGATCTGGCGAGGGGGCCGGTGGGCTGGAGCGGCGACGATGGTCACTGGTGGCTTCTCTCGGTGGGCGCAAACCACACAACACACACAACACTCTACTTCTTACCTTCGCCAAAGATCAATAACCAAATGAGGAGATGAAGAGGATGAAGACTTACCGGAATGATGATGATCGAACCCAAGGAGATGCAAGGAAAGAAGAATCGGCAAAGGCTATGGAGAGGAAAGCTTGTGCGGCCAAGTGGTGATTTGGAGAAGAAGATGGAATAAACCTAATTTCTATTTCATTTAACCAAATGCACCAAAACTCCAAAATCCAAGGCTAACCATAAGATGATGCAGGAAGAGCAACAAGAGCACCTAATGGCTCAATTGGCACACATCCCCACAAGCTTCCCAGAGACCGGGTTCAAACCCCACCGGCAAAGACAATTTCCTTTATTTTACTTTTGCATCAAACCTTGCTCAAACCAAACCACAAATCCCTCCAAAAACCTACATAAATCCATCCAATAATTTTAGTAATGGAAAAGACACAAACGGCCCTGACGGCCCGACCAAATTACCAAATTACCCCTAGGGCATACCTGGAAGACCGGGATGAAAAACCTGGGTCGTTACAATCACTGTGTCCTAAGTTGTGTAAGGCCCGAAGGGCATCCAAATGTAGGATTTAGGAGAGGATGTAGACGGAAGCTCTTGAGTAGGCTCGCCCTTGAAGTTGCTCATAACCTAAACCAACCGTTTCTGCTCTAAGTCATTGTATGGTTGCATGTCCGTGTGCTAGATGAGTTGTTTCGTATTGTACCCCGGTTGGGGATTCTTACTGAGTATTTCGTTGCTCACCCTTATTCTCTGTGGTTTTCCATCAGGTAACTTGGGATAGATTTGGATGGCTAGGAGGAGGTCTTTGGATGATCATGGATGGTCGACTGAGTTGCACGCGTTTCTTTTCTTGGTTTCTTTATGATTTAGCATGTAGTGGGACTTGGGTCCCTAGGAAAAACACTCAAAAACTATTTTATGATTCTCATACCGTTTCCCTTGATTTGTTTTAAGAAAGTACTGATCAGCCATTTACTTGTTTTATTTAATTGGAATTATGGATTTGTTTTAAATATGCCTACTGCAAAGTTTTAAATATCAAGCTCTGAATGACGTTTTACATTCTTAATCATGCATGCTAAGTAAGGACTTTAGGTTAGAGACCGTTTCTTGGGTCGGGTCCTTACACACTAGGTCTCAGACCCATCTATCACGGAAAAAGCAGCTCTCAGTGCCGCAAGTGGCGAGCAGGACATGCACCGGGCGAGCGGTGATCTGGCGCCTTGGTGGTTGGCCTGGCGTGGCGAGGACCGGACCGGCGCTGCTGGCACGGCTGGCGCGCGAGGGACCCGCTGGCTATGCTTTGGCGTGGCCGGGCGCGGAGGGGCCGGCGCCGCCACGGCAACACGACACCGGGCGTGCGAGGATCTGGAGAGTGGCGACACGGGCGCACTGGACGACGGCCAGTGCGCGGCGTCTTCTTTGGGCATCTAGCTTCGGGCGACAGTGCCGCTGATCGCGACAGCGCTGAAATTTGCGCTCGGCCGGGCGGATCGGGCTAATGCATTTGAAATTCGCCTGGCGCGATGGCGGGGTGGCGACGAGTGCGGGTGCTCGCTGTTGGGGTGGTGGTGGCTCGGTGAGGCTCGGTACGGCTCGGTTGGGTTTCTTGGTGAGGTCGGCAAGGAGAGAGAGAGAGAAAGAGAGAGAGAGAGAGAGAGAGAGAGAGAGAGAGAGAGAGAGAGAGAGAGAGAGAGAGAGAAAGAGTGGTAAAATAAGGGAATGGGATTTTCTTGATTTTCTTTCCTTTTCCTAATTTAAATAGGCCTTGGTGACCTAAATCCCTTCCCCGGGCTTCCTCCTTCGAGTCCCGGCTGAAGAAACCTTTTCTCCTTATTAAAACTCATTTAAACCAAGCTTCCAAATCACCATCTAGGGCAAGGGTTCAAATCCCAATGGAAGCACTTAAATTAACAATAATTTTGCTAATTACCAAATCACCTCCAAACTTCCAAACAACTAGCCCGAACTTCTTGGGTCCTGCAACCAACAACAATCAAGCCTCGACAAAGGCAGAAGGGACCCCGAAGTCATGAAAATCCACAAACCCGGCCCCGTGGAGCATAAGACCAAAATACCCCTAAGGGTTAAAATAGCTCTAACAGCCCATCCGAACATCTGAATAATTAACCGGAAACACCTGGGAAACCGAAATAGAAAACTGGGCCGTTACAGCTTTTCCCCATCGAGTCCCGGCGGCAGCACATTTCTCTTCTTAATTAATTCTTTTTAATACAAGCCTCCTAACTTCCTTGCAGGTCAAGGGTTCGAAACCCACAAGCAACACTTTTTTTTTCTTATTAATTCTCTACAAAGCAAGCCTCCCAAAGCCTAGCTGGTCACAGGTTCGAATCCCAGCAGTAACATTAATTAATTATTAATTAATTAACAACGAACTTCAACTCCTAGCCACCTGGGTTCGAGTCCTGGCTCGAGCACTTTACTTTTAAATTTTCCTTAATTTTTACATTCAACAGGGATACCTCCAAAACACTAACAAACATCATAACTCCTGGGAACTGGCAACCAACAAAAAGTCAGGTCTCAACGAAAGATAGAAACAACCTTGGAACCCTAAATATCCACTAGGTCATCCCTAAGAGCAAAATGACCAAAGTGCCCTTCAGGGTTAAAAAGCCCTAACGACCCAACCGATTGTCCCAATACTGAACCGAAAGTACCTGGGAAACCGCAACAGAAAACTGGGTCGTTACACCTTGGGTAGCAGTTCCCAGCTGTCAGTTCATGTGGTTCCGTTGAGGCATTGTATGGTAATTGTTGCAAGTTGTTCTGGGAAAAGGTTGGTGATAAACAGCTTTTGGGTCTTGAGTTGCTACAGTTGACCAACAATGCAGTGCAGAAGAGTAGAGCTCGTATGTTGACAGCTCAGAGCAGGCAGAAGAGTTACGCCGATGTACGGCGTCGAGACTTAGAGTTTGAGGTTGGACAGCACGTGTTTTTAAAGGTTGCACCGATGCGAGGTGTGTTGAGGTTTGGTAAGCGAGGGAAGTTGAGTCCCCGTTTTGTTGGTCCGTTTGAGATTCTTGATAGGATTGGCAGAGTTGCATATAGGTTAGCCTTACCTCTGTCGTTGTCAGCTGTGCACAGTGTTTTTCATGTATCGATGTTGAGGCAGTATGTGCCTGACCCGTCGCACATTGTGGACTTTGAGCCTTTGTAGCTGAATGAGGATTTGAGCTTCGAGGAGAAGCCTGTGAGGATCCTTGCCTTTGAGGCTAAGACGTTGCGTAATCGTGAGATCCGTTTTGGTAAAGGTTCAGTGGAGGAGTCAGAGTTCAGAGGAAGCCACTTGGGAGCGGGAGAAAGAGATGAGGTTGCATTATCCAGAGCTGTTTTAGTCTTAAGGACTTTCGGGGATGAAATTCATAAAAAGGAGGGAGTATTGTAACGGCCCGGGTTTTCATCCCGGTCTTCCAGGTATGTCCTAAGGGTATTTTGGTAATTTGGTCGGGGCGTTAGGGTCGTTTCTATCTTTTTCAACTGTTAATATTCTTGGATGGTCAAATGTAGGGTTTGGTTGCTTTTTGGGCATGGAGAGATGCTAAAGTGAAATTGTGGTTTTAAAGTGCTATTGTTAGGTTTCGAACCCGGGTGGCCAGGGAGTCAGAAGTGTGGTCTTGCCAGTTGAGCCACCGGGTGCTTTTGTTGTTCATTCCGCGGTATGTCTTGCTTTGCTTTGGGTTTTTGGGATTTTGGTGTGTTTGATTAAAAGAGAAGAAAATAGGTTTTCATCTTTTTGCTTCTCCAAATCCCCATTGCCGCACAACCCCTTTTCTCCCAAGCTCTCCTTGTCGTGTGTCTTCTCCCAAGAGCTTCGCCGTCTCGTTCATCCTGGGTAAGTGTTCTCGATCTCTCTTTCTCTTTTCGTGGCTGGTGTTGTTCTTGCTGGCCGAGAGAAGAAGAGGTTGAATTTTGATGTTGTGCAGCCAGCCGAGCAGCCCCTGCAGCGCTGTCGCATGCCCATCGCATCGCAGCCGTGATCGCACCGCCAGATCCCTATCGCGACGCGCACTGTAGCTCGCAGCCCCCGGCGTCGATCGCGATCCTCGCTCGTCGATCGCGCAGCAGCAGCAGCAGCGCCGAGCCCCTAGCCGATCGCAGCTTAGCCTTCGTCGTTCGCCAAGCCAAATCTCTTCGCAGCCCAGCGTCCGATGGCATCCGACCCCGCGTGATTAGCAGCTCCATCCGCGCACAGCCCCAGCGCGAGCACGCCCGCGTTGCTCGATCCCGTCCGCGCGCAATGCCAGCGCCCGTGTTCCGTCGCCCTGCTCCAGCGAGAGCCCGTCTGCGCGAGCAACCCTCTGCCGCGCCAGCACGCCCAGCAGCGCCCTCAGTGCCGTGCAGCCGCCGATCGCCACACGCGCCAAGACAGCCCTCGCGCACCAAAGACGCCCAGCAGCGCCAAGAGTACCTCGCCCGTCTATCCGCACATCAGCCATGCCGTGTGAGTTCTCCCGAGCCAAGCCCTGTTTGTATTATTATTTTAGACCTATAAGTTGTGATATTTGCTGTTGTTTGTTAGGTTCCCGTTAGCAAGCTCGGGTTCGAGTGCAGCATAGGATCTTTATGTGTTGTTGCCTTCCGACCAAGGTAGGATTCCTTACCGGAGTTGTGTGGGCCCTACAGTATATTCTGTGATTGTTGTTTGTTTGCTTGTTTATGTTTATCAGCATGTTAGTGGATAGGTGCTCTGTTATGAATTCCGACTGGCATGATTCTAGTGTTGTTTCTCATGTTAGTTCCATTCTAGGTTGTTCTGTTCTGGCATGTTCGTTATCCGTTCTTGTTTCGTAGTATCATGTTAGGTTCATTGTCTCTGCTGAGCACGTATTGGATTGTTTGTTGTTATCTGTTACAGTTTAGGATTCTTATAGGTAGCATCATCCGGGCGAGGATACATAATGTAACTTGCATCCGTGGCAGGGACGTGCGAGGCAGTTCTCCATCCCTGATCTGTCGTTAGGGTTTAGCTAACCCTAACGGCAGCCATTGCAATCTTGGGTGAGGGTGGCAGACTGTTAAATGCCCAAACGGTCAGGGGAATGACGAGGCATTGCCTTGTCCCCGGCAGTCGACATGTCCTCACTGGGTCGGTAGTAGCCCTTGATTGCCACCTGATAGGGCAAGGACCGGTTCCTGGTGTAAGCCTACCACGTCCGGTTTCTTAGCCTCAAGTGCGGTGGTAGAGGCTGACATAGTCATAGTGTCCTGGTCTCACACCACTATGCTCAGTGACACCGATTCAGAGATTTGTTTGGCATGCGTCTTTGGACGAGGCAAAGATGCCCTAGACCAACACCTCCACGGGTTTGCAAAGAACATGCGGTGCGCGCACACGCTCATTACAGTGCCGACTGGAGAGCTCCTCAAGATCTTGAGTTCAGTGCACCTTTCGTATCTTCAGTAGGAAGGCTGAAGCCGAGACTAGTTTCTCGTATAGTATCGTAAAGCGTTGTAGTTTCCTAGAGTAAGACCGTAAGATGGCATCCGAGGGTTTATGTATGGATTTAAGCGATGTGCTCTCTTCTTTGTTTATATTCATAGCTTGCATACATTCTGCTAGATGACCAGTTATATCGCATTGTACCCCGGTTGGGGATTCTTATTGAGTAATTCGTTACACATGTAACCATTATTTTGTGGTTTTCCACAGGTAACCATTACGCAAGAAAGAATGGCTGAAGGAGGAGCTGTTGATCATGGAAACCAACTGTTTTAAAATCTGAGTCTTATGTTTATGCTTTATGTTTTTGTTGTCCTCTGAATGCATGTAGTTGGGCACGGAGTGTAAAGACCCGACCCAAAAGGGCTCTAAATAGGCCTTTACCCCAATGCATGCATTCAAAGGAAAGGACAATATGCAAATAAGTTTTTAGATTCCCAATTAAAACAAAACAATCAAGGTTCAATCAGAAATCAATATAGTTTGCTGAAACCTGTCCCTGTCTCCAAGCACCTGTTTCAAGGCAAATACATTTCCAAAACGTACACTCTGATCAGAGATTTATTAAAACATTTGAAACATCCTCAAATTCAATAAAGCGGGAATCCACAAAAACATTCAGAAAACATCCTAGGGCTCCGTGCCCGGCTACATGCATTCAGGGGAAAATGAAAGACAAGAGTCATAAAAATAAAAAGTCAGAGACGACAGCAAGTTCCCATGATCATAGCTCCTCCTTCAGCCATCCTGCCTCGCGCCATGGTTACCTGAAAGATAAGTAAGGGTGAGTAACGAATTACTCAAGAAGAATCCCCAACCGGTACAATTGTCGATGCACATGGTCATCTAGATGAGTGTATGCAAGCTATGAATATAAACACAGAATAGAGCACATAGCTTAAGTCCACACTTGGACCTCGGATGCCAACTCAGGGTCTTAGTCCGGAAATAAATCACACCACACAATACGCCCTATACGAGAAACAAGTCTCGGCCTCAGCCTGTCTACTGTCGATACGAAAGGTGCACTAGCTCAAGATCCCGAGGAGCTCTCCGGGCCGGTATTTGTAATGAGCGTAAGCATGCACCGCGTGCTCTACTGCAGAACTATGGGGGTGCCGGGTCTAGTGGCAAGCCGCCCATGTCCATCCACCACGCCTAACTAAATCTCCGGATCGGTGTCACCGACATAGGGTGTGAGACACGGACACGTGAACTATGTCGGCTGAACCACCGCACTTTGAGGCTAAGGAACCGGTCGTGGTAGGCTTACACCAGAGGCGGTCCTTGCCCTAACAGTGGCAATCAAGGGCTACGGCCAAACACGCCGAGGACGTGCCGGCGCCGGGGCGAGGCAATGCCAAGTCATCATCCCGACCGTTGGGGCATTTAACGATACCGCCACCCTCACCCAAGATTGCGGGGCCTACCTGGCGGGTTAGCTAAACCCTAACGGGGTCCAGGACGGAGAAGCGTCTCGACGTCCCCCCGCTGTGGATGCAAGATACTTTATGCATCGGGCCGGATGATGCTACCTACCTACACTCTAACATATCATATCAATAACATACAATCCAATACAATCCAAAACGTGCTCAACAGATACAACGAACCTAGCATGGTACTATGAAGCAAGAATGATATGAGCATGCGAGCGGAACAACCTAGCATGGACTAACATGAGAGAACAACATACGAAGTCATGCTAGTCGGGAATTGAAACAGAGCACCTAAACTATACATGCCGATAATCACAAACAAACATACAAACAACAATCACATAGAACATCGCAGGTCCACACAACTCAGGTAAGAAATCCTTACAGTCGGGGCAACTACACACAAAACCTAAGCCGCGATCGAACCCGAGCTAGCTACCGAGAACCTAACAAAAACAATGATAATCACACTCAAAAGGCTTAAATATAATAAAATAAATAGGGCTCGGCAAGGAGCAACTCACGCGATGCGGTGTGACAGCGGACGGGCAGCAAAGACGACGGGCGGCGCTGCTTCTTTGGCGCGGATGGGCGCTGATGGGCGCTGATGGCGGCAAATGGGCGCACATCTGGCGCTGCTGCGCGCGCGACGGACAAAGCGCCAGGCGTGGATGGCGCGCTAGGCGCGAGCGCGCTGGGAGGCGGCACGCAGACGGCACGCGCAGCGCGAGCGGCGCGCGCGCGCGCGCGCGCGAGGGCGGGCGCCGGCGCGCGACGCTGCGACGCGGGCGCGGCGCTTTTGGCGATGGCGCTGGCGAAGGCGCGCGCGGGCGCGATGCGACGGCGGCTGCGCGGCGCGGCGGGCCTTGCTGGGACTGGTCTTTGCGCAACTTCTGCTGGCGGGCTGCGGCGGCACTGGGTGCACGGCTGCGTCTGCTTTGGCGCTGGCGTCTGGCGGCCTTCTTCTTGGCGCTGGGCTCTTTGGTGCGATCTGGCTGGGCTGCTCGACCGGCTGCTGCTCGGCTGTCGCTTGGCTGGCCGGACAGCTTCGGGCCGTGCAAGGGAAGAAAATCACGGCAAGGGGCTTGGGAGAGAAGAGGGTGGGCGGCCATGGAGTTTTGGGAAAGAAAACACAAAACCTAATTTCTTTTCATTTAACCAAATGCACAAAACTCCAAAGATCCAAGGGTAACTAAGATATGACGCGGAAAGAGTAACAAGAGCTCTCCATAGCTCAACTCGCACGCATCCTCACAGCTTTTAGGAGACCCGGGTTCGAATCCCAGCTGCAACACAAATTCCTTTATTTTTACTTTTGCATCTACCCATACTCAAACCAAACCACAAAGCCTCAAAAACCTTCATAAATCCATCCAATAATTTTAGCAACTGGAAAAAGACATAAACGGCTTGACCAAATTACCAAAATACCCCTAGGGCGTACCTGGAAGACTGGGATGAAAACCTGGGCCGTTACACGGAGCCCTTAGGATGTTTTCTGATTGTTTTTCTGGATTATGACACTATTGTAGATCGTTTGGAGTTTTTGAATGATTTGAATAAATCTCTGATCAGAGTATGTTTTGGAACTGCATTTGGCTTGGAACAGGTGCTTGGAAACAGGGACAGGTTTCAGGAAAAGTATATTTGACTTTTGAAATGGATGTTTACATGTTTTTAGTTTTCATTTAGAATCTGGCATACAATCTTGCATATTGTCTTTAAGTTTTAAAAGCATGCATTGAGGTAAAGGCCTAGTTTAGAACCCCTTTCGGGTCGGGTCTTTACAACATTAGACAGAGAAGATGGTTTGAATTAGTAAAAGATTACGTCTATGATATCATGTATCACCCGGGAAAAGCAAATGTTGTGGCAGACGCACTGAGTAGGAAGACCTCGCATTCAATGGCATTGTTGAACCCCAGGAGTTTTATAAGAAAAGATCTTGAGAGGGCTGGTATAGCAGTGATGTTAAGGGAGGTTACCACCAGGGTAGCCTAATTGACCATCTAGCCCTCGATAAAGCAAACGATTATCGATGGCCAGCTGAATGACCCTAAGTTAAAGAGTTTGTACGAAAGAGTTCAAGTTGATGGCGACTTCGATTTTGTGGTCTCACCAGATGGAGGCTTGAAGTATAAGGGTCGGCTTTGTGTTCCAGCCGATGTCAGTTACCATAAGGAGTTGTTGACTGAGGCTCACACTTCGCCTTTTGTGTGGCATCCAGGGGATAAAAAAATGTACCAAGATCTTAAGCAGACTTTTTGGTGGATGGGGATGAAGAGAGAGATTGCCCAGTTTGTCAACCGGTGTCTCACTTGTCAGCAAGTGAAGGCGCCTAGGCAGAAACCAGGAGGTTTGTTGCAGCCACTTGGCGTACCGCAGTGGAAGTGGGAATAAATTACCATGGACTTCATTTCGGGCTTGCCCAGGACTCCGAGAGGTTATACACAGATTTGGGTGATTGTTGACAGGTTGACCAAGTGTGCACACTTCGTCCCCGGTAGAATAAATTATACCGTGGAGCAGTGGGCACAGTTGTTCTTGGAGCAGATAGTTAGGTACCACGGAGTGCCAGTTAAGATCATCTCAGACCGGGATTCTTGTTTTACGTCTCAGTTTTGGAAAGCCCTCCAGGTAGGGTTGGGCACAGAGTGCAACTACAGTACAGCTTTTCATCCGCAGACCGATGGTCAGAAGGAGCGGGTAAATCAGATCCTATAGGATATGTTGCGAGCCTGTGTGTTGGATTTTTCGGGCAGTTGGGATCAGTACTTGTATTTGATGGAGTTTGCCTACAACAACAGTTATCAGTCGACCATTCAGATGGCACCGTTTGAGGCGTTGTATGGTAAGCGTTGCAGATCTCCGGTATTCTGGGAAGAGGATGAAGACAGGCAGGTTTTGGGCCCTGAGTTGCTCCAGTTGACCAATAAGGTAGTTCAAAAGATCAGGGCTCGTATGTTGACCGCTCAAAGTAGGCAGAAAAGCTACGTCGACGTCAGGCGAAGAGATTTACAGTTTGAGGTGGGACAACATGTTTTCCTTAAGGTAGCACCGATGCGTGGGGTTCTGAGGTTTGGTAAGCGGGGAAAGCTGAGCCTCAGGTTTGTTGGACGTTTCGAGATCCTTGAGAGGGTTGGGGTTGTAGCTTACGGGTTAGCATTGCAGCCGTCCTAGGCCGCAGTGCATAGTGTGTTTCACGTTTCGATGCTCTGTCAGTATGTGGCAGACCCTTCGCACATTGTGGATTTTGAGCCTTTGCAGCTGAACAGTGACCTGAGCTTTTAGGAGAAACCTGTAAAGATCTTAGCGTTTGAGAAAAAGGTTTTGAGGAACCGAGCCATTGATTTAGTGAAAGTAGAGTGGCAGAATAAGAAAGTTGAGGAAGCAACTTGGGAGTTGGAAGGAGAGATGAGAAGAAACTACCCGGAGTTATTCTAGTACAGCGACCTCCAAGGGCGGAAGTCTTCTAAGGAGGGAGTATTGTAACGGCCCAGATGTCTGTTCTAGTTTCCCAGGTATGTTTGGTTTAGTTTTCGGTTGTTCGGTTGGGCCGTTAGGGCTTTTTAACCCTGAAGAGCATTTTTGTCATTTTGCTATTAGGGCTGGCCTTGTGAGATCTTATGGTTTCGAGGCTGTTTCTGACTTCTGCTGAGGGTTGGTTGGTTGTTGGTTGCAGGTTCTCAAGAATTTCGAAGTCGTTAGGGTTTCTGGAGGCTTTCCGGTTATATGTAAAATAAAAGGATAAAAGGGTGTTTCTTTGAGGATTCGAACCCTTGACCTGAAAGGAGGTTTGAAGGCTTGGATTGAATTAAAGTAAAATAGTTGCTTCAGCCGGGACTCGAAGGGGAAAAGCCTGGGAAGGGGCTTTTGGTCGCCAAAACCTAGTTAATAAGAAGAAAAAAAAGGGAAATACGTGTTTTTTATCTCACCTCCTTGTCGCACGCAAAGTCCCTTCATCTTGCCGATTGCTTCCACTTCATCACCTTGCCGAATTCAACTTTCCTTTCTCCTTCTTCTTGCTGACTCTTCAAGAACCGAGTAAGTCTTCTCCCTTCTCTTCTTCTTTCCTAGCCGAGACTTGTTTTTCTTGTTGCTTGGTCAAAACCCTAACCGAGCAAGATGATCCCCTTGTAGCAGAGACCCTCTTGGGTGTTTCTTGGGAGTTGCCGAGCCTTGCGGTCTTCTTCTTGAGGTGTGTCGATCATCTTCTTGTTCCTCTCCTGGTGTGGTAGCAAGTCTAGTTCAATAAGCTTGCTCGAGAGGTGTCTTTGCAAGTTTTTGTTGGAGTAGTTGTAGCCGATTCTCACAACACAAACATCCCCTTGTTGCCGCACCTTCCCTCGAGCATTTCTTGGAGCCGATTCTTGTTAAGGTGAGTTTTACCCATCCTTGGCCGAGAGCCTAAGGTTGCTGTCTGGTGGTGTCCTGTAAAGACCTGTAAGGACCCGACCCAAAAGAAACGGTCTCTAACCTAGATCCTTACTTAGCATGCATGTCTAGGAATGTAAAACGTCATTCAGAGTTTGAAATTTAAATCCTTGAAGTAAGTACATTCAAAAGAAAGAAAATATAATTCCATTTAAAATAAACAGGTAGATGACTGATCAGTACTTTCTTAAAAACAAATCAATGGAAACGGTACGAGAAACATAAAATAGGTTTTTGAGTACTTTTCCTAGGGACTCAAGTCCCACTACATGCTAAATCATAAGAAAACAATAAAAGAACATGCATCCCAGTCGACTATCCATGATCATCCAAAGAGACCTCCTCCTAGCCATCCTGCCGATGTCCCAAGTTACCTGGTGGAAAACCACAGAAAATAAGGGTGAGCAACGAGTTACTCAGTAAGAATCTCCAACCGGGGTACAATACGAAAACATATCATTTAGCACACGGACATGCAACCATGCAATGACTCAGAGCAAACAGATGGGTCAACAGAACGTCACTCTTGGGGCTTGCCTAATCGAGGCTTACAGCTACCAACTACCCTAGGTTCCACACCTGGGTGTCCTTCGAGACCTATACAACCTAGGACTCAGTGTTGCCCATCGGGGACTTATACACCTAGGATGCCCATCGGGGTCTTACACCTCCAACTCAGTGATGCCCATCGGGGTCTTATACACCTAGGATGCCCATCGGGGTCTTACACCTCCAACTCAGTGATGCCCATCGGGGTCTTATACACCTAGGATGCCCATCGGGGTCTTACACCTCCAACTCAGTGATGCCCATCGGGGACTTATACACCTAGGATGCCCATCGGGTCTTACACCTCCAACTCAGTGATGCCCATCGGGGACTTATACACCTTCCCAAGGCTTTCCTCCTTCAAACCCAAGTTGACGCATTTATTTTCCTTAATTAATTCCAAACTCCCATCTCTCTTTGAGGCCGAGGGTTCGAGTCCTCCAAAAACATCTTTTAAACCTTATTTTATATTTAACTAAAATCCGGGCTGTTACAATACTCCCTCCTTGGAGGACTTCCGTCCTCGGAAGTTGCTGCACTAAAACAACCCCGGGTAATTTCTCCTCATCTCCCCTTCCAACTCCCAAGTACCTTCCTCGACTCTCTGATTCCGCCACTGCACTTTCACTAAATCAATAGCTCGGTTCCTCAAGACTTTCTTCTCAAATGCTAAGATCTTTATGGGTTTTTCCTCAAAGCTCGAGTCATGGTTTAGCCGCAAAGGCTCGAAATCTATGACATGCGAAGTCCGCCACGCCACATCTTGGCGAGCATCGAAACATGGAACACACTATGCATGCGCAGCCAAGGTGGCGGCAATGCTAACCATGAGTTACGGCCCCGATCCTCTCGAGGATCTCGAATGGTCCGACAAACCCGGGGCTCGGCTTCCCTTCCTACCAAACCTCGAACTCCACGATCGGAGCCACCTTAAGGAACACGTCTTTGGCCAATCTCAAACTCCAACTCTCTACGTCGACATCGGCGTAGCTCTTCCCGCTGCTGCAGGCGGTCAACATTCGAGCTCGATCTTTCCGGACAGCCTCATTGGTCAATCTGGAGCAACTCTGGACCCAATACCGCTGTCTCCAACCTCTTCCTGAATCGGGGATCTGCAGCGCTTACCATACAATGCTTCAAACGGTGCCATCGAATGGTTGATGAAAACTATTGTTGTAGGCGAACTCCATCAAATACAAATCTTGGTCCCAAGCGCCGTGGAAATCCAACACCTTGAGGCTCGCAACATATCCTCTAAGATCTGATTTACCCGCTCAGTCTGGCCATCAGTCTGTGGGTGGAAGGCTGTGCTGTAGCTGCACTCTGTGCCCAGACCTGCCTGAAGGGCCTTCCAAAACCGTGATGTAAACCGGGAATCCCGGTCGGAGATAATTTTAACTGGCACTCCGTGGTACCTTACTATTTGCTCAAGGAACAGCTGTGCCCACTACTCCACGGTGTAGTTTATCCTGCCCGGAATGAAGTGGGCACACTTACTCAACCTATCAACGACCACCCAAATCTGTGCATATCCTCTAGGGGTTCTGGGCAATCCTGAAATAAAATCCATGGTAATTTCCTCCCACTTCCACTGTGGCACTCCGAGCGACTGTAGCAACCCTGCTGGTTTCTGCCTAGGCGCCTTCACTTGCTGACAAGTGAGACACCGACTGACAAACTGGGCAATCTCTCTCTTCATCCCCATCCACCAAAAAGTCTGCTTAAGATCTTGGTACATCTTGTTACCCCCTGGGTGCCATGCAAAAGGAGAGGTGTGAGCCTCAGTCAACAATTCCGAACGAATACCGGCATCGGCTGGGACACATAGCCGACCCTTATATCTCAAGCCACCATCTGCAAATATCTCAAAATCAAAGTCACCATCAGCCTGGACCCTCTCATACAACTTTTTCAACCTAGGATCATTCAATTGGCCGTCAATAATCCTTTGCCTTACCGAAGGCTGGATGGTCAACTGAGCTACCCTGGCGGTAACATCCCCTAACAACACTGCTATTTCTTCTCTCTCGAGGTCTTTCCTTATGATACTTTTGGGATTTGCCAACGTTGCTAGATGCGAGGTCTTCCTACTTAGTGCATCTGCCACAACATTTGCCTTTTCGGTGGTGATACAATATCTCACGGTCGTAATCCTTCACGAGTTCCAACCACCTCCTCTCGCCTCATGTTCATGTCCTTACGAGTGAAGAAATACTTGAGGCTTTGGTGATCTCGAGAAAATCTGAATCTTTTCCCCATACAAGTAGTGCCTCCAAATCTTAAGTGCAAAGACGCATCACGCCAACTCCATATCATGAGTCGGGTAATTCGCGCGTGCGGTTTCAGCGCTGCGAAGCGTATGCTATCACCTTACCGTGTTGCATCAAAACGCAACCCAAACCAAACTTGCTGGCATCATTTGACACCACGAAACCCCCCTTCCCTCCGAATCGCCAACACCGGCAGACGTCAAAGCGCTCTTTAGCTTAGCAAAACTCTCATCGCACTTCCTATCCCAAACAAAATCAACACCCTTCCTCGCCAATCGAGTAAGCGGGCGGCTATAGCGGAAAAATTTTGAACGAAGCGTCGGTAATATCCGGCCAGACCCAGGAAGCTACGAATCTCCGACACAGTCGTCGGTCTGGCCCACGAACTAACGGCCTCTACCTTCGAAGGGTCCACAACCACTCCCTCCTTAGACACAACGTGTCCCAGAAAAGCTACCTCCTCGAGCCAAAAGTCACACTTTGAGAACTTCGCATAGAGCTTGTTCTCGCGCAAGGTTTGCCAAAATCTGCCTTAGGTGCGAGGCATGGTCCTCCTTAGACTTAGAGTACACAAGAATGTCATCTATGAACACGATGACAAAGTGGTCCAAGAACGCCTTGAACACTCTGTCCATCATGTCCATGAATGCAGCTGGGGCGTTCGTCAGTCCGAAAGACATGACTACGAACTCATAATGCCCATACCTCGACACGAACATTTGTCTTGGGAATATCTCGCATCCCGAATCCTCATCTGGTGGTAGCCCGACCTCAAGTCAATCTTTGAAAACACACAAGCTCCCTGGACCTAGTCAAACAGGTCATCGATACGAGGCAGCGGATACTTGTTCTTAATGGTTACCTTGTTTAGTTCCCTGTAATCGATGCATAGACGCATCGAGCCATCCTTTTTCTTAACAAACAGCACGGGTGCTCCCCACGAGGACACACTCGGCCTAATAAATCCTCTGTCAAGCAACTCCTGCAGCTGTTCTTTTAACTCTTTCAGCTCTGCTGGCGCCATGCGATAAGGAGCTTTCGAGATAGGGCGAGTCCCCGGCTCAAGCTCTATTGAGAAGTCCACCTCCTCTTCGCGGCGGGCCGTGCAACTCTTCGGGAAAAACATCCGCAAACTCTTGCACTACGGGCACTGCGCTCGACAGATAGCTGGTCACGGTTCTCCCGACCAACTTAGCTAAGAAACCCCAAGCTCCTCGAGCTAACAAGCGGTGAGCTTTAAGCTCGCCGAAATCACCGCGGACACACCCCACCCACTGGGTGCCCCGGAAATTTAAAATTAGGCCTACACGGCGGCTGAACACCACCTCCTTACAACGACAGTGAATCATAGCGTGGTTATCAGCTAACCAATCCATGCCGAGGATCACATCAAAACCGCTCATAGCTAACACTATGAGGGTAACCTGCAGAGTCTGGTCGGACACCTGTATCCGACCATCCCTTACCTTCAGGCTAGCCAGCATACTAGTTCCCGAGGGAGTAGCGACAGACAACTCAAAACCTAGAGGCTCTAAACTCATGCAAGCACGCTCTCGAAAAACAAAGAGAAACAAAAGAATGGGTGGAACCCGAATCAAACAACACAAAGGCGAGGTGTTCAAGAACTAGGAGCGTACACCACCGCTGCATGGTCCGGCTCTCTCGACCTCTGGCGAGTAGTAGCATATACTCTTCCCCGCTTTCTTGAAATTTGGTTGTGCCACCACTGCCCTCTGGTTGCAATGCCGGGCCTGATGCCCCAATTTACCACAACTATAGCAAGCTCTAGGGTTACCACCACACGGCCCCCAATGCTGTTTACCACAGGGTCTATAATACGGTGGCGGCCTCCCCACGCCCTGTTGGCGAGGCTGATCACGGTTACGATCCCGGTCTTTGGTCTCTGCCATGATAAGTACCCGACGGCGCGCGGCGACCGCCTCCATGTCCATTACCTCTGCGTCAAACTTACGCCGACCCGAGTACACTGGGGCCTTACGCACCCACAAAGACTCACAACCGCTCTGGAGGATACTTTCCATCATAAATAGTTGCCAATCGCACCGCCTTGGCAAAAGTCTCGGGGCTCGTGTGCCCTAACATCCCGAGACACTCCCCGCCTCGGACCGCAATAAACTTCACGATCTTCACTCGGGAGTAGCAATCATCTGCGGTGCGAAGTACCCATACTCAAAACTTCCTCTCATACACCTCGATTGGGTGGACCACGCTTAAGGTTGAAAACAGCTCAATCATCTTTTCTTGGGCTTCTTCACTCGATAAATTTTGCCTTGAACTCGGCCTTGAAGAATTCCCGGTGGCGGGGAGACCCAGCCGGTCTCTCACTCAAGGTGGAATCCCACCACCACTTAGCTGTTCCAACTAACGCATGAGCTGCGCATCGAGCTCGCTGCACCTCAGAACAAGCCATTACCATAAAAGTATACTCTAGCTCGGCAATCCACTGGCCGCCACGGTGGTTCTCGAGGGCACTAAACTTCTCCGGCTTCCATTTGACGAAATCTTTTAGCCACTTGCCCAAATCTCGGCACCTTCCGCCACAACGGCCTCGTTCATAATTGGCTCTCGCCGAGTGGGCAGATGGTGGCACTGCGGTCCTCTCTTTGAACTAACTCGGTCACCGCTCTATCTAAATCCGAGACTCCTCCCTGCAATGCAGCTAAACGAGCTGCGTCTCGACCCTGCGCTCGGCCCTGCGGTCGACAAAGAACCCAACCATAAGAGCCCTCATGGACTCCACAAAAGCAACTCCTGGTGCGGCCTCCCGAGGTGAGTTGCCTCCACGCCCTCACAGGGCAACACAGTGAGAAGGGCACGAGGCGGCCTAACATCGGCATCCGCTTGGGACGACGTCCCTCCCGTGTCGGAATCAATACGAATGCCTGGCTGGTCGGCCTCGAGCCTCCCCGCCTCTACGAGTGATCGCATAACGACAATCTACACCCAAACGAACAATGAATCGTAACTGTTTTCCGGCTCCTCAACAACAAGTCATATACATGCAAGGTGCAAACGGTATTGTAATTCTTAACCCTTAACCTTAAACTTTCGGACATACCGATGGTGGTGGCGAGGGCTGATGATCATGGAAAACAACCTACAAGCTGCAGTGGAGTCTCTGTAACCTATAACTCTGGGCTCGATACCAACCGTAGACCCGACCCAAAAGAAAGCGGTCTCTAACCTAGATCCTTACTTAGCATGCATGTCTAGGAATGTAAAACGTCATTCAGAGTTTGAAATTTAAATCCTTGAAGTAAGTACATTCAAAACAAAGAAAATATAATTCCTTTTAAAATAAACAGGTAGATGACTGATCAGTACTTTCTTAAAAACAAATCAAGGGAAACGGTATGAGAAACATAAAATAGGTTTTTGAGTACTTTTCCTAGGGACTCAAGTCCCACTACATGCTAAATCATAAGAAAACAATAAAAGAACATGCATCCCAGAGTCAGCAATCCATGATCATCCAGCAGCCTCCTCCTTGCCATCCTACCGATGTCCCAAGTTACCTGGTGGAAAACCACAGAAAATAAGGGTGAGCAACGAGTTACTCAGTAAGAATCCCCAACCGGGGTACAATACGAAAACATATCATTTAGCACACGGACATGCAACCATGCAATGACTCAGAGCAAACAGATGGGTCAACAGAACGTCACTCTTGGGGCTTGCCTAATCGAGGCTTACAGCTACCAACTACCCTAGGTTCCACACCTGGGTGTCCTTCGAGACCTACACAACCTAGGACTCAGTGTTGCCCATCAGGGACTTATACACCAAGGATGCCCATCGGGGTCTTACACCTCCAACTCAGTGATGCCCATCGGGGTCTTATACACCTAGGATGCCCATCGGGGTCTTACACCTCCAACTCAGTGATGCCCATCGGGGTCTTATACACCTAGGATGCCCATCGGGGTCTTACACCTCCAACTCAGTGATGCCCATCGGGGACTTATACACCTAGGATGCCCATCGGGTCTTACACCTCCAACTCAGTGATGCCCATCGGGGACTTATACACCTAGGATGCCCATCGGGTCTTACACCTCCAACTCAGTGATGCCCATCGGGACTTATACACCTAGGATGCCCATCGGGGTCTTACACCTCCGGATGTCCATCGGGGCCTTCCCCGAGCGGGACTCACTAGTTACCTCTACAATCTCTTACACTATACATCATCCACCAATTCCTAGCATGGCACTAACAGGATAACGTGGTCACGGTTATGCCGAGACTATTTAACCCCTAGCATGAAACTAACAGGATATATCAGGAATCACAAGCGCAAAACCATCTGAAAACAAGAAAGAACAAGCAACCTATCCACTAGCAGTTTCATACAAACACAACACATAGCATGCTATCAAGTATTCGCAGGGTCCACACAACCCCGGTAAGAAATCCTTACCTGGAAGTGAATAGAACCAACGATCAGCGGATGACTCTCGAGCTTCTAAGCGAACCCGACAACCTAAGCAAGTAATAAAATCAACCTAATTAACCAACAGCAACTAAAAATAACATAAAGTCCAAAGGGTCAGTCTCGGGAATTTACCAACCGAGAAGACACACGTCTCGGCGACAAGGAGCAAGAACGAGCCGCTGCTTGGCGCGCGGCAGGGCGGTGGCGGCGACGCGGCGCTGGCGCGGCGCTGCATCGGGCGCGCGCTGGCACTAGCTTCGGGCGCCACGGTCAAGGCGTCGGGCAATGGCGGTGTCGCGGCGGCGACTGGGCCGGGCCGGCGCGCGAAGCAGCGACACGTTGGGATGACGCCGCGCGGCGAGCGGGCGACGCGGCGGACGGACGAACGACGCGCTTAGTGTGCGGTGCGCGATGCGCGGATCAGAGCGAACGAGGCGTCGAGGCGGTCTGGTTGGGCGCATGGTGCGGCGGCGGCGTGGCCTGGGGCAGCAGTGCGGCGGCGGCGGCGCTGGGGCGCGCGGCGGCGGCGCGGGCGGCTGGGCAGGGCGGCGGCGGCACGGCGCGGCAGCAGCGGCTCTGGCCGGGCTTGCTGGTCGGTCGGTGGCGGGCGAAGGTGGGCAGTGCGGCGGCGGCGATGGCGGCGGCGGCGGGTGTGGGGAGAGGGTTTGCGAGAGGAGTGTTTTTCTTCTTTCTTTTTTTTTTTCTTTTCCTTTCTTCCTCAAATTAAATAAGCTTGGAAATCTAAAATTCCCTTCCCAAGGCTTTCCTCCTTCAAACCCAAGTTGACGCATTTATTTTCCTTAATTAATTCCAAACTCCCATCTCTCTTTCAGGCCGAGGGTTCGAGTCCTCCAAAAACATCTTTTAAACCTTATTTTATATTTAACTAAAATTCGGGCTGTTACAAGACCGGACCGTTAGGTGGTCCTAACCTAAGCCTTTACCTCAATGCATGCTTGTAAATTTAAATATAATATGCAAGATTGTTATCCAGATTCTAAATGAAAATAAAAACTTGTAAACATTCATTTTAACAAACAACCATAAAACGTCCTGAAACCTGACCCTGTTTCCAAGCACCTTTTCCAAGCTAAAAGCAGTTCAAAACATACTCTGATCAGAGATTTATTTAAAAAACACTCAGTTCCAAACAGTTTACAAACCATGCCAGAATCCAGAAACAATCAGAAAACATCCTAAGGGCTCCGTGCCCAACTACATGCATTCAGAGGACAAAACATAAATATAACATAAACTGAGAGTTGAAAAGATGGCGAGTTTCCATGATCGCAGCTCCTTCTTCTTCACCATCTGTCTCGTGTCACGACACTGTGGAAAACCACAAAATAAGGGTGAGTAACGAATTACTCAGTTAGAATCCCCAACCGGGGAACAATACGATACAACTGGTCATCTAGCAGAAAGTATGCAAGCTATGAATACAACACAGAAGAGAGCACATCACTTTAATCCATACATAAATACCACGGATGCCATCTTACGGTCTTACACCGGAAAACTACAACGAATCTCGATACTCTATGAGAAACTAGTCTCGACCTCAGCTTTCAAACTACAGTCGATACGAAAGGTGCACTGAACTCAAGATCCTTAGGAGCTCTCCGATCATATTTGTAATGAGCGTCGCGCGCGCACCGCATCTTTGCTATAAACCAGGAGGTCTTTGGGTCTAGGGCATCGCCTTTGTCCAAAGACGCATGCTAAAAAAGAATCTCTGGATCGGTGTCACTGAACATAGTGGTGTGAGACCAGGACACTATGACTATGTCAGCCTGTACCACCGCACCTGAGGCTAAGGAACCATCCATGGTAGGCTTACACCAAGAACCAGCCCTTGCCCTATCAGGTGGCAATCAAGGGCTACTACCGACACGCTGAGGTCGTGTTGACTACCGGGAACAAGGCAATGCCTCTGCATTCCCCCGAATGTTGGGGCATTTAATAGTCTGCCACCCTCAACCAAGAATGCACTGGGCTGCCGTTAAGGTTAGCTAAACCCTAACTACGGATCAGGGAAGGAGTACTACCTCGCACGTCCCTGCCACGGATGCAAGTTACGTTATGTATCCTCCCTCGGATGATGCTACCTATCAGAACTCTAAGCTATAAACAGCTAACAGCAAACATACTAACACATGCTCCGCAGAATCAATAAACCTAGCATGGTACTACGAAGCAAGAACAGATAACGAACATGCCAGAACAGAATAACCTAGCATGGAACTAACATAAGAAATAACACGAGAATCATGCCAGTCGGAATTCAGAACAGAGCACCTATCCACTAACATGCTGATAAACATAAACAGACATACAATCAACAATCACAGAAATATCATAGGGCCCACACAACTTCGGTAAGAAATCCTTACCTCAATCGGAAGGCAACAACACACAAGACACCTTAAGCTGCAACCGAACCAGAGCTAGCTATCGGGAACCTAACAAACAAACAACAAACATGACAATCTAAAGGCCTTAGGTAAAATACAACCAAAACTCGGCTCGATCGGAAGCAACTCACACGGCTGGGCGACGTGCAGCTGGGCGTGGGCCGCAGGGAGCGGGTGTGCGGCGTGCGTGTGGCTAGGAGTGCGTGCGGCTGCTCGCGCACGGGGTGGCTCGGCAGGGGCTGCGATGCAGCTATAGGACGACGCGGTAGGGATGGCGATCGAGGCTGAAACGCTGTAGGGTTGGCGTCGCGAGCAGCAAGCGAGAGGCCGCGCTCGCGACGATCTGGCCGCCGCTCTGGTGGCGGCGGCGACGGCTGGCTGCGGGCGAGGCGGCCGTCTTGGCCGTGAAGGGGCCGCTCTCTACCGCACTACACCACGACAATTCAACCAAAAAGACAAACAACAAACCCCTTAGCTAATGGATCGGCAACAACAACAAGAAGGAGAATCGAGGCACAACGAAACACTTACCTGGGACGATCGATCAAAGCTCTCGGGAGGAAAATGCACGGCAAGAGGGAGTTTGGAGGAATGGGTTTGCTTCAAAGTTATTTGGGAAGGAGAAAAGGGAATAAACCTATTTTTTAATCAAACTCACTTAAGTCCCGAAAACCAAGGCAAACCAAGACAACCTGCGGAATGAGGATCAACAACTACCAGAAGCTCATCTGGCAAGGCCCCCCTGCTTACTTCCCAGCCACCCTGGTTCAAACCCTAGCTAATGCATCTATTTTATGCCAAACACCCTTATTTTATTTTTGCAACTCTCAACACCCAAACTCAACCAGAATGCAACCAAACCCCAATTTTGAACATCCAAGAATATAAAACAGCTGAGAAGACAGAAACAGCCCTAACGGCCCAACAAAATTACCAAAATACCCTTAGGACAAACCTGGAAGATCGGGATGAAAACCTGGGCCGTTACATGTCCTAATCGATTCCTTGTTGTTTTGCAAGCTCCGATCGAAGCCGAGAGAGTTCCTGCATCAAGACCTAGTCAGTATGGCCTGAGTTTTCATCCAGTCTTCGGTATGCCCTAGGGGTATTTTAGTAATTTGGGTAGGGCACGTCGGGGGCGTTACATTTTTTCGGTGTAAAAATTATTGGATGGTCTTTTGTAGGGCTTTGATGCTTTGTGGATGTGTTTGGGCATGGAGAGATGCAAAAGTAAATTAGGGAATTAAAAGTGTAGGTGTTGGGTTTCGAACCCAGTTCTCCGGGAAGTCAGTTGAGTAGCGTGCCAGTTGAGCCATTGGGTGTTATTGTTGCTCTTTTCGCGGTATGTCTTGGTTAGCCATGGGTCTTTGGGATTTGGTGTATTTGGTTAAATGAAGAGGAAATAGGTTTTGCTTATTTTGTTTCCCCAAACTCTTTAGCCGCCCAAGCCCTCTCTCCAAAGCTTCTAGCCGAGCTTCATCTCCCCAAGCAGCTCCTTCGATTGATCGTCATCCCGGGTAAGAGTTCTCGATCCCTTCTTCTTCTTCCGTTTGGTGTGTTCTTGTTGGCCGAGGGTAGAAAAGGTGAGATTTGTTGTTTTGTGCAACCAGCCGAGAGGAAAGCAACTGCGGCCAATCGCCAAAGAAGAAATGGCCGTGTCGTCCCACAAAGGCCCCATCACAAGAAGAAGACGCCCGGTAGCAAGCGCCACGCCATCGCAAAGCGATCAGCATCGCCCGGATGGCTAGCCTCTGCGAAATAAGATCGCACTAGCGACCCAGCCCGCGGCGCCCGCCTGTCGCTCGCAGCCCCTGCCATCGCGCGTCTCGCCCGCATCCCGTCCCAGCGCCCGCGTCGCGCGTTTTCGTCTGCGTGCAGCCCAGCGTCCCCAGTCCTCTTCCGCGCGTAGCCCAGCGCCAAGCGTCGTCGCCGTCGTCGCGCGGCTCTGCGCGCACTCGCTCGCAGCGAAGCGACCCAGCGCCCTTGTCCATGCGCGCGCCAGCCTGCGCCTCTCAACGCCACGCAAAGCAGCGACCACGCGGCACTGTCCGTTCGCCACCGTGGACGTGTGAGTTGCTCTCGAGCCAAGCCCTGTTTGATTTATTATTTTAGGCCTATTGATTGTAAAATGTGTTGTTATTTTCTAAGTACCTGATAGCTACCCGATAGCTAGCTCGAGGTTCGTTTGCAGCATAGGGCCTTAGTGTGTCATTGCCTTCCGACCAAGGTAAGGATTTCTTACCGAAGTTGTGTGGGCCCTGCGATATATTCTGTGATTGCTTTTTGTGTGTTTGTTTATGTTTATCAACATGTTTAGTGGATAGGTGCTCTGTTCTGAATTCCGACTGGCATGATTCTCGTGTTGTTTCTCATGTTAGTTCCATGCTAGGTTGTTTCGTACTGGCTTGCTCGTTATCTGTTCTTGCTTCGTAGTATCATGCTAGGTTCATTGTCTCTACTGAGCACGTATTGGACTTTTTGCTGTTATCTGTTTATAGTTTAGAAACATGATAGGTAGCATCATCCGGGTGAGGATGCATAACGTAACTTGCATCCGTGGCAGGGACGTACGAGGGAGTACTCCGTCCCTGATCCGTCGTTAGGGTTTAGCTAACCCTAACGGCTGCCCTTTGCAATCTTGGGTGAGGGTGGCAGACTGTTAAATTCCCCAACAGTCGGGATGATGACAAGGCATTTCCTTGTCCCCGGCAGTCGTCATGTCCTCAGCGTGTTCGGCCGTAGCCCTTGATTGTCACCTGTTAGGGCAAGGACCGTTTCCTAGTGTAAGCCTACCACGACCAGTTCCTTAGCCTCAGGTGCGGTGGTACAGGCTGACATAGTTTACGTGAACTGGTCTCACACCCCTATGTTCAGTGACACGGATCCAAAAATTAGTTAGGCATGAGTACTGGACCAGGGCAGCTTGCCCCAGACCCGGCACCCCCCTGGTTTGCAGCAGCATGCGGTGCGCTCACACGCTCATTACAACTCCGACTGGAGAGCTCCTCGGGATCTTGAGTTTAGTGCACCTTTCGTATCGACAGTAGACAGGCTGAGGCCGAGACTAGTTTCTCGTATAAGATCGTAAAGCGTTGTAGTTTTTTGGAGTAAGATCCTGAGATGGCATCCGAGGTTTATGTGAGGATTGAAGTAAAGTGCTCTCATCTATATTTATATTCATGGCTTGCATACTTTCTGCTAGATGACCAGTTATATCGTATTGTACCCCGGTTGGGGATTCTTACTGAGTAATTCGTTACTCACCCTTATTTTGTGGTTTTCCACAGGTAACCATGGTGCGAGACAGGATGGCTGAAGGGGGAGCTGTTATCATGGAAACCCGTTGTTTCGAACTATGAGTTTTATGTTAATGTTTTTATGTCTTAAAGTCCTCTGAATGCATGTAGTTGGGCATGGAGCCCTTAGGTTGTTTTCTGGTTATTTTCTGGATTCTGATATTGTTGAACACTGTTGAAGTTTTTGAATGTTTAAGTTAAATCTCTGATCAGAGTACGTTTTAAATTGTATTTAGCTTGGAACAGGTACTTTGGAAACAGGGACAGGTTCCAGGACATTTTGTTGTTGTTTTGAATGGATGTTTACTGCTTTTTGTTTTAATCAGAATCTTGCATACAACCTTGCATATTATTTTTCTAAGTTTTATAGCATGCATTGAGGTAAAGGCCTAGTTTAGGACCCCATTCGGGTCGGGTCTTTACACTAGCAGCCGTGAGCAATTGCCTAGCCGAGCACACTCCCGAGGTGAGACTCCTACCCCTAGCCAAGAGCATGCTTGCAGGTTTGGGAGTATGTTGTTTGTTTTCCGACATCTAACGTGTGTTCTGTTCTTGTTGAGGTGAAGCCGAGCAGGTTCTCGGAAGTTGTTGTGAGAAGGCCGAGACCAAGCCCTAGCAAAGAGCTCCCTTGAACTTTCCCAAGGACCGTGGCTGAGAGCTTGTGGGGTTTGTTAGGTAGCTTCTCCGCTCCTGTTTTCTCCTGGTTTAGTCTAGTGATAGCTAGTTAGATTATTAATATATTTTGGTACGTTGTTAGGTTGTGTGTCTCTGCAGGTCAAGTAGCATTGCATTTGATTTCTGCATGTTTCTAGGTAAGTATTTCTTATCGAGGTTGTGTGGGCCCTGCGAAACACTTTAAAAGTACATTTATATGTCGCAAGTATGTACGAGCATTCTAGTGGATAGGATCTTTGTTTTCGTTTGTCGGCATGTTGCTGGCTTATTCATGTTTCCTGTTTTATGTTGTGTCGAGCCATGCTAGGATTGTGGTGTCATTCATTTCTGCCTGGTCGGACTGTTAGCTTGTATTACTGTGTTTAGGAGACTCTTAAGAGCTATTAGTGCAGGTCTTGCATGGGTAAGTCCCCGAAGGGCACCAATGTGTTGTCAGTGTGTGTAAGTCCCCAATGGGCATCACACTGTTGCGGTATGTGTAAGTCCCCGATGGGCATCATAGTGCATCTAGGGAGTGTAAGACCGTGTTAGGTAGCTTGTGAACCTAGTAGGAGTAAGTCCTCGATGGGCATCATTGTGCTTAAGCAGGTATAAAACCCCGATGGGCTTCAGTGTATTGAGTAAGTGTAAGACCCCGATGGGCATCCTCGAGCTTAAGCTGGTGTAAGTCCCCGATGGGCAACCTTGAGTGCTGCTTGAGTAAGACCCTGTTGGGCGTCATCTCGCTTAAAAGTGAGTAAGTCCCCGATGGGCCTCACCAGGTATAAGACCCTGATGGGCATCCTGCAGGTGTAAGACCCCGATGGGCATCCTTGTGTTATGTTGGTGTAAGACCTCGAAGGGCATCCACGTGTTCTAGTTGGTGTAAGACCCCAATGGGCATCCAAAGTGTAAACCAAATGTAGGTTGTAGTAGTAAGTCCTTGAATAGGCAAGTTCTAGAATGGCGGTTAGCCTGAGCCAGGTTGTTTCTTCTGTGCTCGTATTTGGTTGCATGTATCTGTGTGCTAGATGATTGGTTTTTTCTTATTGTACCCCGGTTGGGGATTCTTACTGAGCGACTCGTTGCTCACCCTTATTTTTCTGTGGTTTTCCACCAGGTAACTTGGGACCGAGACTGGATGGCTAGGAGGATGCTACTACATGATCATGGACAGAGTACTCTGAGTCATGTCGCGTCTGTTCTTAATTCTTTTGCATGTAGATAGGGCATGAAACCCTTAGGTGGACTTTGTTGCATTTCTGAACATTGAGTTATTTTCTTCGGTTTCTTGTGTTAAACTTGTTTAGAGGTTTTCTTTTGCAAATAAACGACACTCTGGCCAGGGTTGGGTTTGGTAAAACTTTTGACAGGTGTTTTGAAACAGGGACAGGTCCAAATAACGGAATTTCTCTGAACGTTTTATGTTTTAAAGTTTCCTATTTTTTTCCGCATTCTTGATTTCGGGTTTACTTACATGCATAAGAGCTTAAAGGCCTAGGTTTAGGACCCTATTCGGGTCGGGTCTTTACAGCACCAGCGTGTAAAGACCCGACACTAAATGGTCCTAAATAGTCTTAACTTTAAGATGCAATTTCAGAAAACAAGACACAGACTAGAAATTCAACATCTTTCTTAAACAATTCAACTTTATATTTCAAAGTATAGTTAAGAAACAGTAAAATGACAACACCCTCTGGCTAGAGTTCAGAAAATATTTACAAAATTCCACAAAATATGTCAAGTTCCAAGACACTTTCAAATTTAAAATATTGATGACTCAAGGACAATGCAGCGGCCTTTCCCATGATCCATCAGCTCCTCCTCTAGCCACCTCGATGATGTGCCAAGTGTAACGGCCCAGGTTTTCATCCCGGTCTTCCAGGTATGTCCTAAGGGTATTTTGGTCATTTGGTCGAGTCGTTGGGGCCATTTCTGTCTTTCTCAACTGTTAATATTCTTGGATGGTCAAATATAGGGTTTGGTTGCATTTTGGATGAGTTTGGGTGTTGAGAGTTACAAAAATCAAATAGGGGTTTTTGCGAGATTAAAAATGCAACAGCTAAGATTCGAGCCTGGGTGGCTAGGAAGATAGTGGTGAGGTTCTGCCAGTCAAGCTTCGGATGGTTATTGATGCTCATTCCGCAGGTTATCTTGGTTTGCCTTGGTTTTCGGGACTTAAGTGAGTTTGATTAAAAAGAAAAGAAATAGGTTTTCTCTTTTCTCTTTCTCCAAATCCCCTTGCTGCATCCATCCTCTCCAAGCTCTCTTGCTGTGCGATTTTAACCCGGGAGCTCCGTCGTTTCGTTCGTTCCTGGTAAGCATTCCTTGTCCTTCTTGTCTTTTTGGGTGTTCTTCTTGCTGGCCGAGAGAAGGGAATTGTTAGTGTTGGTTTTGTGTTTGTTGCAGCCTAGAGCAACTTTGCAGCACCTTCGCCACAGCCGAGCACCCTCGTCGCACCCTACAACCCTCCCGCATCGCCCAGCGCCCGATCGCAGCCCTAGTCGCGATTGCCCGCACGCTCGCGTGGCAGCCCTTCGCACGCAAGCGCATCGCCCCATCGTCGTGCCTTGCTCAGCCTCGCAGCGAGTAGCCCCTATCGTAGCGAGCGCAGCCCCAGCGCCCGAGCCACACGTCTTCACGCCCAGCCGCATGCACGCTACAAGCACGTGGCGATGATGCTCGCACGCCGCCGCCGAGCCGTGTGTGCCTTGCACTTGTCCATCGCGCGCGCTGCACTTTTGCCGCAGTGAACCGCGCTGGACCGAGTGAGTTACGTTTGTATTTTATATAAGGCCTATAGGTTGTGATGTTTTTTGTTTGTTTGATAGGTTCCCGATAGCTAGCTCGGGTTCGAATGTAGCTTAGGATCTTCTTGTGTGTTGTTGCCTTCCGACCCAGGTAAGGATTTCTTACCGAAGTTGTGTGGGCCCTGCGATATTATTTGTGACTGTTGTTTGGATGTATGTTTATGTTTATCAGCATGTTAGTGGATAGGTGCTCTGTTCTGAATTCCGACTGGCATGATTCTCGTGTTATTTATCATGTTAGTTCCATGCTAAATTGTTCTGTTCTAGCATGTTCGTTATTTGTTCTTGCTTCGTAGTACCATGCTAGGTTCATTGATTCTGCTGAGCATGTGATAGTATGTCTGATGTTAACTGTTTATAGCTTAGAGTTCTGATAGGTAGCATCATCCGGGCGAGGATGCATAACGTAACTTGCATCCGTGGCAGGGACGTGCGAGGCAGTACTCCGTCCCTGATCCGTCCTTAGGGTTTATCTAACCTTAACGGCAGCCCAGTGCAATGTTGGGTGAGGGAGGCAGACTGTTAAATGCTTCAATGGTTGGGGGACTGACGAGGCATTGCCTTGTCCCCGACAGTCGACACGACCTCACCGTGTCGGCACTAGCCCTTGATTGCCACCTGATAGGGCAAGGATGGGTTCCTGGTGTAAGCCTACCACGACCGGTTTCTTAGCCTCAAGTGCGGTGGTGCAGGCTGACATAGTCATAGTGTCCTGGTCTCACACCACTATGTTCAGTGACACCGATCCAGAGATTCTTTTAAGCATGCGTACTGGACTAGGGCAGCATGCCCTAGACCCAACACCTCCCTGGTTTGCAGCAGCATGTGGTGCGCGCACACTGTAAGGACCCGACCCGAATGGGGCTCTAAATAGGCCCTTACCTCAATGCATGCATACAAATCAACACTAGAATTTGCAAGATGGTAGTTTCGGATTCTAAGTAAAAAACCAAAAACCGGCAAGAGTTCATTTAAAAAGTCAATACAAAATTCTTGAAACCTGTCCCTGTTTCCAAGCACCTGTTCCAAGACAAATACATTTCCAAAACTTACTCGATCAGAGATTTATTAAAAACATACAACTTTACAACATTTACAACAATGCTAGAATCCGGAAATACATTCATAAAACAACCTAGGGCTTCGTGCCCAACTACATGCATTCAGAGGACATTTAAAACATAAATACAAGACATAAGACTCAGAGTTGAACAACGGGTTTTCCATGATCACAGCTCCTCCTCGGCCATCCCGCTCGCGCCATGGTTTCTGAAAGATAAGTAAGGGTGAGTAACGAATTACTCAAGAAGAATCCCCAACCAGGGTACAATACGATATAATCAATCATCTAGTACCAAAGCATGCAAGCAAACAAACTACCAACATGGATCATAGCTCAACGAGCTTACAAAGAAAGATTCGAGTCATCGGAAGTCTCCTACTTCGGCCTAATGATTGGTTATCCTAACCAATCTCTGGGACATCTCTCGAGGGTCTTTTTCTCCTCGGCCCGGTTGATCACCTAAAAACCGATCCCAAGGATGTCCTCAAGGGCCTCTTACCCTTGCTAATAGATCTGGACTATCGGGAGAGTACCCAAGTCCGGCTCTAAAGCCGAAGGAATGGTGTACTCACGAACATTAGCCGGAAGGAGCTCTCCGAACCGGCATCTAACGCGCGTGCACGCACACCGCTTGCTCTTCTGCAGAATCCGGCGTAAAAATGCGGGGCCTAAGGGCAAACTACGCGGGCAGTACGCATGCCTAAAACATGGAAGCGGTGTCACCGATCACGAGCGCGAGGCCCTCGGCGCTCATCATGCGACACCGTCCACCAACTCGAAGCTAAGAACCGGCCAAGGCAAAGCTTACACCGTGGCGGGGTTCCGCTCTAGCAGCTACAAACTAGGCTATGCCGAAGTGGGTAGCTAATTCCACAACCTATTTGGTCGGGCGGGGTAGCAAGATACGTTATGTTGCACACACTTTATTCCCGACCGAGCTAAATCCACCTTAGTGACCGGGGGGGAAGCAAGATACGTTATGCGTCGCACACTACTCCCGATCAGTGGGGACAAAGTACGTTATGTCCGCTCAGCCTCCGGATGATGACAAACCCTACAACTCTATCTAAGAGTACAGGAAAAAGCAATGATTCCGGCTAGCAAGCAAAGACCGACATCAAACATACTACCTAGCATGATACTACGATCTTAGCGCAGAATCACAAACATCTTTGCCGAGAACAAACCTAGCATGGCACTAACATGTAATATCAAGCAAACATGCTAGCATAAATCAATCAAAGCTGCTCTATTATTATCATGCTCATAACAGTCAGCAAACAAGCAAGGCAAAATCATGACAATATCGCAGGGCCCACACAACTCCGGTAAGAAATCCTTACAGTCGGAAGGCAACAACACACAATAAAATAACTGCGATCGAACCCGAGCAACCTATAACGAGCCAAGCAAAAACATCAATAATCATAAAATAGCCCTAAATATACTAAAATAAACAGGGCTCAGCTTGGGAGCAACTCACGAGGCACGGTGACACTCGAACGAAGCGATTTTGCCAGACGGGCTAGGCGACCAAAGGGGCTGGGCCTGGACGCGCTTGGGCGCGCGCTGGCACGAGGCGCTGGCGCGAGCGCGCGGGCGAGGGGCGCTGAGCGCTGCGCGTGGCGCTGCTCGGGCTGGCGTGGCGCGCGCGCGCGCGGCTCGGCAAAGAGCGCGCTATGGCGGGCGCGAGCGACACGACGCGGGGCGCGAGATTCGCGCTGGGACGGCGATCGAGCTGGCGAGTTTCGGCGACGCGACGCGCATCATGGCGCTTGTGGCTCGGCACAATCTGCACGTGAGCGAGCGACACGGACCAGAGCAGGCGAGGGCGCGCGCTGGCCGGGCGACGGGCGGCGGGGCGCGACTCAGCCGGGCGAGGCGGGCGGCGCGCTGGCGCTGGCTCGCTCGAGCTGCTCGCGACGCTGGCTCGGGTGGGCTGGCTTGGGCGAGCCAGGGGCTACACGGGCTAGAGCTGGGCGAGCCAAGGGCTGGGTCGGGGCTAGGTGGGGGGGGTGCTCGGGGAGAGAGAGAGAAGGAGAGAGAAAGAAATGTATTTTGGGGAAAAAAAGAAAAGAAAAAGAGAAATAAAAAGGAAAATGGGAAAAAAGGGAAAAAAATGGGATTTTTAATTCCATTTTCCATCCTTATCCACTTTAAAACCTCAAAATCTCATTTCCCGGCTTCCTCCTTCGAGACCCGACCGAAGCAATCTTTTCCAATAAATCAAACTCACTTAAATCCAACTCCCAAAGCAACACTAAAGGCTCGGGCTCGAATCCCAAAAGAAACACCCAAACAACCATCACTTTGCCAAAACCCAAAACCACAACCGAACTTCCAAACGACTAGCCCAAACACCACGAGACTCGCAACCACCAACAAACAAGCCTCGACAAAGGCAGGAGCTACCTCGAAGCCCTGAAAACCACAAATCCTGCCCGGAGAGCCAAAAGACCAAAATACCCCCAAGGGGCCAAACGGCTCTAAAACCCAACCAAACAACCGAATCTTGACCCGAAGGCACCTCGAAAACTGGAATAGGAAACTGGGCTGTTACACACACGCTCATTACAGCGCCGACTGGAGAGCTCCTCAGGATCTTGAGTTCAGTGCACCTTTAGTATCGACAGTAGAAGGAAAGTTGAGGCCGAGACTAGTTTCTCGTAGAGTATCGAGATGCGTTGTAGTTTTCTGGAGTAAGACCGTAAGATGGCATCCGTGATATATGTATGGATTAAAGTGAAGTGCTCTCTTCTATGTTGTATTCATAGCTTGCATACTTTCTGCTAGATGATCAGTTATATCGTATTGTACCCCGGTTGGGGATTCTTACTGAGTAATTCGTTACTCACCCTTATTTTGTGGTTTTCCATAGGTAATCAGGGCGCGAGACAGGATGGCTGAAGGAGGAGCTGCGAATCATGGAAAACCTGCTGTCTTTTAACTCTGAGTTTATGTTTATGTTTTTGGTTTTGTCCTTTGAATGCATGTAGTTGGGCATGGAGCCCTTAGGATGTTTTCTGATTGTTTCTAGATTTTGGTACTGTTGTTAACTGTTTGGGTTTGAATGTTTTAAATAAATCTCTGATCAGAGTAGGTTTTAAATTGTATTTAGCTTGGAACAGGGACAGGTTTCAGGACGCTTAATGATCGTTGTTAAAATGAATGTTTACAAGTTTTTAGTTTTTAGTTTTTCTCAGAATCTGGATAACAATCTTGCATATTACCTTTTAAGTTTTAAAATCATGAATTGAGGTAAGGCCTAGTTTAGGACCTCTTTCGGGTCGGGTCTTTACAGTTGGTACCAGAGCCCAGAGTCATAGATTCTGTAGACTTTCCTTTTGTTGTAGGTCGTTTTTCCATGATCATCAGCACTCTAACAGTCATCAGGTACGCCTAAGTTTACTGTTTTAGAAAAGGGTTAAGAATTTACAATACTTTTCATCTAGTGTATGCCTTGTTTAGTGGTGTAGAGCGGAGATGAGCAGGTTCTGACTCGTTGTTGGTTTGGGTGTAGATCGCCAGCATGCCAATTACCTGCGCAGGAAGATGATGTTCGAGAGCAGCAGGTCAGAGTATCAGGATTGGTTCTGATACCGTTGGGACATCGTCCCAAGCTGAGACAGAGGGTGTGCCACCAGTAGCTCCTCCTATTTTTCCTAGAGAAGGCGTTGAGGCGATCGAGCGTCGTGAGGCTGTTCCTAGAGCAGAGTTTGCAGATTCCATTAAGTCCATGATGGTCAATTTGTTGAATGACTAGAGAGCAGAGACCCAGGCTTTGTTGGTCGCGCAGCGGGAAGTGTCTCGGGCCCAGATAGAGCAGTTAACTCAGATGTTCCAGCAGGGTACTACAGCACCACCAGCTCCACAGGAGCAAGCAGCTAGATGGATTGCCCACTAGCACTAAGGCAGTTGGGGCAAAGGGTGCTGAGGAACTTGGCAGATGGCTGAAAGACTTTGTGAAGTGCAAGCCAGAGAAGTTCGACGCCCTAGGAGACCCATTAGCAGCAGCCAGATGGATTGCCCATCTGGAGTACACCTTTCTGATTATGGTGTGTCCTGATGTCCAGAGGCCGCATTGTGCAGCTCATGTGTTAGGAGGCACAGCTAGATGAAGGTGGGAGTCCACTCTGAGTGAGAGACCAGCTGGGTCTCCACCTGCCACCTGGGATTTCTTTAAGGCAGAGTTTAAGGCCAAGTATATCAGTGATGAGGCCTAGGAGAAGATGGTAGAGCTGTTCCAGAACCTGAAGCAGGGATCTGATTCGATAGAGGAGTATGAGAGGAAATTCTCGAAGTATGGATACTTTGCTCCGTAGTTGATAGCTACTCCTGAGTTAAAGATAAGGAAGTTTATTTCTGGTATGAGGCAGGGTGTATCCCAGGATGTCAAGGCATAGGCCCCCGATACTTATGCTAAGGCAGTGCAGTTGGCGACCATTTATAATGGGAAGTAGCCAGTCGAGTAGGTTGTCGCCGCTCCAATTCAGCGTCCTGTCCCAGCCACATCGAAGCAGAAGAGGAAGTTTGACTTCAGAGGTGGCGGCCAGCACCGCTAAGGGCGATGATCGAACCGTGATCGCGTAGAGCTCGATTCGCTTCGGCCTCGCCGGCCAGGCGGTCCCAGACAATTCCCCATGTGCTACTTGCAGCGAGCCCACACTGGAGTTTGTCAGGCAGGGACCAGACTTTGTTACCCCTGTGGTAGGGAGGGGCATCTGGCCCATTTTTGTTATCAGCCAGCTATGGTAGCTCAGCGAGTGCAGCAGCAGCAGGGTCGGGTGTTTGCTACTACCTGACAGGAAGTCGAGAGTACAGATGCCGTCGTGGCAGATGCGCTACTTGTTTTAGATCACTGCGCATTTGTTTTGTTTGATTCTGGTTCTACGCATTCATTTTGTATCTGTTATGTTTGTTGAGCATGCTAGTTTGCGTTTAGAGCCTCTAGGATTTGAGTTGTCAGTTGCAACTCCTTCGGGAGTCAGTATGTTAGCTAGACATAAGGTTAAGGATGGCCTGATCGAGATATCCGGAGAATTGCTTGTAGCTACGCTCATAGTCCTACCTATGAGCGGCTTTGATGTGATTCTTGGTATGGAGTGGTTAGCTGCTAACCACGCGTTGATCGACTGCCACTGGCAAGAAGTAGTGTTCAGGCCGCCGGGTCGGCCCAGCTTTAAGTTTCGTGGAGTCCAGGGTGGAGTTTGCCTGCCGATGGTTTTAGCTGTGAAAGCTCGTTGTCTGTTAGCTCGTGAAGCTTGGGGCTACCTAGCCAAGTTGTCTTGGGAGAGCCACCCCTCGCTGACTGTTGATCAGGTACTGGTCGTGTAGGAGTTTGCTGATGTATTTCCTGAGGAGTTACCGGGGTTGCCCGCGAAGAGAGAGGTTGACTTCACAATTGAGCTCGAGCCAGGGACCCTCCCTATCTCGAAGGCTCCGTATCGTATGGCGCCAGCAGAGTTAAAGGAACTTAAGGTTCAGTTGCAGGAGATGTTAGATCGAGGGTTCATCTGTCTGAGTGTGTCCCTGTAGGGAGCACCAGTTCTGTTTGTAAAGAAGAAGGATGGTTCGATGCGCTTGTGTATAGATTATCGTGAGCTTAATAAGGTTACGGTGAAGAATAAGTACCCGTTGCCTCGTATTGATGATTTGTTTGACCAGCTTCAGGGAGCCTCCGTGTTCTCCAAGATAGATTTGAGATTCGGTTACCATCAGTTGCGGATCAGGGATGCCGACGTTCCTAAGACAGCTTTCAGGTCTAGATATGGTCACTACGAGTTTGTGGTCATGTCGTTCGGATTGACTAACGCCCCAGCAGCGTTCATGGACATGATGGATAGAGGGTTCAAATCATTTTTGGACAGCTTTGTCATCTTGTTCAATGACGACATTTTGATCTATTCGAGGACTAAGGAGGATCATGCAGAGCATTTGAGGCGAGTGTTGACAGCTATGAGGGAAAACAAGCTTTATGCGAAGTTTTCCAAATGTGATTTCTGGTTGGAGCAGGAGGCCTTCCTAGGTCACGTAGTATCTAGAGATGGTATAGCCGTGGACACCGCGAAGATTAAGGCCGTGAGTTCGTGGGCCAAGCCGACTTCAGATGCCGAGATTCGCAGCTTTTTGGGTTTGGCAGGTTACTATCGTCGGTTCGTCAAGGACTTTTCCGCCATAGCCTCGCCCCTCACTCGTCTGATGAGGAAAGGTGTTGTTTGGGATAGTAAGTGTGATGAGAGCTTTGCCAGGCTCAAGAACAGTTTGACTTCAGCACCAGTGTTAACAGTCCCGGAGGAGACAGGTGGTTTCGTAGTCTACAACGATGCTTCCAAGTTTGGGTTGGGTTGTGTGTTCATGCAGCAAGGGAAGGTAATTGCTTATGCTTCTCGTCAGTTGAAACCGTATGAGCAGAACTACCCGAATCATGATATGGAGTTGGCAGCAGTAGTGTTTGCATTGAAGATTTTGAGGCATTACTTGTACGGAGAGCGGATTCAGATGTTTACTGATCACTAGTGTCTCAAGTATCTATTTACTGAGAAGGAGTTGAATATGAGACAAAGAAGGTGGTTAGAGTTAGTGAACGATTATGACTGCGAGATTTTGTACCATTCGGGTAAAGCCAATGTTGTGGCTGATGCTTTGAGTAGGAAGACGTCGCACTCCGCGGCGTTGTTGAGTTCCCAGCTTAGATTGCGGAAAGAGTTCGAGCCGGCCGGGGTTGCAGTGTTGTTGGGTGAGGTTTCCGCCAGAGTAGCTCAGTTTATAGTTCAGCCTTCGATCAGGCAGCGGATTATTGATACCCAGCTGAGTGATCCTGCACTTAAGAGATTGATTGACAGAGTTAGTGCTGACGGAGATTTTGACATAGTGTATTCACCAGACAATGGGTTGACTTATAGAGGCCGATTGTGTGTACCGGAGATTGCAAGATTGCGTGCAGAGGTTCTTTCAGAGGCCCAGAGTTCACCGTTTGCTTGGCACCCCAGGGGTACCAAGATGTATCAGGATCTTAAGCAGACGTTCTGATGGATGGGCATGAAGAGAGACGTTACAGAGTTTGTTAGTCGGTGCTTCACTTGTCAGCAAGTGAAGGCACCCAGGCAGAGGCCAGCCGGTTTGTTGCAACCGCTGAGTGTGCCTTAGTGGAAATGGGAAGAGATCTCCATGGACTTTATTTCTGGTTTTCCGAGGACTCCGAGGAAGTTTTCTCAGATGTGGGTGATTGTAGACCGTTTGACTAAGAGCGCACACTTCATTCCCGATAGAGACACTTATACCGTGGAACAGGGGGCGCAGTTGTTCTTGGATCAGATTATCCGTTACCATGGTGTGCCGGTGATGATCGTGTCGGATCGAGATTCGCGGTTCACTTCTCATTTCTGGAGAGCGCTCCAGAAAGGCTTAGGCACCGAATGTAGTTTCAGTAGAGCTTTTCACTCTCAGACAGATGGTCAGACTGAGAGGGTGTACCAGATTCTTGAGGATATGCTTAGAGCCTGCATGTTAGACTTCCCTGGCAGTTGGGACCAGTATCTTTATATGATGGAGTTTGCTTATAATAACAGTTATCAGTCGACGAGCCAGATGGCTCCATTCAAGGCTTTGTATGGTAAGCTTTGCCGGTCTCCTGTGTTCTGGGAAGAGGTTGGTGATAGACAGGTTTTGGGTCCTAAGTTGCTACAGTTGACCAACAGTGTAGTGCAGAAGATTAGAGCTCGTATGTTCATAGCTCAGAGAAGGTAGAAAAGTTACGCCGATGTGCGGCGTCGAGACTTGGAGTTTGAGGTTGGTCAGCACGTGTTCTCTTGTTGCACCGATGCATCGTATGTTGAGGTTTGGTAAGCGAGGGAAGCTGAGTCCCCGTTTTGTTGTCCCGTTTGAGATTCTTGAGAGGATTGGCAGAGTTGCATACCGGTTAGCCTTACCTCCATCGTTGTCAGTAGTGCACAGTGTCTTTCACGTATCGATGTTGACGCAGTACTTGCCAGACCCGTCGCACATCGTAGACTTTGAGCCTTTGCAGCTGAATGAGGATTTGAGCTTCGAGGAGAAGCCTGTGAGGATTCTAGCATTTGAGACTAAGACGTTGCGTAATCGAGAGATCCGCTTAGTAAAGGTTCAGTGGAGGAGTCAGAGTTCTGAGGAAGCTACTTGGGAGCGGGAAGACGAGATGAGATTGCACTATCTTGAGCTATTTCAGTCTTAAGGACTTTCGGGGACTAAAGTCATAAAAAGGAGGGAATATTGTAACGGCCCAGGTTTTCATCTCGGTCTTCCAGGTATGTCTTAAGGGTATTTTGGTCATTTGGTCAGGCCGTTTCTGTCTTTCTCAGCTGTTAATATTCTTGGATGGTCAAATATAGGGTTTGGTTGCATTTTGGATGAGTTTGGGTGTTGAGAGTTGCAAAAATAAAATAGGGGTTTTTGCTGGATTAAAAATTCAGCAGCTGGGATTCGAGCCTGGGTGGCTAGGAAGATAGTGGTGAAGTTCTGCCAGTCAAGCTTCAGGTGGTTATTGATGCTCATTCCGTAGGTTATCTTGGTTTGCCTTGGTTTCCGGGACTTAAGTGATTTTGATTAAAAAGAAAATAAATAGGTTTTCTCTTTTCTCCTTCTCCAAATCACCTTGTCGCATCCATCCTCTCCAAGCTTTCTTGCGGTGCGATTCCAGCCGGGGAGCTCCATCGTTTCGTTCGTTCCAGGTAAGCATTCCTCGTCCTTCTTGTCTTTTTTAGTGTTGTTCTTGCTGGCTGAGAGAAGGGAATTGTTAGTGTTGGTTTTGTGTTTGTTGCAGCCGAGAGCAGCTATGCGCTATGTGTGTCGCCTCACCTAAGCAAAGACCGTCAAGACGCCGCAATCCTCTTTGCATCGCCCAAACGCCCGATTGCAGCCCCAGTCGCCATCGCCATCACGCCCACGTCGCAACCCTTCGCACGTGAGGGCATCGCCCCGTCGCCGCGCCTTGCCCAGCCTCGCAGCGAGCAGCCCCATGCCGAGGATCACATCAAAACCACTCATAGCGAACACTATGAGCGTAACCTGCAGAGACTCGTTGGATACTTGTATCCGACCATCCCTTACCTTCTGACTAGCCAACATACTAGCTCCCGAGGGAGTAGCAACAGATAGCTCAAACCCTAGAGGCTCTAAAATCATGCAAGCATGCTCAGCAAAAATAGCAGAAACAAAAGAATGTGTGGAACCCGAATCAAACAACACGAAGGCAAGGTGATCAAGAACTAGGAGCGTACCTGCCACTGCGGCCCCGGCTTTCTCAGCCTCCTGGCGGGTCGTAGCATACACTCTCCCCTACTGTTGAGCTGGCTGCGCCACCACTGCTTTCTGGTTGCAATGTCGAGCCCGATGCCCTTCCTTTCCACAGTTGAAGCAAGCTCTAGGGTTACCACCACAAGGTCTCCAATGCTGCTTCCCACAAAGTTTACAATACGGTGGCGGCCTCCCTATGCCCTGTTGGCGAGGCTGATCATGGTTACGGTCACGGTGCTGGTCTCTGCCATGATAAGAGCCCAGAGGGCGCTGACCGCCCCCACGGCCATTACTCCCTAAGTCAAACTTACGCTTCTGGCCCGAGTACACTGGGGCCCTCTGCACAACAGCACTAGCAACCTGCTCTGGAGGATACTTTCCATCATAAATAGTTGCCAAGTGCACTGCCTTGGCAAAAGTCTTTGGGGCCTGTGCCCTAACATCCTGAGACACTCCTTGTCTCAAACCAGCAATAAACTTCCTGATCTTCAACTCAGGGGTTGCAATCAACTGCGGCGCGAAGTACCCATACTCCGAAAACTTTTTCTCATACACCTCGATTGAGTCAGACCCCTACTTAAGGTTTGAAAACAGCTCAATCATCTTTTCTTGGGCTTCTTCACTGATAAAGTTTGCCTTGAACTCAGCCTTGAAGAATCCCCAGGTGGCAGGTGGAGATCCAGCCGGTCTCTCACTCAAACTGGAATCCCACCACCACTTAGTTGTACCAGCTAACACATGAGCTGCACATCGAGCTCGCTGCACCTCAGGACAAGCCATCACCATAAATGTATATTCTAACTCAGCAATCCACCTGACAGCTACCAACGGTTCTCTAGGGGCACTAAACTTCTCGGGCTTCCATTTCACAAAATCCTGCAGCCACTTGCCTAGATCCTCAGCACCTTCCGCCATAACGGCCTCATCCACAATTGGCTCCTGCAGAGCTAGCAGATCGGGTGGGTAGCGCAGATCCTCTCTTTGAACCAACTCGGTCAGCTGCTCTATCTAAATTCGGGACTCCTCCCTCTGCGCAGCTAATAAAGCCTGCGTTTCAGCTCTCTGCTCGGCCTTCTGGTCAGCTAGCAACCCAACCATAAGAGCCCTCATGGACTCCACAAAAGCAACTCCCTGTGCAGCCTCCTTAGGCTAATTTGCCTCCACGCCCTCTCCGGGCAACACAGTTGAAGGGCCTGTCGGTGGCCTAACATCAGCATCAGCTTGGGACGACGTCCCTCCGGTGTTAGAATCAATACGAATGCCCTGGGTGGTTGGCCTCGAGCCTCCCTGCCCTCTACGAGTGACTGGCATGCTGACAATCTACACCCAAACCAACAATGAGTCAGAACCTGTTTTCCCTGCTCTACAACAACAAGTCATGTACATGCAAGGTGCAAATGGTATTGTAATTCTTAACCCTTAACCTTAAACTTACAGACATACCTGATGGCTGGCGGAGCGCTGATGATCATGGAAAACAACCTACAATGCAAAGCAAGTCGGTCCTACGTAACCTATAACTCGGGCTCGACGATAAGCTGTAAGGACCCGACCAGAGAAACGGTCTCTAACCTAGATCCTTACTTAACATGCATGATTAAGAATGGAAAACATCAATCCGGGTACTAAATTTAAATCTTTGCAATCAACACATTTTAAGCAAAACCATAAATCCCAATAAATAAAATCAACAAGTAAATGACTGATCAGTACTTTCTTAAAACAAAACAAAGGTACGTTTCAGGAAACATAAATAGTTTGAGTGCTTTCCTAGGGACTCAAGTCCCACTACATGCTAAATCATAAAAACAATGAAAGAAACGTGCAACTCAGAGTCAGCTGTCCATGATCAACCAGCAGCCTCCTCCTAGCCATCCAGCCTTTGTCCCAAGTTACCTGGTGGAAAACCACAGAAAATAAGGGTGAGCAACGAGTTACTCAGTAAGAATCCCCAACCGGGGTACAATACGAAAACATCTCATTTAGCACACGGACATGCAACCATACAATGACTTAGAGCAGAAACGGTTGGTTTAGGCTATGAGCTACTTCTAGGGCGAGCCTACTTAAGGGCTTCCATCTACAGCCTATCCTAGGTTCTACACTTGGATGCCCTTCGGGCTTTACACAACCTAGGACTCAGTGATGCCCAGTGGGGCCTTACACACCTAGGACTCAGTGATGCCCAGTGGGGCCTTACACACCTAGGATGCCCATCGGGGCCTTACACCTCCAAAATCAGTGATGCCCAGTGGGGCCTTACACACCTAGGATGCCCATCGGGGCCTTACACCTCCAGAATCAGTGATGCCCAGTGGGGCCTTACACACCTAGGATGCCCATCGGGGCCTTACAACTCTAGAATCAGTGATGCCCAGTGGGACCTTACACACCTAGAATGCCAATCGGGGCCTTACACCTCCAGAATCAGTGATGCCCAGTGGGGCCTTACACACCTAGGATTCCCATCGGGGCCTTACACCTCCAGAATCAGTGATGCCCAGTGGGGCCTTACACACCTAGGATGCCCATCAGGGCCTTACACTTCCAGATGTCCATCGCGTGCGGACGCGAGCTGGCGCAGGCGAGCGAGCTCGCAAGAACAGGCGCGCGGTGACACTGAGGCGCTGACGGACGGGCGACGCGACCGGTGCGCTGGGACGCGGTCATGCGGGTGCGTCGGAAGGAGCTGCACTGGGGCGCGCAGCAGCAGCAGCGACGGCGGCGCTGGGAAGCGCGCAGCGGCAGCGACGGAGACGCTGGGCACGCAGGGCGGCGGGCCGGGCCGGCCGGTTTGTAAGGTCGCTTGGTGTGGCTGGTCAAGTGGCGCCGTCTTGTGGCGAGGCGGGGCGATGGGCAGCAACGGGCGGCGGCGAGGGTGTGGGGAGAGGGTGAGGTTTTGCGAGTGGAGCTCTTTTCTTCTTTTTTTTTTCTTTTCCTTCCTTCCCTAAATTAAATAGGCCTTGGGAGTCTCAAATTCCCTTCCCAAGGCTTCCCCCCCTTCGAGCCCTAGCTGACGCGTTTATTTTCTTTATTTAAAACCAAGCTTCCAAACCCCTTTTTAGGCCAAGGGTTCAAGTCCTCCCAACAACACCTTTCAAAAATTAAAAAATATATATAAAAAGAACCTTATTTTACATTTAGCTGAAAATCGGGCTGTTACAGAATCATGGAAAACCTGTTGTCTTTTAACTCTGAGTTTATGTTTACGTTTTTAGTTTTGTCCTCTGAATGCATGTAGTTGGGCAGGGAGCCCTTAGGATGTTTTCTGATTGTTTCTGGATTCTGGCACTGTTGTAAACTGTTTGGGTTTGAATGTTTTGAATAAATCTCTGATCATAGTAGGTTCTATAGTGTATTTAGCTTGGAACAGGTGCTTGGAAACATGGACAGGTTTCAGGCGCTTAATGATCATTGTTAAAATGAATGTTTACAAGTTTTTAGTTTTTCTCAGAATCTGGATAACAATCTTGCATATTACCTTTTATGTTTTAAAAGCATGCATTTAGGTAAAGGCCTAGTTTAGGACCTCTTTCGGGTCAGGCCTTTGCACCAAGTTACCTGGTGGAGAAAACCACAAAAAGGGTGAGTACATGTAAAGACCCGATCCTAAAGCGGTCCTAAACTAGGCCTTTACCACAATGCATGCTTTAAAACTTAACAATTAATATGCAAGATCGATTCCCAGATTCTGAATAAAATAAAAAGAGACAAACATCCATTCAAAAACTAACATAAAATGCCCTGGAACCTGTCCCTGTTTCCAAGCACCTGTTCCAAGCTAAATACAATTTAAAACCTACTCTGATCAGAGATTTATTCAAAACATTCAAAAATCCCAAAATAGCTTACAACAGTGTCAGAATCCAGAAAACAACCTAAGGGCTCCGTGCCCAACTACATGCATTCAGAGGACAATAAAAACATAAAACATAAACTCAGAGTTTTCAAAATAGCTGGTTTCCATGATCAGCAGCTCCTCCTTCAGCCATCCTGTCTCGCGCGATGGTTACCTGTGGAAAACCACAAAATAAAGGTGAGTAACGAATTACTCAGTAAGAATCCGCAACCGGGGTACAATACAATATAACTAGTCATCTAGCAGAAAGTATGCAAGCCATGAATATAAACACAGAAGAGAGCAAATCACTTTAATCCATACATATACCACGGATGCCATCTTACGGTCTTACTCTAGAAAACTATAACGCGTTTCGATACTATACGAGAAACTAGTCTCTAACTCAGCCTGCCTACTGTCGATACAAAAGGTGCACTGAAATCAAGATCCCGAGGAGCTCTCCAGTCGGCGCTGTAATGAGCGTGTGAGTGCACCGCATGCTGCTGCAAACTATGGGGGTGTTGGGTCTAGTGCAAGCTGCCCTGGTCTAGTACGCATGCCTAACAAATCTCTGGATCGGTGTCACTGAACATAGTGGTGTGAGACCAGGACACGAAAACTTTGTCAGCCTGTACCACCGCACCTGAGGCTAAGCAACTGGCTGTGGTAGGCTTACACCAGGCACCGGTCCTTGCCCTATCAGGTGGCAATCAAGGGCTACTACCGACACGCTGAAGACGTGTCGACTGGGGGGGACAAGGCAATGCCTCGTCATTCCTCCGACCGTTGGGGCATTTAACAGTCTGCCACCCTCACCCAAGATTCCACTGGGCTGCCGTTAGGGTTAGCTAAACTCTAACGACGGATCAGGGACGAAGTACTGCGTCGCACGTCCCTGCCACGAATGCAAGTTACGTTATGCATCCTCGCCCGGATGATGCTACCTATCATATTTCTAAACTATAAACAGATACAGCAAACAATCCAATACGTGCTCAGCAGAGACAATGAACCTAGCATGATACTACGAAGCAAGAACAGATAACGAGCATGACTGAACAGAACAACCTAGCATGGAATTAACATGAGAAACAACACGAGAATCATGCTAGTCGAAATTCAGAACAGGGCACCTATCCCCTAAACATGCTGATAAACATAAACAAGCACACGAACAACAATCGCAGAATATATCGCAGGGCCCACACAACTTCGGTACGAAATCCTCAACTTGGTCGGAAGGCAATAACACACTAAGGCCCTATGCTGCAAACAAACCTCGAGCTAGCTATCGGGTAGATATCGGGTACCTAACAAACAACAACACATATTACAACCAATAGGCCTAAAATAATAAAACAAACAGGGCTCAGCTCGGGAGCAACTCACAAGGCACCGACGCTGCTTGTGACGGACAGCCGCGACGGGTCGGGGCATTGGGCGCTGGCCTGGTGCTAGTGTGGGTCGCTGCACGCTGCGTGGACACGGGCGCTGGGTTGCGCGCGGACGGGCGGAAGGCTGCTGGGCGGTGGGGCGCTGAGCTGCTGTAACGGCCCAAGTTTTCATCCCTGTCTTCTAGGTATGCCTTAGGGGTATTTTGGTAATTTGGTCTGGCCGTCAGGGCCGTTTCTGTCTTTTTCAGCTGCTAAAATTATGGGATGGTCTTTTGTAGGGTTTTGTTGCCTTGTGGATGTGTTTGGGCATGGAGCGATATAAAATAAATTAGGGAGCTAAAAGTGAGGTTGTTGGGTTTCGAACCCGGGTTGCCAGGAAGTCAAATGAGTGGTGTTGCCGGTTGCACCACGAGATGTTATTGATGCTCATTCCACGTTATGTCTTAGTTAGCTATGGGTGTTTGGTATTTTGGTGTTTTGATTAAATGAAGAGGAAAATAGGTTTTATTCTCTTTTGGTTCTCCAAGCCTCCTAGACGCCCAACCCTTTCCCTCTAGCTCCTTGCCGTGCATCCCCTTGCCAAGCTCCATCGTTCGTCGTCCCGGGAAAGTGCCTCGATCTCTTGCTTCCTCGTTTTGGGTGTTGTTCTTTGCTGGGCGAGAGAGAAAGAGGCTGAGTTTTGGGTTTTTGTTGCAGCTAGCAGAGAGGACCAGCCCCTGCAGCGCCACAGCCCCTACAGTCGCACCAACAGCGCATCGCACAGCCTGTTGCATCGCCCAGCAGCAGCGCCACAGCCCCTGAGTCGCAACGCACAAGATCGCCCAAAGAAGCAGCGCAGAGACTCCCATCGCCCGGCCAGCGGCCAGCGTCCAGCCACGCGCCGTTGCACCCCAGAGCGCCCATCATCGCTCGGCCCGCCATCGCGCAGACGCTTATCGCTCGCAGCAGCGGCTCTGTCGCCAAGAAATGCATCGCCCTACAAAGACTGGGCAGCGTCGTCTTCCGTTCGCGCGCCGTCCCAGCGCGAGCTCGTTCGCATCGCTCGTCTGCGTCTGCACGTCTGCACCCCAACGCTCGTCCGCGTCTGCACGCCCGCTCCCACAGCGCCTGTCCGCGCGCACGCAGTTCCCTGCCGCACCAGCACGCCCAGCTGCGCAGCCCAGCGCCCTTGTCCGCTCGTGCAGCCCCAGCGACCGTCAGCCGTGTCGTGTGAGTTGCTCCCGATCTGAGCTCTGTTTGTTTTATTATTTTAGGCCTATTGGTTGTAATATGTGTTGTTGTCTGTTAGGTACCCGATAGCTATCCGATAGCTAGCTCGGGGTTCCTTTGCAGCATAGGGCTTTAGTGTGTTATTGCCTTCCGACAAAGGTAAGGATTTCTTATCGGAGTTGTGTGGGCCCTGCGATATATTCTGTGATTGCTGTTTGTGTGCTTGTTTATGTTTATCAGCATGTTTAGTGGATAGGTGCTCTGTTCTGAATTCTTACTCGCATGATTCTCGTGTTGTTTCTCATGTTAGTCCCATGCTAGGTTGTTTTGTTCTGGCATGCTCGTTATTTGTTCTTGCTTCGTAGTATCATGCTAGGTTCATTGTCTCTGCTGAGCACGTATTGGATTGTTTGCTATATCTGTTTATAGTTAGAATTATGATAGGTAGCATCATCCGGGCCAGGATGCATAACGTAACTTGCATCCGTGGCAGGGACGTACGAGGCAGTACTCCTTCCCTGATCCGTCGTTGGGGTTTAGCTAACCCTAACGGCAGCTTAGTGCAATCTTGGGTGAGGGTGGCAGACTGATAAATGCCCCAACGGTCGGGGAAAAGATGAAGCATTGCCTTGTCCCCTGCAATCGACACGTCCTCAACGTGTCGGCAGTAGCCCTTGATTGCCACATGATAGGGCAAGGACCGTTTCCTGGTGTAACCCTACCACGACAGGTTCCTTAGCCTCACGTGCGGTGGTACATGCTGACATACTTTACGTGTTCTAGTCTCACACCCCTATGTTCAGTGACACTGATCCAGAGATTTGTTAGGCATGAGTACTCGACCAGGGCAGCTTGCCCTAGACCCGGCATCCCCCTGGTTTGCAGCAGCATGCGGTACGCGCACACGCTCATTACAGCGCTGACTGGAGAGCTCCTCGGGATCTTGAGTTCAGTGCACCATTCGTATCGACAATAGGAAGGCTGAGGTCGGGACTAGTTTCTCGTATAGTATCGTATCGCATGGTAGTTTTCCAGAGTAAGACCTTGAGATGGCATCCGAGGTTTATGTGTGGATTAAAGTAATGTGCTCTCTTCTGTGTTTATATTCATAGCTTGCATACATTTCTGCTAGATGACCAGTTATATCGTATTGTACCCTAGTTGGGGATTCTTACTGAGTAATTCGTTACTCACCCTTATTATGTGGTTTTCCACAGGTAACCATGGTGCGAGACAGGATGGCTGAAGGAGAAGTTGTTGATCATGGAAACCAGCTGTTTACTCTGCGTCTTATGTTTATGTTTTCTTATGTTTGTATTATCCTCTGAATGCATGTAGTTGGGCACGGAGCCCTTAGGGTGTTCTATGATTGTATTCTGGATTCTGACACTACTGTAAACCGTTTGAAGTTTTGAATGATTTGAATAAGTCTCTGATCAGAGCATGTTTTGGAAATGTGTTTGGCTTGGAACAGGTACTTGGAAACAGGGACAGGTTTCAGGAATTAAATGTTTGACTTTTAAAATGGATGTTTATATGTTTTGGTTTTCAATCAGAATCTGGAATACAATCCTGCATATTGTTTCTAAGTTTTTAAAGCATGCATTTAGGTAAAGGCCAAGTTTAGGACCCCATTTGGGTCGGGTCTTTACACGGTTCTTGAGTTGGTTGCGCCTACACCAAGAGAGATCAAGAAAAAGAGGTTCGGCACACTCCAAGAAAGATCAAGAAGAGTCTCGGCTACCATGCAACATACAATTGTTTATTATGGTTTGGCCAAACTCTAAGGGAAATCAAATTCGGTTATGTAGGGAAGAAGGAGAAGAGAAAACTTACATGAATCTTGAGCTTGGTTCTTGTTCTTGGAGGATTCGGCAAGGGGAGAGAGGGAGAGAGTGTGAATTCGGCAAGAGGAAGAGAGAGAGAGAGAGAGAATTCGGCAACCGAAGGGAATGAATTCCCTTTTCTTTTTCTTTTCCTAATATAATTAGGTTTTGGCGACCCAAAGCCCCTTCCCAAGGCATTCCCCCTTCGAGTCCCAGCTGATTCAATCTTTTCTCTTTATTAAAACTCATTTAAACCAAGCTTCCAGATCACCATTAGGTCAAGGGTTCAAATCCCAATGGAAGCACTTTAATTTACATTAAGTTTGCTAATAACCAAACCACCTCCAAACTTCCGAACAACTAGCACAAACTTCTTGGGTCTTGGAACCAACAACAGTCAAGCCTCGATAAAGGGCAGGAATGACCCTGAATCCAGAAAATCCACAAACCCTGACCGGGGAGCAAAAAGACCAAAATACCCCTAAGGGTTAAAATAGCTTTAACGGCCCAACCGAACAACCGAATATTAAAATGAAAGCACCTGGAAAACCAGAATAGAAAACTGGGCCGTTACATTAGCTGTGTGTTTCCACTCCCTCGGGAGTGAGTATGTTAGCTAGAAATAGAGTTAAGTGTGGCCGGATACAGATATCCGATGAGATTTTAGAGGCTACCCTCATAATTCTGTCTATGAGCGGTTTCGATGTGATCCTTGGTATGGATTGGTTGGCGGAGAACCATGCTTTGATAGACTACCGCCGGAAAGAAGTCGTGTTTAGGCCGCCTCAGAAGCCGAGCTTCAAGTTTCGCGGTGTCTAGGGCGGAGTTTGTCCGCCGTTGATCTCAGCAGTGAAAGCCCGTCGGTTGTTAGCTCGAGGAGCTTGGGGCTTCTTGGCAAAGCTGTCAGGAGATAACAATACCGCGTTGTCTGTTGGCATGGTCCCTGTAGTGCACAAGTTTGCAGATGTTTTCCCTGAGGAGTTACCAGGTTTACCCCCGAAGAGAGAGGTAGACTTCACCATTGAGCTGGAGCCACTATTTGTATGGCGCCCGCTGAGTTGAAAGAACTCAAAGTGTAGTTGCAGGAGATGCTGGATCGAGGTTTCATCCGACCGAGTGTATCCCCGTGGGGAGCACCTCTCCTGTTTGTTAAAAAGAAGGATGGATCCATGCGTTTATGTATAGACTATAGAGAGCTGAATAAAGTCACGATAAAGAATAAGTATCCCCTGCCGCGTATTGATGATTTGTTTGATCACCTTCAGGTAGCTTTTGTGTTTTCCAAGATCGATTTGAGGTCATGGTACCATCAACTGAGGATTCGGGATGCAGATATCCCTAAGACCGAGTTTAGATTGAGGTATGGTCATTATGAGTTCGTGGTCATGTCTTTTGGACTAACGAACGCCCCTACAGCGTTTATGGACATGATGGACAGAGTGTTCAAGGAATTCTTGGACAACTTTGTCATCGTGTTCATAGACGATATTTTGATTTATTCCAAGACAAATGAGGGCCATGCTTCGCATTTGAGACAGGTTTTGACAACAATGCGAGAGAATCAGTTGTTCGCGAAGTTTTCTAAGTGTGACTTCTGGCTAGAGAAAGTAGCCTTCCTTGGACATATTGTATCCAGAGATGGTATAGCGGTGGACCCCGCAAAGATAGAGGCAGTTAGTTCGTGGGCCAGACCGACGACGGTCGCCAAAATTCGCAGCTTTCTGGAACTGGCAGGTTATTACCTGCGTTTCGTGAAAGACTTTTCCACCAAGGCAGCACCCCTAACCCATCTGACCAAGAAGGGTGTTGACTTTGTTTGGGATGCTAGATGTGAGGAAAGTTTTGCCCAGCTTAAGCTCAGTTTAACGAAAGCGCCAGTGTTGGCAGTTCCTGAGGGAACAGGGGGTTTCGTAGTTTATAGTGATGCTTCCAAGTACGGTTTAGGCTGTGTGTTGATGCAGCATTGGAAGGTGATAGCTTATGCTTCCCGGCAGTTGAAGCCTTATGAGAAGAACTATCCAACTCATGATATGGAGTTGGCTGCAGTTGTCTTCGCCCTAAAGATTTGGAGGCACTATTTGTATGGTGAAAGGATTCAATTGTTCACGGACCACCAGAGCCTTAAGTATTTCTTCACTCAGAAGGAGTTGAACATGAGGCAGAGAAGGTGGCTCGAGTTGGTAAAGAACTACGACTGTGAGATCTTGTATCATCCCGGAAAGGCCAACGTTGTGGCTGATGCACTGAGTAGGAAGACGTAGCATTCCGCAGCTTTGTTAAGCTCTCAGGTTGAATTGCGGAAAGAGTTTGAGCGAACTGGTATCGCAGTTTTGTTGGGAGAGGTTACCGCCAGTGTAGCCAAGTTGTCAGTTCAGCCGTCGCTTAAGCAGAAGATCATCAACAGCCAACTGAGTGATCCCAAGTTAAAACGATTGCTCGAGAGAGTTGAGGCTGATGGAGATTTTGACTTTGTCGTAGCACCAGATTGAGGTTTGAGATACAGAGGTCGGTTGTGCGTCCCGGACGAGGCGGGGATTCGAGCCGAGTTGCTCACCGAGGCTCATAGTTCCCCATTCACTTGGCACCCAGGGGGTACCAAGATGTATCAGGATCTCAAACAGACGTTTTGGTGGATGGGTATGAAGCGAGATATAGCTGAGTTTGTTAGCTTGTGTCTCACTTGTCAGCAAGTGAAGGCTCCCAGACAGAAGCCAGCAGGTTTATTGTAGCCGTTGAGTGTTCCACAGTGGAAGTGGGAAGAGATTTCGATGGACTATATCTCTGGGTTTCCGAGGACACCGAGAGGGTTTACTCAGATCTGGGTAGTAGTGGACCGGCTGACTAAGAGTGCACACTTTATTCCCAGCAGGATTAATTACACCGTGGAACAGTGGGCACAGTTATTCCTGGAGCAGATTGTTCGGTACCATGGGGTACCAGTGAAGATAGTGTCAGATCGGGATTCTCTGTTCACATCTCGCTTCTGGAGAGTGCTCCAGAAGAGTTTGGGAACCGAGTGTAGTTTCAGTACTGCTTTTCACCCTCAAACAGATGGTCAGACCGAGAGGGTGAATCAGATTCTTGAGGATATGCTGAGAGCCTGTGTTATGGACTTTCCAGGCAGTTGGGACCAGTACCTATATTTGATGGAGTTCGCATACAATAATAGCTATCAGTCGACTATTCAGATGGCCTCATTCGAGGATTTGTATGGAAAACGGTGTAGATCCCCAGTGTTCTGGGAGGAGGTCGGTGATAGACAGGTTCTAGGTCCCGACTTACTTCAGATGACGAACGACGCGATGCGTAAGATCGTGGCTCGTGATGTTGACAAAATTTCGAGTAGGCAGAAAAGTTACTCTGATGTGAGGCGTAGGGATTTGGAGTTCGAGGTAGGTCAACATGTTTTTCTGAAGGTAGCACCAATGCGTGGTGTGTTAAGGTTTGGTAAGCGAGGCAAACTGAACCCAGGTTTGTAGGGCCTTTTGAGATCCTTGAGCGGATCGGAGCAGTGGCCTATCGATTAGCTTTGCCCCCGTCATTGGCAACAGTGCATAACGTGTTCCACGTCTCGATGCTGAGGCAGTATGTGGCAGACCCGACACATGTGCTAGATCACGAGCCCTTAGAGTTGAGTAAATATTTGTCCTTCGAGGAGAAGCCTGTGCAAATTTTGGCTCGTGAGCGCAAGGTTTTGCGCAACCGGGAGATAAGCTTAGTAAAGGTTCTGTGGAGACATCAGAGGGCAGAGGAAGCGACATGGGAGCTAAAGGATGACATGAGAACTCATTACCCGGAGCTGTTTCAGTCTTAGGACTTTCGGGACGAAAGTCTAAAAAGGAGGGAGTATTGTAAAGGCCCAGACTTTCATTTCGGTTTCCCAGGTATGTTCGGTTCAGTATTTGGTTTATTGGTTGGGTCGTTAGGACTTTTTAACCCTGAAGGGCATTTTGGTCATTATGCTCTTAGGGATGGCCTCATGGGATCTTAGAGAATCTGAGATTATTCCTGACTTTGCTAAGTTGGTTAGGTTGTTGGTGCAGGTTACCAAGAGTTGTTGAGATTGTTTGGAGTTTCGGGAAGCTTCCGGTAAATTGTAAAATAAGGTTTTTAAAAGTGTTTCCGGGAGGATTCGAACCCCTAACCTTATAGGGGGTTTGAAAGCTCAAATTTAATTATGAAAATAAGGTGCGTCAGCTGGGACTCGAAGGAGGGAAGCCCTGGGAAAGGGCTCTAAGTCGCCCAAGCCTAATTAAATTAGGAAAAAGGAAAAAGAAAATAAGAAACCCTATTTCTCACCCTTGCCGAATTCACACTCACCCTCACTCCCCTTGCCGAATTCACACCAACCATCACTCCCCTTGCCGAATTCACTCTCTCCCTCTCTCACCCTTGCCGAATCCTCAAAGAACAAGAACCAAGCTCAAGATTCATGTAAGTTCTCTCTTCTCCTTCTTCCCTTCATAGCCGAATGTGATTTCCCTTGGAGTTTTGCCAAACCCTAATCGAGAATTGTATGTTGCATGGTAGCCGAGACTCTTCTTGATCTTTCTTGGAGTGTGCCGAACCTCTTCTTCTTGACCTCTCTTGGTGTAGCCGCAACCAACTCAAGAACCGAGAGGTGAGTCGTTTCTTCTTTCTTTCTCTCCTTGCCGAGACCCCACCTTTTGTTATTGTGCAAACCCTAACCGAGGAGATCATCTCTCCCTTGAAGCCGAGACCTTCCTTGGTTCCTTCCCCTTGAGTAGGAGCAAGTTTGATCCAAGAAGATTTCTCGAAAAGTGTTCTCGCAAGCCTAATTGGGAGTGTTGCTTGCCGAAAGCTCCAACCAAGTGAAGCCTAGTAGCCGCATCTCTCTCTCAAGCTTTTCTTGGGGCCGAATCTTGATTGAGGTGAGTTCTTCCTTCCTTGACCGAGAGCATGCCCTTGCTGGTTGGTTGAGTTCTAAGTCTTTCTCTTTTTTTTTGCAAGCTCCGATCGAAGCCGGAAGAGTTCTTGCATCTAACCCTTGAAGCCGAGAGCAATAGCCAAGCAAAACTCAACCCCGAGGTAAAACCCCCATCCTAGCCGAGAGCTTGAGGGTATATTTAAGGGTGTGTTGTTTGTTTTTCCGGTTAGCTAACTTGTGTTCTTTCCTGTTGAGGTGAAGCCGAGCAAGTTCCGGGAAGTTGTTGTTTGTGAAGGCCAAAAGCCAAGCTTGGCCGAGAGCTTGTGGGACTAGCTAAATAGTTTCCCGGCTCTTGTTTCTCTTGGTTTGTAACTAGGGTAAGCTAGTTTAGATGTTAATGTATTTTGGTTGTTTTCTAGGTTGTGTGTTTCTGCAGCTCAAGGAGCATTATAATTATTTTCTACTTGTTTCCAGGTAAGGATTCCTTACCGGGGTTGTGTGGACCCTGCGATGTTCTCTTGATTGTGCCTTGTATGCCTGTTTACTTTTATGAGCATGTTAGTGGATAGGACAGCTTGTGTTTGATTTTCTGCTAGCATGTTTGCCTTTTGTACATGTTAGTGCCATGCTAGGTTTGTTCTTCCAGCATGCTTATGATTCCTGCTTTAAGTTCGTAGTATCATGCTAGGTTATGTGTGATTGATGTTGTATATGTACGTTTAGTCAGGAATCAATTATTCTGTACTCGTAGTTAGAACAGTAGAGTTTGTCATCATCTAGAGGCTGAGAGTGGACATAACGTACGTTGTCCCCACGGGTCGGGTGTTAGAGCGAAGCATAACGTACATTGCTTCCCCCCGGCAGCCGATGTGGATTTAGCTACCACATCGGGATAAGCCTAGTTTGTCGCCTGCTAGAGCGGAACCCTGCCAACGGTGCAAGCCTACCTTGGCTGGTTCTTAGCTTCAGGTCGGTGGTACAGGCTGTTACAGATGAGTGCCGAGGGACTCACACTACTGTGTTCAGTGACACCGCTTTCGAGTCTTTAGGCATCCGTACCTGGCCCGCGTAGTTTGTCCCTAGGCCCCCACATTTACGCCGGTTGCAGCAGCATGCAGTGTGCGCGCACACGCCTTAGTCGCATGTACGGAGAGCTCCCCCGGGCTAATGTTCGTGAGTACACCAGTTCTTTCCAGTTTAGAGCCACACTTCGGGTACTCTCCTGATAGTCTAGATTTGTTAGCGAGGGTAAGAGGCCCTTGAGGACACCCATTGGGATTGGTTTTTGAGCTGATCATATGGTTGAGGGAGAAAGACCCTCGAGGGTGTCAGACATCTTTTGGGATCGGTTTTTGAGCTGATCAATTGGCCGAGGGAGAAAGACCCTTGGAGATGTCCCGGGATTGGTTGTGAAAACCAATCATTAGGCCGGAAGTAGGAGACTTCCGAGTACTCCGGATTTTTCCTTGTAAGCTCATTGAGCTAAGATCTGTGTTGAAATTTGTTTACATGTGTACTAGGTTGCTAGATGATTGATTGCATCGTATCGCACTTGATCGGGATTCTTTACGAGTATGTTTATACTCACCCTTACTGTGGTTTTCCACCAAGTAACTTGGGACAGCACTGGGGCGGCTAGCAGAGGGAGCTGGGAGATCATGGATACTGCTGACACTCTGTCGTGTCTTTATTTACATTTTTTAATTCAGCATGTAGTTGGACATGAGTCCATAGGGAAAACTTATTTATTGTTGTTTAACTATCGTTTATGTTTTAAGGAAAAAGTACTGATCAGTCACTGTTTTAAATTGGATGGTTTTGCTTAATGATTATCTGACTTTGATTTAATGTTTTCCACTCTTTATGTTTTGAAAACTTTTAAATTCGACCTTTGGTTTGTGTCATTTTTGCTTTTCACTTGCATGCTGAGTAAAGACCTAGGTTTAGAACCGTTTTTTTGGTCGGGTCTTTACAAACACCCAAAGGCCTTTCGGCTAGGCTTGGCTTGCAAAACAAAGAGACGCTTCTTAGAACATCCTTTCTTCAAGAACTAGTTAGGTCTCGGCTAGATCTACACAACCAAGCAACAAAACACAACAACACTTACCTTTGAAGCTCTCGACAATGGTGGCACAAGGAGAAGCTCTCGGATCTTCACCAACAAGAACAAAAGGTCAAGATGCAAGGCTTGGCAAGGAGTCTCGTATCTAAGGGAAGAGCTTCTCGGATGAAGCTTGATGTTACTCAACAATGGAGGTCTAGGTTCGGCCATGGCAAAGAGAAGGAGAAAAGAAAGAGTTTGCAAAGACTTACCTTGGAGGGAATCCCAAAAGCTTGAAGCAAGAAGCAAGGAGCAAGGATCAATGGAGCTTGTAGCTATGGAGGAGGGCTCAGGCAAGAAGAAGAGAGGAAGAAACAAGGTGTGGTCGGCCAAGAGAGGGGAGGGAGAGAAAGAGATGAAACCCTTTTTTATTTTCCTATTTTTAAAATATTAAAATGCCTAAAAAAATCCCACATTCAAATCCTAGCCTCAACACTTGTAAAAATCTCTTTTATTTTCTCTTCATTTCGCTCAAATCCAACTTCCAAACCCCCATGGTTCGCATCCTAGCTCCAACACAATTTATTATTATTTTTTTCTTTTAACCGGAAAGCCTCCAAACTTCTCAAAAATGCAGCACTTGCCCTGAAATTGAAACCGAAGAATAACTGAAGTCCACAATTAACAGAAATAGTCTTGAAACTCTGGTTAGCTGTAAAACCGACCTGAGGGGCAAAATGACCAAAATACCCCTGGATGCTCAAACGGCTCTAACAACCCAGACAACTAACTAGAGAATCAACAAAACTAACCTGGAGAACGGGAAGGAAAACCTGGGCTGTTACATAGGGTGCACGAGAGCTTGTGCGAGGGGCTACGGTCAGGCGAACGGGCATGCGGATGCGGCAAGGCAGCAAGCTACATGGGCGAGCGGGACGTGGGGACGGTCGAGCTTTGCTTTTGCAGGCGTGAGCGAGCGGCGCGATGCGTGGCTCAGTTTGCGTGCATGCCATGGCATGTGGCTGCTCGGCTGTGTTGCTGGTCGTGTGCGGCAGCTCTCGGCTAGACTTCTAAGTGCGGATGGACTGGGCGACGTGCTGCGGGTGGCCTTGGCGATGGAGATGGTAAAGAATGGAGGTCTTTGGAATGGGGGAGAAGGGAGAATGTGATGGAGAAGATGAAGAGAAGGATGGAGATGCTAGTGCTTTTTGGCGTGTGCTCAAATGCCTTTTTCCCCTAAATTTCTTTATTTAATTGTTATTTAGTCTCCAAAAAGCCAAGTCGAGTCCCAACAACAATACTTTAATTTCTTATTTTTTTTGCTTTTAACCGAACGACCTCCTAATCGCTCAGAAGTAACTCCAAACTTGTAACCTAAAACCAAAACACAATCTCCAACTTTGAAAATAATAGGAAACAACCCGAAAACCCTAAATAATTCCAAAACTGTCCCTGAAGGCCAAACTACCAAAATGCCCCTAAAGGCTCAAACTACCCCAACGACCCAACCAGACAACTAAATAATCGATCGAACGTACCTGGAGAACCAGAAAGAAAACCTGGGCCGTTACATCAGAGGACCTGTTCCGACGTAGAAACATAGAAGGAGTTGAAGCGAGCAACGCCAGACGGCAGAGAGTCCGACTGACACCAATGGGAGAAGACCGCGACAGCATAATCCAGCGCCTCATGGCTGAGTTTGGTCATGCGGATGCAACGCTGCCAGATGAAGCGGGGCCTTCTACACATCCCCATGTGTCGACTCTCCCACCAAGGAAGATGAAGAAGACATTGGGAGAAAAATTATGGCACAGCCTTTGGCTACTAGAAAACAATCTTAAGAAACTTATGGACTACATAGCAAACCGAGACAAAGTCATCTTTGACATCCTGACTCGGTTGGAACCACAACTCCGCAGACTTGTCCTCCTTGAGATCCAAGACATTGTCTCATCCACTGACTCTGACAGCTCTGATACAAAAGATGAAGAATAATAAAGGAAGTCTCTGTCTCTGTTGTTCATACTCTTGTTATATGCTTCTATAATAATAATAGTTGTTTTAGTTTTACCTACTGATAAATTAATATTCTGACGAATGTCGATTTTGATTTTTCTGCTTTTTAATTATGCATTTCAAAAACATTGCCTTAAGAAAACTGATATTTACCCTGTCCCAAAACGTTATTTGCGACGTGAATAGCGAAAACCCCTTGGGACTGTCACTTGTGAACTTAGGACCTAGATTCATTCTATGGGGGGGGGGGGGGGGGAGAGAGAGAGAGAGAGAGATGGTTGAGCTTAAAGTAAATATTTCAAGAACCTTAGAAACATTTAAGTTTGCAGGCAAGGGTTCCTTGTCGGGTTGTGTGGACCCTGCACTTGGCTTTAATAGCTCCTGGCTGTTTGGTCTGATTGAAATGCATGCTTAGTGGATAGGTTTTATTTGCTATGTCTAGTTGGAATGATTGTTAGTGGATAGACTCGTGCAAGTTGTCTGAATCTTGTGATGATAATGACTATGCTCTGTTCTTGATTGTATACTGTAAAAGGTGCTACTGGATAGGAAATGTATGTTCTGACTGTTAGGACTTGACATGTAGAATGTTGTTCTCTGTTGGTTAAACTTTCCTGTTATAATTGACTACTAGTTATGATTATGTTATCCAGCCTTGAAGTGCAATGTTAGATGGTGAACTCTGTTATCTCTAAGGTGCTACATCTTTGTTAGATTCTGTTACGGTCGTCCCGGGTTGGCCTAGTTTTGTGCTGACTCGATTTGCTCAGGACAAGCCCAGTTGAGTGCTGTCAAGAGACTAGCCCAGTGGTGTGTGGTCTAAGATCAACCAGGTGTGAGCTGATCCAGGCTTAGCCCAGGGGTGTTCTACCCTAGCTTCTATTCAGGACTAGCCCAGTTGCGTGCGGTCCAAGATTCTCCCAGTTGTGTGCTGATCCAGGGTTAGCCCAATTGCATGCTGCCCAAGTTTGCTCCAGACTAGCCTAGTTGCGTGTTGTCCATGATTAGCTTGGTGTGAGCTAATCCAGGGTTTAGCTCAGTTGTGTGAGGCTCGAGCATGTTCAGGACAAGCCCAAATGTGTGTTGTCCAGGTTGGCCAAGTGGTGTGCTGACCAAGTTGTCTTAGAGCTAGAGACTCCTAGTTCTCGAGGTCACTTAGTTAGTTCTCCTATTTAGTCAGCCCAGTTGTGTGTTGATCGTGCTTTGAGACTTGATGTCTAAACTTTTATGAGACTGCCTTATTGAAATGTTTGTTGTGCTTTTATGCTAGGATGCTAGATGATGTATCTTGCGTATTGTACCCTTGTTGGGGGATTCTTACTGAGTGCTTCTGTACTCACCCTTTCTGTGGTTTCTTCCACTAGGTAACTTTCCACAGCATCAAGGTGGCTAGAGGAGGAGCTAGATGATCATGGGAGAGTCTGCTGCATGAAATATCTTTACTTTACAGACTTGTCATGCTGGAACATTTTAATTATGGAACTTTTGTAACTGTTTTATTATACTTTGGCCAGAGGTTGAAATTGTTTTCCCTTTTTTGAACTTAAGCATTTTGGTTTTGAATTATCTATGAAATGGTTGTTTTTCCTATTTCTATTTTAAGCCACATGTTTTGAAAATGCATTGTTGAGTAACGGCCATTTACGACCATTTAGTGTCGGGTCTTTACACAGATAAAGGTATTTCCTCTAATGCATATAGTGATTCCTCAAGTCTACCCCTTTCAATCTTCTTTAAAGTGTGCTTGTCTTGGATAGCACAAGTGCTAGCTGTAAAGTTTACTAATAATGAATCATTTATTGTTAGAGCACTGATGGACATCAGATTATATTTGAAACTTGGAACATATATGACTTTATTCAGACTAATAGATCCACAAAACAACTAGGCCTATACGAAACATATTCATCCCACAAAGGCTTAATTCTTGAAAAGTAAGTTGTTACAGAATCTTGACCTTGTTTGATAGAAGTTAATACTTTTTTTAAATGGAAGATTCTTGGTCCGTTCTTCCTTTGAAAATGATCCTTAAGATCTAACCATATAGCTCTAACAGAATCCATGAAGATAATAGAAGATGAAATACCTTTCAAAACTGAGTTCAAGATCCAAACAATGACCATATGATTGTTCCTTGCCCCAGTGGAAGGAACTCTTCTTCAATCGGTTTGTGTATTGTTCCATTTATGAATCCGAGATTGTTTCTTGATTGACAGGGCAATAAGCATAGATCTACTCCAAGTTACGTAGTTGTCGTTAGTCAACACCTTATAAACTAACACTAAATTTGTTGTATCACTATGGTGCAGATAATATTGGCTTCGTGAAGTGTCCCCAATCAGTGATTCTTTACGGCTCGGGACGATGCTCAGCAGTGGCATCGACGGATCTACCAGAATCGAAGGGACTTTTGACGATTCTTTGGGTCCATTGATTAATGTTGAGTGGAGGAAGATCAAGAAAGAAAGATGAAGAAGAAGAAAAGGAATCAAGAGAGATTTAGATCAAGAATGATCGATGAAGATGAAGGAGAGGAATTAAGAGGGATTTTTTTTTTTTTTTGTAGGTTTGCCCAAAGTAAAGCTCTGATACCATTTTGAAATTTAGAATTTGAAAAAAAAAGGTTTCATCTTATTAATTTAGCCAAATAGCTTAAGGTTATTTATACATGAGTTTGTTGGGTCAGTTTCACAACAGAAGATAATCATACCCAACTAAAATAAATAGTTGCAATAGGTTTTATGAATCCAATATATTTCCAACAAAATTTTTAAAATAATTCATTTATAGCACATTAGAACTCAATCAGTGATAGAATGAATCATAGGTTGAATTTTAACAGTGAGATAGAACTAACTGATTGATTTTTAATGGTGATAGAACTTAATTTGGATTTCCCTTCTACAAATGATGGAAATATTTTGCCATTTTTTATTATACATGTAGAATCTCCTAAATAATAGACTTTGCTAGGAATATTAGAAAAATTCTTTTTAATATATTTTTTTCAAATTGTCAACTAAAAATAGTAGCATTTGTTTCTAATTATTTATGAAAAATATGTTGGATGAAAAGAAACTTAAATATTCCAAAATAAAGATTTAAATATTAAATTTGATTAAAGAACTTATTTAACCATAAACGAGCTCCAGACTAATAATAATATATTATTTATTATTAAGTTCGATACATGCATGCCTACACACGTACATACTAGTACATATTATTTTAGAACTTAATATAATTACGAGGTTTGTTTATTGGCAAAGAAGTACAAAAATAAGTTATTTAGACATTCTTATGCAGCTTTCACCACTCTTGCCAAACATTTATCTTTTGGATGTGGGGCTATTAAATAGGTCACATGGCACTTGGGATTAACTCGCTCCATCCTACATGAAATATATATTTTTGATGAGGTAATAATTTGAAAATGTTTAGAGAAGATCACTAGAGAAAATTCACCTGTAACCAAGGAGAAAATAGTGAAGGAAAATTGATATTTCGAGCTTGGCAAGATCACGTCCAGGACACATCCTAGCTCCTATTCCAAATGGAGTAAAAGTGCCTGGTTTGCCTACAAAATTCTGTTTAAAAAATAAAGTAAAGTTTTTCATGGATAGTAATAAAGAAAAATAAGTATAAATATATATATCTATATTTATGGCAAAGTCATATGTCTAATTTTTAAAAACATTATTATTTTATTTGATAAATTTAATACAACCAATATTGAGTTAATTGTAACGCTATAAGCTATAATTTGAAATTTAGATTTAGTGTTGGAATAAACTTAAATATATTTTAACGTATTTTTGAAATATTTAAGTTAGAAATTAGTGGGTAGACAATTAAAGAATTAATGTATTGTAAATTTAGGAGAGGAATTAAGGAATTAGTAGATTTTATTCTTTTAGCAATTTTGGTAAGAACTTAGAGACCAAGTTTGTAATAGGTTATAAATAGAGTGTTCCTCCATTGTGAATTGTAGAGACAATCGTAGAGCAAAAGAGAGTGAAGAGAGGAAAAGTTGTGTCGAGAGTTATAGAGAAAGTTTAATTAAGAAATAAAGGAAAGTGTTTTAGAGAAATTGTTGTGTGCATTGTCTCTCCAATCCCGAAGTGAAAAGCTTGCACGATTATTATTTGTGTTTATTATTATTTTTATTTGAATTTAATTTTTGCAAATTGGTATCATAGCTGATGGCTAACGTTATGGGTCAATTATCGCAACCCGATTGGCAAAGGCAAATTACGAGAATTGGAACATTCAGATGAAAGCGCTACTTGGATCTCATGATGCATGGGAAGTGGTTGAAGAAGGTTTTGTAGAACCAGAGAATACCGCGGGTTATACGGTGGCTCAAACCAAAACGTTGAAAGAGACGCAATCAAAAGATAAAACGACATTGTATATGTTGTTCCGAGTAGTTGATGAATCAGGCTTTGAGAAGATTGCGAGTGCAACTACTTCAAAAGTAGTGTGGGATACTTTAGAGATAGTGCTCAAAGGAGCCGACCAAGTGAAGCAAGTGCATCTCCAGACTCTACGCGGCCAGTTGGAGAGCATAAAGATCAAGGAGTCAGAAAGCGTATTTGACTACATCACATGTGTGCAGACGGTGGTGAATAAACTCAATCTCAATGGCGAAAAGATAACGAATGCACGAGTTGTTGAAAAGATTTTGAGATCATTGATGGAGTATTTCAAGAATGTGGTGTGCGCAATAGAGGAATCAGAGAACCTTACGACGCTCACTGTTGATGAGCTTGCTGGTTCTCTTGTGGCGCACAAGCAATGCAAGAACAAGAAGAAAGAGGAAACACTAGAGCAAGCGTTTCAAACCAAGGTGTCTATTGAAGATGAAAAAGTACTCTATTCTAAACAATTTCAGAGTAGAGGTCGCGTACATGGAGGTTGTGGATATGGTCGCAGCAGTCAAAGCGAGAGTTATGATGCAGAGAAGGAACATACGAGTAAAACGAATTGGCGCAGAAGAGGACATGGTCCAAGAAGAGGCGGTAGATTGAATTGGTCAAATATTGAATGTTACAAGTATCACAAGTATGGTCACTATGCGAGTAATTGTGCATTTCGACAAAATACTACAATTGCGGTGAAGAAGAACATTTTGCGAGAGATTGTCGTGCGGATAAAAGGGTTTAAAGAAGCAAGCAACTTAGTAGTAGAAAACAATACGAATGATGTGTTCATTTGATAATGCGTAAAGAAGGAAGCGAAAATAATGATACTGTGTGGTATCTCGATTCAGGGGCAAGCAACCATATGTGTGGACACAAGCATCTGTTCAAAGAGATGCGGAAAATTGAAGATGGTCATGTTTCTTTTGGCGATGTGTCAAAAGTAAAGGTAAAAGACAAAGGTAAGATTTCTTTTGTGCAGAAGGATGACTTGATAGGGTCAGTCAAGAATGTCTATTGTGTACCAGATCTCAAAACAAATATTTTGAGTTTGGGAAAACTCATAAAGAAGGGTTATTATGTATTTTTGAAAGACCGACTATTGCATTTGAGAGACAAGAAAGAGCGTTTAATCGCTCAATTAGAGATTGAATGAAATCGCATGTATAAATTGAATTTGAGAAGCGTACAAGAAAAGTGTTTGCGAGTAAATGAAGAAAGCGAATGGGACTCGAACAATTGGATGGAAGTCAACGTCGAAGTTGGAGAATTACTAGTCGTTGAAACAACGAGTATGTCAAGAGAGTCTGAAACAATTGAAGAAGAAGAAGAAGAACTAAAATATCCTAGAATGTGGAGTTTGCAAGAATTGTACTATGCGACAAATGAGATACATGTTGTTTGTCTTTTAGTAGATGTGGAAGATATTATCTTTGAGGAAGTAGTGCGAGACAAGAAGTGGCAAACCACAATGGATGAAGAGATTAATGCGATAGAGCGCAATGATACATGGAAGCTGATAGAATTGATGAATGCAAGTCAGCCGATTGGTGTGAAGTTGGATATCAAGAAGAAGATAACTACGCAAGGGAAGATAGAGCGGGGAAAAGCGTGGCCTATTGCAAAGGGATACAAGCAGAAGTCAGGAATTGACTACGATGAAGTTTTTGTTCTCGTTGCGAGAATGGATCTCGAATTAAGTGTTGGAATTGTTAATCAATTCATGGAGGAGTCGGTTTATTCGCATTGGAAGGTGTTGAAGAGAGCAAGGATCAAGTTGTGGATATTTTTAAAGTCGTTTCCGAAAGTATTGTTCAAGAAATACAAGAAGATGATTGGCATGACAGATGGCAGGAGCATTTAAGTTTATGACGAAATTTTGTTGGAATAAACTTAACTGTATTTTAATGTGTTTTTGGAATATTTAATTTAGGAATTAGTTGGTAGACAATTAACGAATTAAATGGATTGTTAATTTAGCAAAGTAATTAAGAAATTAGTAGATTTTATTCTTTTAGCAATTTTGGTAAGAACTTGGACACCAAGTTTGTAATAGGTTATAAATAGAGTGTTCCTTCATTGTGAATTATAGAGACAATCGTAGAGCAAAAGAGAGTTAAGAGAGGAAAAGTTGTGTAGAGAGTTATAGAGAAAGTTTAATTGAGAAATAAAGGAAAATGTTTTAGGGAAATTGTTGTGTGCATTGCCTCTCCAATCCCAAAGCGAAAATCTTGCGCGATTGTTATTTATGCTTAGTATTTTTTTTATTTGAATTTAGATTTTACATTTATCACATGACAACCATGATATGTTCTATCATCCCCAAAGACCCAACCCACTATCATCTTGTCTTGAATCGCTTTTAATGTTGAAGTCTATTCTAACAAACTAACACTGGTTCTTTTCCAACATGTTTTGTCTTCACTCTTATACTTTTTAATTAGAAAATTTTCTAAAAACTCGTTAAATATATGATTGTTCCAAGTTAAGAACGTCTAATTTTGAAGTTCTTATAATTGAACAATTGAAAAGGATAGTATACCTTATTGGTATAGTTAACAACTATAATTGTATAAAATCTTTCTTAATCATCACTTATATATCTTTAAGATCTCTCTCATATTCAAATATGATTATGATTTATTCAATATCTCTCATGAACCCAAATGTTACATTTAAACATTCGTAGTTTTTTATTTTAAGAATGTATGCAAACCCATTCTATAAATCAAAGAGCTTTTTGTTACATTATATTTAAAAGATTGTTAGTAGAAGAATGAAAAGAAGAAAGGATAAGCAAAAAAAAAAAAAAATGCAAAATATAGATAATTATTACATACATCCCATCTTGAAGGATTGAACTCATGTGGAGAAGGATGTAGTTTTTCGTCCATGTAAAGTTCCGGAAACCAAGGTACAACTTTCCATCCCTTTGGAATAAGTTTACCTAAAAATTAAAGATAAAAAAAACTATTATCAATACTCAAGAAACTCGACATTAAAAAGTTACTCTCTGTTTACCCTCACAAACCTACAAATGGAATTGAGAGGAACAAGAGAAAAACAAATGAATGTAGAAAATTGAAATTAAAGACTAACCATTAATTTCAACATCAACTGTTGCCTCACGAAAAAGAGCAAATGTTAGACCACAAACACGAAGTGTCTCATCTATCACCTGAATAAAGAAATATATGCACATACATCATCATTAATGCCTTAGGTAGCTCATCTAGTTATTATTTATAATTTTTTTAACAATAATTTTATCTTTATTTTGCAACAATATTTGTTTCTTGCTAATAAATTTATCTTTTGTAATTCATATATATGCAAGAACCTTTTAAATATATTATTAAATTTTAAAATAAAAGTGTGCTCTCGGAACTATTACTTCATTTTTTAAAATTATTACCGTAAACTAATGTGTGGTTTAAGAAAAATCAACGCTCATATTCAAATAACCAAAAAATAAACTTTAATATTCAATAAATTAATCAATATTTGGTTCATTATATTTTAAGCACGAAAAAACAAGTTATAATGTTAGTTATAATGGCATAAAATAGACGCATTTTTTTCATCTGCATTTTTTTTATATTGTTAATTTTATTTTTCAAGAGATAGTGACTTGAAATTCATAATGCTTTTAAATTAATATTTTATTACTCTAAATTACCTTCTCATATTTCATAGTTGTCCTATCAAACTTTGGTTAAAAAAAACAAATCTTTTTAGTACAAATAAAAAAAAAAGGCTTTATGCAGGATTAAGCTATATAAAGAAAAAAATTGCAAAAATGTATATACATAGAAATTTTAGCAAAACTAGATAACCGGCTTGAAATAGAAATTCCTTTCACATGTAAAAAGACACAAATACCCACCTCATCACCATTTTAAAAAATATCGTCTTCACTTTTCCAACTTCCGTATAATTTACTAATCAAAATTACCTCCTTAAAAATCTCCCCCAAAATAATGGGTTTACATAATTTGTTTGTTTGTTTTTTTTATTTTTTATTTTTTATAGTTTGATTTGAAATCTTTTTTTATTTTAATCATGTATTAATAAACAAATTTGGTTTTCAAATAGATAAGAGTTCGTGATTTAATGTTATTTTTGTGGTCTTGATCATATTATGCATATTAATTATAATTTTGTTTACTTGAATATAAATACCGAATTAGTAGGTATTTCACGACTAAGATATCTATTTTATTTATAAGTATTTATCTCACAATTCTTTTTTATATAAATCAAAATTTACAAGACTAGACAAATTTAGAAAATAATTATAAATATAAACACTTTAAAAAAATTAACAAATGTAGTATTTTTATTAATGAGCTTTGTTACATATTTTCTTATAATATTGATATCAATGAATATTTATAATACAATATTAAACGTATTAATAATTAATATATGTATTAATAAGTATTGATAATATCATATTTAAACCTATTAATGATTAATATTGTATTAATATATTATAAGGTATTAGTGATTAATACATGTATTAATGTATATTTATAATACTGTATTAAAATGTATTAGTGATTAATACATATATTAATATGTATTTATAATATTGTGTTCAAACGTATTAATGATTAATATAGGTATTAATCAACATTTAAAAAAATACAGGTATTAATAAGTATTTATAATATTGTATTAAAGCGTATTAATGATTAATACATGTATTAATAAGTATTTATAATATAGTATTAAAATATATTAATGATTATGAATGTAAATACTTTAAAATTTGCATATTTTTAATAATTATTTTGTGAGAAGAACTTAGCTGGTGAAATTTCCTTTTTTTTAAACTAAAAAACATTAATGAAATAAAAATGAATTATGATTTAATTATTCAAATATATTGAAGTGCAAAAAAATAACATTTTTCTCGACTTCAAAAAAAATTGTGTGAAAAAGGTATTGTTAGTTTCATACAATCAATAATTATGTATTAATAAATAAATACAATTTTCAAATAAATAAGGTTCATGTGTATATCTTATCATATTAGTATAAGTACTGTATTTTTTGTTGGAAAAAAATGATTTTGCGATAATACAATATTAGAATAATTTTAAGGGCTTTTTGCAGTGTTAGACCAAACTAAGAAAAGATTTACACGCGTGTTCAAATTTATTTTTTTTAGCAAAAGTAATCCACTGTTTTTTTCAAGGAAGTCTATTTTATTATGAAATTACACAAATATCCTCACGGAAAACCAACATTTATTAAAATAGAAAAACACTATTTTTTAAAAAACAAAAAATTCTCCTCATTTCGTGCCACTTTTCAACTTTCATTTCTAATTCAAAATTATCTCCTTCAATATTCCCCTATAGTGATAATAAATAACGTTTAAAAAAAAAAAAAAAAAAAAAAAAAAAAAAAAAAAAAAAAAAGGATTTTAGGTGAGATAGGCTATTTATTTGTTCTTGATTGTTGTTTTAATTTTGGCAAAAAAAAAATCTAAAGTTAAAGAATTGCAAACACAACAAAATAACATGTATTAGTTGCAATAATAATAGGTTTTAGAGTAAGTAAAAAAAAAGGCGGAAGTTTATTTCGTCTACCACCCAGTTGGTAGGGGTAAAATGGGAATAAGGAGAATTGTATTTCAATTAATAAATAATAAAAAAGATTGCAATATTTATAAAATTTGCATAGATTTGTAAATATTTTCCCAAAAGAGACTATCTACCACAATTTCCCATAAAAAAAACAATTCTAATTAGATTAAAAGATAAAACTAAATTACTTCACTATACCTTAGGTAAGAATTTCAACAAAAAAAAAAAAAAAACCAAATAAAACAAAGCCGAACAAAAAAATTCAAACAAAAAAGACAATAAAAGAAGTCAATCATGTATTCTTTAGAATAAATAAATCAAATGTTAAAAATAAATAAAAATAAATCGAAGTACACTCTAATTACCTGAGAAAGATACTTCATTTGTTTAAATTCTAAAAGACTTATACCCTTTTGTGTTAAAGGTCTTCGTCTCATAATATCTTCTTGTTCTTCCTAAAATTAATGAATATGAAAAATTATTGTAAGAAATTGATAAATCAAAATTAAATTATGAAAAAACTAGATTGTTATATCATGTGATAAATTAAATAATTCTACCTAATCCTATAAAGTGTATTAGGATTAATTAATCCAATAAACATAAAATAAAATCACCAATGGGGGCTTAACTCGCATGTATTAGGATTAATTAATCCAATATATCAAGTTAATTTTTTGAAGTCAATGGTTTAAATTCACATACTACACATTCTACCCTAAACAAAATTTATTTTTAAACACAAGAATGTAAAAGCATGGGTGGGGTCTATCCTTCATACTCTAATTACACTATCATATTAGGTGTTCATCAACGATCAACGATGGACCTAAACACAAATATGTGTGGTCGATTACTAATTGACTTGAAATACACCATCATATCAAATTCTATGCGGTAGGCATTAGTTGAACTCTCATATCAGAGTTTATAAACAAAATATCTAGACACAAATATATGAGGTCTTGTTGATACATTTGAATTATACTATTTTAGCATGTTTGGTTGTAGATGAATGAGATGGGATGTGAGGATGATAACATGAAAATCTTGTTTGAATGTAATGAAATGAGATTGAAGGAAAATCGTGTTTGTGATGAAAGAAGAGATAAATACATTTGAAAGAGTGCACAATAGGAAGCTTGAGAGCTCTTTTTGTATGTTGATTACTTGATAAAATGGATACAAACATACACCCTCATCAAAAATAGGAAGAATGAGGTGATTCCCATTAGTGGGATTAGGCTAAACTCAAACTTAATGGTACCTATTAAAGTAATACATTAATGAGAAGTATGAATGTAACGACATTCCATTCCGGTCTTGCAGGTACATTCGGTTGGTTATTCAGTCGTTTGGTTAAGCCGTTAGGGCTGTTTGAGACTCTAGAGGCATTTTGGTCATTTGGCCTTCAAGGGTAGTTTGGTAATTGCCCAAGTTTTCATTTTGGTTCCAGACTTGTGATGGGTTGGTTTTTATGTTTCGGTTTCAGGTTCTAGGTCTGGGTGTTGCTGTTGAGAGGTTTGGAGTCTGTTGGGTTTTAAAATAGAAAATAAGATTTGATTGTGTTGTTGCTGGGACTCGAAGGGGGAACCTCCTTGGACACTTGTCATTTGGAGGATTTTCTAATGATTAAAATGAAGAAAATAAAAATAGGAAATCTCATTTGGCCTTTTCCCAAACCTAGCCGGCCCCTCCCTCTCCCCCTCATTCTTCTTCTTCGTTTGCTCCCATTTTCAAGCTCCATTGCCAAACCAGCTCTCCATTGCATGTTCCATCGCCAAGCCGTGTCGCCTCGCACACAGCCGCACGTCCCCGGTAGCGTCGCAGCCCTCACCCGCGTAGATTCCCCATCGCCAAGCCCTTGCAGTTGAGGCCTCTCGACCGCCAGCTTCACCGCTCACTCCTGTAATCAGCACCTGCTTGCCCGCTCGCGTGCTGACCCTATCGCACACCCACCAACTCATGCCGCGTCCACTCACGCTGCCGAGCAGTCCCCACCCGCACGCCTTGTACTCATAGTCGCACGTCCCTCGCCGAGCGGCTGCAGCACCGCACGCCTACGCCTACCTCAAACGCCCAGCCACTTGACCAAGCCTGCCCATACCTTGCACCGGCCTAGCCCCCCTAGCTACCGAGAGCAAGTGTGCTCTTCTCGGTTTTGGATAACAACCCTAATTCTCGAGCTTGTTTGATGTGTTGATTGATTTAGATGTTTAGGTCTTAATTGTGATGTTCTGTTATTATTGTTAGGTTGTATCTGTTGATTCTACAGCTCGAGGAGCATCTGCTTTTGTTGTGCATCTCTATTTTTTAGGGTAGGTTTCCTTGCCGAGGTTGTGTAGACCCTGCACTTGGCTTTGATGGCTTCTGGCTGTTTGTTCTTTAATATGCATGTTTAGTAAAACTATTTAAACTGTTAGTGGATAGGTTTGTGCAGGTTTTCTGATATATATATATACTGTTAGTGGATAAGCTTATGCAGGTTGTCTGATATATATATTGTTCATGGATAGGCTTGTACAAGTTATCTGGATGCTACTCTGTTAATGTTTATGTCCTGATCCTGTACGTTTGTTTGACCTGTACTTGTATGTTGTATGCCCTGTTCTCATATGTTGTGGTTAAGCATGTTAGTGGATAGGGTTTGTCTGAACTGTTTGTTAGGGCTTGACATGTAGAATGATGTATCCTGTTGTTGCACTGTGTTGTTCCTTATGATTGTCGTTATTTTGTTTTCGTTGTTCACTGTTAATGTTGAACCATGCTAGTTCTAGGTTATTTCGTAATAGGAGGTTTCTGTTAAGTATACCCAGGACTAGCCTAGTGTGTGGTGTCCAAGGTTGGCTCAATTTGTGCTGATCGGGTTTGCTCAAGACTAGCCTAGTGTCTTGCTATCATTTGTTGGCCTAGTGTGTGGTGACCAGGTATGAGCCGGATAAGCCCAGTGTGTGTTGTCCTATTGTTGGCCCAGTATGTGCTAACCAGATTATTAAGGATTGGCTTAGTGTGTTGCTAATCCCGGGCTAGCCTAGTGTATGCTGCCCATGTTGCTCGGGACTAGCCTAGTGTGTTGCTGTCCATTGTTGGCCCAGTGTGTGCTGACCAGTATTGTGCAGGACTAGCCCAGTGTGTGTTGTCCAAGACTAGCCTAGTGTCCTGCTGTCCTTTGTTAGGCCAGTGTGTGCTAACCATGTTTTTTTTAATGTTAGAGCTTCCGAGATTACTTAGTTGTTTCTCCTTTTTATTAGCCAGTGTATGCTGACCCCGTCTAGCTATGAGCATAGACCTTTGATGTTGTACATCTTGTTGTTTATACTTGTTAAGTCTGACATGTTTATTGTGTTATGCTTGTATGTTAGGATGCTAGAGGATTTTTCTTGCATATTGTACCCCGGTTGGGGGATCCTTACAAAGTGCAATTGTACTCACCCTTTCTGTGGTTATTCCATCAAGCAACTTGGCACAACATCGAGGTAGCTAGAGGAGGAGCTGGATGATCATGGGAGAATTCGTTGCATCTTCTTGCTAATTTCATGTTTTAGACTGTTGAGATGTTTTACTTATAATTGTAATGGTTTTGTTGAACTCTGGAAAGAGGCTAAACTATTTTAATTTTTTCAACATGGTATTTGGAACTTGAATTATTTAATGATATGAATGTTTGAAATCTTTTGATTAAAGTGCATTGAATTTTTTAATTACATCATTTAGTAAAGGCCATTTTGGACCATTGAGTGTCGAGTCTTTACAATGAAACAAGTGAAAATTGGGTACTAGTACACTCATTGTACTTGCTACAACGTGTCTATCGTAACAACCCCTTTCAAACTAGGCAGGAGAAGGAGTTCAAGCCCGGGTTTATCACAAAGAAGCATAAATGGTTGTGGGGATAATGGTTTGGTGAGAGAATCTATAAATTGATTGTGAGAGTGAACATATCTGACATCAATATGATTGACATGAACTTTGCCCTTGATAAAATACGCAACAATCTTAATGTGTTTTGTTCGATTGTGGCAACAGGATTATGCATTAAAGTTTCAGCAGAGATATTGTCAGACAAGATGATTAGAGTGGAATTAGCAAGGATATTAAGGTCATGATAACCACTCAGGGCTAGACAAGTTTACATGTCACATGAGAGAGGGCTTGATATTTAGATTCAGTGTTAGAGCGACATAAATATCATGCTTTTTAAATGACCAAGATCTAAGGGTCCTGCCAAAACCTAAGCAGTTACCATTTACACTCTTGCAATCATTAGATGAAGCAGCCTAATCAGAGTTAGAGAACCCAACAAGGTGGAAGAAGGTTGTAGGAGTGATTGTCATTCCAAGATGTAGAGTACCTTGAAGGTACTGAAATACATATTTAGAGCCCGGTAACGAGGCAAGTGAAGGACTTGGTTGAATGGATTGAGTTTATTTACATAGAAACCAACCAAACGTCTAGAGTGTTGTATATAATCTAGAGTCTCGAGCTTGCTACAATAGAATGATTAGTCATTAGTTTTTTGTAACGGCCCAGGTTTTCATCCCGGTCTTCTAGGTATGCCCTAGGGGTATTTTGGTAATTTGGTCGGGCCGTTTATGTCTTTTGCAGTTTCTAAAATTATTGGATGGGCTTAAGTAGGATTTTGATGCTTTGAGGTTGTGTTTGGGCATGGTGAGATGCAAAAGAAAAATTGAGGAATAAAGATGCATTTGTTAGGATTCAAACCTAGAGTGCTAGGAAGTCAGGTGGGTGGTGTGGCCAGTTGAGCCACAAGAGGATCTTGTTGTTCTTTTCGCGACATATCTTGGTTAGCCTTGAGTTCTTTGGGTTTTGGTGCATTTGATTAAATGAAAGGAAATAGGGTTTTTGGTGTTTTCTTCTCCCAAATCACCATGGCCGCCCAAGCTTTGCTCCCTAGCTCCCCAAGCCGTTTTTCATCTCCTTAGCAGCTCCGTGGTTCGATCGTCATTCCGGGTAAGTCTTCATCCTCTTCATCTTCTCCATTTGGTGTCCATCCTGCCCAAGTGTAAAGGAAGGGGTGGTGTGTGTGTGTGTTTTGTTGCAGGCCGCCCAACACGCCCAGATCGCCCGATGAGTCGAGCTGCACCGTCCAAAGACGCCCAGATCGCCAAAGAAATGAGCCGCACCGCCCAAAGACGCCCAGATCTACCAAAGAATCGAGCGACCGCCCAAAGACGCCCAGATCGTGATCGTCCGACGCCCACCGCTCGCCGTGACGCACTGACCCGTCGCCGCAGCCGCCCAGACGCCCAGATAGCCAGCCCGGCTGAGCTCGCGCTACACGCCCGTCGCCGCGGCGCCGCGCGCGCTCGTCGCCGCCCCAAGGCGCCGCGTTGCGCGCCGCTCGCCCGCCCTTGTCCAGCTTGTCCGCGCCCGTGCGCCTGAGCCCAGCCAGCCCGCTCGCGCGCGCGTGCGCGCTGCAGCAACCTGCGACCATCATCGCCAAAGAATACCCGCCACGTGCAAACTGTCCGTCGCTCACGCGTCAGCCGTGCCGCGTGAGTTGCTCCCGAGCCGAGCCTTATTTATTTTACTATATTTAGGCCTATGGATTGTGATTATTATTGTGTTTGTTAGGTTCTCGGTAGCTAGCTCGGGTTCGATCGCAGCTTAGGGTTTTGTGTGTAACTGCCTGTAAGGGACCGACCCGAATGGGGCACTAAATGGGCCCTTACCCCAATGCATGCATTCAAAGTAAAGGATATTAAACCGACATGATTTCGGATTCCAATTAAAACAAAAACATTCAAAATAACCCCTTTAAAAACTAGACAATTTCCCCCGGAACCTGTCCCTGTTTCCAAGCACCTGTTCACAGATAAATACATTTCCAAAGTTTACTCTGATCAGAGATTTACTAAAAACCATTCAAAACATGTCTAGATACAATAATGCTGGAATCCACAAAATATTCAGAAAACATCCTAGGGCTCCGTGCCTCGCTACATGCATTCAGGGGAAAATAAAACACAAAGAGTCATAACACAAAATCAGAGTTTGATGACTGAGCCCCATGATCACAGCTCCTCCTTCAGCCATCCTGTCTCGCAACTTGGTTACCTGTGGAAAAACCACAGTAAGGGTGAGTAACGAATTACTCAGTAAGAATCCCCAACCGGGGTACAATACGATATACATGGTCATCTCGATGAGCGTATGCAAGCTATGAATATAAACACAGAATAGAGCACATAGCTTAGCCCTTACTTGGGCCTCGGATGCCAGCTTAGAATCTTAGTCCAGAATAATATCACCACACAGTCCAATATATAAGTCGCCCTATACGAGAAACAAGTCCCGGCCTCAGCCTGTCTACTGTCGACGAAAGGTACACTGGCTCACAATCCCGAGGAGCTCTCCGGTCGGCGCTGTAATGAGCGTAAGCATGCACCGCGTGCTACTGCAGACTATGGGGGGTGTCGGGTCTAGAGGCAAGCTGCCCATGTCCAGTCACCACGCTTAACTAAATCTTTGGATCGGTGTCACTGACATAGGGGTGTGAGACCTGGACAAGTAAACTATGTCAGCCTGAACCACCGCACCTGGGGCCAAGGAACGGTCGTGGTAGGCTTACACCAGGAAGCCGTCCCTGCCTTAACAGGTGGCAATCAGGGGCTACGGCCGAACACGCTGAGGACGTGCCGACTGCCGGGGACGAGGCAATGCCAAGTCATCATCCCGACCGTTGGGGCATTAACAACTGCCACCCTCACCCAAGATTGCAGGGCCTACCGCTTGGGTTAGCTAATCCCTCACGGGGTCGAGAACGGAATGACTTGCTCGACGCCCCCGCCATGGATGCAAGGTACTTTATGCATCGGCCCGGATGATGCTATCTACCGCAATTCTAAACTCGCCCTAGCAAAAGCGACAAACAATTCCATAAAATCCAATACGTGCTCAATAAGAATACAACGAGCCTAGCATGATACTACGAAGCAAGGAGCAGATACGAGCATCTTTGGAAGGGAACAACCTAGCATGGATTAGCATGAGAATTAAATCGGAAAATCATGCTAATCGGGAATTCAGAATAGAATACCTAGCTACACATGTCAATAAACACAAACAAGCAATCAATCAGCAATCGCATAATATATCGCAGGGTCCACACAACTCCGGTAAGAAATCCTTACCTCGGTCGGGGACAATTTGACACGAAATCCTAAGCGGCGAACGAATCCGAACTAGCTACCGAGAACCTATCAATCACAACAAAAATCACACAATAGGCCTAAATATAGTAAAAAAACAAGGCTCGGCTCGGGAGCAACTCACGAGGCACGCATTTAACGCATTTAACGAGCCGATTGCACAAACGGGCAAAGAACGGAGTGGCCGGGCGCTGGGCGGCGAGAGTGGCGCGTGGGAGCGCGCGCGCGCGCGGACGGGCGGCGGGGCGCGAGCGCGCGCTGGAAGAACAGAGCGTTGGCGATGCGGCTCTTACTGGCGCTGGCGAGGACGCGCATGCGATGCTGGCGGCGCAGGCGGCGAGGCACGACTTCGGCAGCGAGGGGGCTCGCGGCGCGCGATGCGGCTGGGAGCTGAGGCGAGCTTCTGCGCGCGTGCGACCGGCGAGGCGATCTGGGCAGAGGACAATCTGGGCAGAGGACGATCTAGGCAGAGGATGCGCGCGCGAGCACGGGACGATGTGCGGCGTAGCTCGGCTGGTAAAGGGTCGCTCGCGCAGCGCAAGCGAGGCGAACAGAGCATCGGAGAAGACGAGCTCGATTCCGAGCGATTGGAGAGGATTCGGACGGCCGATTCATTCTTTGGACCACTTCCCCTTGGCTGGCCGCACGAAACCTACAAGCCACTCGCTTCAATTCGGCCGGCAAGGAAGAAATCGGAAATAGGGGAGAACGGGAAGGAATTGGGGGAGAAGAAGAAGAAGAAGAAGAAGAGAAGAGAAACACGTACCTGCTGCTCGGAACAAGCAAAATGACCTTAAAATTGAGGAGAAGCTCGGTTGAACTGGGGTCGGCGAGGGAGAATCGCGAGAGGGAGCTCGCGTCGGTCGAGGAAGAAAGGAGAAGGAAGAAGAAGACTCTCGGGCGGGCTGGCCCTTTAAACCAAATCTCGCATCAAACAGGCTCTTATAGAAGCTGGCGCGTTTAGAAGCACAAGAGCGCTCAGTGGCTCGATTGGCAGCAACCCCTGCCTAGCATGCGACACATCCTTGTCTCGAATCTCACTTGACGCGCTATTTAATTCCCTATTTATTTTTACCTTTTTCCAAGCCCAAATGTCTTCACCAAAATTCCCGATCCCATTCAAATTGACTCATAATTATTCCGGCAATTTTCAATTACATAACCGGCCCTCTCGGCCCGACCCAAAATTACCAAAATGCCCCTGGGCCTCCCGGGAAGACCGGGATGAAATTTCTGGGCCGTTACAATATTCCCCCCTTATAAGACTTTCGTCCTCGAAAGTCGCTTAAGATTGGAACAGCTCGGGATACTGCAATCTCATCTCATCCTCCCGCTCCCAAGTGGCTTCCTTTGAACTCTGACTCCTCCACTGAATCTTTACCAAACGAATCTCACGATTACGCAATGTCTTGGTCTCAAAGGCAAGGATCCCCACTGGCTTCTCCTCGAAGCTCAAATCCTCATTCAGCTGCAACGGCTCCAAGTCCACAATGTGCGATGGGTCCGGCACATACTGCCTCAACATCGATACATGAAATACACTGTGCACCGCTGACAATGACGGAGGTTGAGCCAACCGATAAGCGACTCGTTCGTGCGTTCGTCACGCCTCGTGAGTTGCTCCGGAGCCGAGCCTCGTTTATTTTATTATATTTAGGCCTATTGTGTGATTTTTGTTGTGATTGATAGGTTCTCGGTAGCTAGTTCGGGTTCGTTCGCCATTTAGGTTTTCGTGTCAAATCGTCCCCGGCCAAGGTAAGGATTTCTTACCGGAGTTGTGTGGACCCTGCGATATTATATGTGATTGCTGATTGATTGCTTGTTTGTGTTTATTGACATGTATAGCTAGGTACTCAATTCTGAATTCCCGATTAGCATGTTGTTCCTGATTAATTCTCATGTTAATCCATGCTAGGTTGTTCCTTTCTAGCATGCTCGTATCTGTTCCTTGCTTCGTAGTATCATGCTAGGCTCGTTGTATTCTTCTTGAGCACGTATTGAATTTTATGGAATTGTTTGTTGTTTGCTAGTAAGGTGTTAGAGTTGCGGTAGATAGCATCATCCGGCCCGATGCATAAAGTACCTTGCATCCATGGCGGGACGTCGAGACAGTGCTCGCCCCCCGACCCCGTGTGAGGGATTAGCTAACCCTACCGGTGAGGCCCCTGCAATCTTGGGTGAGGGTGGCGATCGTTAAATGCCCCAACGGTCGGGATGATGACTTGGCATTGCCTCGTCCCCGGCGATCGGCATGTCCTCGGCATGTTTGGCAAGAGCCCCGATTGCCACTGTTAAGGCAAGGACGGCTTCTCGGTGTAAGCCTACCACGACCGTTCCTTGGCCTCAGTGCGGTGGATCAGCCGACATAGTTTACGTGTCGGTCTCACACCCCTATGTCGGTGACACCAATCCAGAGAGATTTAGTTAGGCATGGTGACTGGACATGGGCGGCTTGCCTCTAGACCCGACACCCCCATAGTCTGCGCAGAGCACGCGGTACATGCTTACGCTCATTACAGCGCGGCCGAGAGAGAGCTCATCGGGATCTTGAGCGGTGTACCTTTCGTGCGACGATGAAGCCGAGGCCGGACTTGTTTCTCGTATAGGCGACTTATGTATTGGACCGTGGTGATATTATTCCGGACTAAGACCTTAAATTGGCATCCGAGGCCTAAGTGTGGGCTAAGCTATGTGCTCTATTCTCGTGTTTATATTCATAGCTTGCATACGCTCATCGAGATGACCATGTATATCGTATTGTACCCCGCTTGGGGATTCTTCTTGAGTAATTCGTTACTCACCCCATCGTGGTTTTTCCACGTGTAACCAAGTTGCGAGACAGATGGTCAAGGAGGAGCTGTGATCATGGGGCCCGATCTTCCAACTCGATTTTTGTATTATGACTCTTTATGTTTTGTTTTCCCCGAATGCATGTATTGGGCACGAGCCCTAGGATGTTTTGTAAATATTTGTGGATTCCAACATTTTGTATCTGAACAGATTTTGAATGGTTTTTAGTAAATCTCTGATCAGAGTAAACTTTGGAAATGTATTTATCTTGGAACAGGTGCTTGGAAACAGGGACAGGTTCCAGGGAAATTGTCTAGTTTTTAAAGGGGTTATTTTGAATGTTTTTGTTTTAATTGGAATCCGAAACCATGTCTGTTTAAATGTCCTTTACTTTGAATGCATGCATTGGGATAAGGGCCCATTTAGTGCCCCATTCGGGTCGGTCCCTTACAGTTGGTATCAGAGCTCAGAGTCATAAATCCTGTAGTTTGACCTTTTGTTGTAGGTCATTTTCCCATGATCACTAGCACTCCGACAGTCATCAGGTACGCCTAAGTTTTCTATTTGTTGTAGAAAAAGGGTTAAGAATTTACAATACGTGTCATCGAGTGTATGCCTTGTGTAGTGTTGTGGAGCGGAGACGAGCAGGTTCTGACTCGTTATTGGTTTGGGTATAAAGCGCCATCATGCCAACTTCCCGCAGTGTGTGATGTATGTGGTGGCTTGTTGTGGTATCCAGGTAGGTTCGGATGCCCTGGGACATCGTTCCAGAGGGAGGTAGAGATTGGACTCCCATAGGCCAACTGTGGCCCAGTTGATGGTTTTCCCCTAGTGAGAGGGTGGAGGTGCTTTGCCTTGGAATGCCACTCCAAGAGAGGAATTAGTTGTGGTTGTGCTGAAGTGGATGTTTGTGGAGCAGGTCCCCGTGTGGACTAGCCTGGGTAGCTCAAGTGTTGATCTTGAGCCTTGATAGATTAATTGGTTGCCCAGAGAATGGTTGCAAAGTTGGTAGCCTCGAGGAGGTTGATGAGGCATCTTTGTGCTTCTTTAAAGTGTTGTTGTTTGCAGCCAGTAAGCCGGAACCCTGTGGTTAAGGGTGCAGCAAGCAGTGATCCCTTCGGACTGGATCCGTTGGTGGTTTCCTCAGTTGTTTGGTAGAATTGAACACTCTTCTTTTGGTAAGCCCTAGAGTAGGGCTAGCTGCTGCATGTTGAGAGAGCCGGCCAGGGTTTGTTGAGCATCATGTGGGGATGCAAGAGTAGGCTGTGAGCCTTCAGCTTGATGAGATGCCTTAGGCATGGTTGTTGGAGTTGAGCCCTTGTATGCCTAGCCAGAGTTCGTGTCACTTGAGGTTGTGACCTTGTTGGCTCCGTTGGTAGTAAGCTGTGGATTTGGTAGTAGTGGCACTTGAGGTGTATTGGTTGGTGTGCCGCTTTGGCACTAAATCTGGTTCAGGCCAGAGTTTGGCATGGGCATAGCAGATGGTTCTATGCTATAACGACCCAGTTTTCTATCCCGGTTTTCGAGGAGCTTCCGGTTCAGATTCAGTGGTTCGGTTGGGCCGTTAAAGCTGTTTTGTTCCTTAGGGGCATTTTGTTCTTTTTGCTCCCCGGGCAGGATTTGTGGATTTTCAGGGCTTCGAGGCGGCTCCCGCTTTGTTGAGGCTTGTTTGTTTGTTGTAATGTGAGTCCCGAGATGTTTGGGTTATTCGTTTGGGAGTTCAGTTGTGATTTGGGTTTTGGGCAAAATGATGGTTGTTTGGGTGTTTCCTTCGGGATTCGAGCCGGGCCTTCAGTATTGGTTTGGGAGGTTGATTTCAGTGAGTTTTGTTGTTTGGAAAGGTTGCTTCAGTCGGGTCTCGAAGGAGGAAGTCGGGAAATGAGATTTAAGGATTTTAAGGATTTTTGGAAAAATTGAAAAATGGATAAATTGGATTTATTTGGATAAGGTTGGAATTTAAATAAAAGAGAAAAAAAAAAAAAAAGGAAAAATCCATTTTTTTTCCCATTTTCCCCTTTCTCTCTCCTCCAGACCGAGCCCCCCCCCCTTGGCCCTCACCTCCCAGCCCGAGCAGCTCCTGGTCGCCCAGCCCTGGCGCCCAGCTCGCCCGAGCCCAGCTCGCCCTTGGTCGCGAGCCTAGCCGCCCTTCTCGCTCGCCACGTCGCCTGTGACACAGCCCACCAGATCGCCCAGATCTCGCCTCGCGCCAGCCGTCCCGAAGCCAGCTCGCTCGGTGGTCCGCGCCGCCCACCCCGTCGTCGTGCCGTAGCGTGCGTGCGTGCACTCGAGTGTCTTGTAGCTCGTGTTGCTCGCGCCGAGCGCTCAGAGCTCGCCGCCGCGCGCGCCTCGTTTTCGAGTTCGCGCGCGCGCGCCGTCCATCAGGCCGAGCGCGCGCGCGCGCGCGCGCCCGCCTCGTCGGCGCCGCGCGCGCGCTCGCGCCCTGCGCCCAGCGTGCCTCTGCGCGCGCGTGTCCGAGCCCCAGCGCGCCCGAGGCTGCGCGCGCTAGCCTAGCCTCTCGCTCGCCGACACCGCTGCTTGTGTGTTGGCTTGGCTCGAGCCGTGTGGCTTCTCGGATGGTATTTCCCGAGTCTTTTCTTCGTTGGGCCCGAATTTATTGGCTGCTGGTTATGGATTTATTGGGTTGTTTATGTATGTGATTTGGGTGCTTTGTTTGATGTTCAGACTGTTCAGGAATCGATTAGAGGCTCGAGGATTCGCTCGTAGATTTATTATAATTATTGTTTTCTGCTTGTCCCAAGTAAGGATTTCTTACCGTGGTTGTGTGGACCCTGCGATATATCTCGATATGCCTTGCTTGTTTGCTGATTGTTATGAGCATGTTAGAGATAGAGCAGTTGATTGAATTCTTGCTAGCATGTTTGCCTCGATTTTACATGTTAGTGCCATTCTAGGTTTGTTTCACAAAGCATGCTTGTGATTCCCGCTTAAGTTGTAGTATCATGCTAGGTAATGTGATTTATGTCATCATTGCTTGCTAGCAGAATCATTGATTTTGCTCTGTACTCTTAGATAGAGTTGTAGGGTTTGTCATCATCCGGAGGTCGAGCGGACAAAACGTACTTTGTCCCTAGTAGCTCGTGTCGGGAGTAAAGTGTGCGTAGCATAACGTATCTTGCTACCCCCGACCCGCCGGTTGTGGACTTAGCTACCCACTCCGCCAAAGCCTAGTTTGTAGCCCGCTAGAGCGGAACCACGCTTAGCGGTGTAAGCCTACCTTGGCGGTTTCAAAGTGACACCGCTCCGAGTCATAGGCATGCGTGCACGCCCGCGTAGTTTGCCCTTAGCCCCCGCATTTACGCCGGTTTGAGAGAGCATGCGGTGTGCGCGCACACGCCGCGTTAGTTGCCGATTCGGAGAGCTCCCGGGCTAATGTTCGTGAGTACACCATTCCTTCGATTTAGAGCCGGACTTGGGTACTCTCCCGATAGTCCGGATGTATAGCGAGGGTAAGAGGCCCTTGAGGACACCCATTGGGATTGGCTTTGAGCTAATCAATTGGTCGAGGAGAAAGACCCTCGAGGGTGTCGGACATCTTGGGATCGGTTTTGAGTGATCAAATGGCCGAGGAGAAAGACCCTCGGAGATGTCCCGGGATTGGTTAAGAGAACCAATCATTAGGCCGGAAGTAGGAGACTTCCGATGATTCCGGAAGTAGGAGACTTCCGATGGTTCCAGATCTTTCCTTATGAGCTCGTTGAGCTATGATCTGTGTTGATGGCTGTTTGCTTGCATGTTGAGGTGCTAGATGACGGATGTATCGTATTGTACCCCGGTTGGGGATTCTTACCGAGTATCTTTATACTCACCCTTATTTATCTTTCTGTAACTTGGGACAACACCGGGATGGCTAGCGGAGGAGCCGATTGATCATGGGGAGCCGCCGGCACTCTGTCATTTTATTATTGCACTGTTTATTCAGCATGTAGATGGACAGGAGTCCTAGGGGAACATTGTTTAAAACGTGGTTTAAATTGTATTGTATATTTTGATACATACTGGCCAGGATGTTTTACTTCGTTGGATGGTTTAAATGAAAACTGTTGTTTATGTTTTAAGGGTTCCCCCTTCTCATATGTTTGAAATGATTTTTAAATATGAGCACTAAAGCGCTTGATATCATATTTAACTTGCATGCCGAGTGAGAACCCGGTTTAGGACCATGTTAGGTCGGGTTAAATCACAGATTGGTATCGAGCACGAGTCATAGATTCTGTAGACTAACTCGCTTTGTAGGTTGTTTGCTCCCATGATCATCGCAGACTCCACGGCCGCCGAGTTTGTCCGAGTTTAATTAAGCTAAGGGGTAAGAATTTACAATACTTTTCATCTAGCTTTTATGCCTTGTGTAGAGTTGTGGAGCGGAGACGAGCAGGTTCTGACTCATTGTTGGTTTGGGCTTAGAGAGCCATCATGTCAACTTTCCGCAGTGCGAGCAGTTTGTTGAGTAGTGAGAGCCCCAGTGTGGGCCAGCATTTATGCTTTGTGCAGATCGCCAGTGTGTCGATCGCACCTGCAGGGAGGCGAGCTTGGACTCCGTGAGGCCATTTGTGGGCCCGGCTTGTTGCTTTTCCCCTAGTGAGAGGGTGGAGGTGCTCGTGCAGATCGCCAGTGTGTTGATCGCACTCTGAGGAGCAGGACGCTTGGCATGTCCGACCGAGGAGTTGGACCGTTTGTATTGATGTTGAGGCCGCGTCCAGGGTAGTTTAGCCCGTTGGCCAGAGTTGGCCCTGACAGTTGAGTTGCCTAGAGGAGAGGGTAGAGGCTAGCACGCCTCAGAGTGAGACTCCTTGAGCAGAGTGTGCTCTAGCCATGAGAGATTTGATGGCAGGTCTTCAGCTATCAGAGAGCGGAGACCCAGGCGCAGTTTGTAGCGCGTAGTGAGGAGTCCCGGGCACAGATAGCCCAGCTGGTAGAGTTTGTTTCAGCATTTTCCCCCCAGTAGCTCTTGTAGCCCCGGAGGTTCCCGGGAGGGCATGATCAGCAGGTTTTGCCGATGAGTTTGTTGGCGTTGATGGAGCCGCCCAGTTTGGCAAGTGGATGCCTGTAGAGCTCGTTGTTCGAGGAAGTCCTACTGGCACTAGTAAAACAGTTGGCTAGTTTTGAGTTTAGCATCCGTGAGTTGGGATGCCCTGCTGTTCAGAGGTCGAGATGTGCCGTTCCTGTGCTGTTTGGCACAGCAGTTGATGGTGGTAGTCCCTTGAGAGAGGTGGACTAGCTGAGTCTCCACCAGTCGCCCGATTGATTGGCAAGTTGCCGTGTTAGTGGCTTGAGGCAGATGTAGAGACATCTTTGCCCCCCTTGCAAGCCTGCTGTCGTTGTGCAGCCAGTTCTTTTAGTGCCCTCGTAGCCAGGGTGCAGTTCAGAGTTTGCTTGCCAGGGTTTTATCCATTTGTGGATTTCAGCGGGCTAGTAGAGTGGAGCACTCTTTTATTTGGATGTTCCCAGTGTGGAACTAGTTGTTGCCACCCGAGGAGTTGGCCTGAGCTTCTGTTGAGCATCGAGTGAGATACAAGAGTTAGCCTGAGCTTTGTTGAGCATCGAGTGAGATGCAGGAGTTAGCCTGAGCTTTTGTTGAGCATCGAGTGGGATGCAGGAGTAGGCTTTGGCATGTTTGATAGGCGAGATGTCAGAGATTAGGCTGCTCGAGTTCTCGGACTCTTGTGTTGAGTGCCATTGCGCCGTCACTTGGAGTGTGACCTTTCCTCAGAGGGGCATAAAGCTCGTTGTAGGCTGATTTGTGTTGTAAAGGATGTTGTGCCTGTTGGCACCAGGCTTTGAGAGGAGGCCTAGATTGAGGCCAGTTGGCTCTGTTGTGCAGGTGGTTCCATGGTCGCCCAGAGTATAGCATCCCCGCTAGTCTTGTACCCATTTCCTAAGGTTGCACCTGTTTGGTTGCATAAGAGATCTAGCTCGGTGGTAGTCAGAGGACTACAAGTATGAGGTTTTCGAGGGAAAGGAGGAGCTTTCCTTGGTCACCGAGAGTTGGGTGCAAAGGATGTTGAGAGGGTCATTAAGAGCTAGCGCGTTCGAGTTCGCGCTTTGTGTTGTGAGCCTGTGAGCCGCTTTGATGGTAGCATGATTGGCTACCCTTTAGTTACCCTAGTATGGGTAGTGTTGGCATCGAGGATGCGTGATGAATCCAGTGTTAGAGCCATGAGTTGGATGGCTGATCGGAGCGCGTTTAGTGAGCACATTGGCTTGAGGTTTGATTGCTTGGTATGGATTTGCTCTTGTAGAGTAAGTTGGCCAATGTGGCTTTTCGTGGTGAGTTGGCCCCGAGAGGGTTTGGACTCTTGTTGCTCCCTGGTTAGTAGTGGCTCTGTTTGGAGGCAAAAGTTGCCCTGTGTTAGAGCCCCTTATGGCATTGGATCTAGTTGGAGTTGTACACGCCGGTGTACTTTTGTGTAGCTCGTTCCGTGGTTTATGTTTGGAGAACCACGAAGGGTTCGTGTTGAGGAGCCAGTGCACAGTCTTGGAGTTGTCAAGGCTTTGGTTCTTGGCAAGTGCCTTAGCTTTGGTTGTAAGGATGCCGTGCTCGTTGCCGGGTTGTTGTTTGAGCAAGTTTTGCTTGTTGGTCCATAGCCTGGTCAGAGTTCAGTTGGATCTGAACAAGAGCGGTGGTAGTAGCCGCGTTGTTTCTGATCGTTATGGCTAAGTGAGAGCTGTTCGGATCCTTGCCTTGGGCAGAAGGTTGTTGTGGTTGAGCTTTGAGTAGGAGGATGACGCATTCTGTAGCGTATCCGGTCCTCTTGGTTTTCAGAGTTGGAGTTAGCCAGCTTAGTTGCGATGTTGGAGAGGATTGTGCCCGTGTGGCCGGTTGTCTGTTAGATTGTTTGACGACCGTGTGTGTCGGAGGGTGATCGGAGGATCCCTAGTTTGTGGAGAGCCTCTCCAGAGCTCAGTTAGACCCAGGCAGTGTTCCTTGGGTGTTGCTTCCAAGAGAGTTGGCTGTTGTTTTCCCTTGGGTTTGAGATAGACAGCGAGCATGTGTGATGTTCGCTGCCCTTCAGAGTTCGCTTGCTGGGAAATCGTTCCCGTTGAGGAGTCAGCGTAGCTCCTGAGTTGTGTAGTTGATCAGAGTAGCGCAGTGGTTAGCCCAGCGAGAGGGTCCCTGCATTGTGTTGTTAGCAAGCGAAGTTGTTTGTCCCCGGAAGAGCGGTGGCCAGCCAGTTTAAGAGTTGAGTTTTTGCTGGTGAGTTGTTGGTTCTTTGGGGTTTGAAGAGCCCCTAGTTTCCTTGGTGGTTGAGTTGCACCATGGATGCCAGCCTCGAGTGTTATCCTTGGAGATAGCCTCGTCAGTCCGTATTCCTTGCGATGTTCCGAGTGTGGAGGTTCTAGTCGCAAGATGAGTTAGGCCTTGGCTAAAAGGAGGAAGTCCTTTGAGTAGCCAGTTGGACTTAAGAGTTGAGTGGTAGCTTGGAGGCGAGCTTTGCTCGCGATGAGCTTGAGTTGAGTTCTGCTGAGCAAGTCCTTCTCGGGCTTTGCTTCTTGTTGTTGTGCTTTCGCAGTTGGCGTTAGTTGAGCCTCAATGGAGTGAGTTGGCACAGAGGTGCCGTGGCATTGGTTGGTTAGCCTTTGGGATGTTCTCCTCAAGCTGTTGTGTTGCTGGTAGCCCTGTGAGGGTTTGGTCCTTGCTGCCGAGATTTCCATGAGAGGAGCGTTGGTTGTTTCCTTGCCTGGCAAAGTTCTCTTTGGCCAATTGCTATTAGATTTTCATGGAAAAGTTTGTGTTCAGCCGTTGAGAGGCTCCAGTTTGTTGGCTAGGCCGAGTGGAGCCTGTGCCTGGTTTTGGCCATTTAGGGTTGGCCGTAGCTGAAGTTTCAGCTTGTGCTTCTTGGAAAAGTTTGCCTTTTGGATCAATCGCAAGTTGGTGATTTGTTTGCTTTTCGTTAAGGCTGTAGGCAAGCTTTGTGGTTCGCTGGCTTCATGTGATGCATGAGTAGGCCGTTTGGTTTCTGGAACCTGAGAGGTTCAGTTGTTTGGCCAGCATGGTGAAGTGTTGAGTCTGTTTGTTAACAGCTGTGAGTTTCAGAGAAGTTACGCCAGTGCGTGGCGTTGAGTTTTGGAGCTTGTGCCAGTCTGCGAGTTTGCTGAGAGTAACACCGTAGAGAGGTGTTCCGTGTTGGATTAGCAGGGTTTTGATTGAGCCCCTGGTTTGTAGACCTTCTGAGATCCTTGAGCGGATCGGAGCAGTGGTTAGCTTTGCCCAGTCTTTGTTGAGCTAGTCTGTGGCAGACTGGATAGCTTTGTGGCTTTGAGCCTTTGAGAACCCAAGAGGGTTTGGTTCTCGAAGATGGGCTAGTGTTGTATTAGCCGAGAAGTTAAGTTGGCTAGGAATCAGTGGAGTATTCCTAGAGCCGTTTCGTCTTAGGACTTTCGAGGATGAAAGTCTTTTAAGGAGGGAGTATTGTAACGGCCCAGTTTTCTATCCCGGTTTTCGAGGAACTTTCGGTTCAGATTCAGTGGTTCGGTTGGGCCGTTAAAGCTGTTTTGTCCCTTAGGGGCATTTTGGTCTTTTTGCTCCCCGGGCAGGATTTGTGGATTTTCAGGGCTTCGAGGCAGCTCCTGCCTTTGTTGAGGCTTGTTTGTTGTGGGCTGCGAGTCCCGAGATGTTTGGGTTATTCGTTTGGGAGTTCGGTTGTGATTTGGGTTTTGGGCAAAATGATGGTTGTTTGGGTGTTTCCTTCGGGATTCGAGCCGGGCCTTCAGTATTGGTTTGGGAGGTTGATTTCAGTGAGTTTTGTTGTTTGGAAAGGTTGCTTTGATCGGGTCGAAGGAGGAAGCGGGAAATGAGATTTAAGGATTTTAAGGATTTTTGGAAAAATTGGAAAATGGATAAATTGGATTTATTTGGATAAGGTTGGAATTTAAATAAAAGAGAAAAAGAAAAGAAAAAAAAGGAAAAATCCATTTTTTTCCCATTTTCCCCTTTCTCTCTCCTCCAGCCCGAGCCCCCCCCCTTGGCCCTCACCTCCCAGCCCGAGCAGCTCCTGGTCGCCCAGCCCTGGCGCCCAGCTCGCCCTTGGTCGCGAGCCTAGCCGCCCTTCTCGCCCTGCCGCGTCGCACTGACAAGGAGCGAGCCAGCCCGCGTCGCCCTAGTCCCGCAGATCGCCCAGATCGCTCGCCCAGGCGTCCCGAGCCGCTCGCCTCGTCGCGTCGCCCAGCCTGCGTGCCGTGTCGTGCGTGCGGCTCGAGTGTCTTGTAGCTCGTGACGCCGCGCGCGCCGAAGCGCCAGTAGCTCGTCGCCCCGCGCGCGCCCCTGTGCTTGCCGAGTTCGCTCCCGCGCGCCCATCCTTGGCCGAGCAGCGCGCGCGGCGCCGCGCTCGTCGAACTCGCCAGCGCAGCTCGCGCGCCGCGCGCCTTAGCGCCCAGCAGCGTGCCTCGCGCGCGTGTCCGAGCCCCAGCGCGCCCGATTGCTGCGCGCGGCCGGCCTACGCCCTGCCGCGGCACCGCTTGTGTGTGTTGGCTTGGCCCGAGCCGTGGGGCTTCTCGGATGGTATTTCCCGAGTCTTTTCTTCGTTGGGCCCGGATTTATTGGCTGCTGGTTATGGATTTATTGGGTTGTTTATGTATGTGATTTGGGTGCTTTGTTTGATGTTCAGACTGTTCGAGAATCGATTAGAGGCTCGAAGATTCGCTCGTAGATTTATTATAATTATTGTTTTCTGCTTGTCCCAAGTAAGGATTTCTTACCGTGGTTGTGTGGACCCTGCGATATATCTCGATATGCCTTGCTTGTTTGCTGATTGTTATGAACATGTTAGAGATAGAGCAGTTGATTGAATTCTTGCTAGCATGTTTGCCTGATTTTACATGTTAGTGCCATGCTAGGTTTGTTCTGCCAGCATGCTTGTGATTCCTGCTTAAGTTGTAGTATCATGCTAGGTAATGTGATTTATGTCAGTCATTGCTTGCTAGCCAGGATCATTGATATTTGCTCTATACTCTTAGATAGAGTTGTAGGGTTTGTCATCATCCAGAGGCTGAGCGGACAAAACGTACTTTGTCCTTAGTAGCTCAGGTCGGGAGTAAAGTGTGCGTAGCATAACGTATCTTGCTACCCCCGACCCCACGGTTGTGGACTTAGCTACCCACTCGGCCAAAGCCTAGTTTGTAGCACTGCTAGAGCGGAACCACGCCAACGGTGTAAGCCTACCTTGGCGATTCTTAGCTTCGTGTCGGTGGATCAGCCGCACAGATGAGCGCCGAGGGCCTCGCGCTGGCTTGTGATCGTGACACCGCTTCCGAAGTCATAGGCATGCGACCCGCCCGCGTAGTTTGCCCTTAGGCCCCCGCATTTACGCCCGGTTTCGAGAGCATGCGGTGTGCGCGCGCACACGCGTTGTGCAGTTGCCGGTTCGAGAGCTCCCGGGCTAATGTTCGTGAGTGCACCATTCCTTCCAGTTTAGAGCCAGACTTCGGGTACTCTCCCGATAGTCCAGATGTATAGCGAGGGTAAGAGGCCCTTGAGGACACCCATTGGGATTGGCTTTTGAGCTAATCAATTGGTCGAGGGAGAAAGACCCTCGAGGGTGTCGGACATCTTGGGATCGGTTTTTGAGGTGATCAAATGGCCGAGGAGAAAGACCCTCGGAGATGTCCCGAGATTGGTTAAGAGAACCAATCATTAGCCGGAAGTAGGAGACTTGATGATTAGGAAGTAGGAGACTTAGATGGTTCCAGATCTTTCCTTATGAGCTCGTTGAGCTATGATCCGTGTTGATGGTCGCATTTGCTTGCATGTTGAGGTGCTATATGACGGATGTATCGTATTGTACCCCGGTTGGGGATTCTTACTGAGTATCTTTATACTCACCCTTATTTATCTTTCAGGTAACTTGGGACAACACCAGGATGGCTAGCGGAGGGAGCTGATTGATCATGGGGAGCCGCCGGCACTCTGTCATTTTATTATTGCACTGTTTATTCCGCATGTAGATGGACAGGAGCCCTAGGGGAACATTGTTTAAAACGTGGTTTAAATTGTATTGTATATTTTGATAAATCTTTCGCCGAGGATGTTTTACTTCGTTGGATGGTTTAAATGAAAACTGTTGTTTATGTTTTAAGGGTTCCCCCTTCTCATATGTTTGAAATGATTTTTAAATATGAGCACTAAACTGCTTGATATCATATTTAACTTGCATGCTGAGTGAGAACCCCGGTTTAGGACCATGTTTTGGGTCGGGTTCGTCACATATGCCGTCAGGAGTTTAGCGTACTCCTTTAGCCTTGGATCCGTTTATGGTAGTTGCACCTGTGGAGGTCGTGCAAAAGGGCTAGTTCAGTGGTAATCGAAGGACGTCAAGCGAAAGGAGGTTCGAGAGGAGCCGGAGCCTTTTCCCAGTGTTACTGGAGGTTGAGCAAGTCAAGCAGGTTGACGGTTGGTAAGTGTTAGTGCGCGTGCATCTCACGCTAGTGTTAAGGCCAAGAGATCTTTGTGGTTGGTAGTGCGGTCAACTACCTTCGAGTGCCTAAATCTCAGGAGAGTTGAGCATCGTAGAAGCAAGTTTGGGTCCAGCTGAGGGGCCATGAGTTGGATGCCTATAAGGTGAGTTGGATGCCTTGTGAGAGGAGTTGGATGCCTTATGGGTAAGCACCCTTGGTAGAGGCATGGTAAAGTAAGTGTGGTTTGGCATGGTTATGCTTTGGTAGGACAAGGTTGCCACAGCTTCGAGCATCGTGTGGAGATGGAACTTTGGGTGTTCCGTTGATTGGTTGTGTCTCTGCCAGGAGCTAGTGTGGCTTTTGGTAAAAGCATTTGTTAGTCTTGGATCGTTAAGTGAAGGTTGGGAGTTGTGCACACAAGTGTGTTTTGTGTGGTTCGTTCTGTGGCAAGAGTTTCAGATCCATGTAGGGTTTGCTTTGGGGATCTGGTGCTCAGTTCTTGAAAAAGTTGGACTTCAGGAGGATGTGGTAAGGCTTTAGTGAGGTAGTAAGGATACCATGCTCGTGGTATCAAGTTGTTGCTTAGGTAACATTTGTTAAGTGGACCTAAGCTTGGTTGGCGGATCTTCTTGTTGATCGTCATGACTGAGAGAGTTGTTCGGATCCCTCCTTGGGTAGGAGTTATGTTGTGGTTGAGGTCTGAGTAGGAGGATGACGCATTCGGTAGCGTTTCGGGTCCTCTTGGTTTCCAAGGAGTTGGAGTTGACCAGCATGGTTGTGTTGCTGGAAAATGGAGTTGTTGTTTGTTCAGGCAGTTGGCTGTAGGCCGTTAGTTGGCAGTGGATGTCGAGGGTTGTCGAAGAACCCTAGGTTGTGGAGAACCTCTCTAGAGCTCAGTCAGGCCAAGTAGTGAGTTGCATTTGGCAAGCTGGAGCCGTGTAGTTTGTAGCCTCGGGAGAAATTGCTGGCAATCTTGGTAGCCTAGCAAGTTAGTATTTGTTTGGAGTAGAGTCCGGATTGGTTCCGGTATGGTGACAAGTTGATGCTTTGTGTTGACCAAGGTGTGGATTGGAATTGCTAGAAGTCAGTTTTGCTCGTGGGGCGAATGGTTCGTGCCCTGTTGGTTGTCTTCCTGTTTCCAGGAAAGTTGAGAGTTGCCCCGTTGGTATTTGGAGGTTCAATCCGTGGTAGACCCCTGTTGCTACCCCGTGAGATTTTGATCTTGTTGCTTTGGTAGGAGCAAGACAGTGAGTGCATGTGAAGCTCTCTGTCCTTCGGTTATCCGCTCGTGGGAGCCGTTTCTTTTCTGGTTTGGCCAGTTACTACCGTCCGGTTTGTTAAGGATTTTTCGCCATAGCCTCGCCCCTCACTCGTCGACGAGGAAGGGTGTCGAGTTTATTTGGAGCAGATAAGTGTGATGAGAGCTTTGCGTGCTCAAGCGCGCTTTGCCTCCATCCCAGTGTTGGCGATCCGGGAGGGGACAGTGGTTTCGTGATTTACAAATGATGCTTCCAAATTCGGGTTAGGTTGTGTGTTGATGCAAGAGACGGAAGATCATTGCTTATGCTTCCCGCCATTTGAAGCCATATGAGCAGAACTATCCGACTCGGGATATGGAGTTGGCAAAGCAGTGGTGTTTGTAATTGAAGAATTGTAGGCATTACCTGTATGGTGAGCGGATTCAGATGTTTTCCGATCACCAGAGCCTCAAGTATCTGTTTACTCAGAAGGAATTCAATATGAGGCAGAGGAGATGGTTAGAGTTAGTGAAAGATTATGACTGCGAGATTCTGTACCATCCAGGTAAAGCCAATGTTGTAGCCGATGCTCTAAGTAGGAAGACGTCGCACTCCGCGGTGTTGTTGAGTTCCCGGCCAGATTACGAGAGAGTTCGAGCGGCCGTGAGATTGCGATGTTGTTGGGTGAGGTTATCGCCAGAGTGGCTCGATTGATGATCCAAACCATCGATTAGACAGCGGATTATTGATAGTCACCGAGTGACCCCGCACTCAAGAAATTGGGTGACAGAGTTAGTGCTTGATGGAGATTTGACTTTGTGTATTCACCAGACAGTGGGCTGACGTATAGAGGCCGGTTGTGTGTTCCGGATGTTGCAGGATTGCGAACAGAGTTGCTCTCAGAGGCCCACAGTTCTCCGTTTGCTTGGCACCCGGGGGTACCAAGATGTATCGAGATCTTAAGCGACATTCGGTGGATGGGTATGAAAAGAGATGTTGCGGAGTTTGTCATCGATGTCTTACTTGTCGCAAGTGAAGGCACCCAGCGAGAGACCACCGGTTTATTTGCGTGCAAACGTGAGTGTACCTCAAATGGAAATGGGAAGAGATCTCCATAGACTTTATTTCTGGGTTGCCGAGGACTCCGAGAAAGTTCTCTCAAATTTGGGTATTAGTCGATCGATTGACTAAGAGCGCACACTTCATTCCCGGTAGAGACACTTATACCGTGGGACAATGGGCGCAGATTGTTTTTGGGAGCGAGATCATTCGATATCACGGTGTGCCTGTGAGGATCGTATCTGACCGTGATTCGAGGTTCACTTCTTGTTTCTGGAGAGCGCTCCAAAAGGGTTTAGGCATTGAGTGCGAGTTCAAGCCTGACTTTTTCACCCTCGGACCGATGGACAGATCGAGAGGGTGAACCGCATTCTCAAGATATGTTGAGGGCTTGTGTGTTGGATTTCCGGCGATTGGGACCGAGATTCATGATTCGATGGAGTTTTCATATAACAAGCGATTACGATCGGCGATCGAGATGGCTCCATTCGAGGCCTTGTATGGTAAGCGTTGCCGATCTCCCGTGTTCGGGAAGAGGTTGGCGATAGGCGTGTTTTGGGTCCCAAGTTGCCGCAGATTGACCAATGGTGCCGTCGCGTAAGATTAGAGCTCGTATGTTGTTGACAAATTTCAGAGCAGCGAGAAGAGTTATGCCGATGTTCGGCGTCTTCTGGATTTGGAGTTTGAGGTTGGTCAACATGTATTCCTAAAGGTCGCACCGATGCGAGGTGTTTTGAGGTTTGGCAAGCGTGGAAAGCCGAGTCCCCGCTTTGTTGGCCCGTTTGAGATTACGGACAGGATCGGCAAGGTTGCTTATCGATTAGCCTTGCCTCCGTCATTGTCGGCGGCGGTACGCAGTGTTTTTCATGTTTCGATGTTGAGGCGATGACGTGCGGATCCGTCGCGACATTGTTGATTTTGAGCCTTTGCGGTGAATGAGGATTTGAGCTTCGAGGAGAAGCGGTGGGGATTCTTGCTTTGAGACAAAGACACTGCGAATCGTGAAATCCGGTTGGTAAAAGTTCGGTGGAGGAGTCGAGTTCAGAGGAAGCCACGGGAGCGGGAGGATGAGATGAGATTGCAAAGATCCCGAAATATTTCAGTCTTAAAGGACTTTCGAGGACGAAAGTCTTATAAGGGGGAATATTGTAACGGCCGGAAATTTCATCCCGGTCTTCTTCGGGAGGCCCAGGGCATTTTGGTAATTTTAGTTTGGGTGGCAGGCTGGTTTTGTATTTGTTAATTGTCGGAAAAATTATGAGTCGATTTGAATAGGATCGAGAATTTTGGTGAAGACATTTGGGCTTGGAAAAGGTAAAAATAAATAGGGAATTAAATAGCGCGTCGAGTGAAATTCGAGCAAAGGACGTGTCGCATGCTAGGCAGGGTCATTTGCGCCCGAGCCATCGAGCGCTCTTGTGCCTCTAAACGCGTCATCTTCTATATGAGCCTGTTTGATGCTGATTTTGGTTTAAAAGTCACTCGCCCGATTTCTTCCCCATTTCTTCTTCTTCTTCGCGACTCTTCTCCGACCGACCAAAGCAATTTCTCCTCGTCGACCGGTCGATTCTCGAGCTCCTCTTCTCCAATTTGAAGCCCATTCTTTCCCCGAGCAGCAGTAGTTCTTCTTCTTTCTTCTTCTCTTCCAAAATTCGAGCTTTTTTCTCCTGTTTTGGGCTTCGCCGATTCAGCCGAGTCGAGGTAATTTGAGGTATGGGTTTTGTGCAACTAGTGTAGGGAGTTCACCATCAAAGCATCGCTCGTCGAATCCCCGTGGATCGCTCGATTTTGGGTTCTCCTTCGCCCTGTTTCGCGCGCAAAAACAGAGCCCTGTTCGCTTCGCCGCACGCGACGCGATGCAGCTCGCATCAGCGCCAGCCGCATCGCGTCGCGCTTCGAGCCCCCTCGCTCGCGAAGTCGTGCCAGATCGCCCTGTTGCTTGCGCGCACGCGCGCTCTCTCCTCTCAGCGCCCGATCGAGCGACGCTAACGCTCTGTTCGTCGCGCGCGGCTCGCGCCGCGCGCCCGTCCGCGCGCGTCTGCGTGCGGGCGGCGGCGCCAGCGCGCCCGCGCGCGCATTCTGCGCCCTCACCCGCCCCGCCGCCACATGCTGCCTGCCGTTCGTGCAATCGGCTCGTTAAATGCTCGCCGCGCTCGCGCCTCGTGAGTTGCTCTGAGCCGAGCCTCGTTTATTTTATTATATTTAGGCCTATTGTGTGATTTTTGTTGTGATTGATAGGTTCTCGGTAGCTAGTTCGGGTTCTGTAACGACCCAGGTTTTTCTTCCCGGTCTTCCAGGTATGCCCTAGGGGTAATTTGGTAATTTGGTCGGGCCGTCAGGTCGTTTGTGTCTTTTCGATTACTAAAATTATTGGATGGTTTTTGTAGGTTTTGGAGGGGTTTGTGGTTTGGTTTGAGCAAGGTTCGTTGCAAAAGTAAAAATAAAGGAATTTGTGCTGCACTGGGGTTTGAACCCGGGTCTCTGGGAAGCTTGTAGAGAGGTGTGCCAATTGAGCCATTAGGTGCTCTTGTTGCTCTTTCGCATCACATCTTAGTTAACCTTGGATTTTGGAGTTTTGGTGCATTTGGTTAAATGAAATAGAATTAGGTTATTCCATCTTCTTCTCCAAAACACCTCTTGGCGCCCAAGCTCTCCATCTCCATAGCCTTGCCGATTCTTCATCCTTGCATCTCCTTGGGTTCGATCATCATCATTAGGGTAGGTATTGATCTTCTTCTTCTTCTTCTCATCCGTTTGGTGTGCGTTTGGCCAAGTGAAAAGAGGTGTGTTGTGTGTGTTGTGTTGATTGCCCACCGAGTGTAGCCGAAAGCGGCGGCTTTGTCGTCGCCCAAGAAGACAGATCGCTTCTGTCGTCGCGACGCCCAACCGATCGCTCGCGACGCCCAGAATCTGTCCCAGCAGCCTTGTTGCTTTCGCGCAGGCGCCAGATCGCCCGATCGCCGCGACGCCAGAGGTCTCGCCAACGCCCGCGCGTCAGCCCCGCGCGCGCGCTGTCGCTTATCGCGCGCCCCGCGGTCCGCTTGCCGAATCGCCGCCGCGCGCGCTTCGCCAGACGTTCGCGCGCGCGCGCGTCCTGCCGAGCCGCCGCTGCCGTCCGCGATCGCGACGCCTGCCGCCGCGCGCCGCGCCAGACGTCGCGCTCGCGCGCGTCCTCGCTGAAGCCGCGCGCGGCCGTGATCGCACGCCACGCCGGCGCCGCCGCGCGCCGCCAGACGAGCGCCGCGCGCGCGCGCTCATCGCTCGTCCCTGCAGGTCTGCGTGCGTGCGGCCAGGCGGCAGCGTGCGTCCGTCTGCGTGCGGTAGCGGCCGGCCAGCAGCGTCCTTGCCGTGCTGGCTTCGCAGCTGCACAGCCCCAAGCTCGTGTGGTCGCTACGCGTGAGTTCCCTTTGAGCCGAGCTTGCTCGTTTCTATTGTTGTTTAGATATTTTAGATGCCGATTATTGTTGGTTTGCTAGGTTCCCGCCGCTAGCTCGGGATTGTTCCGCACTTAGGATTTGTGTGTAGAAGTCTTCCACCAAGGTAAGGATTTCTTACAGGGGTTGTGTGGACCTGCGGTATATTTGTGATTGTTGTTTTGTATGCCTGTGTATGATTACTAGCATGTTTATCTCTAGGTGTTTCTGCTCAATTCTGATCGCATGAACTCTTGTATTGTTTCTCATGTTAGCCCATGCTAGGTTGTTCTATTCTAGCATGTTCGATATCCTGTTCTTGCTTCGTAGTATCATGCTAGGTTCTTTGTATCCGATGAGCACGTATTGGACCGCATTGATTGAATCGTTATTATTGTTAAGGTTTAGAATTGAGGTAGATAGAATCATCCGGGCCCGATGCATAAAGTATCTTGCATCTATGGCAAGGACGTTCGAGACAGTTCTCCGTCCTTGGACCCCGTGAGGGATTAGCTATCCCAACCGGTAGGCCCCGCAATCTTGGGTGAGGGTGGCGGATCGTTAAATGCCCCAACGGTCGGGATGATGACTTGGCATTGCCTCGCCCCGGCGATCGGCGGCACGCCTCGGCGTGTTCGGCCGTAGCCCTTGATTGCCACTGTTAGGGCAAGGACCGCTTCTGGTGTAAGCCTACCACGACCGGTTCCTTAGCCTCAAAGTGCGGTGGTACAGCCGACATAGTTCACGTGTCGTGTCTCACACCCCTATGTCGATGACACCGATCCGGAGATTTAGTTAGGCATGGTGATCGAACACGGGCGGCTTGCCACTAGACCCGCAGACTTCCCGAGTTTGCAAGAGCATGCGGTGCGCGCGCTTACGCTCATTACAGCGCCGATCGAGAGCTCCTCGGGATCTTGAGCGATTGCACCTTTCGTGTCGCGGAGATGAAGCCGAGTGGGACTTGTTCCCGTATATAGCGTTTAGTGTGTTGTGGTATTTCAGGGCTAAGACCCCGAGTTGGCATCCGAGGTCCAAGTGTGGACTTAGCTATGTGCTCCGCCCGTGTTTGTACTCATAGCTTGCATACATTCTTCTAGATGATCATGTATATCGTATTGTACCCCGGTTGGGGATTCTTTACTGGTAATTCGTTACTCACCCTTATTCTCGTGGTTTTCCACGTGTAATCAAGGCGGAGACAGGATGGTCGATGGAGGAGCCGTGATCATGGAATCCTGCTTGTCATCTCGATTATTCTATTTTATTTATCATGACTCTTGACTTTTGTTATTTCCCGAATGCATGTAGACGGGCACAGAGCCCCAGGATGTTTTCTTACGTTTTATGGATTCCAGCATATTTATACTTGTGGATTGTTTTAATGGTTTAAATAAATCTCGATCGAGTATGCTTTTAGAAATGTATGTTTTGGTTGTTGAATGTTTCTGTTTTTACTTGGGATCCGAAATGTATTTTTCTTAATACCTTTTATTTTCACTACATGCATTGGGGTAAAGGCCCATTTAGAGCCCCTTTGGGTCGGGTCTTTCTGATTGGTATCGAGCTCGAGTCATAGATTCGTAGGACCGACCTTTTGTTGTAGGTCGTTTTCCATGATCATCAAGACTCTGACGGTCATCAGTGTACGCCTAGATTTATTGTTTTAGAAAGGAAAAGGGTTAAGAATTTACAATACCTATCATCTAGTGTATGCCTTGTTTGGTGTTGTGGAATGGTGACAGAGGTGTTTTGATTCGTTGTTGGTTTGGATGTAGATCGCCAAACATGCGATGCTACCGTCTGCATCGGAGAGGAGGTTCGAGAGCGGTCGAGGTATCGGGATCGGATCTCGTCATCGCAGGACATCGTCCCAAGCCGACATCGATGGCATTCCACCAGCAGCTCCTCCGTTACGCCTAGAGCGGGCGTTGAGGCGATCGAAGGGCCGCGTGAGATCGCTCCCGGAGCAGAGTTTCTTGAGTCTATGAGGGCTTTTATGGTCGGCATGTTGAGTGACCAGAGGGCGAGACCTGAGCCTTGTTGGCGTGCGGCGGGAAGAGTCCCGAGCGGTCGAGCGGTGACTCGATTGGTTCAAGCAGAGCTCAGAGCTCCTCGGCACCTCAGGAGCAAGTAGCCCCAGAGGCAGATATGGCGAGAGGTGCCGAGGAATTGGGTAGGTGGTGAAGGATTTTGTGAAGTGGAAGCCCGAGAAGTTCGATGCCACCGGTGATGCGTTAGCGGCAACTGTGTGGATTGCCCATTTGGAGTACACCTTCCGATCATGGTGTGCCCCGATATTCAGAGGCCGAGATGTGCGGCTCATGTGCTAGGAGGCACAATGAGATGGTGGTGGAGTCCACCTTGAGCGAGAGACCGGTGGGTCTCCACCCGCTACTTGGGAGTTCTTCAAGGCCGTGAGTTCAAGGTAAAGTTCATCGTTGATGAGGCTCGGGAGAAGATGGTGGAGCTCTTCCGGAACTCAAGCGGTGGTTACGATTCCATTGAGGAATATGAGCGCAAGTTCTCGAGTATGGATATTTTGCTCCTCGGTTGATTGCCACCCCAGAGTGAAGATTCGGAAGTTCATATCTCTGGATTGAGGAGGTGTTTCCCGAGATGTCGGGGCTCGTGCCCCCGACACTTATGCTAGGGCATCCGATTAGCCACGATCTATAATGGGAAGTATCTGCTGAGCGGGTTGTTGCCGCTCTGTTCGGGGCGTCCGTCCCAGAAACTGTGGGGCGTAAGAGAAAGTTTGACTTTCGGGAGGCGGCCGCGCCGCCAAGGGCGATTTGAGAATAGAGATCGCGGAGAGCTCGATCCGTTTCGGCCCCAGCAGCGGGAGGACCGAGCGAGTTCCCGCTTGTGCCACTTGTGGGAAAGTCCACGCGCGGAGCTTGTCACCTGGACCTAGATTGTGCTTCCGTTGTGGTAGAGAGGGCACATGGCCCGTTTACGTGATCACCCGGCTATGGCGGCTCGGCCAATAGCAGCAGCAGCGAGGTCGAGTGTTTGCTACGACCGTCAGAGGCCGAGCGTCACGGATGCGCTGTGTGGCGGAGTACGCTTCTTGTTTTAGATCACTGCGCATTTGTCTTGTTTGATTCTCGGTTCCACGCATTCTTTTGTATCTCGTGTTGTTTTCTTCGAGCATGCTAAGTTAAGACTAGAGCCTCTAGGTTTCGAGTTATCTGTTGCAACTCCTTCGGAGTTGATATGTTGGCTAGAGATAAGATTAGGGATGGCCGGATCGAGATATCAGGAGAGTTGCTAGTGGCTACGCTCATAGTCCCGCCTATGAGCGGTTTTGATGTGATTCTTGGTATGGAGTGGTTAGTCGCTAACCACGCGTTGATTGATCGCCACCGGAAAGAAGTAGTGTTCAGTAGCGCTGGTCGGCCCAGCTTTAAGTTTCGTGGAGTCAGGTGGAGTTTGCCCGCCGATGGTGTCATTTGTGAAAGCTCGTCGTTTGCTAGCTCATGGAGCTTGGGGCTATCTAGCCAAGTTGTGCGGGAAGAGCGCCCCTCGGTGTCTGCTGATCAGTACCGGCCGTGCGGGAGTTCGCGGATGTGTTTCCCGAGGAGTTCTGGGGTTGCCCCAAAAGAGAGGTTGACTTCATTATTGAGCTCGAGCCAGGACCCTCCCTATCTCGAAGGCTCCGATCGCATGGCGCCAGTGAGTTAAAGGAATCAAGATTCGATTTGCAGGAGATGTTAGACCGAGGGTTCATCCGTCCAAGTGTGTCCCCGTGGGGAGCACCGATTCTGTTTGTGAAAAAGAAGGATGGTTCTATGCGCTTATGTATTGATTACCGCGAGCTTAATAAGGTGACATGAAGAATAAGTATCCGTTGCCCCGTGATCGATGATTTGTTCGATCACTTCGTGGAGCTTGGTGTTCTCCAAGATAGATCCGAGATCCGGTTACCATCGATTGCGGATCGGGGATGCCGACATTCCTAAGACAAACTTTTTCGAGTCTAGATATGGTCACTATGAGTTTGTGGTCATGTCGTTTGGATTGACCAATGCCCCACCGCGTTCATGGACATGATGGATAGGGTGTTCAAATCATTTTTGGACGGCTTCCGTCATCGTGTTCATTGACGATATTCGATTTATTCGAGGTCTAAAGAAGACCATGCGAGCATTTGAGGCGAGTATTGGCGGCTTTGAGGGAAAACCACTTTATGCGAAGTTTTCCAAATGTGATTCTGGTTGGAGCGGTGGCCTTCCTAGGCCACGTAGTTTCGAGAGATGGTATAGCCGTGGACCCCGCGAAGATTGAGGCCGTGAGTTCATGGGCCAAGCCGACTTCGATTGCCGAGATTCGCAGCTTTCGGGTTTGGCGAGTTACTACCGTCCGTCGGTTCGTCAAGGACTTTTTCGCTATAGCCTCGCCCCTCACTCGTCGACGAGGAAGGGTGTCGAGTTTGTTTGGGAGCGGACAGTGTGATGAGAGCTTTGCTGAGCTCAAGCGCAGATTTGACTTCAAAGACTGATGTTGGCGATCCGGAGGGGACAGTGGTTTCGTGGTCTGAGTGATGCTTCCAAGTTTGGATTAGGTTGTGTGTTGATGCAAAGACGGGAAGGTCATTGCCTATGCTTCCCCGTCACCGGCCGTATGAGTGAGAACTACCCGACTCATGATATGGAGTTGGCAAGCAGTGGTGTTTGCAATCAAGATTTGGAGGCATTACATGACGGTGAGCGGATTCGGATGTTTACCGATCACCGAGCCTCAAGTATCTGTTTACTCGAAGGAGTTGAATATGAGGCAGAGGAGATGGTTAGAGTGGTAAAGGATTATGATGCGAGATTTTGTACCATCGGGTAAAGCCAATGTAGTGGCCGATGCTTTGAGCGTAAAGACGTCGCACTCTGCGGCGTTGTTGAGTTCCCACCCCAGTTTGCGAGAGAGAGTTCGAGCGGGCCGAGGTTGCGATGTTGTTGGGAGAGGTTACCGCTGTGGTAGCTCGATTGATCTATTCACCGTCGATTCGGCAAATGGATTATAGACGACCGGTTGGGTGACCCGCACTTAAGAGATTGGTTGACCGAGTCGATGGGCCGACGGTGACTTTGACTTTGTGTATTCACCAGACATAATGGGTTGACTTATAGAGGCCGGTTGTGTGTTCCGGACATTGCGAGTTTGCGAGCGAGTTGCTCTCTGAGGCCCACAGTTCCTTTTTGCTTGGCAGCCCCGGGGTACCAAGATGTATCAGACCTAGCGCACTTTTCGGTGGATGGGAATGAAGAGAGATGTGGCAGAGTTTGTCACCGTGTCTCACTTGTCGCCAAGTGAAGGCACCCAGCAGAGGCCACGGTGGTTTGTTGCAAACCACCGAGTGTACCCAGTGGAAATGGGAAGAGATCTCCATGGACTTTATCTCTGGTTTGCCAAGGACTCGAGGAAGTTCTCTCGATTTGGGTGATAGTCGACCGTTTGACCAAGAGCGCACACTTCATTCCGGTAGAGACACTTATACCGTGGAACAAAGGCGCAGATTGTTTTTGGAGCATCATCATCCGTTATCATGGTGTGCCGGTGAGGATTGTGTCCGATCGTGACTCGCATGGTTCACTTCTCGCTTTCGAGAGCGCCCAGAAGGGTTTGGGCACGAGTGCAATTTCAAAGATGACTTTTCACACCTCAGACGGATGGTCGACCGAGAGAGTGAATCGATTCTCGAGGATATGTTGAGGGCTTGTGTGTTGGATTTCCAGCATTTGGGACCAAGATTCTGATTTTGATGGAGTTTGCCTATAACAACGATTTACAATCGACGATTCGGATGGCTCCATTCGAGGCATTGTATGGTAAGCGTTGTTCGGTCCCCTGTGTTCGGGAAGAGGTTGGTGATAGACGAGGTTTTGGGTCCCGAGTTACTGCAGATTGACCAATGGTGCAAAGGCGTAAGATTAGAGCTCGTATGTTGACCGCCAGAGCAGCGAGAAGAGTTACGCCGATGTTCGGCGCCGAGATTTGGAGTTTGAGGTTGGTCGCATGTATTCCTTAAGGTTGCTCCGATGCGAGGTGTTCGAGGTTTGGTAAGCGTGGGAAGTTGAGTCCCCGATTTGTTGGTCCGCTTGAGATCCTAGAGAGGATTGGCGAGTTGCTTACCGGTTAGCCCTACCTCCGTCACTATCAGCGGTGCATAGTGTTTTTCATGTATCGATGTTGAGGCGGTATGTGCGGACCCGTCGCACATTGTGGACTTTGAGCCTTTGCGGTGAATGAGGATTTGAACTTCGAGGAAAAGCCGGTGAGGATCCTTGCCTTTGAGACCAAGACGCTGCGTAATCGCGAGATTCGTTTGGTAAAGGTTGATGGAAGAGTCGGGGTTACGAGGAAGCCACTTGGGAGCGGGAAGACGAGATGAGGTTGCATTACCCGAGTGTTTCTGTCTTAAGGACTTTCGAGGACGAAAGTCATAAAAAGGAGGAATATTGTAACGACCCGTGTTTTTCTTCCCGGTCTTCCGGTATGCCCTAGGGGTAATTTGGTAATTTGGTTGGGCCGTGGAGAGTCGTTTGTGTCTTTTCCATTACTAAAATTATTGGATGGTTTTTGTAGGTTTTGGAGGGGTTTGTGGTTTGGTTTGAGCAAGGTTCGTTGCAAAAGTAAAAATAAAGGAATTTGTCTTTGCCGCAAATGGGTTTGAAACCGGGTCTCCCGGGAAGCTTGTAGAGAGGTGTGCCAATTGAGCCATTAGGTGCTCTTGTTGCTCTTTCGCATCACATCTTAGTTAACCTTGATTTTGGAGTTTTGGTGCATTTGGTTAAATGAAATAGAATTAGGTTATTCCATCTTCTTCTCCAAAACACCTCTTGGCCGCCCAAGCTCTCCATCTCCATAGCCTTGCCGATTCTTCATCCTTGCATCTCTTGGGTTCGATCATCATCATTCCGGGTAGGTATTGATCTTCTTCTTCTTCTTCTCATCCGTTTGGTGTGCGTTTGGCCAAGTGAAAAGAGGTGTGTTGTGTGTGTTGTGTTGATTGCGACCAACCGAGTGTAGCCGAAAGCAAAGCGGCCTTTGTCGTTCGCCCAAAGAAAGACAGACGCCCTCGTTGCCGCGACGCCCAGCCCGATCGCTCGCTGACGCCAGATTCTGTCCCAGCGGCCTTGCCGTCGCGCCAGCAGGCAGATCGCCCGATCGCTCGCGACGCCAGAGGTCTCGCCAACGCCGCGCGTCGGCCAGCGCGCGCCGCGTCGCCATCGCGCGCCGCTCGCCGTGTCCGCTTGCCGAACCGCTGCGCCGCGCGCCTTCGCCCGAGACGTTCGCCGCGCGCGCTCGTCCTCGCTGAAGCCGCTCGCCGTGTCCGCATCGCGACGCCTGGCGCCGCGCGCGCCCGCCGAGCGTTCGCGCGCGCGCGCTGTCCTCGCTGAGCCGCTCGCCGCCCGCATCGCGACGCCGCGCCTTGCGCGCCGCGCCAGACGCCGCTCGCCGCGCGCGGCTCCCTCGCTGGTGTCTTGCGTGCGGTAGCGCGCAGCCGGGCAGCGTCCGTCGTGCGTGCCGGTAGCGCAGCCAGCGGCGGCCCTTGCCGTGCCACCGCCCGTTGCACCCCAAGCTCGTGGTCGTCGCGCGCGTGAGTTCCCGAGCCGAGCTTGCTTTTTCTATTGTTGTTTAGATATTTTAGATGCCGATTATTGTTGGTTTGCTAGGTTCCCGCCGCTAGCTCGGGATTGTTCCGCACTTAGGATTTGTGTGTAGAAGTCTTCCACCAAGGTAAGGATTTCTTACCGGGGTTGTGTGGACCTGTGGTATATTTGTGATTGTTGTTTTGTATGCCTGTGTATGATTACTAGCATGTTTATCTCTAGGTGTTCTGTTCAATTCTGGTGGCATGAACTCTTGTATTGTTTCTCATGTTAGCCCATGCTAGGTTGTTCTATTCTAGCATGTTCGATATCTGTTCTTGCTTCGTAGTATCATGCTAGGTTCTTTGTATCCGATGAGCACGTATTGGACCGCATTGATTGAATCGTTATTATTGTTAAGGTTTAGAATTGAGGTAGATAGAATCATCCGCCCGATGCATAAAGTATCTTGCATCTATGGCAAGGACGTTCGAGACAGATTCTCCGTCCTTGGACCCCGTGAGGGATTAGCTATCCCAACCGTGAGGCCCCGCAATCTTGGGTGAGGGTGGCGATCATTAAATGCCCCAACGGTCGGGATGATGACTTGGCATTGCCTCGTCCCCGCGATCGGCACGTCCTCGGCGTGTTCGGCCGTAGCCCTTGATTGCCACATGTTAGGCAAGGACCGCTTCGGTGTAAGCCTACCACGACGCCGGTTCCTTAGCCTCAAAGTGCGGTGGTACAGCCGACATAGTTCACGTGTCGAGTCTCACACCCCTATGTCGGTGACACCGATCGGAGATTTAGTTAGGCATGGTGGATCGAACACGGGCGGCTTGCCACTAGACTGCGCACCCCTGAGTTTGCGTAGCATGCGGTGCGCGCTTACGCTCATTACTGTATACGCCGATCGAGAGCTCCTCGGGATCTTGAGCGAGTGCACCTTTCGTATCGACGATGAAGACAGCCGAGGCCGGGACTTGTTCCCGTATAGCGCGTTTAGTGTGTTGTGGTATTTAGGGCTAAGACCCTGAGTTGGCATCCGAGGTCCAAGTGTGGACTTAGCTATGTGCTCCGCTCTGTGTTTGTACTCATAGCTTGCATACATTCTTCTAGATGATCATGTATATCGTATTGTACCCCGGTTGGGGATTCTTACTGGGTAATTCGTTACTCACCCTTATTCTGTGGTTTTCCACAGGTAATCAAGGCGGGAGACAGGATGGCCGATGGAGGAGCCGTGATCATGGAATCCTGCTTTGTCATCTCCGATTATTCTATTTTATTTATCATGACTCTTGACTTTTGTTATTTCCCCGAATGCATGTAGACGCACAGAGCCCGGGATGTTTTCTTACGTTTTATGGATTCCAAGATATTTATACTTGTGGATTGTTTTAATGGTTTAAATAAATCTCTGATCAGAGTATGCTTTTAGAAATGTATGTTTTGGTTGTTGAATGTTTCTGTTTTTACTTGGGATCCGAAATGTATTTTTCTTAATACCTTTTATTTTCACTACATGCATTGGGGTAAAGGCCCATTTAGAGCCCCTTTTGGGTCGGGTCTTTACAGGTTCGTTCGCCATTTATGTTTTCGTGTCAAATCGTCCCCGGCAAAGGTAAGGATTTCTTACCGGAGTTGTGTGGACCCTGCGATATTATATGTGATTGCTGATTGATTGCTTGTTTGTGTTTATTGACATGTATAGCTAGGCACTCAATTCTGAATTCCCGATTAGCATGTTGTTCCTGATTAATTCTCACGTTAATCCATGCTAGGTTGTTCCTTTCTAGCATGCTTGTATCTGTTCCTTGCTTCTTAGTATCATGCTAGGCTCGTTGCTTCTTGAGCACGTATTGGATTTTATGGAATTGTTTGCTGTTTGCTAGGGCAGGTTAGAGTTGCAGGTAGATAGCATCATCCGGGCCTGATGCATAAAGTACCTTGCATCCATGGCAGGGACGTCGAGACAATTGCTGTTCGTCCCCGGACCCCGTGAGGGATTAGCTAACCCTACTGGTAGGCCCTGCAATCTTGGGTGAGGGTGGCAGACTGTTAAATGCCCCAACGGTCGGGATGATGACTTGGCATAGCCTCGTCCCCGGCATCCGGCATGTCCTCAGCATGTTTGGCAGTAGCCCCTGATTGCCACCTGTTAAGGCAAGGACGGCTTCCTGGTGTAAGCCTACCACGACCGTTCCTTGGCCCCAGGTGCGGTGGTTCAGCCGACATAGTTTACGTGTCCGAGTCTCACACCCCTATGTCGGTGACACCGATCCCAGATTTAGTTAGGCATGGTGATGGACATGGGCAGCTTGCCTCTAGACCCGACACACCCCATAGTCTGCAGCAGAGCACGCGGTACATGCTTACGCTCATTACTGGTACACCGAGAGCTCATCGGGATCTTGAGCGAGTGTACCTTTCGTCGACGAGAGACAGCCGAGGCCGGGACTTGTTTCTCGTATATAGGGCGACTTATGTATTGGATCGTGTGGTGATATTATTCCGGACTAAGACCTTAAATTGGCATCCGAGGCCCAAGTGTGGGCTAAGCTATGTGCTCTATTCGTGTTTATATTCATAGCTTGCATACGCTCATCGAGATGACCATGTATATCGTATTGTACCCAGTTGGGGATTCTTCTTGAGTAATTCGTTACTCACCCTTACATCGTGGTTTTTCCACAGGTAACCAAGTTGCGAGACAGATGGTCAAGGAGGAGCCGTGATCATGGGGGCCAGATCTTCCAACTCGATTTTTGTATTATGACTCTTTATGTTTTGTTTTCCCTGAATGCATGTAGCGGGCACTGAGCCCTAGGATGTTTTGTAAATATTTGTGGATTCCAAAGATTTTGTATCCGAACAGATTTTGAATGGTTTTTAGTAAATCTCTCGATCGAGTAAACTTTGGAAATGTATTTATCTTGGAACAGTGCTTGGAAACAGGGGGACAGTTCCAGGGAAATTGTCTAGTTTTTAAAGGGGTTATTTTGAATGTTTTTGTTTTAATTGGAATCTGAAATCATGTCTGTTTAAATGTCCTTTACTTTGAATGCATGCATTGGGATAAGGGTCCATTTAGTGCCCCATTCGGGTCGGTCCCTTACAATTTAATACATTAATACTACATAAATAATTAATATGTCTGAACATGTCATAAACTTTTATAATGAACTCGTTATTTGAAAAATGGAAAAGATTAACAAAAATGTATTTATTTAATTATTCAAATATATTGAAGTGCAAAAAGTTATAATTGTTTTGGAATAAAAGAAAAAAAGTGTGAAAAAAAATTATGGTAATTTCATAAAATCTTTAATTATGTATTAATAAATAAATAAGAATTTATAGATATTATTTTGGAAAAATTACAAAATTAGTCAAATTTAGAAAATAATCATAAATATGGTCACTTTAAAAAAAATAGCAAACATGGTCATAAATATTAATATCAATACGGTATTAATAATCCACAATAATATATTATTAATCCTCAATAATGTATTAATAATTCACAATAATATATTATTAATTCACAATACTGTATTAATAATTCACAATAATATATTATTAATTCACAATACTATAATATTATATTAATGAGTATTAATAATACACGATTGAACTAAATTATATTAATGAATATTAATAATACACTATTGAACCGTATTTATGACTGTATTTGTTTATTAATACAAAAAGTTTAAAATCTATCTCTATTTATTTATTAATACAAAAAGTTAAAATTTAATATAAAAATATGTATTTATTTATTAATACAAAAAGTTTTAATATAAAAAAAGATTTATGAATAAACTTTTTATGGTTGGATAAGTATTGTAATTTTTTTAACAAAAAAAATTATATTGCTTCTCACAACTTAACTATAGACGTAGACAAATTCTAGAATACCAATGACTCTTAAGAAAAAAAAAGTAACAATATTCATTAATATCAATGACTCTTTTTGATATATTTTAGAGTGACTACATTTTTAGAAAAAGATGAAAAAACAAGTAGTCATATAATTATTAGATTATTGAAGACAAAATCATAAATTTGCTCTCAAAAAATCTTTATTGTAACGTTAATAGAATCTTAAAAAATTTAAAATTTGGAGCAAGAAACATAGAAAGTCAAAATCCACTTAATGACAGATAAAAAAGAATGAAAGAAAAAGAAGGATTTGAAAGAAAAAAAATATTAATGAAATCAAGTTTTAAAAAGGTGAAGAATTGAGATTTAAAAAAAAAAAAAAAAAAAAAGCAGCATGAATTCGACGTTTCCTCAATCGAACCGTCGATTTGGAAAAAAAATGCAAGGCTTGCAAAACGTCTGGAAAGAAAAGGGTAAAATAGGTATTGTAGAAAAATATTATTAATTAAATTTAAAATAAAAAATAGATTCACGAATACTTTAAGATATGTCTAAATTTGTAATTATTTTTCTAAAAGTGGTTATCCTCTACAATTTCCCTTTTTTATTTCTCATTCTCTTTATGAAATTCTATTTTGTTACTTATTTTTATATCTTTTATTATTTACTTTAAATAACTTTCATATAAAATTAGAAAAGTTTCTTACAATTCTTTTTCTAATCTTTTTTCTCCAAAAATCTTATATTTTCTGAAGTTTTCCGTATTTATTATTTCTTTTTAATATTTTTTTCTCGTAACTTTTCTCTCACTACATTACTATTATTATTTACTTTTTTTTTTTATCTACATTTAGGTTAAATATAAGTTTTTATTCATATATATATATATATATATATATATATATATATATATATATATATATATATATATATATTTTTCTACTTTCAATAAAGGGACTTTTGCATGTATATTACAAAATGAATAAAATATTACATGAATAACACAATAATAAAAATATTTGCATATATAGCAAAAATTGTAAATTGATAGACTTCATATTGATAGATTCTATCCATAAAAGGTGATAGAATCAATTAATAATAAATAAAGTAAATTGATAGACTTCCATCAGATTCTATCAAGAGTCTATCAATAAGAGCCGATAGAATCAATCACTGATAAAATTGATAGACTTCCATCACTAGAGAATGATATATTCTATCAAAGTCCTCTATAAAAAAGGTAAATAATTTTTTTTTTTTAAATGGCAGAATTTGTTATAAAAGAATTATTTTTAAAAATGTGCTATAATTGTAAACTGTGATAAAACATTTGATATACAGCGCAAATTCCCTTCGATAAATATAAAACCGGCTCATATTATATATTTAATTTTTACTTTACAATCTCCCCTGAATTCTCATCTTATTTAATTATTATTTTCTTCAAAATTTTCTCTCTTCCTTATCAAGCACTAAAAAAAAAGTACTATATTTTTTTTTTTTCTTATGAAATCTAGCAAATATATCCGTCTAATGTGTATTGTGAATATCCAGTTTTTCTTCTTAATATTTTTGTTTCTGAATTTGTCAATAAAAATTTAATTTGAAGTCTTTACATTTGGTTTTAAAATACCTTTCCAATCTCTCTAAACTTCTTAAAGATTAAAAATGAGATATAATTATCAAACAAGCTTTAAAATGAATATTTTGTTTAGTTCAATACAATTGGAAAAGAGGCTATAATTTATTATCTTTTGAGTTATTGTTTCGTTGGCGAAACTTTTTGTAAATATTAAAAAAATTAATATCAATGATATTCAATGAATCATCGCACTTTTTAAATTTAAATAAAAAATCATTTAAAATAATTAGAATAATTATAATATAATCCTTTTAAGCACTGATTGAGAGTAATGGAATGTAGAGAGATAGTATAATGTACTTTTTTTTTTTAAAGTTCTTCATTACAAATCATTAAAGTCGTGTTTTGAAGTTTGAATTTTGGCAGCACTGGAGCTTCACAATATCATGGAACAATGGGCCAGAGTCTTACGATTGACCAAAGAAAAAGATCATGTTTTAGCTATGAAGAAGTTTGTTAAGCTCCAAGCAGATCAAAAAATAGATAAATTCGTCTAGTAGAGAAGATCCATAGTCTTCCGAGGAAAGAATGAAGGTGAGATTTTATTTCTTCCAAGCAAATCATGAGATAGTAACCAATTGGGCTCCAATTTCAGTGAAAAAGGGTTTTGAATGTGCTTCATGTCCACCAGTGGTGCACCCTATTTATTGGGCGTGCCATTCATCATGAAAATCTTAAACTGGATTGTTCGAGAGCTAGGATAACTCTTGGATAAATAGAAATAATTTGGAAATGTCTTCACTTTGAAACCCTATTTTAATGCTTTTCTTTAATATTATTGCAAAAATCTTAGTCTGTTGTGTCTTTTAGTTATTGTGGTTAGTGGAGAAGCTAATTGACAAAGAAATTTCTAAAATAGCAATTGTTGAGCGTTTCCTTCCAAATACTCTTTGTTCCTCTACGGTTTGGAAGCTCTTCATTCATTTTTTAGTGGGCTCTTGCTCCTCAGTAGTAAACATGTCGATAAGTCTAACATCCATATCTCTTTTAACGGCAACCAATGTAGTTCCGACTATTTATTGCTTGTCTTTTACGTTGGAATCAACCATTCCTTTATGTAAAAAGGTCAGTTCGAAAGCTATCTAAGATCTTTTTAGAAGTTCCTGGCTTTACAGCTCTTCTTCTTTTATTTTGTTATGATCCGAGTTGTGGACCAATGTCGAAGTTTTTGTACAGTTTCTTGTTTTTTTTTTTTTTTTTCGTTTTTTGGGAGTTTCCTTGTTGTAAGATTTTTTATATTATCGAATGAAGTTTTTTTCTCTCAAAAACATAAAAGAAAAGAATGTTAGTTTTAACTTGGTGGTATATTCGTTTATTGTTTTGTGAGTAATTCATTTCAACACTATGATCACAGCTTGATGTGAAAGCTCTAGGTAAAATTTGTGGTCTCTCCCTCCTAGCATGTACTAAAAGAATGTATATTAGTTTTAGGATTTTTTTGTTTTCTTAATTTTATCGATATTTTCAATATCCGAGCAAAGTTTTAAAAAATGAAAAATAAGCTTATTAGATGCCTATTAGTTTTTTTTATTCGGAAAATTGTATTTATTTTTTCTTCTATTTCTCTATAATATGGTTCATCAAAATAAAATATCCGTTAAAATATCACTTGTACTTTCATTTTGAAATATTTTTTCTTTTTGATTTTTGGACTCATAAATTTCCGAAATTCGTTTGAGGATATTGAAATTTGTTGTATTTTAGATTTGTAGAATTTTTAATGCCTAATTTTAGTTTGTATATTTTTAAAAAAAGGGTAATCATGCCCGTCTCTAGGCCAGACATTAATATAGTTTAAAGTTAATACTAATTGAAATTGGTTCATCATTGATAAGAGATTTAATACAAATAAATTACTCATAAGAGCTATAATAGAAACAAAATAATAATATGCGAATATATTTCTAAAATTTATAGAAAAAAAATGTGTATCGGCAAAATATTTTCTTAAGGACTGCTTTCAAGTTTATTTGAAATTTTAGAGCAAAACTCAACTTTTAAAAAGTTCGGGAAATTAAAATATAGAGATCAAACAAATAATTTAACATAAAAGTCTCAGAAATTTTTTAAATAAAAAATAGTTTTGAAAAACTACCATATATACATAATGAGGGCAAAACTCCGAATTTAGATTAATATATATATATATGAAAAGCATACAAAAAACGTGTATACCTCATCAAAATCAATTAGTTGAGAAGAGTAACTTATATATATTTTTTAAATGCAATAGTTAAATAGTTTTGAGATGAATGTCCACACTATATTATATAGTATCAGAGCCTACAAAATTTAAATGGGTATCGATCCAATAAAAATAAATTTGAGATTCGATTCAAGATTGGTGAGTTCTATCATAATCTTAAGAGAGCATGTTAGAATCTCACAATTATCCTATATTCTCAAGTGGAAAGTCCTACAAACATTTATAAGGGATATGTGTTACTCCGTACATAACCAATTGGTGTTGAGGTAAAACTTCCCTATCATCATCGAATATAAATCACGAGTAAAATTTTGAAGTGTTAAAAGAATAATAATAAAGTAGAACAAAAGCACAAAATGTAAGAATTAAGTAATTTTGAGAATGAGACACAGACCTGACGGAAAAGTCACGAGTAAAATTTTGAGGTGGGCCAAGAGAGAAGTGTTGGAAGAAGGATAAAGTACAGCCAAGAAATGGCCAACCTAATTCACCAGGAGGAAGCTCACTCCATTTCTTGTTCCCCAACTTCACTGCATAATACAAACTATTCAATCTTTTCAGAATCCCAACACCCAAAACAAAACCCAAAGGAATCAACACCAACAAATGCATTACTAACTCCATTGCTCTCTCCTAACACACCTTACCTTGCCTTCTTCCCCTTCGGTTATCAATATAAATAAACTATAGCCTGCATTAAATTCTACAACATCCGAGTGTGTGTGTGTTTTTTTGGTTGAGAGATTGTAACTAATCAACCTTATTTATTAAATATTTGTCTAAAAAAAGAGAACTTGTAACAAACACCATACATGATTTTGCTTCGCATTTAATTATGCAAGAAATTTTGACCAATAGACAATACTATTGAAACAACCCTCCTCGATATATTTTCATATTAATATGATCTTATTTATTTTCGACATAAATTTTCTCAAGTGACCAACATCAACTCTGCACAACTTTACTCATATTTTAACATAAATTATGTAAAATCTAGATGTCGCTTTAATACCAATTTGTAGAAATTCGAATTACAAATAAAACACAAATGACACAACCGCGCAAACTTTTTGCTTTGTGATTGGAGAGAAAAAAAACTCACAAATTCTCTAAACAACACTTTCTCTTTATTTCTCAACTTTCTTTCTCGCTCGTTTTGCTCTATCTTTCTTAATGGAATAAACTATCTATTTATAGCCAATTACAAACTTTATCTATGTTAGGAATTATAAAGATAATCATAGATTTGATTAAATTTAGTAGATTTGATATATTTAAATATGGTTGATATTATCTAGATATTTTAGGGTTTATTTAATTGGTGTAGTATATATATTTGGTTTGGGAGTACAATAAAGGAGGGACATTCAAAGCTAAATGTTTCTCTAAAATTATTATGGTATCAGAGCCTATCTGATTTTCCTAAAAAAAAAACAACCTATCCGTGCATAATTGGTGAAAGATGATGCAGAATTGCAGATTTTGGTGCAGAATTGTAGATTATGGTGCAGAATTAGTGCAGAATTGCAGATTTTGGTGCAGAATTTAATACAGAATTGTAGATTTTGTGCAGAATTAGTGCAGAATTGCAGGATTTGTACAGAAAAGTGCAGAATTTATGCCAAACAGTACAGAAAAGTGCACCATTTGTGCAGAAAAGTGGCTTGCAGATTGCAATTTCTTTGCTTGAGGTCTCATAGTGCAGACTATCTCCACGACTTTTTGTGTTTGTTTGCTTAAACAAAACAAAAAATACAAAAAAACAAAACAAAAAAATAAAATTGTGAGTCAGGGTGTTTATTTTTTCTTTATATGCATTCCATGGGTGATGAAACAAAACTACCTCGCCATGAATCGTTTAATCCATATTATCTTCATCCATCTAAAGGTATTGGAGCAGTGATAAGTCCTATTATGCTCAAAGGTGATAACTATGAGGAGTGGTCTCGATCACTTCGTAATAATTTGCGTGCAAAGAATAAACTTGGTTTTATTGACGGTACCATTGAAATGCCGGATTCTGAATCACCGGATTATGCTCAATGGGGTATTGTAAATTCTATGCTTGTTGCTTGGATTTTTAATATGCTTGATGTTTCAGTTCGTTCTACTATGCACTTTCCTGATAATGTTAAGTCTTTATGGGATGATTTACATGAGCGATATTCCCTTGGTCATGATCCCCATATTCTTGAACTTAAATCTCAAATTGCCGATTGTAAGGAAAGAGGCCGGCCTGTTGCAGTTTATTATGGTGAATCGCTGGTGAATTGCGTAGACTTCAAGATGAGTTGGCTAGTTATTGCAAACTTCCTACTTGTACTTGTTCCGCTGCTGCAGAGTATATTAAATTCCAAGACAAAGAGATGTTGCATTGGTTTTGTATTGGTCTTGACTATACAAAATTTGGTAGTGTTGTGACTACTCTATTGTTAATGGATCTACTTCCATCTTTAAATATTGCTTATGCTAAAGTGATTTCTGAAGAACGTAAACAATTAGTATCAAAGGCTCAGGACACACAACAATCTGATGTTGTTGGTTTTTCAACAACTGGGCAATCATCTAGCAGATCAGGTAGGATGGGTTTTAATGCTGATGTTTCTCGTGTTTGCTCTCATTGTAACAAGCCTGGCCATGCCAAGGAGGCGTGTTTTGAACTGGTTGGCTATCCTGACTGATACTCGAGTAGCTCTCGTGGTGGTCGTGGAGGTAGGACTAGTTTTGGTGGTAGAGGCGGTCGTAGTGGGGGACGCAGTGTTGGTCGTGGCTTTGCTGGCAATATGAATGGTTCTCGTCCAGGTAGTTCTCGTGAAATTGGGGAAGAAGACAGAGCAACTACACTGACTCTTTCAGATAATCAATGGGCGCAGCTAATGGCTGCAATTAAGTCTGGTCACGCTTCCACTTCCTCTAGTGACCAGTTAAATGGTACGTATAATTCTGATGAGTGGATCATTGATACAGGTGCATCAAATCACATGTATGGTAATATCTCTTTGTTTTCAAATTTATGTAACATATCTTCTCCTATTGGGTTGCCTAATGGAAAACGTACAACAGCTACGCAAGAAGGGACAATTATGCTAAGTGATGGTTTGGTTTTAGAGAATGTACTTTATGTTCCTGCACTAAACTGCAATTTGTTGTCTATGTCTCAGTTTTTGGAATGACAACAATATCTTGTCTTTTTCACTGATATGCTATGTTTTATACAGGACCGCACTTTGAGGAACCTGATTGGAGCAGGCGTGTTGGTAATGGAGTCTATGTGTTCAGGCGGGTTTGTGCTGCTAATATTCTAACAAATAAACTAGCAAATTCAGAAACAAGTATGTTATGGCATAGACGTATGGGTCATCCTTCTATGAAAGTAGTTTCTTATTTACCTAGGGTAGTTGTTGGTAGTTCATTGGATAGCCATTGTGATTTTGATTGTGAAAATTGCTTTAAAAGTAAACAACCTCGTCTTTCTTTTCTATTGAGTATAAATAAAGCTTCTAGTGCCTTTGATTTGATTCATTGTGATATTTCGGCCCGAATACTATTTCATCTAGTTCTGGAGCACGATATTTTCTCACCATTGATGATTACTCTCAAGCTACTTGGGTGTATTTGATGATTGGAAAATACGAAGCTACAAAATTAATTCAAGATTTTTATGTTATGATTGAAACTCAATTTGAAAAATGAATTAAAGTTCTTAGAAGTGATAATGGTAAAAAAAAAAAATAGTTTAAAGTCATTTTTCTCCCAAAAGGGCATTTTACATGAAACGACATGTGTTGATACAGCACAACAAAATGGTAGAGTAGAGCGAAAGCATAGACATATTCTTAATGTTGCTCGTGCATTACGTTTTCAAGCAAAATTGCCTAAGTATTTTTGGGGAGAATGTATTCTTGCTGTTGTGCATCTTATCAATAAAACTCCTACCCCTATATTGGATGGAAAAACACCTCATGAATGCTTGTTTGGTCATGCTCCTTCATATAATAATATATGTGTTTTTGGATGTTTCTGTTATGCGGAAAACAGACCTCGTGTAAAAGACAAGTTTGACCCAAAATCTAGAAGGTGTATTTTTGTTGGATATCTTTTTGGCAAGAAAGGTTGGCACCTTTATGATCTCGAAACTTATGAAATCTTCATTAGTCGTGATGTCCAATTTTTTGAAGATAAGTTTTCTTTTATCGAGACACTCCCTGATCATACGAGATTGCAATGGGAAGTTTATTTTGCTCAACCTCCACTGTGGGATGATAAAGATGAGGAATATCTTAATGATTGTTTTGTTGACGCATTACCTGTTGTGGATACTATTGTAGATCGCAGTGTAAATGTTGATTGTGTTGGAATAAATTCTTGTGATGTAGCACAACCTAGTAATACTGAGGTACTCGAACGTGGGCACTGCACAAAATATCCTTCGACGAAGCTTCGTGATTTTGTTACAAATACAGCTATGAAATAGTACATAGACTCTACTGCTCACACTACAACCCCTACTTCATCTAGTTCCTCAGGTCAACCATTTAATATAGCTTGTTATGTTGATTATAACAGATTTTCTCTAAAACATAAATGTTTTCTAACAGCTATTTCAAAGGGAAAAGAACCAACTTCTTTTCAAGAAGCTATGAAACATCCAGGTTGGCGTCAAGCCATGCAAGTTGAGATTGATGCTCTTGAACGCAATGGTACATAGAATTTGGAGGACTTGCCTCCTGGTAAGAAGGCCATTGGCAGTGGTTGGGTGTATAAGATTAAGTATACATCAACAGGAGAAATTGAACGTCTTAAGGGAAGATAGGTTGCTTTTGGTAATCGACAGATTTTCAATGTTGATTATAATGAAACTTTTGCTCCAGTGGCAAAAATGGGGACAGTCCACCTTTTTCTCGCTGTTGCTGCACATATGAATTGGGAATTGCATCAGATGGACGTTCATAATGCTTTTCTTCATGGTGATTTAGAAGAAGGGGTGTATATGAAGCTTCCTCCTGGATATAGTGCTTCCACTCTTGGGAAGGTTTGTAGATTGCGAAAGTCTTTGTATGGTTTGAAACAAGCTCCTCGACAGTGGTTTGCTAAGTTATCAAATGCTTTGAAGGGTTATGGATTTAAGCAATCGTATGTTGATTACTCGTTATTCAGCTATATCAAGGGGAGCATATGCCTTCACGTGCTTGTATATGTCGATGACTTAATTATAGCAGGTTCATCTCATGGTGTCGTTTTGCGGTTTAAAGAGTATCTACAAACCTGTTTTCAGATGAAGGACCTTGGAGGCTTGAAGTATTTTTTGGGTATTGAGGTGGCTCGTAATAATGAAGGTATATTTCTATGTCAACGTAAGTATGCTCTGGATATTTTAACAGACACCGACATGCTTGGGTGTAAGCCAATTGAAACACCTATGGAGCAAAATTATAAGCTCGCACGTGTCAAAGGGGAATTGTATGCACATCCAGATCAGTACCATCGGTTAGTTGGACGTCTTGTTTATTTGTCAGTGACCCGTCCTGAATTAAGTTATTCGGTTCATACTCTTGCACAGTTCCTAAGTGCTCCACAGGTTCAACATTGGGATGCAGCTCTACGAGTATTGCGATACTTGAAAGGAACTCCAGCTTAAGGAATTTTGTTGAAATCTGTAGGTGAGATGTGTTTGACTGCTTTTTGTGACAGCGATTGGGCAACATGCCCGTTAACACGGCGTTCATTGACTGGATATGTGGTCTTTCTTGGTTCTTCTCCTATTTCCTGGAAAACAAAGAAGCAGGCAACTGTGTCTCGCTCGTCTGTAGAAGCTGAGTATCATGCAAGGGCTGTAGCTACTTGTGAGTTAAAATGGTTGAAATCATTATTAGTCTCTTTGGGTGTTATGCTGTAAGGGACCGACCCGAATGGGGCACTAAATGGGCCCTTACCCCAATGCATGCATTCAAAGTAAAGGACATTTAAAACAGACATGATTTCGGATTCCAATTAAAACAAAACATTCAAAATAATCCCTTTAAAAACTAGACATTTTCCCTGAAACCTGTCCCTGTTTCCAAGCACCTGTTCTAGGATAAATACATTTCCAAAGTTTACTCTGATCAGAGATTTACTAAAAGCCATTCAAAACCTGTTCAGATACAACATGCTGGAATCCACAAATATTTACAAACATCCTAGGGCTCAGTGTCTTGCAACATGCATTCAGGGAAAACAAAAACACACGAGAGTCATAATACAAAAATCAGAGTTGGAAGACTGGGCCCCATGATCACAGATCCTCCTTCAGGCATCCTGTCGCGCACCACGATTTACTGTGGAAAACCACAGAATAAGGGTGAGTAACGAATTACTCAAGAAGAATCCCCAACCGGGTACAATACGATATACATGGTCATCTCGATGAGCGTATGCAAGCTATGAATATAACACGTAATAGAGCACATAGCTTAGCCCACACTTGGGCCTCTGATGCCAACTCGGTGGCTTAGTCCGGAATAAAATCATCATACTGACCCAATACATGAGTCGCCCTATACGAGAAACAAGTCCCGCCCTCACCGTCTGTCTTCATCGTCGACGAAAGGTACATCGCTCAAGATCCCGAGGAGCTCTCCGCTCGGCAAGGCCAGTAATGAGCGTAAACATGCACCGCGTGCTACTCGCGCACCATGGAGGGTGCCGGGTCTAGAGGCAAGTCGCCCATGTCCGCCACCACGCCTAACTAAATCTTTGGATCGGTGTCACCGACATAGGGTGTGAGACACGGACACGTAAACTATGTCACTGAACCACCGCACCGAGGCTAAGGAAACGGGTCGTGGTAGGCTTACACCAGGAAGCCGCCCTTACCTTAACAGGTGGCAATTAGGGGCTACGGCCGAACACGCTGAGGACGTGCCGACTATCGGGGACGAGGCAATGCCAAGTCATCATCCCGACGGTTGGGGCATTTAACACCGCTGCCACCTCACCCAAGATTGTGGGGCCTACCGCCGGGTTAGCTAATCCTCACGGGTCCAGTGGACGGAATGACTTGCTCGACGCCCCCGGCATGGATGCAAGGTACTTTATGCATCAGGCCCGGATGATGCTATCTACCTGCAACTCTAACCTGCCCTAGCAAACAGCAAACAATTCTATAAAATCCAATACGTGCTCAAGAAGAATACAACTAGCCTAGCATGATACTAAGAAGCAAGGAACAGATACAAGCATGCTAGAAAGGAACAACCTAGCATGGATTAACATGAGAATTAATCAGAACAACATGCTAATCGGGAATTTGAATTGAGTACCTAGCTATACATGTCAATAAACACAAACAAGCAATCAATCAAAGAATCACATATAATATCGCAGGTCCACACAACTCCGTGAAGAAATCCTTACCTTGGTCGGGGACGATCGCACGAAAAACCTAAGCCGCGAACTATCTCGAACTAGCTACCGAGAACCTATCAATCATAACAAAAATCACACAATTGGCCTAAATATAATAAAATAAACGAGGCTCGGCCGAGAGCTACTCACGAGGCGCGATTTAACGCACGAACGAGCCGATTGCACGAACGGGGGAAAAGAACGAGGCTCACTGGCGCGCTGGGCGCAGTAAATGGGCGAGCCTGGCGTGGCTGGTGTGCGCACGCTGGGAGCGGACGCGCGGACGAACGCGCGGGCGGAAGAAGCGGGGCGCGAGGCGCGCGCGACGAGCGCACGGCTGGGGATGGCCTTGGCGTGACACGGAGCCGGGCGAGGACGCGCGCGTGTGTGCGACGAGGATCGGGCGGTAGCTGCTGCCGCGCAGACGCCGACACGCGAACATGGGCTCTGTTTTCGCGCACGAACAAGGGCGAACAAAAGGAACAAATTCAAGCGATCCACGGGGATTCGACACGCGATTCTTTGAAGAAGAACTCTCCTACACTAGCTGCACAAAACCCATACTTCAAATCGCCTTGACTCGGCCGAAAAACGAAATCGAAACCAGGGAGAAGAAATCGGATTTCTTTTGAAAGAAAGGAGAAAAATGAAGCTTACCTGCTGCTCGGGGAAGGAAGATGACTTCAAATTGGAGGCAAGGCTTGGTCGAACAGAGCTGGAGAAGGAAGAAAATCGAGAGAAGTTGGCTGTCGGTCGGGGGAGCTCGCGAGGAAGAAGAAGAAGAAATGGGGCGAAGGCTCGGGCGAGCTGGCCTTTTAACCAAAGCAGGGGTCGAGCAGACATATGTACAGCGCGATTAAGTTAACAAACGCGCGCGGTGGCTCGGCTGGCTGAGCCCTCTGCCTAGCACATGACACGCCCCTGGTTCGATTCCTGCTCGACGCGCTATTTAATTCCTTATTTGTTTTTACCTTTTCCCAAGCCCAATTGCCTTCACCAAAAAATCCCGATTCTTTTTAATTTGGCTCATACTTATTTCGGAAATTTTTAATTTCAAAACCGGCCCTGTCTGCCCAACCCAAAATTACCAAAATGCCCCTGGGCCTTCCGGGAAGGCCGGGATGAATTTTCCGGGCCGTTACAATACTCCCCCCTTACAAGACTTTCGTCCTCGAAAGTCACTTAAGATTGGAACAGCTCGGGATACTGCAATCTCATCTCATCCTCCCGTTCCCAAGTGGCTTCCTCAGAACTCTGACTCCTCCACTGAACCTTTACCAGCCGGATTTCACGATTACGCAGTGTCTTTGTCTCAAAAGCAAGAATTCCCACCGCTTTTCCTCAAGCTCAAATCCTTATTCACCGCAAAGGCTCAAAATCCACAATGTGCGACGGTCCCGCACGCATCGCCTCGACATTGATACATGAAATACACTGCAATCGCCGACAATGACGGAGGCAAGGCTAATCGATAAGCAACCTGGCCGACCCTCTCCAGAATCTCAAACGGACCAACAAAACGGGGACTCAGCTTTCCACGCTTGCCAAACCTCAAAACACCTCGCATCGGTGCGACCTTCAAGAAAACATGTTGACCAACCTCAAACTCCAAATCCCGACGCCGAACATCGGCATAACTCTTCATCGCTCGCTCGAAATGTCAACATACGGGCTCTAATCTTCTCGCGACGGCACCATTGGTCAACTGCAGCAAAGAACTCGGGACCCAAAAACTCGCCTATCACCAACCTCTTCCTGCAACACGTGAGATCGGCAACGCTTACCATACAAAGCCTCGAATGGAGCCATCTCGAATCGCCGATCGATAATCGTTGTTATATGCAAACTCCATCAATTACGAGATCATGGTCCCAATCGCCCGAAATCCAACACACAAGCCCTCAACATATCTTCAAGAACTGGTTCACTCCTCTCACCGACCATCGGCCCGAGGGTGAAAAGTCGTGCTAAAGCTGCACTCAGCGCCTAAACCCTTCTGGAGCGCTCTCCAGAAACGAGAAGTGAACCTCGAATCACGGTCAGATACGATCCTCACAGGAACCCCGTGATAGCGAATGATCTGCTCCAAAAACAATTGCGCTCACTGTTCCACGGTATAAGTGTCTCTACCGGGAATGAAGTGTGCGCTCTTAGTCAAACGGTCAACTATCACCCGGATCCGAGAGAACTTCCTGAGTCCTCGGCAAACCCGAAATGAAGTCCATGGAGATTTCTTCCCATTTCCACTGGGGCACACTCAGCGGCTGCAACAAACCGGCTGGTCTCTGCCTGGGTGCCTTCACTTGCTGACAAGTGAGACATCGACTGACAAACTCCGCCACATCTCTTTTCATACCCATCCACCGAATGTCTCGCTTAAGATCTCGATACATCTTGGTACCCGGGTGCCAAGCAAACGGAGAACTGTGGGCCTCTCGAGCAACTCGCTCGCATTCTCGCAACATCCGGAACACACAACCGCCTCTCAGACGTCACCCCACCGTCTCGTGAATATACAAAGTCAAAATCTCCATCAAGACTAACTCTGTCAAATAATCTTTTAAGTGCGGGTCACTCGGTGACTATCAATAATCCATTTGTCTAATCGATGGTTGGATCACAATCGAGCCACTCTGGCAGTAACCTCACCTAACAACACCGCAATCTCAGCCCGCACGAACTCTCTCCGTAATCTGGGCTGGGAGCTCAACAACACCGCGGAATGCGACGTCTTTCTACTTAAGGCATCAGCTACCACGTTGGCTTTACCAGGATGGTACAGAATCTCGCAATCATAATCTTTCACTAGCTCTAACCATCTCCTCTGCCTCATGTTCAACTCTTTCTGGGTAAACAGATACTTGAGGCTCTGGTGATCGGTAAACATCTAAATCCGCTCACCGTATAGGTAATGCCTCCAAATCTTCAAATTGCAAACACCATCTGCGCTAACTCCATATCATGAGTCGGATAGTTCTCGCTCATATGGCTTCAAATGACGGAAGCATAAGCAATGACCTTCCCGTGCCGCATCAACATACAACCCAACCCGAACTTGGATGCATCGCCAGAAACCACGAAACCACGTCCCCTCCGGATCGCCAACACTGGTCTTTGAAGTCAAAACCGCGCTTGAGCTCGCAAAACTCTCATCACACCTACCGTCCCAAACAAACTCGACACCCTTCCTCGCCGACGAGTGAGGGGCGAGGCTATGGCGGAAAAGTCCTTAACAAACCGACGGTAGTAACTCGCTAAACCTAGGAAGTCGCGTATCTCTAAGAATCGAAGACGGCCCGCCCACGAACTCACGGCCTCAATCTTTGCAGGATCCACGGCTATACCATCTCTCGAGACTATATGACCTAAGAAGGCCACTTGTTCCAACCGTAACTCACATTTGGAAAATTTCGCATAAAAGTGGTTTTCCTCAAGGTCATCAACACTTTCCTCAAATGCTCTACATGATCCTTTTTCGGTCCTTGAATAGATCGAATATCGCCAATGAACACGATGACGGTGTGCAAAAATGCTTTGAACACCCTATCCATCATGTCCATGAACGCCGGCTGGTGCATTCGTCAATCCAAACGACATGACCCCAAACTCGTAGTGCCCATATCTAGACCCGAACGCTGTCTTAGGAATGTCGGCGTCCCTAATCCGCAGAATCGGGTGATACCTGGATCTCAAATCTATCTTGAGAACACGGAAGCTCCTCAAGCCGATCGAACAAATCATCGATACGGGGCAACGGATACTTATTCTTCACAGTCACCTTATTAAGCTCACGATAGTCAATGCATAGGCGCATCGAACCATCCTTTTTCTTCACAAACAACACTGGCGCTCCCCACGGGGACACACTCGGACGGATGAATCCTCTATCTAACATTTCTCGCATTTGAACCTTCGCCTTTAGCTCTACCTGGCGCCATACGATCACGGAGCCTTCGAGATAGGGAGGGTCCCTGGCTCAAGCTCAATTGTGAAGTCAACCTCTCTCTTCGAGGGCAACCCCGGTAATTCCTCAGGGAACACGTCAGCAAACTCCCGCACAACCGGCACTTGATCAACAGTTAGTGAGGGACGGCTGTCTCCGGACAATTTGGCTAGGTAGCCCCAAGCTCCATGAGCTAGCAAACGACGAGCCTTCACAGCTGACACCAGTGGCGGGCAAACTCCACCCTGGACTCCACGAAACTTGAAGCTGGGCCGACCTGGTGGCCTGAACACTACTTCCTTCCGGTGGCAGTCAATCAATGCTTGGTTAGCGGCTAACCACTCCATACCAAGAATCACATCGAAACCACTCATGGGTAGAACTATGAGCGTAGCTACCAGCAACTCTCCGGATATCTCGATCCGGCCATCCTTAACCTTATCTTTTGCTAACATATTAACTCCCGAAGGAGTTGCAACAGATAATTCAAAACCTAGAGGCTCTAATCTCAACCTAGCATGCTCAGCAAACAATTCAGATACAAACGAGTGCGTAGAACCAGAGTCAAACAAGACAAATGCACAATGATCCAAAACAAGAAGCGTACCTGCCACTGCGGCATCCGCACGCTCGGCCTCCTGACGGTTCGTAGCGAACACCCGGCCCTACTGCTGCTGCACAAGCTGAACTGCCATAGCTGGCTGATCGTAGAAACGAATCGTATGACCCTCTCTTCCACATCTGAAACATCGCCTGGGCCCGATCTGACAAGCTCCAAAGTGGACTCTTCCACAAGTGGCACAGGTGGGAACCTGCCTCGGACCGCCCTGTTGGCGAGGCTGGAACTGGGCCGGCATCCTACGCTGATCCGGTTGCTCGAATCGCCTTGGCGACGCTGGCCGCCCCCTCTGAACTTAAACCTCCTCTTCTGCCCTACTACAGCTGGGACAGGACGCGGCACCGGAGCGGCGCCAGCCCGCTCGACAGGATACTTTCCATTGTAAATAGTGGCCAGCTGAACAGCTTTAGCATAAGTGATAGGGGCTGGGCCTCGACATCTCGAGACACACCGCCTGCACTCAGAAATGAACTTCCGAATTTTCAACTCGGGGGTTGCTATTAGTCATGCGGAGCAAAATAGCCATACTCCAAAACTTTCTTTCGTATTCCTCTATAGAATCGTAACCTGCCGCAGATTCTCGGAACACGCTACCATCTTCTCTTGAGCCTCATGGCTAATGTACTTGGCTTTAAATTTCATGTCTTGAAGAATTCCTGTAGCAGTGGAGACCCACCTGGTCTCTCACTCAAGGTGGACTCCCACCACCATCTAGCTACACCCCTAACGCATGGGTCGCACACCTCGGCCTCTCGCACATCGGGCACACCATAATCGTGAAGGTGTACTCCAAATGGGCAATCCATCTGGCTGCTGATAAAGCGTCACCTGTGGCGTCGAACTTATCAGGGTTCCACTTAACGAAGTCCTTCAACCATTTACCAAGTTCATCGGCACCTTCTGCCACTTCCGCCTCAAAGGCTGCTGGCTCTTGCGGAGTCGGGTCTTCGCCGCGCTCTTTGAAACAAACGAGTCACCGCTCGATCCGAGCTCGGGACTCTTCCCCGCCATACGCTAACAAGGCTCGGGTCTCGCCCTTTGGCCACTCAACAGGTCGACCACCATAGACCTCATAGAATTAGCAAATTCTGCTCCAGGAGCAGTCTCACGGCGCACAGTCGCCTCAATGCCTACTCTGGGCTCAACATGGGGAGCTACAGGCGGAATGCTATCAGTCTCAGCTTGGGACGATGTCCCTGAGGTGTCAGATCCGATCCTGACACCTCGACCTCTTCTCGGGCGCCCTCTTCCGGCGCGGGTAACTGGCATGCTGGCGATCTACACCCAAACCAATAACGAGTCAGAACATGCTCGTCTCCGCTCCACAATACTACACAAGGCATACACTAGATGACAGGTATTGTAAATTCTTAACCCTTTTTAAACAACAAATAGTAAACTTAGGCGTACCTGATGACTGTCAGAGTGCTAGTGATCATGGGAAAACGACCTACAACAATAGGTCATACTACAGAATTTATGACTCTACGCTCTGATACCCACTGTAAGGGACCGACCCGAATGGGGCACTAAATGGGCCCTTACCCCAATGCATGCATTCAAAGTAAAGGACATTTAAAACAGACATGATTTCGGATTCCAATTAAAACAAAACATTCAAAATAACCCCTTTAAAAACTAGACATTTTCCCTGAAACCTGTCCCTGTTTCCAAGCACTGCTCGGGATAAATACATTTCCAAAGTTTACTCGATCAGAGATTTACTAAAAGCCATTCAAAACTCGTCAGATACAACATGCTGGAATCCACAAATATTTACAAACATCCTAGGGCTCGTGTCGTGCAACATGCATTCTGTGGGAAAACAAAAACACACGAGAGTCATAATACAAAAATCGAGTTGGAAGATCGGGCCCCATGATCACAGATCCTCCTTCGTGCATCTCGTCGCAAGACCACACGGTTACTGTGGAAAACCACAGAATAAGGGTGAGTAACGAATTACTCAGTAAGAATCCCCAACCGGGGTACAATACGATATACATGGTCATCTCGATGAGCGTATGCAAGCTATGAATATAACACAGAATAGAGCACATAGCTTAGCCCACACTTGGGCCTCGGATTCCAACTCGGTGGCTTAGTCCGGAATAAAATCATCATACAGTCCAATACATGAGTCGCCCTATACGAGAAACAAGTCCCGCCCTCAGCCTGTCTACTATCGACGAAAGGTACACTGGCTCAAGATCCCGAGGAGCTCTCCGGTCGGCGCTGTAATGAGCTTAAACATGCACCGCGTGCTACTGCAGACCATGGAGGGTGCCGGGTCTAGAGGCAAGCTGCCCATGTCCAGTCACCACGCCTAACTAAATCTTTGGATCGGTGTCACTGACATAGGGGTGTGAGACCTGGACACGTAAACTATGTCAGCCTGAACCACCGCACCTGAGGCTAAGGAAACGGGTCGTGGTAGGCTTACACCAGGAAGCCGCCCTTACCTTAACAGGTGGCAATCAGGGGCTACAACCGAACACGCTGAGGACGTGCCGACTATCGGGGACGAGGCAATGCCAAGTCATCATCCCGACGGTTAGGGCATTTAACAGTCTGCCACCCTCACCCAAGATTGCAAGGCCTACCGCTCGGGTTAGCTAATCCCTCACGGGGTCCAGGGACGGAATGACTTGCTCGACGTCCCTGGCATGGATGCAAGGTACTTTATGCATCAGGCCCGGATGATGCTATCTACCGCAACTCTAACTCCGCCTAGCAAACAGCAAACAATTCCATAAAATCCAATACGTGCTCAATAAGAATACAACGAGCCTAGCATGATACTACGAAGCAAGGAACAGATACGAGCATGCCAGAAAGGAACAACCTAGCATGGATTAACATGAGAATTAACCAAGAAATCATGCTAACCGGGAATTCAGATTGAAGCACCTAGCTACACATGTCAATAATCACAAACAAGCAATCAATCAACAATCACATATAATATCGCAGGGTCCACACAACTCCGATAAGAAATCCTTACCTTGGTCGGGGACGATCGCACGAAAACCTAAGCTGCGAACTATCTCGAACTAGCTACCGAGAACCTATCAATCATAACAAAAATCACACAATAGGCCTAATTATAATAAAATAAACGAGGCTCAGCTCGAGAGCTACTCACGAGGAGCGACGAACGCACGAACGAGCCGATTGCACGAACGGGGCAGCAACGAGGCTCGCTGGGCGCGCTGGGGCGCAGAAATGGGCGAGCTGGGCGTGCTGGGTGCGCACGCTGGGGCGCGGACGGACGCGGGGTGAAGCAGGGGCGGATGGCGCGCGCGGACGAGCGGCACGGCTGGGATGGCGCGCGGCGTGACACGGAGCTGGGCGAGGACGCGCGCGCGGTGTGAGACGGGGCTCGGCGGCAGCGCTGCTTCTGCGCACGCGACACGCGAACAGGGGCTCTATTTTCGCGCACGAACAAGGGCGAACAAAAGGAACAAATTCAAGCGATCCACGGGGATTCGACACACGATTCTTTGAAGAAGAACGCCCCTACAATAGATGCACAAAACCCATACTTCAAATCGCCTTGACTCGGCCGAAAAACGAAATCGAAACCAGGGAGAAGAAATCGGATTTCTTTTGAAAGAAAGGAGAAAAAGGAAGCTTACCTGCTGCTCGGGGAAGGAAGATGACTTCAAATTGGAGGCAAGGCTTGGTCGAACAGAGCTGGAGATGGAAGAAAATCGAGAGAAGTTGGCTGTCTGTCGGGGGAGCTCACGAGGAAGAAGAAGAAGAAATGGGGCGAAGGCTCGGGCGAGCTGGCCTTTTAACCAAAGCAGGGGTCGAGCAGACATATGTACAGCGCGATTAAGTTAACAAACGCGCGCGGTGGCTCGGCTGGCTGAGCCCTCTGCCTAGCACATGACACGCCCCTGGTTCGATTCCTGCTCGACGCGCTATTTAATTCCTTATTTGTTTTTACCTTTTCCCAAGCCCAAACGCCTTCACCAAAAAATCCCGATTCTTTTTAATTTGGCTCATACTTATTTCGGAAATTTTTAATTTCAAAACCGGCCCTGTCGGCCAGACCCAAAATTACCAAAATGCCCCTGGGCCTCCAGGGAAGGCCGGGATGAATTTTCCGGGCCGTTACATATGCATTTAAAACCTATGCAACTATTTTTTGATAATCAATCTGCCTTACATATTGCTAAGAATCCTGTATTTCATGATCGTACTAAACATATCGAGGCAGACTGTCATTTTGTTCGTGATGAGTTTGTATCTGGAAATCTTACTACTCAATATGTTCCTACTGGTCAACAATTAACTGATATTTGGACAAAGGCACTTGGGAAGCAGCAGTTTAAATTTCTATTAGACAAGTTAGGCATTTGTAATTTGCATGCTCCAACTTGAGGGGGCGTGTTAGGAATTATAAAGATAATCATAGATTTGATTAGATTTAGTAGATTTGAGATATTTAAATATGGTTGATATTATCTAGATCTTTTAAGGTTTATTTAATTGGTATAGTATATAGTGTCTAAAAAAAAAACAATTGGTGTAGTATATATATTTGTTTTGGGAATACAATAAAGGAAGGACGTTCAAAGCTAAATGCTTCTCTAAAATTATTATTCTACAAGACTGTATAGCCATAAGTTTGTAACCATTTTGGCATTCAATTACAAGTAACCATTTTGCCACTAACTCCTAATTTAAGACCCACTAGCCACATTTAAGGACCCATTAACTCCTAAAAAAAATCCCACTAGCAACAAGTAAACAACACATTAAAATTAGCATTAAGTTTATTCAACAAAACTCCACCATAAACTTAAATGCCTCTGCCATTCACCATGCCAATTATCATCTTGAATTTAACTAACAAAACCTTTTGTAACGGTTTTGTAAATATATCCACAACTTGATCTTGTCTTGCCACATGTAGCAATTCCATGCTCCCTTCTTTCACATGATCTATGATGAAATGAAAATGAGCATCAATGTGATTGCTCGTATCATGATTCACTTGATTCTTTCCTAACTCAATTGCTAGTCTGTTGTCAACTTGAATCACAATAGCACCAAGTTGCTTTAACTCCATCTCGCTCAATAGACTTCTAAGCCATATTGCATGACATACGCACCAGGAAGCTGCAACATATTCAGCTTCGCATGTCGAAAGCGTTATGATCGGTTGTTTTTTTTTACAGCTGTTGGGGGGTCGGATGCGAACACACAATTTTAGAAATTAATAATTAAGAAGAATGATGACGTGGCTTGTTCAAGACTTCGCCAAAGCTAATTCTATACTTCTGATTAAGCGAAATGTGTGTGTGTGATCCCCAAAGGTTGTGCAAGTATACACAGTCTTTGTTGCAGCAAGTTTTAAAGTAAGTAAAGGTCATCTCCACAGGGAATAATTATTAGTGTCATGCTTAAGCGAATCAAGAGTCAGGGTAATGGGGGAAATTGTTGTGGTGAAATTAATCTAAGCAAAGTAAATGTAAAGTAAATCGAACTGATGAAATACATCGGAAGGGAATAAGACATTTTCAGAGAGTTTCGCTTGGGCAAAACTATTTAAAGCTAAGAAACAACAACTGCTAGCTTTCACTTTTACTCTCTCGAGTCTTAGAAGCTGGCTCTCTCGAGCTCTTGGTTTGGTTCTCTCAAACTCAAACATTGCTAAAGCGAAGCAACACAACATTAGGCGAACCTTATCTCTAAATGTTCAATTTAGATGCAAGTAAACTCATCTCTAAGTAAACTTAGCGAACCTAATGTTATACATGCAAGATCGCTCTATTTCTATTCTCTCAAAGCGAAATAAAGACATACACACAGTGGATCAAACAGAATATATTTCGGATTAACACAACATGCATAATGGTTTATCATCTTGTTAAAGCTTCACTTAGGCGAACTTCTCCTACTTATCTAATTCCTTCCAATGATAGATTTAGCTACTCATATCGATAAATAAAATAAAAATAACATAGAAGCAACATTTTATCTTCATTAAAAACAACAAATAACAAGGTTTGTTACAACTACACTAAGACAGAAGTACATGAAAGCAAAAAAACTAAACTAGGGCTAAACTACGACTAAGCTAAGCTAAGAACTAAGTAAATGGTGATCGAAAATGAAGTTTGGAATGCTCTGAAGGTTGGACGCCCCAGTGGGCGACCTAAAAATGGCCGACCCTTCTTCCGAAGGAGAATGCATCTATTTATACTCCAACTCAAAGCGACAAATCCTGCTTCACGATCCTGACAATGTTGAACTGCTCTTCGATTACTTTTCAGATGAAGGACTGCTTTATCTGACATTTCTACTCCACGATCCACATTGTCGGTTGTCAGGGAATATTCTTTAGCGAGACACTTAGTGTAAAGACCCGACCCGAATGGGGTCCTAAAATAGGCCTTTACCTCAATGCATGCTTTAAAACTTATAAAATAATATGCAAGGTTGAATGCCAGATTCTAATTAAAACAAAATACAATAAAACATCCATTCAAAACAAGAACAAAACGTCCTGGAACCTGTCCCTGTTTCCAAGTACCTATTCCAAGCTAAATACAATTTAAAACGTACTCTGATCAGAGATTTAATTCACATTCAAATCCAAAAATGGTTTACGTTAGTGTCAGAATCCGGGCAACAACCAGAAAACAACCTAAGGGCTCCGTGCCCAACTACATGCATTCAGAGGACATTTAAAACTTGAAAACATAAATAAAAGACTCAGAGTTCGAAACAATGGGTTTCCATGATCACAGCTCCTCCTTTAGCCATCCTGTCTCGCAACATGGTTACCTGTGGAAAACCACAAAATAAGGGTGAGTAACGAATTACTCAGTAAGAATCCCCAACCGGGGTACAATACGATATACATGGTCATCTAGCAGAAAGATATGCAAGCTATGAATATAAACACAGAAGAGAGCACATAGCTTAAGTCCACACATAAACTTCGGATGCCATCTCAGGGTCTTACTCAGGAATAATCCACCTCATAATACGATCCTATACTAGAAACAAGTCTCGGCCTCAGCCTGTCTACTGTCGATACGAAAGGTGCACTGAACTCAAGATCCCGAGGAGCTCTCCGGTAGGCGCTGTAATGAGCGTGTGCACGCACCGCATGCTACTGCAAACCATGGGGGGTGCCGGGTCTAGTGGCAAGCTGCCCAAGTCCAGTCACCATGCCTAACTAAATCTTTGGATCGGTGTCACTGACATAGGGGTGTGAGACCTGGACACGTGAACTATGTCAGCCTGAACCACCGCACCTGAGGCTAAGGAACCGGTCGTGGTAGGCTTACACAGAAGCCGCCCTGCCCTAACAGGTGGCAATCAAGGGCTACGACCGAACACGCTGAGGACGTGCCGACTGCCGGGGACAAGGAAATGCCATGTCATCATCCCAACCGTTGAAGCATTTAACAGTCTGCCACCCTCACCCAAGATTGCAGGGTCTGCCGTTAGGGTTAGCTAAACCCTAACAGGGGATCAGGGACGGAGTACCGCCTAGTACGTCCCTGCCGTGGATGCAATTTACGTTATGCATCCGGGCCCGGATGATGCTACCTACCATATCTCAAACCTATAAACAGATACAGAAAACAATCCAATATGTGCTCAACAGATACAACGAACCTAGCATGATACTACGAAGCAAGAAAAGATAACGAGCATGCCAGAACGGAACAACCTAGCATGGACTAACATGAGAACAAACATAAGAAATCATGCCAGTCGGGAATTCAGAGCAGAGAACCTATCACTAAACATGCTGATAAACACAACAAGCATACAAACAGCAATCACATATAATATCGCAGGGCCCACACAACTCTGGTTAGAAATCCTTACTTGGTCGGAAGGCAACTACACACGAATCCTAAGCTGCGATCGATCCCGAGCTAGCTAACGAGAACCTAAAAAACACAACAATAATCACAATCCATAGGCCTAAATATAATAAAATAAACAGGGCTCGGCTCGGGAGCAACTCATCCGGCACGGTTGACGTTACGGACGGACAGTCGCTACTGCCGAAGGCAGTGTTAGGTCTGGACTTTGGGCGCAGATGGCGCGAGATGGGCGGCGAGGATCGCGCTACAGGCACCGACGCGCGATGAGCGGCAAGGTCGCACGCACGCGCGCGCTGCGCGACGGCCGGCCGGGCGCGCAGGCGCGCGTCGCGCGACAAGCGACGAGATGGCCGGACATTTGGCGCGGGCAACACGACAAGGGCGCGCGGGCGCTGTGTAACAGCCAAGTTTTCTATTCCAGTTTTCGAGGTGCCTTCGGGTCAAGATTCGGTTGTTTGGTTGGGTCATTAGAGCTGTTTTGACCCTTGGGGGTATTTTGGTCTTTTGGCTCCCCGGGCAAGATTTGTGGATTTTCAGGGCTTCGAGGTAGCTCCTGCCTTTGTCGAGGCTTGTTAGTGGTTGGTTGCGAGTCCCGAGATGTTTGGGCTAGTCGGTTCGGTGTTCGGTTGTGATTTGGGCTTTGGAAAAGTGATGGTTGGTTGTGTGCTTCCTTTGGGATTCGAGCCCGGGCCCTTAGTGTTGATTTGGGAGTTGGATTTAAGTGAGTTTTATTTATTGGAAAAGGTTGCTTTGGCCGGGTCTCGAAGGAGGAAGCCGAGAAATGGGATTTTAAGGATTTTGAGGTTTTAAAAAATGGATAAGGATGAAAAAAAAGAGATAAAATCCCCATTTTCCTTTTATTTTCCCATTTTTCCCTTTCTCTCTCTCTCTCTCTCTCTCTCTCTCTCTCTCTCTCTCTCTCTCCCCCCGAGCCCCCCAACCTAGCTCAAGCCCAACCCCAGCCTGCTCGCCCAAGCCCGAGCCCGAGCTATCCCAGCCCCTGCTGGCGTCGCCCGAGCCCCAGCTCGCCCAGGCCGTGTCTCCCAGCCCCCAGGTTGCCCGCACTGTGCCGAGCAGCCCTCGCCCAGATCCGTGTGGCTCAGGATCCGTAAGCTTTGAGGTTGTTGTTATCCATTTTCCTTGCGAGGTTTCGGGAGTGGAGCTTCTGGTTGGAAGTTGAGTTAGGCTTAAGCTAAAAGGAAGAAGTCCTTTGAGTAGCCTGATGGATTTTAAGAGTTGAGTGGTAGCTTGGAGGCGAGCGTTGCTCGTTATAAGTTTGGGTTGAGTTCTGCTGAGCAAGCCCTTCTCGGGCTTTGCTTCTTGTTGTTGTGCGTTCGCAGTTGGCGTTAGCGGAGCCTCGTTTGAGTGAGTTGGCACAGAGGTGTCGTGGCATTGGTTGGTAAAGCAGTTGAGCTGTTTTGGTCAAGGTGTTGTGCCGTAGATAGCTGCGTGATGGTTTAGTCCTTGCAGCCCGAGATTTCCTTGAGAGGAATGTTGGTTGTTCCTTGCCTGGCAGTGTTTTCTTAGGCCAGTTGCTGGTAGGTTTGCGTTTGGCCGATGAGGAGTTCGAGTTTGTTGGTTTGGCCGAGTGGAGCCTGTGCTTGGCCCTTGTCTTTTAGAGGTGGTCGTAGCTGAAGTTTCAGCTGGTGTGAGTGCTGTTAGCCGTCTGGTGTGCCAGGATGGTGCCCCTTGCCTTTAGTTTGGCGATTTCTCCTTCAGATGGTTGCTTAAGTGTTGTGGTCGTGTTCTAGTTGGAGAAATTTGCCTTTTGGATCAGTCGCTAGTTGGTGATTCGATTGTTTCTCGTTAAGGCTGTAGGCAAGTGTTGAGGTTCGCTAGTCTTTTGTGAAGTAAGAGTAGGCCGTTTAGTTTTCTGGAACCTAGGAGGTTCAGTTGTTTGGCCAGCTTGTTGTAGGGTTGAGGCTGCTTCTTAGCAGCTGTGAGCTTCCAGAGGAGTTTTGCCAGTGCGTGGTGTAGAGTTTTAGAGCTTGTGGCCAGTCCTCGAGTTTGCTGAGAGTAGCACCGTTTGAGATTTGGTGCGAGTTGAGGACGTGGTTTGCCGTCTATTCCCTTTGGAGTTTAGTGTATGCCCAGTCTTGGTTGAGATGGTTTGTGGCAGCCTGGATGGCATAGTGCCTTTGAGTTTTGAGAACCCAAGCGGGCTTGGTTTTCGAAGAAGGTTGGTGTTGTGTTAGCCAAGAAGTTCGGTTGGTTTGGATTGGTGGAGTTTTCCCGAGCTGTTTGTCCCGAGGACTTTTGAGGACGAAAGTCTTAAAAGGAGGGAGTATTGTAATGACCCGTTTTCTATTCCGATTTTGAGGTGCCTTTGGTCAAGATTCGGTTGTTTGGTTGGGTCATTAGAGCTGTTTTGACCCTTGGGGGTATTTTGGTCTTTTGGCTCCCCGGGTAGGATTTGTGGATTTTCAGGGCTTCGAGGTAGCTTCTGCCTTTGTCGAGGCTTGTTAGTGGTTGGTTGCGAGTCCCGAGATGTTTGGGCTAGTCGGTTGGGTGTTCGGTTGTGATTTGGGCTTTGGCAAAGTGATGGTTGGTTGTGTGCTTCCTTTGGGATTCGAGCCCGGGCCCTTAGTTTTGATTTGGGAGTTGGATTTAAGTGAGTTTTATTTATTGGAAAAGGTTGCTTTGGCCGAGTCTCGAAGGAGGAAGCCGGGAAATGGGGTTTTAAGGATTTTGAGGTTTTAAAAAATGGATAAGGATGGAAAAAAAGAGATAAAATCCCCATTTTCCTTTTATTTTCCCATTTTCCCTTTTTCTCTCTCTCTCTCTCTCTCTCTCTCTCTCTCTCTCTCTCTCCCCGAGCCCTCCAACCTAGCCCGAGCCCAGCCCCAGCCCGAGCTAGCCCAGCCGCTGCTCGCGTCACCCGAGCCCCAGCTCGCCCGAGCCTCGCCAGCCCGAGCCCCAGCTCGCCCAGGCCGCGTCGCCCAGCCCCCAGGCCGTTCGCACTGTGCCGAGCAGCCTTCGCACAGATCCGTGTCGCGTCGCCCAGCTAGCGTCGCCTGAGCCCGAGCCCCTGCTCGCCCAGCCCAGCCGCACAGTGTTGCCCGAGTCGCCCCGCACAGTGCCGCGTTGCTCGTCCCCGCGCAAGGCTGTCCCGTCTGCGACTGTGTCGCCTAGATCCGAGCTGCCCTGTGCCGAGCAGCGCGTCCTGTCGCCCGTTGCATCATGTCGCTCGCGCCCGCGCGTTGTCCCTATGCCAAACTGCGCCGCGCGCCGTCGCCTAGCCGTGCTCGCTCGCTCGTCCGTGCTCGCCCCAGCGCCCTAGCGCCCAGCCCCTGCGCCCATCTGCGCCCCTCAGCGCCCAGCTGCTGCCTCGCCCGTGCAGCCGGCTCATTCACGTGTCAGCCGCGCCTCGTGAGTTGCTCCCGAGCCAACCCCTGTTATTTTATTATATTTAGGCCTATTTTATGATTATTTATGTGTTTGTTTGGCTCGCTTTAGGTTGCTCGGGTTCAATCGCAGTTAGGTTTGTTGTGTGTTGTTGCCTTCCGACTAGGTAAGGATTTCTTATCGGAGTTGTGTGGGCCCTGCGATATTTTCATGATATGCCTTGTATGTTTGCTGACTGTTATGAGCATGATAGTAATAGAGCAGCTTTGATTGATTTCTTGCTAGCATGTTTGCCTGATTTTACATGTTAGTGCCATGCTAGGATTGTTCTTCCAGCATGCTTATGATTCCTGCTTAAGTTCGTAGTATCATGCTAGGTAATTGTGATTGATGTCGGTCATTGTTTGCTAGCCAGGAATCATTTATTTTACTCTGTACTCTTAGATAGAGTTGTAGGGTTTGTCATCATCCAGAGGCTGAGAGCGGACATAACGTACTTTGTCCCCACCGGTCGGGAGTAAAGCGAAGCATAACGTATATTGCTTCAGGGGTTGAGAGCGGACATAACGTACTTTGTCCCCACTGGTCGGAAATAGAGCAAAGCATAACATACATTGCTTTTTCTCCCCCCTCCCGGCAGCCAATGAGAATTAGCTACCTCATTGGCTTATGCCTAGTTTGTAGCCTGCTAGAGCGGAACCCTGCCAACTGTGTAAGCCTACCTTGGCCGGTTCTTAGCTTCAGGTCGGTGGTTCAGGCTGCACAGATGAGCGCCGAGGGCCTCGCGCTACTGTGATCAGTCACACCGCTTCCGAGTCTTAGGCATGCATACCTGGCCTGCGTAGTTTGCCCTTAGGCCCCCGCATTTACGCCGGTTGCAGCAGCATGCGGTGTGCGCGCACAAGCGTTAGTTGTCGGTTTGGAGAGCTCCCCCGGGCTAATGTTCGTGAGTACACAATTCCTTCCAGTTTAGAGCCAGACTTCGGGTACTCTCCCGTAAGTCCAGATTAGTAGCAAGGGCAAAGAGGCCCTTGAGGACATCCTTGAGATCAGTTTTTGAGCTGAACAATCCCCCGAGTGAAAAATACCTCGGTGATGTCCCAGGATTGGTTAGGATAACCAATCATTAGGCAGGAAGTAGGAGACTTCCGATGATTCCAGATCTTGCCTTGTAAGCTCGTTGAGCTATGATCTGTGTTGGTAGCTGTTTGCTTGCATGCTTGGGTACTAGATGACTGATTATATCGTATTGTACCCCGGTTGGGGATTCTTACTGAGTAATTCGTTACTCACCCTTATTTTTGTGGTTTTTCCACAGGTAACCATGGTGCGAGACAGGATGGCTGGAGGAGGAGCTGTGATCATGGAAAAACCGTTGTTCAACTCTGAGTCTTGTTTATGTTTATGATTTAAATGTCCTCTGAATGCATGTAGTTGGGCACGGAGCCCTAGGGTGTTTTCTGAATGTATTTCCGGATTCTAGCATTGTTGTAACTATTGCAAAGCTTGTATGTTTTAAATAAATCTCTGATCAGAGTAAGTTTTGGAAATGTATTTGTCTTGGAACAGGTGCTTGGAAACAGGGACAGGTTTCAGGAAATTATGTTGACTTTTAAATGGATGTTTTATGTTTTAGTTTTTACTTAGAATCCGAACACCATTTTGCAAATTTTCTTTAGATTTGTATGCATGCATTGAGGTAACGGCCTATTTTAGAACCCCTTTCGGGTCGGGTCGTTACATCTTTGGGCCTGCATCGGGCGCTACTGAGACGGCGACAGCGCGCGCGATGAGTGGTATTTGCTGGTCAAGGCTGCGCGCCGCTTCTTGGCTTCTTCTGGCGATCTCTGCTGCTCAGCTGGGACAGGCGTCTGGGCGATGGGGCTGCTGGTCGGCTGGGCTGCTGCTCGGCTGACTTCACAACCCCAAAATCAAATCTTCCCTCTCTCGGCCAACAAGAACAGAACCATAACTAAAGAGAGAAAGGGGGATCGAGATCACTTACCCGGGATGACGAACGAGGCTGCGAGGGAGAAGGAAATCGGTTTGGGGCTTGGGAGAGAAGGGCTTGGGCGGCCAAGGAGCTTTTTGGAGAAGAAACCCAAAAACCTAATTTCCTTTCATTTAATCAAATGTACCAAAACCCAAAGGACTCAAGGCTAACCAAGATATGTCGCGGAAAGAGTAACAAGAACCTCCTGTGGCTCAATTGGCCACTCCACCCACCTAACTTCCTAGCACCCCGGGTTTGAAACCCCACACTCACACTTTTAAATCCCTATTTTACTTTTGCATCTCTCCATGCCCAAATACATCCACAAAGCATCAAATCCTACTTAAGACCATCCAATAATTTTAGCAACTGAAAAAGGACATAAACGGCCCTGACGGCCTGACCAAATTACCAAAATACCCCTAGGGCATACCTGGAAGACCGGGATGAAAACCTGGGCCGTTACACTTAGCGTAGGCGAAGCTCTTTATCTTTAGGCTTGGTTGGCGTGTTATTTGCTTGGTTGAGCTAATGTTCGCTCTGGCGAACTCCTTCTTGTGGAAATTTCTCTTCGCTCCATCAAGAATATTGCAGACAAACTAGAAAATATCAATTCTTTTTAACACATACAACTTTGCACACATTCAAGCATATTTCACTGTAGCGAACCCAGAAAATGCATCCTAATCAGAAAACTAAAGGATGTTTCGTTAAAGCGTAATCTTGGTATGATGCGGCGAAATTCAATATTAAATAAATTAAATATAAGCAAATTCTTATAAAAATATATTCTTTTAAGCTACTTTAACTCTCAATTCTTGAGAGTTATCACACCCCCAAACTTGCATTATTACTCGTCTCGAGTAATAGCTCCATTTCTAATGGAGGAAATTTTCTTTTTCCTATTTTCCTTCTCAACAGCGAGCAGTGCATCTTACTTTGCTAAAGTCATCAACATATCAATCCGAGCATTCAAAAGTATTTCTATGTAAATCTTTTCTATAACTAAACAATGTTGGGCGAAGCTTCAAAGTTTCAGAAGCTCTATTTGCAAATTGCTTTAGCCATTTGTTCGCGAAAACTCCTTTTTGTTCAGAAGTTTAATTCTCTGGTTCTTTTAGTTTTCGCTAGTCAATTGGACATAACTTTTCGCTTTAAACTCTTTTGCTCCTTTAAACTTTGGTACTTCTCATCTTTTGCCGAAGTGAACACTCTCCTTTTATAGTTCGCTGGGGATTCCTCACTTACGGTATCCTACTGTCATTTGCTTAATTTTCATCGAATGTTTGATATTATGATAGATACGCAATGTTAGAACAAGCCACGTCAGAGAAATGATCCCAAGTCTTAGGCTACTAGCCCTTTGATTCACTTCGCTCTCGCGAATAGTTTGTAAATTTTTTAATTTTTCATGATTTTATCCAACCCTGGGTTTGGCTTGTAAATCTCACCTTTTACTTCAGCAAAATGGCAACTATCCAATTAATTTTTCTTCGTTGAATCGCTCTTGAAGCATGTTTCAATTCTGCGCTTTTCGCGAGTATTTACATATTTTGCTTCCGTGAACTCCACCCCCAAACTTGGACTTCTCATTGTCCCAATGAAAACACTCAGCATCCCCAAACTTAAAGTTTGCTAAAAGTTTAAGGCTTGGGTTGAGTTGAATTGGGTTCGCTTAAGCTAAAAGAATTCGCGAAATTAAATTTCTAAACCTTATGAATTTTCAAAAACTATGGCCTCTACGCCTCACAAAATTTTGCTCCATCCAATTTAAGGTTTCGCGCCAGCATAGAGGAGTTATGAAATTAATTTACAGAGAAATAAAATTGACTTGTACAAAAAGAAAGTTAATAAGATTTCGCAAAAGTATAGATACAAAATATTTTTCGAAGCGAAAGATAATAACATTGATATTCAGATGTTACATGCTTGATTACAAAAGATTATTTACAACTAAGCGAAATGCAAACATGTAATCATACATAAATTTAAAAGAAGTGAGTAAAGGAAAACGAAAGACTTCCATTATTTCTCTTGATCAGGTGAAGCTTCGCTAAAATCTTCTGGTAGTGGCGTTTCCTCCATAGCTCTTCCTTTCCTACAAGGTTAGTTCTTTTCCAACTCTTCTCCCCATCCCTTTTATCTTGAACGAATCCTAGAGCTAAGCAAGAGGAGTTCTTCTTCTCTTCTCCATTGTAGATCCGAGAGCTCCTTGCCTTAGAGATTGAATATCTTGCTTGCACAACCACCTTGGATCCGAGATCTCTTGCTTTTCCTCTTGTTGGTAGAAATCCGAGACCTCCTTCCTTTCTAGCCTCCATTGCCAAGAGCTCCAAAGTAAGTTTGTTGGTGTTTTTTCTTTGACTAATTGTATGGTTGTGTAGATCTAACAAGACTCTTCTCCTTTGTGCAAATATAGCCCTAGCCGAATCCTTCTTGCTTGTGCATCCACCTTGGCCGAGACATCCTTGCATCCTTGAAGTCCTTTGTAGGATCTTTAAGCAACACTAGAGGGGGGTGAATTGGGTTGTCTTCTAATATGTCCTCATTTGTTTTAATCTAACTTTGTTAAACTAAAAATACAATTGCAAGCAAGTCCTATTTCATCAACATTAAAATAATATGTGAAATAAAAATGCGAAAAATAAAAGATAAGGGAAAGAAGACACCGAGGTTAATAGTGGTTCGAAATTCCTACTCAACTCCCCAAGACTCCTTCTTGGGTATTTTATTGATGATCTTCTTACACGGGTGAGATCCAAACTGACACAACCCTCTTTTTCTTAGGCTAAAGAGAAACTCAAATCCTTTTCAATGGTTCAGGATGAAACCAATTCAATTTTCACACGACCCAAGGTATATCCCACACCTTAATACAAATCCCAAAGAAAACAAGAAAAAGATCTCACACAAATTGCCGCTTGTAGGCAAGATACACAAATTGATACAAAAACAAGAACACTCTCACAAAAAAAATGAACTATGCCATTTGAAAAATATGTGAGAAGTAATTTGAGAGAACAGTTTTTGAGAGCTTGAAAATTTGGAGGCTAGTTGGAGGTGGCTCTTGGAAGGTTGATGCAAGGTATTTGAATGAACATATATAAGATTAAAATATGACCATTTGATTTATGGTAAAAATAATGGATGGGTGAGATTTAATCAAGATGGGATGAAATGTGGTCATTGGATTAAGGTAAAAGGTATTGATGGTTGAGATTCAATAGATAGGAGAGGGGAAGAATTTTAGATAAGAAATGGTAGAAAATAATAAGAAAATCTCGTTTTTGTCTAAATGGGTATTTTTTCGCCAATCTTGTTTTGCTCATATCTTCCTCGTTTGAGCTCCGATTGTGACGATTCAAGATGTGTTGGAATCCTCTTTTCGAGATCTACAAGATAGAATCTTTCAAACACTAAAATAATCCATAAAAAATTGAATTTGTTATCATCAAAATATTTGGATTGATTTGAAGCTTTAAAGCTAACAATCTCCCCCTTTTTTATGATGACAAACCACTCAATAAACTTTATAAATTCTTCAATATTCTCCCCCTTTTGTTATCAACAAGAACATATAAGAATATATTTTTCTCCCCCTCAATTTATACATAATTAAAATAATTCTCCCCTTCAATACAACATGACAAAAAAATGATCTTCTATTAAAAATAAATTTGTCATTTAATGCGAATGATACCAACTGCAAGTCTATTTTTACAAAACAATTCTTCATTTAATGCCTTTGTAAGAATATATGCTACTTGTTTCTCTGTAGGAACGTAATTAATGACCATATTTCCATTTTGCACATGTTCTCTAAGAAAATGATGTCGAATATCTATATGATTTGTCCTAGAGTGTTGAATAGGATTTTTGGTTAAATTGATTGAACTAGTGTTATAAAAAAAGATAGGTATTTGTTCCAAATTTAATCCAAAATCATACAATGTTTGTTTCATCCATAAAATTTGAGAACAACAACTAGCAACAGCAATGTATTCAGCCTCAATAGTAGATAATGCAACAGAATTTTGCTTTTTACTATACCAAGACACTAATGAACTTCCTAAGAAATGACAACTTCCACTAGTACTTTTTCTATCAGTTAAACTACCAGCAAAATCAGGACAAGAATATGAAATCAAATCTAGAGATGTATTTTTAGGATACCAAAGATCTAAGTCAGATGTGCCAAGTAAATATTTAAAAATTCGTTTCACGGCATGTAAATGTGACTCTTTAGGACATGATTGAAATCTAGCACACATGCATACACTAAACATTATATCAGGTCTACTCGCAGTTAAGTAAAGCAAGGATCCGATCATACCTCTATAAGCTTTAATATCTACATTTTTACCGTTATCGTCCTTATCAAGCTTTGTAGTGGTACTCATTGAAGTCTTTGCTATTTTTGCATTGTCAAGCTTAAATCTCTTGAGTAGATCCCTTGTGTACTTTTCTTGATTTTTAAAAATTCCATCTTCAAGTTGTTTGATTTGAAGTCCAAGAAAATTTTTTAGTCCTCCCATCATACTCATTTCGAACTCAATATGCATACACTTTGAAAATTCCTCACAAAGAGAAGAGTTAGTATAGCACCAAATATAATATCATCACAAAAAGAAGGTTAAAGTCTTTGTTGTAGGGAAGAGAAACGACATGGCGTTTTCTTTCCTAGAATGCATTTGGGAAGTCTGAACAGACATCCTGTTCAAGCTTCTTTTGGAATTCATTAACCCTAAGCTTGATTCTTGGATTAATCAGTTGTTCTTCAATCTTCTTATAAGATATTTCTTCTTAAAGAAAATTGATTTGGTTTTCTTTGGTTTGAATTGCATCAACTACGTGAGTCTTCGCGGGTTGGGTGAATTCAAAAATAATTTTGGAATCAAGGATGCTTGATTCTAGACCCTTTTCAGTAATTTGAAAGGGGTATAATTGGGTTAGGAATGGTGTTCCTAATATGATTTCCATATTAAGATCCTTGATTAGTATGAAGGTATTTACAAAGAAAATACGGTCTTTGTAAATATGCGCATTTGATACTTTGTAATCAATTTCGAGCTGTTCGCTATTAGCGCTTTTAAACTCGACTTGAGTCTTCTCAAAGTATTTTGAAGGTATTCTACCTTCACAAATGCAGTTTTTATCTGCACCTGAATCAAGCAGGGCGACCAATGTTGTTTTGAAGTCTCCTACCTTTAGGGTATCCATAGTATACTACTTTTGGTAAGGTACCTCAGTGATTTGACCAATGAAGGATTGCTGTTCTTCAGGGATTTCGTCTTCCTGATCAGCATCTCCTATGATTGGGGCACTTTTGAGGGTTGCTACCTCGACCCAAAGCTTTGAAACATTGTTGACCATATCATCCTTGAGCTGCTGGACCTCAGCTCTGAGGTTTTTAATCTTGATTTGAAGGTCCTTTGTAGTAACGGTTTTTGTAAAAGCCCAAGTTTTCCTTCTGGCTCTCCAGGTATGTTTGGTAGCTTTCTAGCTTTGTTTGGGCTGTTAGGGCTCCTTGAGCCTTCAGGGGCATTTTGGTCATTTTATCCTCTAGGGGTATTTTGGTCATTTTGTCCTCCGAGTTGTTCTCATAGTTATTCAGGGTTTCAGGAATGTCTGTGTTGGTTTTGGACTTCAGTGTTCCTCCGGTTTTGATTTCCAGGGCAAGAGTTCCATTTTAGGAAAGTTTGGTGGTCTCCTGGGTAAAAGGAGAAAATTAAAATAAATTGTGTTTGAGCTAGGATTTGATCCTTGGTGGGTGGTTGTCGAAAATTGAGGCTTGTGTAGAGGAAACTAAATTGTTTTAAAAAGTGTTGTTGGTGGGGCTCGAAGGGGATATTTTGGGGGTATTTTATTTATGAAAAATAGGGAAAATTGCTAGGGTTTGATCATATTCTCTTCCCCTTCCCTTTGGCCGAATTCCACCTCCCTCATTCTCCCTCTCCTTGGCTGAATTCTCCTTTCCTTCATAGCTCTCCAATCTACAAGCTTTTTGTGTGCTTCTTCATAGCTTCTCTTCTCCATTGTTCCTCCAAGGTAAGCTCTTCTTTTCAAGTTCATTCTCCTTCTCTTCCTCTTGCCATGGCCGAGACTAGCTTCTCATAGGGAGATGGTGATTTTCTTCTTCTCCTCTTGTAGATCCGAGAGGCTTGTTTGGAATAGAGGAAGATTGTGCTTGCCCTTGCTTGTTGGAAATCCGAACTCAACTTCCTTCTCCAACCTCCATTGCCGAGAGCATCAAGGTAGGATTGGTTGTGTTTTGTTGTGTTTGACTTGTGGTTGGGATAAATCTAACTTGCTTTTCTCTTCCTTGTGCAAATCCAAACCCTAGCCGAATTGCTCCTTGTTTGTGCTTGCTTGGCCGAGACCTCTTAGGTGCTTTGGGTTGCCAAATCCTCCTTGGTGAATAGGTGAGTTGGTTGTTGTTGCCTTGTGATTGGTGTTGTTTGGTCGAGAGCACCCTTAGGAGGAACAAGGGGGTGTTGTGTTTTGTTACAAGCAAATCTAACTTGGTTTGGTTCTTGTGTGGTTGCCCTAGCCGAGAGTGAAGTGGAAGATGGTGAAAGTTCTCGTGTGTGGTTTGACCTAGCTTGGCCGAGACTACCCTTGGAGGTTGAAGTCTTGCTCGGGTTTCTGTAAAGCCCTAATTCCTGTTTGTTTGGTTGTGTAGTTTGTTGCGAACTAGTTTGTAATCGACTATTCTATTGTTAGGGTAACTGTGTGGTGTTCCTCAGCTTGTGGTTTCATTTTGGATTTTTGAATTCTACTGTTGTCAGGTAAGGGTTCCTTGCCAGCTTTGTGTGGGCCCTGCGCACCTCATTGATAACTCCTAGTTGTGTGTTTGTACTGGACTATTAGTGGATAGGTTTTCTGCAGGTTGTCTGGATTATATTAACTGTTAGTGGATAGGCTTTTTTGCAGGTTATCTAGAAAATATAAACTATTAGTGGATAGGCTTTTGTAGGTACCCTGGAAGGAAGCTTGTACTTGTAGATGTTTTACTTTGTTTATTCTCTGTTGTGTATAAAAAATGGAATTGAATGTTGTATATGTTCTATGGTGATGTATGCTTTAGCATGTTGTAGCTAGGTTCTTCCTGGATTGTTGTTAGGATGGGCATGTAGAATATATATATTTTGTTTATGTGCTTCCCTGCTTATTGATTGTCTATCTGTCTGCTTTATATTCTTGTATCCTGGACTTAGTATTTATCATACCAAGACTGTAATAGTGTGTTAGAGTCCCGAGTGTCAGTCGAGTTGTGTGCTGGCTCGGTTTGCTCAGGACTGCCCAGTGTGTTGCAGTCTAGGACTAGCCCAGTGTAAGCTATCCCTTGTTGGCCCAGGTGTCTTTGACGATTGCTAGGATTGCTTGATGTGTGTTGCTAATCCCGAAAGTTAGCCTTGATGTGTTGCTAATCAGGTTGAGCAGAACTGCCTAGGATGTTGCAGTTCAGAGTTGCCCAGTGTGTTGCAGCCAAGACTAGCCCAGTGTGTTGCTGTCCTTAGTTAGCCCAGTGTGTTGCTAATCAGGTTGAGCAGAACTGTCCAGGGTGTTGCAGTTCAGGGCTGCCTAGTGTGTTGCAGCCAGGACTAGCCCAGTGTGTTGCTGTCCTTAGATAGCCCAGGGTGTGCTAATCTTGTTTACTGTGCTGTTATAGCTTAAGAATTACTTGAATTGTACTCCTGTTAGTTAGCCTAGTGTGTGCTAACCTTGTATGGCTGTGAGCTTAGACCTTATTGATGTTTATCCTGCTATACTGTCAAGATTGCCATGTTCTGAAGTGTTGTTTGTATGCTAGGTTGTTAAGTGATTTGTTGTGCGTATTTGTGACGAACCCGACCCAAAACATGTACCTAAACCGGGGTTCTCACTCAGCATGCAAGTTAAATATGATAACAAGCGGTTTAGTGCTCATATTTAAAAACCATTCAAAACATATGAGAAGGGGGAACCCTTAAAACATAAACCACAGTTTTCATTTAAACCATCCAACAAAGTAAAACATCCTGGCCAGTATTTATCAAAATATACAATACAATTTAAACAACTTTTTAAACAATGTTCCCCTAGGACTCCTGTTCATCTACATGCTAAATAAACAATGCAACAATAAAAGACTGAGTGCCGGCGGCTCCCCATGATCAATCAGCTCCCTCCGCTAGCCATCCTGGTGTTGTCCCAAGTTACCTGAAAGATAAATAAGGGTGAGTATAAAGATACTCAAGAAGAATCCCCAACCAGGGTTTGTCACGATACATCCGTCATCTAGCACCTCAACATGCAAGCAAGCGACCATCAACACAGATTATAGCTCAACGAGCTCATAAGGAAAGATTTGGAATCATCGGAAGTCTCCTACTTCAGGAATCATCGGAAGTCTCCTACTTCAGGCCTAATGATTGGTTCTTATAACCAATCCGGGACATCCCCGAGGGCCTTTCTCCTCGGCCATTTGATCACTCAAAAACCGATCCCAAGATGTCCGACACCCTCGAGGGTCTTTCTCCTCGACCAATTGATTAGCTCAAAAGCCAATCCCAATGGGTGTCCTCAAGGGCCTCTTACCCTCGCTATACATCTGGACTATCGGGAGAGTACCCAAGTCCGGCTCTAAATTGGAAGGAATGGTGTACTCACGAACATTAGCCCGGGGGAGCTCTCCTAACCGGCAACTAACGCAGCGTGTGCGCGCACACCGCATGCTCTCAAACCAGGCGTAAATGCGGGGTCCTAAGGGAAAACTACGCGGGCGTGCACGCATGCCTATGACTTGGAAGCGGTGTCATCGATCACAAGAAGCGAGGCCCTCGGCGCTCATGCGCGTGCAAACTGATCCACCGACCTGAAGCTAAGAACCGGCCAAGGTAGGCTTACACCGTTGGCAGGGTTCCGCTCTAGCAGGCTACAAACTAGGCTTTGGCCGGAGTGGGTAGCTAAGTCCACAACCGGCGGGTCGGGGGGGGGGGTAGCAAGATACGTTATGTTACACACACTTTACTCCCGACCTGAGCTACTAGGGACAAAGTACGTTTTGTCCACTCAGCCTCTGGATGATGACAAACCCTACAACTCTATCTAAGAGTACAGAGCAAAAATCAATGATTCCTGGCTAGCAAGCAATGACTGACATAAATCACATTACCTAGCATGATACTACAACTTAAGCAGGAATCACAAGCATGCTGGCAGATCAAACCTAGCATGGCACTAACATGTAAAATCAGGCAAACATGCTAGCAAGAATTCAATCAACTGCTCTATCTCTAACATGCTCATAACAATCAGCAAACAAGCAAGGCATATCGAGATATATCGCAGGGTCCACACAACCATGGTAAGAAATCTTTACCTGGGACAAGCAGAAAATAATCACAAATCAACAAAGCAATCCTCGAGCCTCTAATCGAACCAAACAGCCTAAACATCAAATAAAGCAGCCAAATCACATACATAAACAGCCCAAATAAATCAACAACCAGCAGCCAACAAAACAGGGCCCAACGAAGAAAAAACTGGGAAATACCATCCGAGAAGCCACAAGGCTCGGGCCAAGCCAACACATCACAAGCAAGCGCTGGCATCGGGCGGTGGGCGCTGGCGCAGAGGCGCGCGGACATCATACTGCACAGGCGCGCGCGCCGGCGGCGAGCAGAAAGAGGGCGCGCGGCGCGGCACGCGCTTCTGAGGACTCGACTCGGAGCGGCTCGGCGCAGAGGACGGCGCCCGGGCGCGAGGGCACGCGACAAGAGCGTTGGGACGCGTGACGCGGCTTGGTAGGGATGGCACGGCGCGGACAGATCTGGGCGCGCGAGGGGGAGCGACGGCGAGCGACGGCGATGTGGGCGAGATCTGGCGAGGGCGAGCTCGGATCTAGGCGTCTGGTGCGACGACGCGCGATCTCGGCTGCTGGGCGATGGACTCGGCGACGGCGCGATCCGAAAGCGCGAGGGCGGGCTGGTGCGGCGATCTTTGGGTGCGACGGCGAGCGCGTGATGGATCAGCCGGCTCGGCGGTGGCGCGCGACGGCGCGCTGCGGGGCTCGGGTGAAGTGCGGCTAGGTCGGGGGAGAGAGAGAGAGAGAGAGAGAGAAATGAGAAAAGGAAAAAGAAAAAGAAAAATAAAAAAGAAAAGGAAAATGGGTTTGGACAAAAAGGGAAAAAAATAAAAGAAAAGGGAAATAAAAGGAAAAATGGGATTTTATCCTCCTTTCCATCCTTAACCAATTTTCTTTCCAAATTTAAATAAGTCTTAAAGTCCTTAAATCCCATTTCCGGCTTCCTCCTTCGAGACCCACTGAAGCAACCTTTTCCAAACAATAACTCTCACTTAAAACAAACTCCCAAATCATCTCTAAGGGCCTAGGCTCGAATCCCAAAGGAAACACCCAAACAACGATCACTTTGCCCAAAACCCAAATCACAACCGAACTCCCAAACGAATACCCCAAACATCTCGGGACTCGCAGCCACCAACAAACAAGCCTCAACAAAGGCAGGAGCTGCCTCGAAGCCCTGAAAATCCACAAATCCTGCCCGGGAGCAAAAAGACCAAAATACCCTAAGGGTCAAAAGCAGCTCTAACGGCCCAACCGAACCACTGGATCTGAACCGGAAGCACCTCGAGAACTGGAATAGAAAACTGGGCCGTTACAGTATTGTACCCCGGTTGGGGAATCCTTATTGAGTGCAATTTGTACTCACCCTTTCTGTGGTTTTCTCTACCAGGTAACTTGGCACAACATCGAGGTGGCTAGAGGAGGGAGCTGGTGGATCATGGGAAGGTCGCTGCATAGTCTGAGTCTTTATAATGCATCTTGAAAGTGTTTTGGGAAACTTGTATTGTTGAACTTGGATTTATGTTATTGTTATTTGTAATGTTTTGTAAACTCTGGCCAAAGGATGTTCATTGTTTTCCTTTGAAGTATTTCCAAACAAGATTTTATGTTTCCATTATTTCTAATAAAGATGCTCTTTTCCAGCGCTTGAATGATTTTCACTGAATTTACATGTTGAGTAAGGGCCATTAGGGCTGCTTAGTGTCGGGTCCTTACCGTTTTTGTTATGGGAAACCGCTGCATTACATCGTTAACCTCGTAAGGGTTAAACGGCTCTTTAGGCTTGGCTTTTTCTGTCTTCGCCTGTTGAATTTGGTCAGAAGCTTCTAGGGAAGCCTTAAGATCGGATATGATCTTTTTTTTGTGGTCGGGATCATTGATTCTTTCAACGATAAAAAAAGAGCACACTGATCCATTGTAAGGACATTGATGCAACCACCGCACGCTCTTGTGCCAATGCAATTGATTGAACCCTCGCTGCTTGATGTCGAATCATCAGACTCTTCATGATCATCTAGGATTTGTCGAATTTCTTGTTAACTACTGTCTGATCCTGCGGATTCAGAGTCAGATAGAACAAGATTTAGAATATGATTCTTGAGCTCTTCATCAATGTCAAGCTCATTTATTTTGCCGCGCACTCGACATCGATTTGCAAAGTGACCTGACCGCTTGCATTTGAAACAAACTTCTTGTAATGGCCCGAGTTTTCATCCTGGTCTTCTAGGTATGTCCTAAGGGTATTTTGGTAATTTGATTTGTCCGTTAGGGTTGTTTTTGTCTTCTCAGCTGTTTATATTCTTGGACGTTCAAAATTGGGGTTTGGTTGCATTCTGGTTGAGTTTGGGTGTTGAGAGTTGCAAAAATAAAATAAGGGTGTTTGGCAGAAAATAGATGCATCAGCTGGGGTTTTAACTAGGGTAGCTGGGAAGCAAGCAGGGGGGCCTTGCCAGATGAACTTCTGGTAGTTGTTGATACTCATTCCGTAGGTTGTCTTGGTTTGCCCTGGTTTTCAGGACTTAAGTAAGTTTGATTAAAAAATAGGTTTATTCCCTTTTCTCCTTCCCAAATCACTTTGCCGCAAACCCATTCCTCCAAACTCCCTCTTGCAATGCATTTTCCTTTCGAGAGTTTCGATCGATCGTCCTAGGTAAGTGTTTTGTTGTGCCTCGATTCTCCTTCTTGTTGCTGTTGCCGATCCATTGGCTAACGGGTTTGTTGTTTGTCTTTTTGGTTGCGTTGTCGTGGTGTAGTGCAGCCGAGAGCAGCCCCTTTGCAGCTATACTGCGTCGCCGACGACCTGCAGCGGCAGCGTCGCGCGCCAATAGAGCAGCCACTGCCGAGTCACACTCGGCCGAAAACGCCCCATGGCGTCGCATCCCCAGCCGAGCAGCCCCGTCGCGAGCCGCATCCCCTGCCGCTGTTCTCACGCCAGCCCTACAGTGCCCCAGCGTCAATCGCCAGCCCTGCCTCGTGGCCCCATCGCCGCATCTCAGCCGCAGCCCCTACCGAGCCACCCAAGACGCGAGCGAGCAAGCGCACCACTCGCCGACCAGTATGTGACCCGATTTTTGAGGTGCCTTCGGTTCAAGATTCGGTTGTTCGGTTGGGTCGTTAGAGCTGTTTTAACCCTTAGGGGTATTTTGGTCTTTTGGCTCCCCAGGCAGGATTTGTGGATTTTCAGGATTCCAAGGTAGCTCCTGCCTTTGTCGAGGCTTGATTGTTGTTGGTTGCGAGACCCAAGATGTTTGGGCTAGTCGTTTGGAAGTTCGGTTGTGGTTTGGGTTTTGGCAAAATTATTGTTGTTTGAGTGCTTCCTTTAGGATTCGAGCCCTTGCCCTTAGTGTTGATTTGGGAGTTTAATTTTAAGTGAGTTTTATTTATTGGAAAAGATTGCTTCGGTCGGGTCTCGAAGGAGGAAGCCAGGGAATGAGATTTTAGGGATTTTAAGGCTATTTAAAATTGGATAAGGTTGGAAAATAGGAAAATCCCATTTTCCCTTTTTCTCTCTCTCTCTCTCCCACCCGAGCCCGGCTACTCGCCACGCACCTGTGCATGCGAGCCGCCCGGCCAGAAGTCGCTCGCTCTGAGCCGTCGCGTCGCACAGCCCTCGCCCAGGCCGCTCCGCACCAGATCGCGCGTCCCTGTAGCTCGCCGTGCCAGCCCGCGCGTCCCTGTAGCTGTCGTGTCGCGGCGCGCATCCCTGTAGATCATCTCGTCGCCCAGCCCGTGGGTCGTTCCCTGTGCCGAGCCGCGTCGCACGCCTTCGCCCAGCCGAGCCCGCGCCCGCGCGACCGTGTCCTCGTCCGCGCGCAGCTCCGCGCCCAGCCTCTGCCCCCATCAACGCCCCTCAGCACCCAGAAGCAGCCTTGCTATGCAGCCTGCCCGTCCCCGCGTCAACTGTGCGGCGTGAGTTGCTCCCGAGCTGAGCCCTATTTATTTTATTATATTTAGGCCTATGGATTGTGATAATTATTATGCTTGTTAGGTTCTCGTTAGCTAGCTCGAGATTGGTCGCAGCTTAGGATTCTTGTGTGTAGTTGCCTTCCAACCAGGTAAGGGTTTCTTATCGAGGTTGTGTGGACCCTGTGAATAATTGATAGTATGCCATATCTTGTGATTGTATGAAATTCTAGTGGATAGGTTACATGTTTTCTCTTGCTTCCAGGTTTGTGTTGTACTGGTGTTTCTGTTATATTAGTTATAGGCTAGGGTTTTTTATCTTGGCATATTCTTGTTCTTGTTATATTCTGATAGTTCCATGTTAGTGCTAGGCAGGGGATCCATAATGTAGGTAAGTCCCCGATGGGCACTGCTCTGTTCCCTTGTGTGTAAGCCCCTGATGGGCATCATAAGGCTGCTTAAGAGTGTAAGACCCTGATGGGCATCTCAGTGATCCTAGCTGGAGTAAGACCCCGATGGGCATCCTAGATGTGTAAGACCCTGTTGGGTAGCATTGATAGCTAGAGGTGTAAGACCCCGATGGGCATCCGTATGTGTAAGACCCCGATGGGCATCATTGATTGAGGTGTAAGACCCCGATGGGAATCCGTATGTGTAAGACCCCGATGGGCATCTTTGTGATCCTAGCTGGTGTAAGACCCCGATGGGCATCCTAGATGTGTAAGACCCCGTTGGGCAGCATTGATAGCTAGAGGTGTAAGACCCCGATGGGCATCCGTAGGTGTAAGACCCCGATGGGCATCATTGATTGAGGTGTAAGACCCCGATGGGCATCCATATGTGTAAGACCCCGATGGGCATCATTGTTTAGAGGTGTAAGACCCCGATGGGCATCCTTGTGTGTAAGTCCCCGATGGGCATCATTGTGTCATTGTATCCTAGGTTGTGTAAGACCTCGATGGGCATCCAGGTGTAGAACCTAGGATAGGCTGTAGTTGAAAGCCCTTAATAGGCTAGCTCTAGTGTTAGCACATAGCCTAAACCTACCGTTTTGCTCTAAGTCATTGTATGGTTGCATGTCGGTGTGCTAAATGAGATGTTTTCATATTGTACCCCGGTTGGGGATTCTTACTGATAATTCGTTACTCACCCTTATTTTGTGGTTTTCCACAGGTAACCATGGTGCGGGACAGGATGGCTGGAGGAGGAGCTGTGATCATGGAAACCCGTTGTTCAAACTCTGAGTCTTGTATTTATGTTTTGATGTTTTAAATGTCCTCTGAATGCATGTAGTTGGGCACGGAGCCCTAGGTTGTTTTCTAAATGTATTTTCGGATTTTAGCACTGTTGTAACTATTGAAAAGTTTGAATGTTTTAAATAAATCTCTGATCAGAGTGAGTATTGGAAATGTATTTGTCTTGGAACAGGTGCTTGGAAACAGGGACAGGTTTCAGGAATTTTATGTTGACTTTTAAATGGATGTTTATGTTTTAGTCTTTACTTAGAATCCGAAACACCATTTTGCATTTTGATTTTAGCTTTGAATGCATGCATTGAGGTAAAGGCCTATTTTAGAACCCCTTTCGGGTCGAGTCTTTACACGACCGAGCGGCCTCACGCACGCCCAGCTAACCGAGCCGCATGCCTGCAAGCCTAGCCGCACTCACGCCGCACTCCCACGCCCTACCGCTCACGCCCAGCCGTGTGCCTTGCAGCCTATCCGTCCGCGTGCCAGCCCTAAGGCGTGTGAGTTACTTCCGACTGAGCCGAGTTCTGGTTGTATTTTACCTAAGGCCTATAGATTGTGTGTTTGTTGTTTGTTTGTTAGGTTCCCGATATCTAGCTCGGGTTTGGTTGCAGCTTAAGGTCTTTTGTGTGTTGTTGCCTTCCGATTCAGGTAAGGATTTCTTACCGGAGTTTTGTGGGCCATGCGATATTTCTGTGATTGTTGATTGTATGTCTGTTTATGTTTATCAGCATGTTAGTGGATAGGTGCTCTGTTTTGAATTCCGACTGGCATGATTCTCGTGTTATTACTCGTGTTAGTTCCATGCTAGGTTGTTTTGTTCTGGCATGTTCGTTATCTGTTCTTGCTTCGTAGTACCATGCTTGGTTCATTGATTCTGCTGAGCATCTAGGATTTGTCGAATTTCTTGTTCACTACTGTCTGATCCTTCGGATTCAGAGTCAGATAGAACAAGATTTAGAATATGATTCTTGAGGTCTTCATCAATGTCAAGCTCATTTATTTTGCCGCGCACTCGACACCTATTTGCAAAGTGACCTGATCGCTTGCATTTGAAACAAACTTCTTGTAACGACCCAGGTTTTCATCCCGATCTTCTAGGTATGTCCTAGGGGTATTTTGGTAATTTGATTGGGTCGTTAGGGCTGTTTCTGTCTTCTCAGCTGTTTATATTCTTGGATGTTCAAAATTGGGGTTTGGTTGCATTCTGGTTGAGTTTGGGTGTTGAGAGTTGCAAAAATAAAATAAGGGTGTTTGGCAGAAAATAGATGCATCAGCTGGGGTTTGAACCAGGGTGGCTGGGAAGCAAGTAGGAGGGCCTTGCCAGATGAGCTTCTGGTAGTTGTTGATACTCATTCCGTAGGTTGTCTTGGTTTTCCTTGGTTTTCGGGACTTAAGTGAGTTTGTTTAAAAAATAGGTTTATTCCCTTTTCTCCTTCCCAAATCACTTTCCCGCAAACCCATTCCTCCAAACTCCCTCTTGCAGTGCGTTTTCTCCCGAGAGCTTTGATCGATCGTCCCGAGTAAGTGTTTCGTTGTGCCTCGATTCTCATTCTTGTTGCTGATGCCGATTCATTCGCTAAGGGGTTTGTTGTTTGTCTTTTTGGTTGCGTTGTCGTGGTGTAGTGTAGTGCACCGAGAGCGACTTTCTTTGCTGCCTGATCTGCGTCGCCCGACTACAGCAGTGTAGCCGTCGCCGCCCGACCAAGCGGCCCGCCGAGTGAGTCACGGCTCGACCAAGCGGCCGAAGCGTCGAATCTCGCCGAGCAGCCCCGTCGCGAGCCGCAGCCCCTGCCCGCCGTTCTCACGCCAGCCCTGCAGCGCCCCAGCGTCGATCGCCAGCCCTGCCGCGTCGCCCCATCGCCGCATCGCAACCGCAACCCCTGCCGAGCAACCCCGTACGCGAGCAGCAGCAGCCCTGTCGACCGAGCGGCCGCAAGCACGCCCAACTGACCGAGCCGCATGCACGCCGCACTCCCGCTCCTTGCCGCTCATGCCCAGCCGTGTGCCTTACAGCCTATCTGTCTGCGTGCCAGCCCCGAGGCTTGTGAGTTACTTCCGAACGATCCGAGTTCTGGTTGTATTTTACCTAAGGCCTATAGATTGTGATGTTTGTTGTTTGTTTGTTAGGTTCCTGATAGCTAGCTCGGGTTTGGTTGCAGCTTAAGGTTTTTTGTGTGTTGTTGCCTTCCAATTTAGGTAAGGATTTCTTACCGGAGTTGTGTGGGACCTGCGATATTTATGTGATTGTTGATTGTATGTCTGTTTATGTTTATCAACATGTTAGTGGATAGGTGCTCTGTTCTGAATTCCGACTGGCATGATTCTCTTGTTATTACTTGTGTTAGTTCCATGCTAGGTTGTTTTGTTCTGGCATGTTCGTTATCTGTTCTTGCTTTGTAGTACCATGCTAGGTTCATTGATTCTGCTGAGCATGTGTTAGTATGTTTGCTGTTAGGTGTTTATAGCTTAGTGTTCTGATAGGTAGCATCATCCGGGCGAGGATGCATAACGTAACTTGCATTCGTTTCAGGGACGTGCGAGGCAGTACTCCGTCCCTTATCCGTCGTGAGGGTTTAGCTAACCTTAACTGCAGCCCAGTGCAATCTTGGGTGAGGGTGGCAGACTGTTAAATGCCCCAATGGTCGGGGGAATGATGAGGGATTGCCTTGTCCCCTACAGTCGACACGACCTCAGCGTGTCGGCAGTAGCCCTTGATTGCCACCTGATAGGGCAAGGGCCAGTTCTTGGTGTAAGGCTACCTTAGCCTCAGGTGCGGTGGTGCAGGTTGACATAGTCATAGTGTCCTGGTCTCACACCACTATGTTCAGTGACACGGATCCAGAGATTCTTTTAGGCATGCGTACTTTACTGCAGGCAAAGATGCCCTAGACCCAAACACCTTCTGGTTTGCAAAGAAGATCGGTCGTGCGCGCACATGCTCATTACAGCGCCGACTAGAGAGCTCCTCGGGATCTTGAGTTCAGTGCTCCTTTCGTATCGACAGTAGTAAGAAAGCTGAGGCAGAGACTAGTTTGTCGTAGAGTATCGAGATTCGTTGTAGTTTTCCGGAATAAGACCGTAAGATGGCATCCGTGGTATTTATGTATGGACTAAAGTGATGTGCTCTCTTCTGTGTTGTATTCATAGCTTGCATACTTTCTGCTAGATGACCAGTTGTATCGTATTGTACCCCGGTTGGGGATTCTTACCGAATAATTCGTTACTCACCTTTATTTTGTGGTTTTCCACAGGTAATCAGGGCGTGAGACAGGATGGCTGAAGAAGGAGCTGCTGATCATGGAAACCTGTTGTCTTTTCAACTCCGAGTTTATGTTATATTTATGTTTTGTCCTCTGAATGCATGTAGTGTGGCATGGAGCCCTTAAGATGTTTTTTTATTGTTTCTGGATTCTGGCATGGTTTGTAAATTGTTTGGAACTGAGTGTTTTTGAAATAAATCTTTGATCAGAGTATGTTTTAAACTGCTTTTAGCTTGGAACATGTGCTTGGTTACAGGAACAGGTTTCAGGACATTTTATAATTGATTATTTCATGAATGTTTTCAAGTTTTTATTTTCATTCAGAATCTGGAAAACAATCTTGCATATTATATTTAAATTTTAAAAGCATGCATTGAGGTAAAGGCGTAGGTTAGGACCACTTTCGGGTCGGGTCTTTACACTTCTTTTCCCTTTTGGGGATTATATTTGCTTTTACCCTGATATCGGTTTTGATAGCAGGGTTTTTTATATTGATCATAAGAGCTTCTTCAACGGTTATCATAAGAATTTCTCTTATGATAGTTTCGGTTATCATACCGGGAAACTCGCGAAGAATTGAAATGCTTCTTATGACTCCTTCGTTTTGAAGTAGAGGGTTGCTCAGTCCCTTTGCATCCGTATTGATCACATAAGGACCTTAGGATACCTTTTCCTACCCTTGGATTATCAATCTTCTTGCGGAGCTTGTGTTCTCTGCAGAGTTTGATTCCTTCCTGAATGACAAAGGAACTTATATCTCCATAAGTCAAGGAGTCCCAGTCAATGGTTCCTTCTTCTTCTGCCAGAAGACCTTCTTCAATCCTTTGGGAAAAGTGATTAGGAAGACCTTCAATGAACTTTTGTTTCCAAATTGGCAAAGCGCAATCTGTTCGTATCATAACTTTTGTTAGATACATATCTTTGTACCACCTGAAATCTCCTAAAGATTTACACTTCATTTTTAGGAGGATAGAGGCAGATCTTTCTTGATACAGTGTTGGATCTCCAATGAAATTTTTTGTAATAGTGTAGACGAGCGTATTGACTGCGTCCGACACCTGGGTAGTTTCTGGGTCCTTTCCAAGTTCTTGTTTAATAATCTTGGTTGCTGTATGCCAAAGAATAGCAGCCTTGCTTTCTTCGGTTAGGAATTTGTCCCACCAATCTTTGAGGACGCTAGTGAATCCTGAAGCTAGGATCTGGGCGATCTTGGGATCGGTATTATCTTTTAATTTGTAAGCGCTTGCAGCCATTAACATTTCGTTAATAGTGTTCATGATAAGGTAGTCTGACATGCCATCTACATTCCATTCGTAGATCGCATCGCCAGAATAGCAACCAGCCGTCATGGCTCCCTTTTCTTCAAATGCCACGTCTGGGAAAGAGGGCCTTTTGTAGTATAGTCTATGATCTGCATGATCTGATCGTTTAGACGTTTCTGGTCTAGAGATATCTTTGAGACCGTAGACCCCTTGTGTAGTGTCTCTAGGGGCAGAGATCTCTTGATTCAAGTACTCTTTTCTGAACCTTTCTATATCATAATCTGAAGGTTAAAAAATGACATTGATTCCTTGTTCAGCTGACGGAGAAGCTGTATTCTGCTTTAGTTCTCCGAGCATTTTTTGAATGCTTTATAGAGCATCTTTACCCTTGTCAAGTTTGATGCCTTTGCTCAGAGTTGGATGTTTGAATAAGGGTTTTGATTTGTCCACTGGTGGGAATTCTCTAGATAGAGGAGAGCTGAAGCAAGGTTTTGCCTCTTTTTGGATTTTCTCCTCGATCTTGTCAACTTGCTTTGCGATCGTCGAAAGCAACTTGTTTGAGTAGTTATTTTGATGCTAGATATTTTTTATATCCTTAAGAGATGGTGGGTCGCGCTCATCTCTTGAGATTGTTTTGAATGGAGAAGCTAGTATCGTATCTCCATATGTTGTCTCTATCTCCACTTCTTCAATTGGAGGGTGAGTACCATGGACGATTCCTCGTCGTGCGGTTTTCCACTTTGATTCAGTGAGGACGTTGACTCCGAGATCCATCCAAATAAAGAATGGAATGTCTTGTTGTGCATCCTCCCTGTATGAATACCATTGAGGACGGATGGTGTTTCGCTCTTCTTCTGAGTAATCTTTGAAGAATTTCTCCCTTTTTTCCTTATTTTCCTTAGAAAGAAAGTCTTTCTTTAGGAGGTCTTTATTGATAGAGAACCAAAGCATAGGCGTGGTCATAATCAACCGATTGGACTCGGAGGGATTTCGATCTCCCGATTGATGGAGGGGGCCTATGAACTTCAGATGTGCTGGGCCTGGATCTCAAGAATTCTTTTGTTCGGGGGAACGTTTTTTTAGCATCCTCAAATTTAACCTCTACGCTTCCGTCGTCGTGTTCAATGATTTGAGTAGGAGTCGACTTCCTTATTACAGAGGGTAGACTTGCTTCAAATCCCAAGAAGAATTCCTAGTGATTTGATCCCAAGTAAGAGTCTTGGGGACATTGATAGTTGCTCTGCCCATGTTGGCCTCTATAAGCATGGTAGAACCGCATGCAGACTTCCTTAGGGCCCCAGGAGCAACATTTGTATGCATCAACTTATAGCAGATGCGGAAAATCACTACTGCTGAGTGAGTTTCAGATTGAATATCAAGGTTCTTTGTGTTGACGTCTAACATTAGAGCAAACATGATATTTGGATCTGGTAATGAAAGAGTCAGATTTGGAAAGCAATTAAAGAAGATCGGTCCATTTTCGAGGTTGGACTCGACCATGCCAAGGAGAGAGTTTGTAAAAGTTTTATGTCTCTTGTCTCGAAGAGAAACAAGGACTGGGATGTCTAGACCGAGTCTAAACAATGGTTTAATGGCTACTTGAACCATTCCAATGTGGATGAACTTGAATTCTTGTCGATGACGAAGAATCTTGTTCTTTGAAAATAGGTTGAGTGTAGTGCTATCTTGATCGATAGGCACGACATGCTCAGAAAGTTTGATACAGTTCTTCTGAAAGAACATTGAATTAGGGTTTTTGTAAACCAATTTTGAATCAATCTTTGGAATCGACCAATTTTGAAGGGCTTCTTCAACCTTGGCGATTTGTAATTCATTTTGATTCATGTTTGAGAGATGAAGGTCTGTACCTTCAGTAAATTGAGAAGATGAGGACTTGAAGTCCTCTTCATTTGAATCAGATTTCTCTTTACCTTTGAATTCTTTTATCTTAGTAAAAAGCTTGGACATGAATGGTGGCTTCCAGGATTTGTAATTTCAAAATAAATTTCTTCAATTACCAATAGAAATTTCGCTATCCTATTCCAGCTGCTCCGACACGGTCTCACTGCGCTACGCTGCGACTTACGGCCAAAGGAGAACACCACGCTGGCAATCAGCTACAAACCCTTAAACAAAATTTTAGAATGGATTTGGTACCCGATTCCAAATAAAACGGATTTAATCAAGCGCATTTCAAGTGAAAAAGTATTTTCAAAATTCGATCTCAAATCTGGATTTTGGCAAATCCAAATTCCAGAGAAAGATCAATACAAAACTGCCTTCAATGTCCCGTTTGGATAGTACGAATGGAACGTAATGCCTTTTGGCCTTAAAAACGCTCCATCTGAATTTCAAAAAATCATGAATGACATTTTCAATAGTTTTCAAGAATTTTCAATTGTCTACATTGACGATGTTTTGATTTTCTCTCAAAATATTGATCAACATTTCAAACATCTCCAAACATTTTACAATGTTATCAAAAGAAATGGCCTTGTTGTTTCGGCCAAGAAAATCAAACTATTTCAAACCCAAATTCAATTTCTTGGATTTGATATCAATCTGGGCCTCATTAAGCCCATTCATAGGTCCATAGAATTTGCTTCTAAATTCCTAGACCAAATTACGGATAAAACCCAATTACAAAGGTTTTTGGGTTGCCTCAACTATGTGGCTGAATTCCTACAGGATATCAGGCCCATTTGCAAACCTCTTTTTGAGAGACTAAAAAAGAATCCAAAGCCTTGGACCGACAAGCATACTACTGCAGTCCAGAAAATTAAGGCTTTAGTCAAATCAATACCCTGTTTGAGTTTGCTTAATGACAAAGCAAATCTAATAGTGGAGACTGACGCATTCGACATTAGATATGGAGGAATCCTCAAACAGTGTATCGATAAGAAGGAATCCATAGTGCGATTCCACTCTGGTGTCTAGAATGACGCACAAAAACAATTACTCAACGGTGAAAAAAGAAATCCTTGAAATTGTACTGTGTGTACAGAAATTCCTAGGAGAATTAATTACCAAAAAGTTTTTAATCAAAACTAATTCCAGAGCATCTAAATTCATTTTAGAAAAACATGTAAAAAATCTGGTTTCAAAGCAAATTTTTTCCAGATGGCAAGCAATTTTATCATGTTTCAACTTTGAGGTTTTGCCTTGTAAAGACCGACCCAAAATGGGGTTCTAAATTAGGCCTTTACCTCAATGCATGCATTCAAAAGATAAAGACAATATGCAAGAATGGTTTTCGGATTCTAAGTGAAAACTAAAACATACAAACACCCATTTAAAAAGTCAATACAAAATTCCTAAAACCTGTCCCTGTTTCCAAGCACCTGTTCCAAGACAAATACATTTCCAAAACTCACTCTGATCAGAGATTTATTTAAAACATTCAAAACTTTCCAATAGTTACAACAGTGCTAGAATCCGGAAAACAACCTAGGGCTCCGTGCCCAACTACATGCATTCAGAGGAAAATAAAACACAAAGAATCATAGACATAAACTCAGAGTTCGAACAACGGGTTTTCATGATCACAGCTCCTCCTCCAGCCATCCTGTCTCGCACCATGGTTGCCTGTGGAAAACCATAAAATAAGGGTGAGTAACGAATTACTCAGTAAGAATCCCCAACCGGGGTACAATACGATATACATGGTCATCTAGCATAAAGGTATGCAAGCTATGAATATAAACACAGAAGAGAGCACATAGCTTAAATCCACACATAAACTTCGGATGCCATCTCAGGGTCTTACTCCGGAATAATCCACCACACGATACGATCCTATACGAGAAACAAGTCTCGGCCTCAGCCTGTCTACTGTAGATACGAAAGGTGCACTAAACTCAAGATCCCGAGGAGCTCTCCGGTCGAGGTTGTAATGAGCGTGTGCGCGCACCGCATGCTACTGCAAACCATGGGGGGTGCGGGGTCTAGTGGCAAGTTGCCCAGGTCCAGTCACCATGCCTAACTAAATCTTTGGATTGGTGTCACTGACATAGGGGTGTGAGACCTGAACACGTGAACTATGTCAGCCTGAACCACCGCACCTGAGGCTAAGGAACCGGTCGTGGTAGGCTTACACCAGAAAGTCGTCCTTGCCCTAACAAGTGGCAATCAAGGGCTACGGCCGAACGTGCTGAGGACGTGCCGACTGCAGGGGACAAGGGAATGCCATGTCATCATCCCGACCGTTGGGGCATTTAACAGTCTGCCACCCTCACCCAAGATTGCAGGGCCTGCCGTTAGGGTTAGCTAAACCTTAACGGTGGATCAGGGACGGAGTACCGCCTCGTACGTCCCTGTCGTGGATGCAAGTTACGTTATGCATCCTGGCCCAGATGATGCTACCTACCACATCTCAAACCTATAAACAGATACATCAAACAATCCAATACGTGCTCAACAGATACAACAAACGTAACATGATACTACGAAGCAAGAACACATAACGAACATGATATAAGAAATCATGCCAGTCGGGAATTCAGAGCAAAGCACCTATCACTAAACATGATGATAAACACAAACAAGCATACAAACAACAATCACATATAATTTCGCAGGGCCCACACAACTCCGGTAAGAAATCCTTACCTGGTCTGAAGGCAACTACACACAAGAATCCTAAGCTGTGATCGAACCCGAGCTAGCTAATGAGAACCTAACAAGCACAACAATTATCACAATCCATACACCAAAATATAATGAAATAAACAGGGCTCAGCTCGGGAGCAACTCACACGGCACGGCCGACAGACGGGACAGTCGTGCATGGTTGTGGCTGGCTGCTTGGCGCCAGTTAGAAGCGCGAGCCCACGGACGGCCGATCGGGCGCAGCGTGGACACGCAGACACGATGGCGCGAACGAGCGACGGGCACTGGGGCTGCGCGAGGATTGGTCTCGCAGGCTGACGCTGCTGCTCGTGCAGACGAGCGACGCGACGCGGCACGGGCGCGCTGGTGCTGGGGCTTCTGGCGCGATGCGCTGCAGGGCTGGGCAACGACGTCTGGGCTCGCGACGGCGACGGAGCGGCGCGGCATTCTTGGCGCTCGGGCGCTCTGGCTGGCCGTGACCAGACTTCTTTGCTTTCGGCTGGCGTCTGCTTCTGATGATGATGGGGTCTTTGGTGCGACGGCAGGGTCGGGCGACGCAATTGGCCTTGGCGATGGCGTCTGGCTCAGCTCGGCTGGGCTAGTCTCGGGAGAAGGCACACGCAAGGCTTGAGAGACAATGGGTTGGGGCGGCAAGGGGGATTGGAGAACAAATGGGGAAAAACTATTTGTCTTCATTTAGCCAAAAACACCAAAACCCCAAAGACTCAAGGCTAACCAAAATATGCCGCGGAAAGAGTAACAAGATCACCTGGTGGCTCAACTGGTCACTCCTCCCACCTGACTTCCTAGCATCCCTGGTTCGAATCCCAACAAACACATCTTTATTCCTCAATTTTCTTTTGCATCTCACCATGCCCAAACACATCCACAAACTATCAAAATCCCACTTAAGTCCATCCAATAATTTTAACAACTGAAAAAGACATAAACGGCCCTGACGACCCGACCAAATTACCAAAATACCCCTACGGCCTACCTGGAAGACCGGGATGAAAACCTGGGCCGTTACAATATTCTCTCCTTTTTATGACTTTCGTCCTCGAAAGTCCTTAAGCAAAAAACAGACTCAGATACCGCAATCTCATCTCGTCCTCCCGCTCACGAGCGCTTCCTCGTAACTCGACTCCTCCACCGAACTTTTACCAAATGGATCTCACGACACGCAACGTCTTCGTCTCAAAGACCAGAATACTCACAAAGCTTCCTCAAGCTCAAATCCTCATTCAGCTGCAAAGGCTCAAAGTCCACAATGAGCGATGGGTCCGGCACATACTGCTTCAGCATCGATACATGAAACGCACTATGCATAGCTGACATCAACTCAGGAAAGGCTAACCAATATGCAACTCTGCCAATCCTCTCAAGCATCTCAAATGGTCCAACAAAACGGGGACTCCACTTTCCTCTCTTACCAAACCTCAACACACCTCACATCGGTGCAACCTTAAAAAAAACACGCACTATCCAACCTCGAACTCTAAAACTTGACGCCGTACATCGGCGTAACACTTCTGCCTGCTCTGGGCTACCAACATACGAGCTCTAAACTTTTGCTTTGCAGACTATGGTCAATTGCAAAGAACTCAGACCCAAAAGAACGCGACCACCAATCTTTTCCCAGAACACTAGAAACCTGCAACATCTACTATACAACGCCTCAACGGAACCACATGGACTGACCGCTGAGAACTGCAACCCAAGGCAACCATATAAAACCAACACTGGTCTCCCGCTGCCTAACCACGGAAACACCAACTCGCAACAAGTTCTGAAGGATCTGGCTCACTCCTCCCAAAAGACCATCGATCAGAGGGTGAAAACACTACAAGAACTGCACTCGGCTCACAAGCCTCTACGAACGCTCTCCAGAACCACGGTTCTTCAACGCACTGCCTAGAATAACCTTTGTTGCCACACCCTGGTGCCAACAACTCTAGCCTGAAACTGCCATGCCACTACTCCACAGTAATGACATCTCCACCTGGGCGAGGTGCGAGCTCTAACTGCTGAAACCAATCCACCAAAAATCCGAACTCACACAACAACCTCAACCAGCTGCCAGCTTCAACACAGCCTCCTACAAACCAACAACTTGAGTGCTACGAACTCGGTAGCCTAAGCAACCGCACACTGCATAACCACGCCAACCTACTCAACTCCAACTCGACCTAGATCACTGACTGGAAAAGTCAACCTGCTATCAACAGGGCCCCAGAGGGCTCCCTCCACCAAACTTACCTCCATGCAAGCAACGGAACGAAGCTTGCCTCAAATATGAAACACATCTCACAAGTCCAAACGATAACACATATAGGCTTAACCCTCTACCTTAGGCTTCTTGCACCTTCCCAACGAAACTTCACAAACGGGACGCCACTACCCGGTTAACACCAACTACCAAGAACCAGAATACCAATAATGGTGTAACGACCCAGGTTTTTCTTCCCGGTCTTCCAGGTATGCCCTAGGGGTAATTTGGTAATTTGGTCGGGCCGTCAGGGTCGTTTGTGTCTTTTCCAGTTACTAAAATTATTGGTTGGTTTTGTAGGTTTTTGGAGGGGCTTGTGGTTTGGTTTGAGCAAGGTTTGATGCAAAAGTAAAAATAAAGGAATTTGTCTTGTGTGGTTTGAACCAGTCTCTGGGAAGCTTGTAGAGATGTGTGCCAACCATTAGGTGTCTTGTTACTCTTTTCTGCATCACAAGTTAACCTTGGATTTTGGAGTTTTGGTGCAGATGAAATGAATTGTTTATTCCATCTTCCAAATTGAGCCATTAGGTGCTCATTTGTCTTCATCCTCTTCATCTCCTCATTTGGTTTTGATCACATGTTTAGTTAACCTTGGATTTTCCCGCACGCCATCGCTCTCGTGTCGAGTTTTGCCGTGCATTTGGTTAAATGAAATAGCATCTTTGTTTTATTATATTTTAGGGATATTATTGTTACCATGTTTGTTTAGGTGCTCTGCTCAATTCTCGATCGCATGACTTTCGTATGTTGTTCTTTCATGTTAGTCCATGCTAGGTTGTTCCGATTCGCATGCTCATATTCATTCTTGTTCGTAGTACCATGCTAGGTCTTACGTATTCTTTCGAGCACGTATTGGATTGTTTCTCGATTGTTAAGGCGAGGTTAGAATTGAGGTAGATAGCATTCATAAAGTATCTTGCATCTATGGCAAGGGCGTTCGAGACGATTCTCGTCCTTGGACCCCGTGAGGGATTCTTCTCGTTACTCACCCTTATTACGTGGTTTTCCACGGTAATCAAGCGGGAGACAGGATGGTGAAGGGAAGCTGTGATCATGGAATCTATTTGTCATCTCGACTATTTTATTTTATCATGACTCTTGACTTTTATTATTTCCCTTGAATGCATGTAGACGACGCACAGAGCCCCAGGATGTTTTCTTCACGTTTATGGATTCCGGCATATTTGTACTTGTGGATTGTTTTAATGGTTTAAATAAATCTCGATCGAGTATGCAAATTCGTTGTTGGTTTGGATGTAGATCGCCCTTTTGTATCGAGGATCGGATCGACATCTGCAGGACATCGTCCCAAGCCGACATCGATGGCAAAGCTCTCTGTTACGCCTAGAGCTCCATAGCCGTGAGGCGCTCCCGAGCAGAGTTTCTTTGAGTCTATGAGGGCTTTATGGTCAGCATGTTTCCCTTGCATTGGTTCAGAGCTCAGTAGCACCTCCAGCTCCTCGGGGAGCAAGTAGCCCCAGAGGCGGATATGGCGAGGGTGCCGAGGAATTGGGTAGGTGGTGAAGGATTTTGTGAAGTGGAAGCTCGAGAAGTTTGATGCCACCAGGTGATGCGTTAGCGGCGGCCCGGTGGATTGCCCATTTGGAGTACACCTTCACGATCATGGTGTGCCCCGATATTCGAGAGGCCGAGGTGTGCGGCTCATGTGCTAGGAGGCACGGCGAGATGGTGGTGGGAGTCCACCTTGAGCGAGAGACCAGTGGGTCTCCACCCGCTACTTGGGAGTTCTTCAAGGTGAGTTCAAGGTAAAGTTCATCGGTGATGAGGCTCAAGAGAAGATGGTGGAGCTCTTCCGAGAACACTCGGCGGTGGTTCGATTCCATTGAGGATTATGAGCGCAAGTTCTCGAGTATGGGTACATATCCGGATTGAGGCAGGTGTTTCCCGGGATGTCGGGGCTCGGGCCCCGACACTTATGCTAGAAGTGTCGATTGGCCACGATCTATAATGGGAAGTATCTGCTTGGCGGGTGGTTGCCGCTCTGTTCGGCGTCTGTTCCAGTGCAGTGGGGGTAGAAGAAAGTTTGAGTTTAGGGGTGGCGGCGGCGTCGCCAAGGGCGATTCCAAAACCGGGATCGGCATAGGGCCCGATCCGTTTTCAGCCTCGTGGCAGGCGGTCCCGAGCGAGTTTCTGCTTGTGCTTCTTGCGGGAGGACCCACATTGGAGCTTGCGAGGCAGGGCCCAGAGTGTGTTTTCGTTGTGGTAAAGAGGGTCATATGATCCGTTTTCGCCTCCTCGGCCAGTAGCAGCTGGCGGTCGGGTGTTTGCTACGACCGTCAGAGGCCGAGCGTCACGGATGCCGTGGCGAGTACGCTTCTTGTTTTAGATCACTGCGCATTTGTCTTGTTTGATTCTCAGTTCTACGCATTCATTTGTATCCGTGTTGTTTGGTCGAGCATGCTAAGTTGAGACTAGAGCCTCTAGGTTTTGAGTTATCTGTTGCAACTCCTTCGGGAGTTAGTATGTTAGCTAGAGATAAGATTAAGGATGGCCGGATCGAGATATCCGGAGAGTTGCTTGTAACCACACTCATAGTTCTGCCTATGAGTGGTTTTGATGTGATTCTTGGTATGGAGTGGTTAGTTGCTAACCACGCGTTGATTGACCGCCAGGAAAGAAGTGGTGTTCGGGCCACCTGGTCGGCCTAGTTTTAAGTTTCGTGGAGTCCAAGGTGGAGTCCGCCCGCCAATGGTATCATTGTGAAAGCTCGTCGTTTGCTAGCTCATGGAGCTTGGGGTTACCTAGCCAAGTTGTTCAGTGGAGAGCCGTCCCTTGCATGCTGTCAATCGGTCTTGAGTCGTGCAGGAGTTCGCGGATGTGTTTCTTGAGGAGTTCTGGGGTTGCCCCAAAGAGAGAGGTTGACTTCATTATTGAGCTCGAGCCGAGGACCCTCCCTATCTCGAAGGCTCCATATGGCGCATGGCGCCGTGAGTTAAAGGCGAAGATTCGATTGCAGGAGATGTTAGACCGATGGTTCATCCGTCCCGGAGTGTGTCCCCGTCGGGGAGCACCGATTATGTTTGTTAAAAAGAATGATGGTTCTATGCGCTTATGTATTGATTACAATGAGCTTAATAAGGTGATGATGAAGAATAAGTATCCGTTGCCCGTATCGATGATTTGTTCGATCGGCTCAGGAGCTTCGTGTTCTCCAAGATAGATCGAGATCCGGTTACCATCGATTTGCGGATCGGGGATGCCGACATTCCTAAGACGATGGTCGGATATGGTCACTATGAGTTTGTGGTTATGTCGTTTGGATTGACCAATGCCCCACCGCGTTCATGGACATGATGGATAGGGTGTTCAAATCATTTTTGGACAACCGTCATCGTGTTCATTGACGATATTCCGATTTATTCGAGGGCTAAAGAAGACCATGCAGAGCATTTGAGGCGAGTATTGGCGGCCTTGAGGGAAACCCACTTTATGCGAAGTTTTCCAAATGTGATTTTGGTTGGGAGCAGTGGCCTTCCTAGGCCACGTGGTTTCGAGGTGGTATAGCCGTGGACCCGCGAAGATTGAGGCCGTGAGTTCATGGGCCAAGCCGACTTGATTCTTGAGATTCGCGCACTTTCTGGGTTTGGCGAGTTACTACCGTCGGTTCGTCAAGGACTTCTTCGCTATAGCCTCGCCCCTCACTCGTCCGACGAGGAAGGGTGTCGAGTTTGTTTGGGACACAACAGTGTGATGAGAGCTTTGCCAGCTCAAGCGCAGCTTTGACTTGACAGCACTGTTGGCGATCCGGAGGGGACAGTGGTTTCGTGGTCTCTGATGATGCTTCCAAGTTTGGATTAGGTTGTGTGTTGATGCAAAGACGGAAGGTCATTGCCTATGCTTCCCGTCACCAAGCCGTATGAGCGTAACTACCCGACTCATGATATGGAGTTGGCGCAGTGGTGTTTGCATCAAGATTTGGAGGCATTACCCGTATGGTGAGCGGATTCAGATGTTTACCGATCACGAGCCTCAAGTATCTGTTTACTCGAAGGAGTTGAATATGAGGCAGAGGAGATGGTTAGAGTTGGTAAAGGATTATGACTGCGAGATTTTGTACCATCCGGTAAAGCCAATGTAGTGGCCGATGCTTTGAGTAGAAAGACGTCGCACTCGCTGGCGTTGTTGAGTGCCCAGCCAGTTTGCGGAGAGAGTTCGAGCGGGCGAGGTTGCGATGTTGTTGGGGAGGTTACCGCCGGGTAGCTCATGGACTGCTCACCGCGTCGATTAGGGCAAGCGGATTATAGACAGCCGGTTGGGTGACCCGCACTTAAGAGATTGGTTGTGAGTTAGTGCCGACGGTGACTTTGACTTTGTATATTCAGATGCTGGTTTGACTTATAGAGGCGGTTGTGTGTTCCGGACATTGCGGAGTTTGCGAGCAGAGTTGCTCTCTGAGGCCCACAGTTCCCTTTTTGCTTGGCACCCGGGGTACCAAGATGTATCAGACCTTGCTGACCTTACGGTGGATGGGAATGAAGAGAGATGTGGCAGAGTTTGTCGGTAGGTGTCTCACTTGTCGACAAGTGAAGGCACCAGCAGAGGCCACCGGTGGTTTATTGCAATCGAGAGTGTGCCCGATGGAAATGGGAAGAGATCTCCATGGACTTTATCTCGGTTTGCCAAGGACTCGAGGAAGTTATCTCTCGATTTGGGTGATAGTCGACCGTTTGACCAAGAGCGCACACTTCATTCCCGGTAGAGACACTTATACCGTGGAGCGGTGGGCGCAGATTGTTTTTGGAGCAGATCATCCGTTATCATGGTGTGCCGGTGAGGATTGTGTCCGATCGTGACTCGCGGTTCACTCGTTTCGAGAGCGCCCGAGAGGGTTTGGGCACGCAGTGATTTTCAAAGATGACTTTTTCACCCTCAGACGGATGGTCGACCGAGAGAGTGAATCATTCTTGAGGATATGTTGAGGGCTTGTGTGTTGGATTTCCAGCAGTTGGGACCAGATTCGTACTTTGATGGAGTTTGCCTATAACAACAACTACGATCGGCAACGATTTATTCGGATGGCTCCATTCGAGGCATTGTATGGTAAGCGTTGTCGGTCCTCCGTGTTCGGGAAGAGGTTGGTGATAGACAGTTTTGGGTCCCGAGAAGTTATCGATTGACCAATGGTGCAGGCGTAAGATTAGAGCTCGTATGTTGACACTCAGAGCGAGCAGTGAAGAGTTACGCCGATGTTCAAGCGCCGAGATTTGGAGTTTGAGGTTGGTCAAGCATGTGTTCCTTAAGGTTGCTCCGATGCGAGGTGTTCCGAGGTTTTGCAAGCGTGGGAAGTTGAGTCCCCGTTTTGTTGGTCCATTTGAGATCCTAGAGAGAGGATTGGCAGAGTTGCTTACGGTTAGCCCTACCTCCGTCACTATCGCCAGTGCATAGTGTTTTCCATGTATCGATGTTGAGGCAATATGTGCCGGACCGCCGTTACATTGTGGACTTTGAGCCTTTGCAATTGAATGAGGATTTGAACTTCGAGGAGAAGCCGGTGAGGATCCTTGCCTTTGTGTAACGACCTGTGTTTTTCTTCCGGTCTTCCGTGTATGCCCTAGGGGTAAATTGGTAATTTGGTCGGGACGTCGAGTGGTCGTTTGTGTCCTTTCCAGATTGCTAAAATTATTGGATGGTTTTATGTAGGTTTTGGAGGGGTTTGTGGTTTGGTTTGAGCAAGGTTTGATGCAAAAGTAAAAATAAAGGAATTTAGGCCGCAACGGGGTTTGAAACCGGGTCTCTCGGGAAGCTTGTAGAGATGTGTGCCAATTGAGCCATTAGGTGCTCTTGTTACTCTTTCTGCATCACATCTTAGTTAACCTTGGATTTTGGAGTTTTGGTGCATTTGGTTAAATGAAATAGAATTAGGTTATTCCATCTTCTTCTCCAAAACTCCTCTTGGCCGCACAAGCTCTCCTCTCCATTGCCTTGCCGAATTCTTCTTCCTTGCATCTCCTTGGGTTCGATCATCATCATTCCGGGTAAGTCTTCATCCTCTTCATCTCCTCATTTGGTTTTTGATGGCCGAAGGTAAGATGTAGAGTGTGTGTGTGTTTGTGTTGGTTGCAACCAAATGAGAGGAGCGACCATCATCGCCGACCACCTTGCACGCCCAGATCTGTCGAACAGCCACTCAGACGCCAGATCTGTCGAACAGCCTCGCCAGACGCGAGATCCGCCTAGCACTTTGCCGCTCATTCAAAGAAAGACAGATCGCCTCGCTGTCGCGACGCGTCCGGCCCGGTCGGACCGCCGACGCCGGATCGCGCCAAGAATAAAGCAGCTCAGATCGTCGTTCGTCCTCGCCCGATCGCTTCGACGCCAGAGGGTCGCCGCGGCGCCGCGCGTCCTCGCGAGCCGCTCGCCGTGTGTCCGCATCGCGACGCCAGCGCTTCGCGCGCTTTCGCCAGACGTTCGCGCGCGCAAGGCTCCGCCGAGCTGCGCCGCCGCCGTGTCCGCATCGCACGCCAGCGCCCGCGCGCGCCGCGCCCGAGCGCTTCGCGCCGCGCTGCGCGCGTCCTGCCGTGCCGTGCGGCCAGCGGCGGCCGCGGCGTCCTGCTGCCGTCTTGTGCAGCGCAGCAGCGCCCAGCCAGCTTGCAGCTTGCCCAGCTCCAAACTCGTGTCGTCGTGTGCGTGAGTTCCCCTGAGCCGAGCTTCTTTGTTCTATTGTTGTTTAGACATTTTAGATGCTGATTATTGTTGGTTTGCTAGGTTCCCGCCGCTAGCTCGGGTTTGTTTCGCACTTAGGATTTGTGTGTAGAAGCCTCCCACCAAGGTAAGGATTTCTTACCGGAGTTGTGTGGGCCTGCGGTATATTTGTGATTGTTGTTTTGTATGCCTCGTGTATGATTATTAGCATGTTTAGCCTAGGTGCTCTGTTCAATTCTCGATGGCATGAACTCTTGTATTGTTTCTCATGTTAGCCCATGCTAGGTTGTTCCGATCGCATGTTCGATATCTGTTCTTGCTTCGTAGTATCATGCTAGGTTCCTTGTATATCATTGAGCACGTATTGGACCGCATTGAATGAATTGTTATTATTGTTATGGTTTAGAGTTCAAGTAGGTAGCATCATCCGGCCGGATGCATAACGTAACTTGCATCCCCGAGCGAGGACGTCACGAGATGGTACTCGTCTCCGATCCCGTTAGGGTTTAGCTAACCCTAACGGTGGCCCGCAATCTTGGGTGAGGGTGGCGATCGTTAAATGCCCCAACGGTCGGGATGATGACTTGGCATTGCCTCGCCCCCGGCGATGCGGCACGTCCTCGGCGTGTTCGGCCGTAGCCCTTGATTGCCACTGTTAGGGCAAGGACCGCTTCTGGTGTAAGCCTACCACGACCGGTTCCTTAGCTCTCAAGTGCGGTGGTACAGCCGACATAGTTCACGCGTGTCCAGTCTCACACCCCTATGTCGCTGACACCGATCCGGAGATTTAGTTAGGCATGGTGGATCGAACACAGGCGGCTTGCCACTAGACTCGGCACCCCGCAGTTTGCGAGAGCATGCGGTGCGCTTACGCTCATTCTGGCGCCGATCGGAGAGCTCCTCGGGATCTTGAGCGAGTGCACCTTTTCGATCGATGTGAGAGACAGCCGAGGCCGGGACTTGTTCCCGTATAGCGCGTTTAGTGTGTTGTGGTATTTCGGACTAAGACCCCGAGTTGGCATCCGAGGTCCAAGTGTGGACTTAGCTATGTGCTCCGCTCGTGTTTGTACTCATAGCTTGCATACATTCTTCTAGATGATCTTGTATATCGTATTGTACCCCGGTTGGGGATTCTTACTGGGTAATTCGTTACTCACCCTTATTCCGTGGCTTTCCACGTGTAATCAAGGCGGGAGACAGGATGGTCAAGGAGGAGCCGTGATCATGGAATCCTGCCGCATCATCTCGACTATTTTATTTTATCATGACTCTTCACTTTTTGTTATTTCCCTGAATGCATGTAGACGGGCACAGAGCCCGGGATGTTTTCTTACGTTTTATGGATTCCAAAGATATTTGTACTTTTGGATTGTTTTAATGGTTTAAATAAATCTCACGATCGAGTATGCTTTTAGAAATGTATGTTTTGGTTGTTGAATGTTTTGTTTTTACTTGGGATCCGAAATGTATTTTTCATAATGTCTTTTATTTTCACTACATGCATTGGGGTAAAGGCCCATTTAGAGCCCCTTTTGGGTCGGGTCTTTACACTTTGAGACCAAGACGTTGCGTAATCGCGAGATTCGTTTGGTAAAGGTTCGGTGGAAGAGTCGGGGTTCGAGGAAGCCACTTGGGAGCGGGAAGACGAGATGAGGTTGCATTACCCCCGAGCTATTTTGTTTTAAGGACTTTCGAGGACGAAAGTCATAAAAAGGAGGGAATATTGTAACGACCTGTGTTTTTCTTCCGGTCTTTCTGGTATGCCCTAGGGGTAATTTGGTAATTTGGTCGGGCCGTCGTGGTCGTTTGTGTCTTTTTCGATTACTAAAATTATTGGTTGGTTTTGTAGGTTTTGGAGGGGCTTGTGGTTTGGTTTGAGCAAGGTTTGATGCAAAAGTAAAAATAAAGGAATTTGTCTTTGCAGTATGGGGTTTGAACCCGGTCTCTGGGAAGCTTGTAGAGATGTGTGCCAATTGAGCCATTAGGTGCTCTTGTTACTCTTTCTCGCATCACATCTTAGTTAACCTTGGATTTTGGAGTTTTGGTGCATTTGGTTAAATGAAATAGAATTAGGTTTATTCCATCTTCTTCTCCAAATCTCCTTTTGGCCGCACAAGCTCTCCTCTCCGTAGTAGCCTTTGCCGATTCTTCTTCCCTTGCATCTCCTTGGGTTCGATCATCATCATTCCGGTAAGTCTTCATCCTCTTCATCACCTCATTTGGTTTTTGATCTTTGGCCGAAGGTAAGATGTAGAGTGTTGTGTGTGTTTGTGTTGATTGCGGCACGGAGAGAAGCGACCATCATCGCCGCCCACTCGCCCAGATCTGTTGAAGCAGCCCGCGCCGACGCAAAGCCGGACAAAGAATAGGCCGCTAGATCCACCGTCGCGAACCTCCCGCGACGCCATCGCTCTCGTGTCGCCCGATCCGTTGGCGGCCGCCGCCGCACGCACGCGCCCAGATTCTCTGAAGCAGCTCTCCGCACGCCATCGCCGCGGATCGTGCGGATCGCGCCAAAGCAGCGAGACGAACGACGCGCCGCGCCGCGCCCGGCCGCGTCGCGCGTCGCATGCCGCACGCCAGCGCTGCGCGCGCGCCGCCCAGACGCTTCGCATAGCGCTGGCAAGCATCCTGCGAAAGCAACTTCGCGTGTCTCAGATCGCACTCCAGCGCCCGTGCGCGCGTGCGCCGTGCCGCCGCTCGCCGAGTCCCTCGTCTGTCCGCGGCGAACAGCCCGCGCCCCGCCCCCATCGCAAGCGCAGACGCGCGCGCCCGGCCAGTGCGTGCGGCTGCGGCCAGCGTCCTTGCTGCCGTGTCGCGGTGCCGTGTGAGTGCTCCGAGCCGAGCCTTCTTTGTTTTATTATATTTTTAGGGATATGGTTATGATTGTTACCATGTTTGTAGGTTCTCGATAGCTAGCTCGGAAGTGTTCGCACCTAGGAATTTGTGTGTAGAAGTCTCCCACCAAGGTAAGGATTTCTTACGGGGTTGTGTGGACCTGCGATGTTCTATGTGATTGATGTTGTATGTTTGTTTGTGATTATCGCATGTATAGTTTAGGTGCTCTGCTCAATTCTCGACCGCATGACTTCGTATGTTGTTCTTTCATGTTAGTCCATGCTAGGTTGTTCCGTTCTCGCATGCTCATATTCATTCTTGTTCGTAGTACCATGCTAGGTCTTCAGATTCTTTCGAGCACGTATTGGATTGTTTATCGATTGTTAAGGCAAAGTTAGAATTTAGGTAGATAGCATCATCCGGGCCCGATGCATAAAGTATCTTGCATCTATGGCAAGGACGTTCGAGACAGTTCTCCGTCCTTGGACCCCGTGAGGGATTAGCTATCCCAACCGGTAGGCCCTGCAATCTTGGGTGAGGGTGGTAGTCTAAGCGATACCCCAACGGTCGGGATGATGACTTGGCAATGCCTAGTCCCCGGCAGCCGGCACGTCCTCAGCGTGTTCGGCAGTAGCCCTTGATTGCCACCTGTTAAGGTAAGGACGGCTTCCTGGTGTAAGCCTACCATGACCCGCCCTTAGCCTAGCCTCAGTGCGGTGGTACAGCCGACATAGTTCACGTGTCCAGTCTCACAACCGTATGTCGGTGACACCGATCCAGAGATTTAGTTAGGCGTGGTATCCGGATATGGGCAGCTTGCCACTAGACCCGGCACCCCCCATAGTCTGTAGAAGCACGCGGTGCATGCTTACGCTCATTACAGCGTCGACCGGAGAGCTCCTCGGGATCTTGAGCTAGTGCACCTTTCGTATCGACAGTAGACAGGCTGAGGCCGGGACTTGTTCCCGTATAGCGCGTTTAGTGTGTTGTGGTATTTCCGGACTAAGACCCTGAGTTGGCATCCGAGGTCCAAGTGTGGACTTAGCTATGTGCTCCGCTCTGTGTTTGTACTCATAACTTGCATACATTCTTCTAGATGATCATGTATATCGTATTGTACCCGGTTGGGGATTCTCTTACTGGGTAATTCGTTACTCACCCTTATTCTCGTGGTTTTCCACGGGTAATCAAGGCGGGAGACAGGATGGTCAAGGGGAAGCCGTGATCATGGAATCTCGCCATCATCTCACGACTATTTTATTTTATCATGACTCTTGACTTTTATTATTTCCCTTGAATGCATGTAGACAGCACAGAGCCCCGAGGATGTTTTCTTACGTTTTATGGATTCCAAGATATTTGTACTTGTGGATTGTTTTAATGGTTTAAATAAATCTCTGATCAGAGTATGCTTTTAGAAATGTATGTTTTGGCTGTTGAATGTTTCTGTTTTTACTTGGGATCCGAAATGTATTTTTCATAATGTCTTTTTATTTTCACTACATGCATTGGGGTAAAGGCCCATTTAGAGCCCCTTTTGGGTCGGGTCTTTACAAATGGCTGGCACAACACAAGCTACACTAACCAGCAAGGATCCCTCAAAAGGTCAAGACCCTAATCTAGCCACAATGGTGCAACCTCATCCCACAACTGATACAAAGGGGTTCCTCAACTACAAAGGTGCAACAGCTCCCAGGCCAAACACACAAAGTACCTTAGCTGAGTAGGCCCAACACTCACAAGAGGCAGAACAACCCTACTGCAACATCCTAAACACCACTCAAGAGTCCGCTTAACTGGACAAACAACTGCTTCCAAGCAGCCAACAAACTTTTCCCTCTTGCTAGCACCACTATCATCAACTCCAAGATCAAGGGAGTAACCTGACAACTCCTATGAGGAAACGGTTCTTACAAGCGGACAACCGAAGGACAGAGAGCTCCACACACGCTCGTTGTCTTGCTCCGCCAAAGCAACAACAGGGGGGGGGAGGGGGGGCGGTTCCACCACAGACTGAACCGCCAACCTCAAACTGGCCAAAAATCACCTCCAAACACCCAAGGAGGGCAACTCTCAACATCCTGGAAACAGGGAAAACAACCGATAGGGCACGAAGCACTCGCCCCACGAGCAAAACTAACTTCTAGCAACTCAAAACCACACCTTGGTCAACACCAAGCACCAACTTGCCACTACACCGGAACCAATCCGGACTCTACTCCAAACAAACTCTAGCTTGCTAGCCTACCAAATCTGCCAGCAACTCACCCGAGGTCTACAACCTACATGACTCCAGCTTGCCAACCGAAACTCACTACCTGGGTCTGACTGAGCTCTGGTGAGGCTCTCCACAACTAGGGTTCTTCGGCAACCCTCGACACACACTGTCGTCGAATGGTCTAACAGCTAACTGCCTGAACAAACAACTCCTTTTTCCCAGCATCACAACCACGCTGGCCTGCTCCGAACCTCGAAACAAAAAAAAAGACCAGAAACGCTTCAGAATGTGTCATCCTCCTACTCAAAGCATTAGCCACATCGTAGCTTCCACCCAGGGTAAGGATTCCGAGCAACACTCTTAGCAACTACGGTCAGGAACTACGTGGCTTCACTCATGACCACCATTTGCTCAGTACCACCTGAACTCCAACCCTCAGCACAAGAGGTTCCACCAACCAAGCTTAGGTCCAACCTAACAAAACTTGCCTAAGCAACAACCCGACTACGAGCACGGTATCCTTACAACCTCAACTAAAGCCTTACAACATCCACCTGGAGTCCAACTTCTCCAAGAACTGAGCACCAGTCCTCCAATGCAAACCCTACATGGTTCTGAAACTCTCGCCAACAGAACGAACTACACAAAACACGCTTGTGTGCACAACTCTCAACCTTCCTTCAGAGATCCAAGACTAACAGGCGCTTTCTGAAAGAAACAACAACCTATTCCTGGCAGAAATACAGACAACCAAAGGAACACCAGAAGTTCCATCTCCACAAGATACTTGAAGCTGTGGCAACCTTGGTCTACTAAAGCATAACAATGCCAAACCGAACTTACCTTATACCAAGACTCTACCAAGTGTGCTTTACACATAAGGCATCCAACTCCTCTCATAAGGCATCCTACGCATCTCATAGGCATCCAAATCGCCTCATAGGCATCCAGCTCGTCTCATATGCAGGTTAGTCTACAGAATCTATGACTCTGTGCTCTGATACCAACTGTGACGAACCCGACCCAAAACATGGTCCTAAACCGGGGTTCTCACTCAGCATGCAAGTAAATATGATATCAAGCGGTTTAGTGCTCATATTTAAAAACCATTCAAAACATATGAGAAGGGGGAACCCTTAAAACAAAATCAACAATTTTCATTTAAACCAACCAACGAAGTAAAACACACAGCAAAGATTTATAAAATCATACAATACATTTTAAACAACTTTTTAAACAATGTTCCCTAGGACTCTGTCCATCTACATGCTTTGAATAAACAATGCAACAATAAAAGACAGAGTGTCGGCGGCTCCCCATGATCAATCGGCTCCTCCGCTAGCCCTTCCGGTGTTGTCCCAAGTTACTGAAAGATAAATAAGGGTGAGTATAAAGATACTCAAAGTAAGAATCCCAACAGGGGTACAATATGATACATCGGTCATCTAGCACCTCAACATGGAAACAAAAAGCGACTATCAACACGGATCATAGCTCAACGAGCTCAATAAAACAAGATCTGGAGCCATCGAAGTCTCTTACTTCCGCCTAAGCGGGATTGGATACATCGACCAATCACGGGACATCACCGAGGTATATCTGTCACTCGGGGAATACACTAATCCCTAGAATGTCCTCAAGGGCCTCCTTGTCCTTGCACTAACTGGACTTACGGAGAGTACCCAAGTCGCTCTAACGGAAGGAATGGTGTACTCACGACATTAGCCCGGGAGCTCTCCGAACCGGCAACTAACGCGTGTGCGCGCACACCGCATGCTCCTCTCAGAATCGACGTAAATGCGGGGCCTAAGGGCAAACTACGCGGGCAGTGCACATGCCTATGACTCAAAGCGGTGTCACCGATCACGAGAGTGCGAGGCCCTCTGTGCTCATCATGCGGCATGATCCACCGACACGAAGCTAAGAACCGGCCGAGGCGAGCTTACACCGATGGCGTGGTTCCGCTCTAGCAGGCTACAAACTAGGCTCTGGCCGAAGTGGGTAGCTAAGTCCACAACCGGTGGGTCGGGGGGGGGGGTAGCAAGATACGTTATGCTTCGCACACTTTACTCCCGACCTGAGCTACTGGGACAAAGTACGTTATGTCCGCTCAGCCTCTGGATGATGACAAACCCTACAACTCTATCTAAGAGTACAGAGCAAAAACAATGATTCCTGGCTAGCAAGCAATGACCGACATAAATCACATTACCTAGCATGATACTACAACTTAAGCAGGAATCACAAGCATGCTGGCAGAACAAACCTTGCATGGCACTAACATGTAAAATCAGGCAAACATGCTAGCAATAATTCAATCAACTGCTCTATCTCTAACATGCTCATAACAATCAGCAAACAAGCAAGGCATATCGAGATATATCGCAGGGTCCACACAACCACGGTAAGAAATCCTTACCTGGAACAAGCAGAAAAACAATAATAATAATAAATCTACGAGCGAATCCTCGAGCCTCTAATCGATCCCGAACAGCCTGAACATCAAACAAAACACCCAAATCACATACATAAACAGCCCAATAAATCAATAACCAGCAGCCAATAAATCCGGGCCCAACGAAGAAAAGACTCGGGAAATACCATCCGAGAAGCCACAAGGCTCGGGCCAAGCCAACACACATAAGCAGGTGCTTCGGCAGGTCGGGCGCGCTGGGCGCAGACATCGCGCAGGGCGCGAGCGCGCGCGCCGCAGCAAAGCCAGCGAGGGCGCGCGGCGCGGAGAGCGGCTGGGTGGCCGCGTGGCGGCGCTGCGCGGCGGCCAAAGACGAGGACGGCATGGCCGGCGCGAGCTCGGCAAGCACTAGGGCGCGCGCGAGGCGAGGCGACGCGACGGGCTCGGGGTGCTCGACCGCACGCGCGATCTGCGGCGAGGTGGCTGGCGACGAGGCACCTGCGGCGCGGATCGGACAAGGCGGCGCGACACGGACCTGGGCGTGGCGGATCTGGGCGACGCGAGCTTGGGCGAGCAGAGTTGGGCTCGGCGTGCACGGGCGAGCTGGGCGCTGGGGCTGGCGAGCTGGAGGCGAACTCGGGTGGCCAGGGGCTTGGGCTGGGCGGCCAGGAGGGCGAGCTGGGGCGCTCGGGCAAGGAGAAGAGGGCCAAGGGGGGGGGCTCGGGCTGGAGGAGAGAGAAAGGGGAAAAAAATGAGATTTTTCTTTTTTTTTTTTTCTTTTCTTTTTCTCTTTTATCCTTATCCAAACTTAAATCCAACTTTATCCAAATAAATCCAATTTTTCCAAAAATCCTTAAAATCCTTAAATCTCATTTCCCGGCTTCCTCCTTCGAGACCCGACTGAAGCAACCTTTCCAAACAACAAATCTCACTTAAATCAACCTCCCAAACCAATACTGAAGGCCCGGCTCGAATCCCGAAGGAAACACCCAAACAACCATCATTATGCCCAAAACCCAAATCACAACCGAACTCCCAAACGAATAGCCCAAATATCTCGGGACTCGCAGCCCACAACAAACAAGCCTCAACAAAGGCAGGAGCTGCCTCGAAGCCCTGAAAAACCACAAATCCTGCTCGGGGAGCAAAAAGACCAAAATGCCTCTAAGGGTCCAAACAGCTCTTACGGCCCAACCGAACCACTGAATCTGAACTGGAAGCTCCTCGAGAACCTGGATAGAAAACTGGGCCGTTACACGGCCGGACCAAATTACCAAAATACCCCTAGGGCCTACCTAGAAGACCGGGATGAAAACCTGGGCCGTTACATGCCTATAAAAGGGACGGAAAACGCCCTGGCTGCTTAACTCTCAAGAGAGTTCCTCTCTCAAACTTCTCTCTCGCTCTCTCCAAATGAGCGAAAGAAGAAGTGTTCGAAGTTCTAGAGGTAGAGGTGCCTCCTCCTCAAAGCAGCCTTCAGCTGCATCTTCAAAGCAATCTTCAAGTGCCAAGATGTCACCTAACTCATATGCCAACGATTCTGATTTCACTCCGATGAACAGATCGAAGGGCAAATCCAAAGATGGGTCTTCCACCCAAGTTCTGATTGCACCTTCGGTGAGGCCAATTCAAAACACGTCACCCACGACGTTTGCTAACGCTGTCGTTTTCGACAGAGATATTCCTAAACCCGAAATAAAGGGTTATTTAAAAAAGAACACTCCTTATGGAGAGTTCTTTATTGAACCAGAATTCGACGACCCAAATATTTAAAAAATGGTCGAAAACATTATTCCAACTGGCTTTTTCTTCATGCCGGAACTTCTTCAAAAAACTAGAAGGTTTTATGAATTCATCTTAGTTTATACAAAATCAGCTGAGATAATTTACCACCAAGATAAAAAAGATCCAGAACGAATCGCCTATTCTAAATTAAAAATCTTCAAAGTTTTGAATCCTACTGCATGAAACCAAAGCATCCATACCGAAAAATCCTTTTCAAGAAAATTCACTCCTCAAACTTACTCATACCGAGATTATGTGCGAGCCTAGTATCATGTACTGTTTTACCAGAACTTCAAACATTCTTGGTTTATTAATTTTTTTCCTAATCAACAGAGGGTTTCTTTCCCTATGTGGTTCATGAATTGGTGGACGGTGTTTGGTCTGACTACCAACATATTTCCAGTTCCCATCCTAGAATCATTCTACTATTTTTCGAAGAACATCTTCAAAAATAGTTTTCCAATCTCAATGACTTTTTGCATGTATTTTCAAATTCCATGGATCCTATCCTGGAATTTTGAGGTGCGTGTATCCACTCTCACCAAGAGTTTGGTGAAACTCATCAGTATCAAATGGTGGGATAAATTCAACACTTCCCACTCCGACCTTCGATTCATGAAAGTTTGGTTTGCCAAGAATGGTCATCTGCAAGACCTTTCTTCACAAAGGAACCAAGAGTTTTTCAACAAAAAAGTGCAGCTCATTGCTGCCCTAGCTCAAACCTCATCTGAATCTGATCGGCAAAAAAGATGGAGTGAGCTAGCCTCATTAGCAGATGATTCAGTCTCATCAAAACAATCTGAGGTCGAACCTTCCAACTCAGACGATTATGAGATTGAATACGTCTATGATCTCAATGAACCGTAATAGTTCTAAAACTACAATTACTCTTAGACCAAAATAGTCATTAAACTATCACTCGACCGAAAAAGTCGTTAAGCTAGATACTTCATAGAAAGCAGATTCATTAGGCCGCAACGTCGTTAAACTATCAAGGACCGCAATTGTCACTAAACTACGATGATTCAAATTATATGAAAATCACAAAGGACCACAATAAGTCCAATTAAAAAATGACTCAAGGACTGTAATGGTCCAATTAAAAAAAAAAGTGTTTATTTACTTCTGTATATACATGTTAATTTTATGTTCTTGTAAATTTGAGTAAATAAACGAGAAAAAAAGCCATTCAAGACGGAGACGAGAACTTGCAGAGTTTAGCAGACCTAGAGCCTACTTCTGGCTTGGAAAATATTTGCTATTTTCAACGTTCGAGAATTAGATTTCCAAACGCAACGGCTTAAGACTACAGGTTCGGTGAGAAGTACTAGAGGAAGTAAGGCGCGATTATGCGAAGTTAGCAGCAGCGCAGTGAGTCCATTGGTCGCCGGCGTAGGATACGGCTAAAGTTTACGAGAAAATCTTGAATTCGTTCGATGCCTGCTTCGAATATGCATCCAAAGTGGAAGGGGGTTTGCTCAATAATGCAGATTTGAAGATTCGGCCTGTCGGCTTGTCATCTCAGATTTACTTTGAACGTTTTGTAATAATTTGGATTCCTTTACTGTTTACTTTTGTCATTTTGTAATAATGTAGTTACTATTTAATTTTTACTGTTTACTTTTGTCAGTTTGTAATAATTAAGTTTTCTTTTCTACTTTTTCAAAAGTGGTTTCGAGTGCAAGGGTTCAGTCTTGCCTCTCACTTCTTATCTTTTAATTTTTCAAATTCAATTTTCATTTCAAGTCCGTAGTCTATAAAAGACTACCAATTTGTAAGTTCAAAATCATCGAAGTCTTCCGCTCTCTACTTCACTCTGAAGAAGAAAGCAAAGCACTTTGAGTTTATGGATATTCGGTTGTAAAGATCCTCCCCCGTTTGGTATCAGAGCCAACCTATCCAAAATAAAATTTTCTCAATTATCTTTGTGATCTTCTTTTATCTCAAATAAAAGTGTGGAAGAGTTCTTTCTATTTTTCGTGACTTCTTTATTCTGCTCTTCTCATTTACCATTTCCATTTTTCGCGAAACCCTTTGATTGCCAGCCTGGTGTTCTCCTTTGGCCGTAAGTCGCAGTGTAGCGCAGTGAGACCGTGTCGGAGCAGCTGGAATAGGATAGCGAAATTTCTATTTGGTAATTGAAGAAATTTATTTTGAAATTACGAATCCTGGAAGCCACCATTCATGTCCAAGATTTTGGCTAAGATAAAAGGATTCAAAGGTAAAGAGAAATCTGATTCACATGAAGAGGACTTCAAGTCCTCATCTTCTCAATTTACTGAAGGTACAGACCTTCATCTCTCAAACATGAATCAAAATGAATTACAAATTGCCAAGGTTTAAGAAGCCCTTCAAAATTGATCGATTCCAAAGATTGATTCAAAATTGGTTTACAAAAACCCTAATTCAATGTTCTTTTAGAAGAACTGTATCAAACTTTCTGAGCATGTTGTGCCTATCGATCAAGATAGCACTACGCTCAACCTATTTTCAAAGAACATGATTCTTCGTCATCGACAAGAATTCAAGTTCATCCACATTGGAATGGTTCAAGTAGCCATTAAACAATTGTTTAGACTCAGTCTAGACATCCCAGTCCTGGTTTCTCTTCGAGATAAGAGACATAAAACTTATACAAACTCTCTCCTTGACATGGTCGAGTCCAACCTCGAAAATGGACCGATCTTCTTTTAATTGCTTTCCAAATCTTACTCTTTCATTACCAGACCCAAATATCCTGTCTACTCTAATGTTAGACATCAACACAAAGAACTTTGATATTCAATCTGAAACTCACTCAGGAGTAGTGATTTTCCGCATCTGCTATAAGTTGATGCATACAAATGTTGCTCATGGGGCCCTAACGAAGTCTGTGAGCGGTTCTACCATGCTCATAGAGTCCAACATGGGCAGAGCAACTATCAATGTCCCCAAGACTCTTACTTGGGATCAAATCACTAGGAATTCTTCCTAGGATTTGAAGCAAGTCTGCCCTCATGTAATAAGGAAGTCGGCTCCTACTAAAATCATTGAACACGACTACGGAAGCGCGAGGTGAAATTTGAGGATGTTCAAGAAACGTTCCCCCGAACAAAAGAATTCTTGAGATCCAGGCCATGGACATCTAAAGTTCATAGGCCCCCTACATCAATCGAGAGATCGAAATCCCTCTGAGTCCAATCGGTTGATTATGACCACACCTATGCTTCGGTTCATTATGCTGACAGATCTACTTCTCCAACTCAATCAGATATGGAAAGCCGATCAGTTGCGGAGAGCAAGATCAATGTCATCCTCTCCTTCTCTATCAATAAAGATCTCCTCAAGAAAGACTTTCTTTCTAAGGAAAACAAGGAAAAGAGGGAGAAATTCTTCAAAGATTACTCAGAAGAAGAGCAGAACACCATCCGTTCTCAATGGTATTCATACATGGAGGATGCGCAACAAGACATTCCATTCTTTATTTGGATGGATCTCCGAGTCAACGTCCTCACTGAATCAAAGTGGAAAACCACGCTACGAGGAATCGTCCATGGTACTCACCCTCCACTTGAAGAAGTGGAGATAGAGACAACATATGGAGATACGATCCTAGCATCTCCATTCAAAACAATCTCAAGAGATGAGCGCGACCCACCATCTCAAAAGGATATAAAAAATATCCAGCATCAAAATAACTACTCAAACAAGTTGCTTTCGACGATCGCAAAGAAAGTTGACAAGATCGAGGAGAAAATCCATAAAGAGGAAAAACCTTGCTTCAACTCTCCTCTATCTAGAGAATTCCCACTAGTGGACAAATCAAAACCCTTATTCAAACCTCCAACTCTGAGTAAAGGCATCAAACTCGACAAGCGTAAAGATGCTATCGAAAGAATTCAAAAAATGCTCGGAGAACTGAAGCAGAATACAGCTTCTCAGTCACCTGAATAAGGAATCAATGTCATTTTAACCTTCAGATTATGATATATAAAGGTTCAGAAAAGAGTACTTGAATCAAGAGATCTCTGCCCCCAGAGACACTACACAAGGGGTCTACGGTCTCAAAGATATGTCTAGACCAGAAACGTCTAGATGATCAGATCATGCAAATCATAGACTATACTACAAAAGGCCCTCTTTCCCAGACATGGCGTTTGAAGAAAAGAGAGCCATGGCGGCTGGTTGCTATTCTGGTGATGCGATCTACGAATGGAATGTAGGTGGCATGTCAGACTACCTTATCATGAACACTATTAACGAAATGTTAATGGCTGCAAGCGCTTACAAATTAAAGGATAATATCAATTCCAAGATCGCCCAAATCCTAGCTTCAGGATTCACTGACGTCCTCAAAGATTGGTGGGAAACATTCCTAACCGAAGAATGCAAGGCTGCTATTCTTAACATACAGCAACCAAGATTATTAAACAAGAACCTGGAAAGGACTCAGAAACTACCCAGGTGCCGGACGCAGTCAATACTCTCGTCTACACTATTGCAAAATTTTTCATTGGAGATCCAACACTATATCAAGAAATATCTGCCTCTACCCTCCTAAAAATGAAGTGTAAATCTTTAGGAGATTTCAGGTGGTACAAAGATATGTATCTAAGAAAAGTTATGATACGAACAGATTGCGCTTTGCCAATCTGGAAACAAAAGTTCATTGAAGGTCTTCTTAATCACTTTTCCCAAAGGATTGAAGAAGGTCTTCGGGCAGAAGGAGGAGGAACCATTGACTGGGACTCCTTGACTTATGGAGATATAAGCTCCTTCGTCATTCAGGAAGGAATCAAACTCTGCGGAGAACACAAGCTCTGCAAGAAGATTGATAATTCAAGGGTAGGAAGAGCTATCCTAGGGTTCTTTTGTGATCAATACGATTGCAAAGGGATTGAGCAACCCTCTACTTCAAAACGAAGGAGTCATAAGAAGCATTTCAATTCTTCGCGAGTATCCCGGTATGATAACCAAAACTATCATAAGAGAAATTCTTATGATAACCGCCGAAGAAGCTCTTATGATCAATATAAAAAACCCCGCTATCAAAACCGATATCAGGGTAAAAACAAGTATAACCAAAAGGGAAAAGAACTTTGTTTCAAATGCAAGCGGCCAGGTCACTTTGCAAATAGGTGCCCAGTGCGCGGAAAAATAAATAAGCTTGACATTGATGAAGAGCTCAAGAATCATATTCTAAATCTTGTTCTATCTGACTCTAAATCCGAAGGATCAGACAGTAGTGAACAAGAAATAGGACAAATCCTCGATAATCATGAAGAGTCTGATGATTCGACATCAAGTAGCGAGGGTTCAATCAATCACATTGGCATAAGAGCATGCGGTGGTTGCATCAATGTCCTTACAATGGATCAGCGTGCTCTTTTTTATGTCGCTGAAAGAGTCAATGATCCCGACCTCCAAAAAAAGATCATATCCGATCTTAAAGCTTCCCTAGAAGCTTCTGACCAAATCCAATAGGCGAAGCCAGAAAAAGCCAAGCCTAAAGAGCCGTTTAAACCGTACGAGGCTAACGATGTAATGCAAAGGTTTCCCATAGCAAAAACCGTTACTACAAAGGACCTTCAAATCAAGATTAAAAACCTCAGAGCTGAGGTTCATCAGCTCAATGTTGATATGGTCAACCATGTTTCAAAGCTTTGGGTCGAGGTAGCAACCCTCAAAAGTGCCCCAATCATAGGAGATGCTGATTAGGAAGACGAAATCCTTGAAGAACAGCAATCCTTCATTGTCCAAATCACTGAGGTACCTTACCAAAAGTGGTATACTATGGTTACCCTAAAGGTAGGAGACTTCAAAACAACATTGGTCGCCCTGCTTGATTCAGGCGCAGATCAAAACTGTATTCGTGAAGGTAGAATACCTTCAAAATACTTTGAGAAGACCAAGTCGAGCTTAAAAGCGCTAATAGCGAACAGCTCGAAATTGATTACAAATTATCAAATGCGCATCTTTGCAAAGACGGTATTTGCTTTGTAAATACCTTCATACTAGTCAAGGATCTTAATATGGCAATCATATTTGGAACACCATTTCTGACCCAATTATACCCCTTTCAAATTACTAAAAAGGGTCTAGAATCAAGCATCCTTGATTCCAAAATCATTTTTGAATTCACCCCACCCGTGAAGACTCACGTAGTTGATGCAATTCAAGTCAAAGAAAACCAAATCAATTTTCTTAAAGAAGAAATATCTTATAAGAAGATTGAAGAACAACTGATTAATCCAAGAATTAAGCTTAGTGTTAATCAATTCCAAAAGAAGCTTGAACAGGATGTCTGTTCAGACTTCCCAAATGCATTATGGGAAAGAAAACGCCATGTCGTTTCTCTTCCCTACACCAAAGACTTTAAGGAAGAAGCAATTCGGACAAAGTCTAGACCTATTCAAATGTATGCTAATCTTCTTGCTATCTGCAAGAAGGAAATTGATGATTTGCTGCAGAAGAAGCTGATCAGGCCTTCCAAGAGCCCATGGTCTTGTGCAACTTTCTATGTCAACGACCAAGCCGAGAAGGAACGAGGTGTCCCCAGGCTGGTAATCAAGTACAAACCCTTGAAAAACGTTTTAGAATGGACCCGGTACCCGATTCCAAATAAAATGGATTTAATCAAGCGCATTTCAAGTGCAAAAGTGTTTTCAAAATTCGATCTCAAATATAGAATTTGGCAAATCCAAATTGCAGAGAAAAATCGTTACAAAACTGCCTTCAATGTCCCATTTGGACAGTACAAATGGAATGTAATGCCTTTTGGCCTTAAAAATCATGAATGACATTTTCAATGGTTTTCAAGAATTTTCAATTGTCTACATTGACGATGTTTTGATTTTCTCTCAAAATATTGATCAACATTTCAAACATCTCCAAACATTTTACAATGTTATCAAAAGAAATGGCCTTGTTGTTTCAGCCAAGAAAATCAAACTATTTCAAATCCAAATCCGATTTCTCGGATTTGATATCAATCTGGGCCTCATTAAGCCCATTCATAGGTCCATAGAATTTGCTTATAAATTCCCAGACCAAATTACGAATAAAACCCAATTACAAAGGTTTTTGGGTTGCCTCAACTATGTGGCCGAATTCCTACAAGATATCAGGCCCATTTGCAAACCTCTTTTTGAGAGAATAAAAAAGAATCCAAAGCCTTTGACCGACAAGCATACTGCTGCAGTCTAGAAAATTAAGGCTTTAGTCAAATCAATACCCTGTTTGAGTTTGCTTAATGACAAAGCAAATCTCATAGTGGAGACTGACGCATCGGACATCAGATATGGAGGAATCCTCAAACAGTGTATCGATGAGAAGGAATCCATAGTGCGATTCCACTCTGGCGTCTGGAATGACGCAGAAAAAAATTACTCAACGGTGAAAAAAGAAATCCTTGCAATTGTACTGTGTGTACAAAAATTCCAAGGAGAATTAATTAACAAAAAGTTTTTAATCAAAACTGATTCCAGAGCATCTAAATTCATTTTAGAAAAACATGTAAAAAATCTGGTTTTAAAGAAAATTTTTGCCAGATGGCAAGCAATTTTATCCTGTTTTAACTTTGAGGTTTTGCCTATAAAAGGGACGGAAAATGCCCAGGCTGATTACCTCTCAGGAGAGTTCCTCTCTCAATCTTCTCTCTCTCTCTCTCTAAATGAGCGAAAGAAGAAGTGTTCGAAGTTCTAGAGGCAGAGGTGCCACCTCCTCAAAGCAGCCTTCTATTGCAAAGCAGCCTTCAGCTGCATCTTCAAAGAAATCTTCAGGTGCCAAGATGTCACCTGACTCATATGCTGACGATTCTGATTTCACTCCGGTGAACAGATCGAAGGGCAAATCCAAAGCTAGGTCTTCCACCCAGGTTCCGCCTGCACCTTCGGTGAGGCCAATTCAAAACACGTCGCCCACGACGTTTGCTAACGCTGTCGTTCCCGACAGATTTATTCCTAAACCCGAAATAAAGGGTTATTTAAAAAAGAACACTCCTTATGTAGAGTCCTTCATTGAACCAGAATTCGACGACCCAAATATTTCAAAAATCGTCGAAAACATTTTTCCAACAGGCTTTTTCTATATGCAGGAAGTTCATAAAAAAACCAGAACGTTTTATGAATTCATCTTAGTTGATACAAAATCAGCCGAGATAATTCACCACCAAGATAAAAAAGATCCAGAACGAATCGCCTATTCTAAATTAAAAATCTTCAAAGTTTTGAATCCTACGGCATGGAACCAAAGCATCCATACCAAAAAATCATTTTCAAGAAAATTCTCTCCTCAAACTTACTCATACTGAGACTATGTGTGAGCCTGGTATCACGTACTATTTACCAGAACTTCAAACATTCTTGGTTCATTCATTTTTGTCCTAACGCACAGAGGCTTTCTTTCCCTATGTGGTTCATTAATTGGTGGACGGTGTTTGGTCTGACTACCAACATCTTTCCAGTTCCCATCCAAGAATCATTCTACTATTTTTCGAACAACATCTTCAAAATTAGTTTTCCAATCTCAATGATTTTCTGCATGTATTTTAAAATTCCATGGATCCTGTCCTGGAATTTTGAGGTGCGTGTATCCACTCTCACCAAGAGTTTGGTGAAAGTCATCAGTATCAAATGGTGGGATAAATTTAACACTTCCCACTCCGACCTTCGATTCATGAAACGACATGAATATTACCAGACTCGTTCATTTTATTTCTAAATACCCATTTGGTACCTACGACAGGATGAACATTAGGACGCGGAACTAACTTCCACACGTTATTTCTTTAAAACTGATTTAATTCTTCTTGCACGACAACTAACCAAAACTCATCCGACTCAGCATCTTTGAAGGACTTAGGTTCAACTTGAGATACAAAAGCAATATTATTTAATGCATTTAAAGAAGAGCGAGTTATTACCCCTTGAGATACATCACCTATAATTAGCTCCTTAGGATGGTGAGTAGAAAATCTCCAATCTTGAAGAAGGGTTACCTCTGGCTCTTTCGGAGATCCAATTGCTATTACTTCTGAGTTCTTGTCATTTATTGTTAGATCTTCAAATGACTTTTCTGATTCATCACTCACAGATAATTTATTAAATGCAAGATGCGTTTCATCAAACACAACATTCATTGACTCTTCAACTATAAAAGTTCTTTTATTAAAAACTCTATAAGCTTTACTACACGAGGAATATCCTAAAAATATACCAATATCGATTTTTTAATCAAAATTTTCAAGTTTCCCTTTATCTTTCAAAATAAAACACTTGCAACCAAAGACTTTGAAATAATTGATATTTGGGGTTTTTCTCATTAAAAAGCTCATATGGAGTTTAATTTAAAATAGGTCTTATTAGAACTCTATTCATCACATAAGATGCAGTATTAATAGCTTCAGCCCAAAAATATTTTGGTAAATTATATTCATTTAACATGGATGTAGTTAATTCTTGTAAAGATCGATTTTTCCTTTTCTACAACGCCATTTTGTTGGGGTGTTCTTGGAGAGGAAAAATCATGAGTAATACCATTTTCTTCACAAAACTTTTCAAACAAAGAATTTTCAAATTCTCCTCCATGATCACTTCTAATTTTTGAAATCATAAAACCTTTTTCATTTTGAATTATTTTTGAAAAATTTATAAAAGATTTTAAAGTTTCATCCTTATGATATAAAAATAAAACCCAAGTAAATCTAGAAAAATCATGAACAATGACAAAAGCATAATGTTTACCACTTAGACTTGCAACTCTAGTAGGTCCAAAAAGATCCATATGTAATAATTGTAAAGGTCTAGAAGTAGAAACCATTTTCTTTGATTTAAAAGATGACTTAGTTTGTTTACCCATTTGACATGCATCACAAACTTTGTCTTTTTCAAATTTTAATTTTGGAAGACCTCTAACAAGTGATTTCTTAGAAATATTTGAAATTAAATGCATGTTTGCATGTCCTAATCTTCTAAGCCATAACCAAGACTCATCATGCAAAACAGATACACATTTATCATCTATCATAGAACAATTCATCAAATCAATAGTGTAAACATTTCTATCTCTATTTCCAACAAACAAGACTTTTCCATCACATGAATTTTCAATTATGCAATTTTTATCATTAAAAACTACCTTATAACCTTTATCACATAATTGACTAATACTCAATAAATCATGTTTTAAGCCATCAACCAATAAAACATTTTCAATCAAAAAATTTGAATCATTACCTATGTTACCTTTGCCAATCATTTTACCCTTTCTGTCATCGCCCAATGTGACATATCCTCCGACTTTCCTTTCTAGGTATGTAAATTTTGTGTGGTCACCTGTGATGTGTTTTGAACATCCACTATCCAAGTACCACCTATTCTTTATAGATCTTAAACATACCTGAAAAAAAATTATTCCTAAGATGTAACCTTTGGTACCAAAATTTGTTTGGGTCCTTAGGCGTTAGTCAATAAAAATTTAGGAATCCATCTTTTCTTACCTTCATTTATGAAATTTAATTTTCTCAAATTACATGCATAAACTTTATGGCCGTGTTTTCCACATGCATGGCATACACTAGTTGACATCAAACTTTCTTTCAAAAAATAATTAGTGAATTTCTTTTGATTTTGATGAGGTTTGTAACCTAAACCACTTTTATCAAAATTTTCTTGTTTTCCAATCATGATATCTAAGTTCTTTTTTCAGTTTGTAAATTTCACAATAGTAGATGATAAATCTTCATTTTTATTTTCTAATATTTTGTACTCCTCTTTTAAAGAATGCATGTTAGACTTAGATAAATCAAAATCTTTCCTTAATGTCTCATTTTCCTATTTAAATTATCTAGCTCAATTAATAAGTCATTGTTCTCATGAGCTATCTTAGAATTTTTCTTCCTAAGAGACATGTATTTGCATCCTAATCTTTCAAATTCATTTTTAATATCATTATAAGCATCAACAAGCTCATCAAAGTTATGGTTTTCAGGAATTACCTCGTCATCGCCATCTTCATCTCCAAAAGCCATAAAACTTAAGTTGGTTACATCAACTTCACTTTCAGACTCGCTTTCATCACTTTCATCCCAAGTAGCTTTCATGGCCTTTTTGTTTTTCTTTGCAGATGACTTTCTTTGAGGACAGTTCCACTTCACATATCCAGGTTTTTTGCACTCAAAGCAGATGACGGAATCTCTATTACTCTTTTCTCCTTTGACATCTTGATTATTATTTTTCTTGAAAAGATTTCTTTTTCTGAAATGCCTTTTGAACTATTTAGTCAGATAAGCGAACTCTTCATCATTCAATTCATCTTCACTATCAGAATCGTCTTGGACTTGAGTAGATTTTAATGAGAGACTCTTTTTCTTTTTGACATCATCTTCCATATTGCCCTTCATGATGATCTTATGTGTCATGAGAGATACAATAAGCTCTTCTAACGGAAGTTTTGAGAGATCTTTAGGTTCTTGAATTGCAGTCACTTTGGCTTCCCAACTTTTTGGCAACGATCGAAAGATCTTCCTTACGTTCTCAGACGTAGTGTATGTTTTCCCTAGTCCCTTCAAAGAATTCACAATATTTGTAAATCTAGTAAACATTTCAGATATAGTTTCATTAGCATCCATTTTGAATAATTCATAGTTATGGACCAACATGCTAATTTTCGATTCTTTTACTTGATTTGTTCCTACATGAGTAACTTCAAACATATCCCAAATTTCGTTAGCAGAATTACATGCAGAAACTCGATTGAACTCATCAGGACATAACGCACAAAACAAGGAATTCATGGCTCTAAAATTTATTGACACTTTCTTTTTATCTTCCTCAATTAATTTATTTTCATCCTTAGGCTCATCCTTATTAGCAACTACTTTGGTTGGAACAATAGGTCCTTTGGAAACAATTTCCCATAAATTATAATCAACCGAAAGAAAATCGCATCCTATTTTTCCACCAAGCATAATTATTTCCATCAAAGAAGGGTGGTCTAGTAGTATATTGAACCTCAACAAACCCATGTACTCCAGTGTTTGCCATAAGCTCGAAACAATTAAGTTTTTCGAAAAGACACGAAAATAAGATTTGAAAACAATTTTTTTAAGAAGAAATATTTGTCAAGATTTTAATTATTTTAACAAAAATATTTTCAAGAAATTTTTAAACAAAAAATCAGAATTCAAAATGTAGAAAAAATAAGGTTTTAAAAAGTACTTTTTTTTTGTGAAAACGGTGTTAAAAACGTAATTTTTCAAACTTTTTAGCAAAAATAATAAAATTCCAGATTTGATAAAATTAAAAGAAAACAGTTTCCTAAAAAAATAAGATTTTAAAATAATAAACAAAAAAAATAATTCAAACACCTTTTCGAATCAAACCCGAGCAACCTGGCTTTGATACCAATTGTAGGATTTTTAAGCAACACTAGAGGGGGGTGAATAGGGTTGTTTTCTAATATGTCCTCCTTTTTTTTTTTAATCTAACTTTGTTAAACTAAAAATACAATTGCAAGCAAGTCCTATTTCATGAACATTAAAATAATATGTGAAATAAAAATGCGAAAAATAAAAGATAAGGAAAAGAAGACACCGAGGTTTATAGTGGTTCAGAATTCCTACTCCACTCCCAAGACTCCTTCTTGGGTATTTTATTGATGATCTTCTTACATGGGTGAGATCAAAACCTACACGACCCTCTTTTTCTTAGGCTAAAGAGAAATTCAAATCCTTTTCAGTGGTTCAGGATCAAACCAATTCAATTTTCACACAACCCAAGGTGTATCCCACACCTTAATACAAATCCCAAAGAAAAAAAAACATCTCACACAAATTCCCTTTTGTAGGCAATATACACAAATTGATAGAAAAACAAGAACACGCTCACAAAAAAATTGAACTATGCCATTTGAAGAATATGTGAGAAGTAATTTGAGAGAACATTTTTTGAGAGCTTGAAAATTTGGAGGCTTGTTGGAGGTGGCTCTTGGAAGGTTGATGCAAGGTATTTGAATGAACATAAGATTAAAATATGACAATTTGATTTAGGGTAAAAATAATGGATGGGTGAGATTTAATCAAGATGGGATGAAATGTGGCCATTGGATTAAGGTAAAAGGTATTGATGGTTGAGATTCAATAGATAGGAGATGGGAAGAATTTTAGATAAAAAATGGTAGAAAATAATAAGAAAATCCCGTTTTTTGTCTAAATGGGTATTTTTTCGCCAATCTTGTTTTGATCATATCTTCCTCGTTTGAGCTCCGATTCGGACGATTCAAGATGCGTTGGAATCCTATTTTCGAGATCTACAAGATAGAGTCTTTCAAACACTAAAATATTCAGTACAAAAATTGAGTTTGTTATCATCAAAATATTTTGATGGATTTGAAGCTTTAAAGCTAACATCCTTGCCGAAATCATCTAGATAAACTTGTGTGCTTGTGGTGTTGGCGTGCTTGTTGTATTGGTTTGGCCGAGAGCTACAAGTAGCTTGGAAGGTGTCTCCACCTTTGGCCGAGAGTGTAAAAACCCGTCCCAAAATGGTCCTACACCCGGTTCTTTCTAGCATGCTTATAATTTAAAACTTTTAAAACATTATGGAATCAACTAAAAGATAAAACTCATTTAGACATCATAATAGAAACAATCATTTCATATCATCTTTAAGACATCATAACAAGTCTCAACAGTAAACAAAGTTCCCAGCATGCTACTACATAATAAAAGACTCCAAATGATAAAGACAACAGAGTACGCCGGCAGCTCCCATGATCACACAACTCCCTCCACTAGCCATCCTGGTGTTGTCCCAAGTTACTTGAAAGATAAGTAAGGGTGAGTATAAACATACCCAGTAAGAATCCCCAACCGGGGTACAATACGATACATCCATCATCTCCGCATCCTAGTATACATGCAATCAGTTACCAGCACATAAACTTTGCTCATCAAGCTAATCAAGACAAGTTCGGGAACCTCAAAAGTTTCCTACTTTCGGCCTAATGATTGGTTCTCCTAACCAATCCCAACGACATCCTCGAGGGTCTTTGTCCCTCGGCCAAATGATCAACTCAAAAGCTGATCCCGAATAGATGTCAAGCACCCTCGAGGGTTCTTCTCCCTCGGCCAATTGACAAAATCAAAAGCTGATCCCGAATAGGTGTCCTCGGGGCCTCTTACCCCCGGCCAGGCTAAACCCTAAGTCAAGCTCTAACTAATAATAAGAACGGTGTCACTGATTGTAAATACCCGACCCGAAATAGGTCCTAACCTTGGCCTTTTCCTCAATGCATGCTTTTAAAATTCAAATATAATATGCAAGATTGTTATCCAGATTCTGGGAAAAACTAAAAACTTGTGATCATTCATTTTAACAAACAATCATTAAGCGCTTGGAACCTGTCCCTATTTCCAAGAACCTGTTCCAAGCTAAATACAATTTAAAACATACTCTGATCAGAGATTTATTCAAAACATTCAGAACCCAAACAGTTTACAAACAGGGCCAGAATCCAGATTCAATCAGAAAACATCATAAGGGCTCCGTGCCCAACTAAATGCATTTAGAGGACAAACAAAGACATAAACATAAACTCAGAGTTAAAAGACAATAGGTTTCCATGATCAACAGCTCCTCCTTCAGCCATTCTGTCTCGCGCCCTGATTACCTGTGGAAAACCACAAAATAAGGGTGAGTAACGAATTACCCAGTAAGAATCCCCAACCGGGGTACAATACGATATAACTGGTCATCTAGCAGAAAGTATGCAAGCTATGAATACAACACAGAAGAGAGCATATCACTTTAATCCATACATAAATATCACGGATGCCATCTTACGGTCTTACTCCGGAAAACTACAACGAATCTCGATACTCAACGAGAAACTAATCTCGACCTCAGTTTTCCTACTACTGATGATACGAAAGGTGCACTGAACTCAAGATCCTTAGGAGTTCTCGATCGGTATTTGTAATAAGCGTGTGCGCGCCTTTGCATCTTCTTTGCAAACCAGGAGGTCTTTGGGTGTAGGGCATGCGCCACTGTTCAAGACGCATGCCTAAAAGAATCTTTGGATCGGAGTCACTGAACATAGTGGTGTGAGACCAGGACACTATGACTATGTCAGTCTGTACCGCCGCACCTGAGGCTAAGAAACCGGCCGTGGTAGGCTTACACCAAGAACCGGTCCTTGCCCTATCAGGTGGCAATCAAGGGCTACTACTGACACGCTGAGGTCGTGTCGACTACTGGGGACAAGGCAATGCCTCGTCATTCCCCCGACCGTTGGGGCATTTAACAGTCTGCCACCTTCACTCAAGATTGCACTGGGCTACCGTTAAGGTTAGCTAAACCCTAACGACAGATCAGGGACGGAGTACTGCCTCGCACGTCCCTACCACAGATGCAAGTTACATTATGCATCCTCGCCCGGATGATGCTACCTATCAGAACTCTAAGCTATAAACAGCTAACAACAAACATACTAACACATGCTCAGCAGAAACAATGAACCTAGCATGATACTACGAAGCAAGAAAAGATAACGAACATGCGAGAATAGAACAACCTAGCATGGAACTAACATGAGAAATAACACAAGAATTATGCCAGTCGGAATTCAGAACAGAGAACCTAGCCACTAACATGCTGATAAACATAAACATACATACAATCAACAATCACAGAAAATATCGCAGGGCCCACACAACTCCGGTAAGAATTTCTTACCTGGGTTGGAAGGCAAACAACACACAAGAAGGATCTTAAGTTGCAACCAAACCCGAGCTAGCTATATGAAACCTAACAAACAACAGCAAACATCACAATCTATAGGGCTTAGGTAAAATACAACCAGAACTCGACTCGGTCGGAAGCAACTCACACGGCATGGGGCTGGTGCGCGGACGGACAAGATGCAAGCACATGGCTCGGCGACGTGCGGCTCGGCGTGAGCGACAGGGCTAGGTAGGGTGTGCGGCACGGCTGGCAGGCGAGCGGCACTGGGGCGTGCGTATGCGCTGTTGCGTGGCTGGGCAGCGTGCGGCACGGTGCTGGCGCGAGCGAGCGGCGAGCCCGGGCGTGCGGCAGGGGCTACTATCTAGAGCTGCAGGGCGCGGGTGTGTGGCGTGCAGCTCGGTTGCTGGGCGTGCGAAGGGCTGCTCGTGCGACAAGAGTTGTGCTCGCGTGCGTGCGAGCGATGGGCGAGAGGCAGGGATGGTCTTGCGGCTGCGATGTGGCTCATGGGCGCGGTGGCGCTGGCTGCTGCCGCTTTGGCGACGATGGCGTCAGAGCAGTCGGGCGCCGACGCGAGGGGTCGCTTCTACGGGCGGCGACGGCCGCAAAGGGCGCTCTCTGTCACGCACTACACCATGACAACGAAACCCACAAAACAACCACAAAAAAACCCATTAACCAATGGATCGGCAACAACAACAAGAAGGAGAATCGAGGCACAACGAAACACTTACCCGGAACGATCGATCGAAGCTCTCGAGAGGAAAGCGCATGGCAAGAGGGAGCTTGGAGAAGTGGAATGCGGCAAGGGAAATTGGGAAGGAGAAAAGAGAAAAAACCTATTTCTTTTCTTTTTAATCAAACCCACTTAAGTCTTAAAAACCAAGGCAACCAAGATAACCTACGGAATGAGTATCAATAACTGCCTGAAGCTCATCTGGCAAGGCCCCTCTACTAACTAGCCAGGCCACCCTGGTTTAAACCCAGCCAGTGCATTTTTATTCCGGCAAAACTCTTTTTTTTTTTTTTTGCAACCCTCAACACCCAAACTCAACTAGAATGCATCCAAACCCCTATTGCATATCCAAGAACATAAACAGCTGAGAAGACAGAAATAGCCCTAACGGCCCGACCAAATTACCAAAATACCCTTGGGACATACATGGAAGACCAGGATGCAAACTTGGGCCGTTACAGTATTCCCTCCTTTTTATGACTTTCGTCCCCGAAAGTCCTTAAGACTGAAACAGCTCAGGATAGTGCAATCTCATCTCGTCCTCCCGCTCCCAAGTAGCCTCCTCAGAACTCTGACTCCTCCACTGAACCTTTACCAAACGAATCTCTCGATTACGCAACGTCTTAGCCTCAAATGCTAGAATCCTCATGGGCTTCTCTTCGAAGCTCAAATCCTCATTCAGCTGCAAAGGTTCAAAGTCTACAATGTGCGACGGCTCCGACACATACTGCCTCAACATAGATACGTGAAAAACACTGTGCACTGCTGACAACGACGGAGGTAAGGCTAATCGATATGCAACTCTGCCAATCCTCTCAAGAATCTCAAACGGGCCAAAAAAATAGGGACTCAACTTCCCTCGCTTACCCAACCTCAACACACCACGCATCGGTGCAACCTTTAGGAACACGTGTTGTCCAACCTCAAACTCCAAGTCTCAACGCCGCACATCGGCGTAACTTTTTTTCCTGCTCTGAGCTGTCAACATACGAGCTCTAATCTTACTTCTGCACTGCACTGTTGGTCAACTGTAGCAACTCAGGACCCAAAACCTGTCTATCTCCAACCTCTTCCCAGAACACAGGAGACCGGAAACGCTTACCATTCAAAGCCTCGAATGGAGCCATCTGGATCATCGACTGATAACTGTTATTATAAGCAAACTCCATCAGATACAAATACTGGTCCCAACTGCCCAGGAAGTATAACACGCAAGCTCTCAGCATATCCTAAAGAATCTGGTTCACCCTCTCAGTCTGTCCATCTGTCTGAGGGTGAAAAACTATGATGAAACTGCACTCGGTGCCTAAGCCTTTCTGGAGCGCTCTCCAGAAACGAGAAGTGAACCGCGAGTCACGGTCCGACACAATCCTCACAGGTACACCATTGTAACGGATAATCTGGTCCAAAAATTACTGTGCCCACTGTTCCACGGTATAAGTGTCTCTACCGGGAATGAAATGTGCGCTCTTATTCAAGCGGTCAACAATCACCCAGATCTGAGAAAAATTCCTCGGAGTCCTCGGCAAACCAGAAATAATGTCCATGGAGATCTCTTCCCATTTCCACTTAGGCACACTCAAAGGCTGCAACAAACCGGCTGGCCTCTATGTAAAGACCCGACCCAAAAGGGGTTCTAAAATGGGCCTTTACCTCAATGCATGCATCCAAAGTTAAAGACAAACTGCAATAATAGTTTTCGGATTCTAAGTGAAAACTAAAACATACAAACATCCATTTGAAAAGCCAATAAAAAAAATTCCTGAAACCTGTCCCTGTTTCCAAGCACCTGTTTCAAGTCAAATACATTTCCAAAACTCATTGTGATCAGAGATTTATTTAAAACATTCAAAACTTCCAACAGTTACAATAGTGCTAGAATCTGGAAAAGCAGTTAGAAAACAACCTAGGGCTCCGTGCCCAGCTACATGCATTCAGAGGAAAATAAAACATAAAGAATCATAAACATAAATTCAGAGTTCGACAGCTGGTTTCCATGATCACAGCTTCTCCTTCAGCCATCCTGTCTCGCACCTTGGTTACCTGTGGAAAACCACAAAATAAGTGTGAGTAATGAATTACTCAGTAAGAATCCCCAACCAGGGTACAATACGATATATCTAGTCATCTAGCAGAATGTATGCAAGCAATGAATATAAACATAGAAGAGAGCACACAGCTTAAATCCATACATAAACCTCGGATGCCATCTTGCGGTCTTACTCCAGAAACTACAACTCTTTACGATCCTATACGAGAAACTAGTCTCGGCCTCAGCCTGTCTACTATCGATACAAAAGGTGCACTGAACTCAAGATCCCAAGGAGCTCTCCAGTAGGCCCTCTAATGAGCGTGTGCGCGCACCGCATGCTACTGCAAACCAGGGGGGTGCCGGGTCTAGTGGCAAGCTACCCTGGTCCAGTCACCATGCCTAACTAATCTCTGGATCGGTGTCACTGACATACGAGTGTGAGACCTAGACACGTGAACTATGTCAGCCTGTACCACCGCACCTGAGGCTAAGGAACGGGTCGTGGTAGGCTTACAACAGGAAACGGTCCTTGCCCTAACAAGTGGCAATCATTGGCTACTGCCGAACACGCTGAGGACGTGCCGACTTCCGTGGACAAGGCAATGCCTTGTCATCATCCCGATCGTTGGGGCATTTAACAGTCTGCCACCCTCACACAAGATTGCACTGGGCTGCCGTTAGGGTTAGCTAAACCCTAACGACGGATCAGGGACGGAGTACTGCCTCATACGTCCCTGCCATGGATGCAAGTTACGTTATGCATCCTTGCCCGGATGATGCTACCTATCTGAACTATAAGCTATAACATAAACAACAAACATTCCAAAACGTGCTCAACAGAAACAACGAACCTAGCATGGTACTACGAAGCAAGAACAGATATCCTAATACATAGCTAACCAAGACCAAGACCCATAGTTAACCAAGACACACAACTGACCTCCCAGACCACCTGGGTTCGAACCCCAACAAACACACCTTTATTTCCCAATTTTACTTTTGCATCTCACCATGCCCAAACACATCCACAAAGCATCAAAATCCTACATAAGACCATCCAATAATTTTATCAACTAAAAAAGACATAAACGGCCTTGACGGCCCGACCAAATTACCAAAATATCCCTAGGGCATACCTTGAAGACCGGGATGAAAACCTGGGCCGTTACACTCTACCTGGGTGCCTTCACTTGCTGACAAGTGACGCACCGACTAACAAACTCTACAACGTCTCTCTTCATGCCCATCCACCAGAACGTCTGCTTAAAATCCTAATACATCTTGGTACCCCCGGGGTGCCAAGCACACGGTGAATTGTGGGCCTCTGAAAGCAACTCTGCTCGCAATCCTGCAACCTTCGGTACACACAATCGGCCTCTGTAAGTCAACCCACTGTCTGGTGAATACACGAAGTCAAAGTCTCCGTCAGCACTAAATCTGTCAATCAATCGCTTAAGTGCGGGGTCACTCAGCTGGCTATCAATAATCTGCTGTCTGATCGAAGGCTCAACTGTCAACTGAGCTACCCTGGCGGTAACCTATCCCAACAACACTGCAACCTCGGCCCGCTCGAACTCTTTCTGCCATTTGTACTGGGAACTCAACAACGTCGCGGAGTGCGACGGCTTCCTACTCAAAGCATCAGCCACCACATTGGCTTTACCCGAATCGTACAAAATCTCACAGTCATAATCTTTCACCAACTCTAATCATCTCCTTTGCCTCATATTCAACTCCTTCTGAGTAAACAGATACTTGAGGCTCTGGTGATCAGTAAACATCTGAATCCGCTCTCCGTACAAGTAATGCCTCCAAATCTTCAATGCAAACACTACTGCGGCCAACTCCATATCATGAGTCGGGTAGTTCTGCTCATACGGTTTCAACTAACGAGAAGCGTAAGCAATTACCTTCTGGTGCTGCATCAACACACAACCTAACCCAAACTTGGAATCATCGCTATAGACTACGAAACCACATGTCCCCTCTGGGACTGCTAACACTGGTGCTGAAGTCAAACTGTGCTTGAGCCTGGCAAAGCTCTCATCACACTTACCATCCCAAACAAACTCGACACCCTTCCTCGTCAGACGAGTGAGGGGCGAGGCTATGGCGGAAAAGTCCTTGATGAACCGATGGTAGTAACCTGCCAAACCCAGAAAGCTGCGAATCTCGACATCTGAAGTCGGCTTGGCCCACGAACTCACGACCTCAATCTTCGCGGTGTCCACGGCTATACCATATCTCGATACTACGTGACCTAGGAAGGACTCCTGCTCCAACCAGAAATCATATTTGGAAAACTTCGCATAAAGCTGGTTTTCCCTCAAAGCTGTCAACACTCGCCTCAAATGCTCTGCATGATCCTCCTTAGTCCTCGAATAGATCAAAATGTCGTCAATGAACAAGATGACAAAGCTGTCCAAAAATGATTTGAACCCTCTATCCATCATGTCCATGAACGCTGCTGGGGCGTTAGTCAATCCGAACGACATGACCACAAACTCGTAGTGACCATATCTAGACCTGAAAGTTGTCTTAGGAATGTGGGCATCCCTGATCCGCAACTGATGGTAACCAGATCTCAAATCTATCTTGGAGAACACGAAAGCTCCTTGAAGCTGGTCGAACAAATCATGAATACGAGGAAACATGTACTTATTCTTCACGGTAACCTTATTAAGCTCACGGTAATCTATACACAAGCGCATCGAACCATCCTTCTTCTTTACAAACAGAACTGGTGCTCCCCACGGGGACATAGACGGACGAATGAACCCTCGATCTAACATCTCCTGCAACTGAACCTTAAGTTCCTTTAACTCTGCTGGCGCCATACGATACGGAGCCTTAGAGGGCAACCCCGGTAACTCCTCAGGAAATACATCAGCAAACTCGTGTACGCCGGTACACGATCATCGATACATCGAGCGGCGCTCGCCGATTAACTTGGCTAGGTAGCCCCAAGCTCCACGAGCTAACAGACGACGAGCTTTCAAAGCTGAAACGATCGGCTGGCAAACTCCACCTTGGACTACACGAAACCTAAAACTGGGCCGACCCGGCGGCCTGAACACTACATCTTTCTGGTGGCAGTTGATCAACGCGTGGTTAGCTGCACGCCCGCACCCTGCAGCCCCTGGCTCACGCTCAGTGAGCAACCAATCCGCACGCCGTCGCCGAGCTGTGTGCCTTGCAGACTGTCCTTCCGCGCGCCAGCAACATGCCGTGTGAGTTGCTTCCGACCGAGCCGAGTTCTTTTTGTATTTTATCTAAGGCATATTGTAAAGACCCGACCCAAAAGGGTTCTAAAATGGGCCTTTACCTCTATGCATGCATCCAAAAGTTAAAGACAATATGCAGGAATGGTTTTCGGATTCTAAGTGAATACTAAGACATACAAACATCCATTTAAACAGTCAATATAAAATTACTGAAACCTGTCCCTGTTTCCAAGCACCTGTTCCAAGACAAATACATTTCCAAAACTCACTATGATCAGAGATTTATTTAAAACATTCAAAACTTTCCAATAGTTACAACAGTGCTAGAATCCGGAAAAGCAGTCAGAAAACATCCTAGGGCTCCGTGCCCATCTACATGCATTTAGAGGAAAATAAAGCATAAAGAATCATAGACATAAAATTCAGAGTTCGACAACTGGTTTCCATGATCACAGCTCCTTCTTTAGCCATCCTGTCTCGCACCTTGGTTACTTGTGGAAAACCACATAATAAGGGTGAGTAACGAATTACTCAGTAAGAATCCCCAACCGGGGTACAATACGATATAACTGGTCATCTAGCAGAAAGTATGCAAGCTATGAATATAAACATAGAAGAGAGCACATAGCTTAAATCCACACTTAAACTTCAGAAGCCATCTCAGGGTCTTACTCCTGAAAATCCACCACACGATACGATCCTATACGAGAAACAAGTCTCGGCCTCAGCCTGTCTACTGTCGATACGAAAGGTGCACTGAACTCAAGATCCTGAGGAGCTCTCCGGTCGGCGCTGTAATGAGCGTGTGCGGGCACCGCATGCTACTGCAAACCATGGGGGGTGCCGGGTCTAGTGGCAAGCTGCCCAGGTCTAGTCACCATGCCTAACTAATCTCTGGATCGGTGTCACTGACATAGGGGTGTGAGACCTGGACACGTGAACTATGTCAGCCTGAACCACCGCACTTGAGGCTAAGGAACCGATCATGGTAGGCTTACACCAGGAAACGGACCTTTCCCTAACAGGTGGCAATTAAGGGCTACTGCCAAACACGCTGAGGACGTGCCGACTGCCAGGGACAAGGCAATGCCTAGTCATCAGCCCGACTGTTGGGGCATTTAACAGTCTGCCACCCTCACCCAAGATTGCACTGGGTTGCCGTTAGGGTTAGCTAAACCCTAACGGTGGATCAGGGACGGAGTACTGCCTTGTACGTCCCTGTCGTGGATGCAAGTTACGTTATGCATCCTTGCCCGGATGATGCTACCTATCTAAACTCTAAACTATAGCATAAACAGCAAACATTCCAAAACGTGCTTAATAGAAACAACGAACCAAGCATGGTACTACGAAGCAAGAACAGATATCGAGCATGCTAGAACAGGACAACCTAGCATGGAACTAACAGGAGAAACAATACGAGATTCTTGCCAGTCAGAATTCAGAACAGAGCACCTATCCACTAACATGCTGATAAACATAAACAAGCAAACAAAAGACAATCACATATTATATCGTAGGGCCCACACAACTCCGGTAAGAAATCCTTACCTTGGTCGGGAGGCAACTACACATAAGAATCCTAAGCTGCGATCGATCCCGAGCTAGCTAATGAGAACTTAACAAGCACAACAATATCACAATCTATAGGCCTAAATATAATAAAACAAATAGGGCTCGGCTCGGGAGGAACTCACACGGCACGGCTGACACGCGGACGGACAGGCGAGACGCGGGCGCGATCGGGCGCGCTTGCTGACGCGACAAAGCGACGCGCCTGGCCGAGTGACGTCGTCGCTGGACGTCTGGGCATCTAGGCGATGTGATCCGATCGTTAGATGGGCGAAGGCCGCTCTACCGGGCGTCTTCATTGGCGGCGATGGGCCTCGTAGGGTCTTCCGGGCGGGGGCCTCGCCGCTCGGCAGGTCGCACAACACCAACAAATCTCACCTCTTCTTCACTCGGCCAGCAAGAACACACCAAACGGAAGAAGAAGAAGAAGAAGAAGAGATCGAGACACTTACCCGGGATGACGAACGGACGAAGGAGCTGCTTGGGGAGAGAGCTTAGGCGGCTATGGGTGTTTTGGAGAAGCAAACACAATCAACCCTGTTTTCCCTTATTTTAATCAAATGAACCAAAACCCCAAAGAACCAAGGCTAACCAAGACATGCCTCAGAAAGAGCAACAAGATATCCCAATAGCTCAATTGGCACGCAACCCAACAGACTTCTCGAAGACCCGGGTTCTAACCCCAACAACAGCACAAATACTTCTCATTTTTACTTTTGCATCTCACCATGCCCAAACACATCCACAAAGTATCAAAATCCTACTTAAGTCCACCAATAATTTTAAAAACTTAAAAAGACATAAACGGCCCTGATGGCCCGACCAAATTACCAAAATACCCCTAGGGCATACCTGAAAGACCGGGATGAAAACCTGGGCCGTTACAACTATAGGTTGTGATGTTTGTTGTTTGTTTGTTAGGTTCCCGATAGCTAGCTCGGGTTCCGTTGCAGCTTAGGATCTTCTTGTGTGTTGTTTGCCTTGAGACCTGTGTGAGGATTTCTACCGGAGTTGTGTGGGCCCTGCGATATTAACTGTGATTGTTGTTTGTATGTATGTTTATGTTTATCAGCATGTTAGTGGATAGGTGCTCTGTTCTGAATTTTGACTGGCATGATTCTCGTGTTATTTCTCATGTTAGTTCCATGCTAAGTTGTTTTATTCTGGCATGTTCGTTATCTGTTCTTGCTTCGTAGTATCATGCTAGGTTCATCGATTCTGCTGAGTATGTGATAGTAGGTTTGCTATTAGCTGTTTCTAGCTTAGAGTTCTGATAGGTAGCACCATCCGGGCGAGGATGCATAATGTAACTTGCATCCGTGGAAGGGACGTGTGAGGCAATACTCCGGCCTTGATCCGTCGTTAGGGTTTAGCTAACCCTAACGGCAGCCCAGTGCAATCTTGGGTGAGGGTGGCAGACTGTTAAATGCCCCAACGGTCGGGGGAATGATGAGGCATTTCTTTGTCCCCGACAGTCGACACGACCTCAGCGTGTCGGCAGTAGCCCTTGATTGCCACCTGATAGGGCAAGGACCAGTTCTTGGTGTAAACCTACCACGGTCGGTTTCTTAGCCTCAAGTGCGGTGGTACAGGCTGACATAGTCATAGTGTCTTGGTCTCACACCACTATGTTCAGTGACCCCGATCCAGAGATTCTTTTAGGCATGCATCGACCAGTGGCAAGATGCTCTAGAGACCCGGCACCTCCCCTGGTTTGTAATAAAGATGCGGTGCTCGCGCACACGCCATTACAAAGACCGATCGGAGAGCTCCTCAGGATCTTGAGTTGAGTGCACCTTTCGTATCGACAGTAGTAGGAAAGCTGAGGTCGAGATTAGGTTCTCGTAGAGTATCGAGATTCTTGTAGTTGTCCGGAGTAAGACCGTAAGATGGCATCCGTGGCATTTATGTATGGATTAAAGTGATGTGCCCTCTTCTGTGTTGTATTCATAGCTTGCATACTTTCTGCAAGATGACTAGTTGTATCGTATTGCACCCCGATTGGGGATTCTTACTGAGTAATTCGTTACTCACCCTTATTTTGTGGTTTGCCACAGGTAATCAGGGTGCTAGACAGGATGGCTGAAGGAGGAGCTGCGGATCATGGAATAATTGTTGTCTTTAAACTCTGAGTTTATATTTATGTTTCTAGTTTGTCCTCTGAATGCATGTAGTTGGGCATGGAGCCCGTAGGATGTTTTCTGATTATTTCTGGATTCTGACACTATTGTAAATTGTTTGGGGTTTTGATGTTTTGAATAAATCTCTGATCAGAGTATGTTTTAAACTACTTTTAGCTGGAATAGGTGCTTGGAAACAGGGACAGGTTTCAGGACATTTTATATTGGATTATTTCATGAGTGTTTAAAGGTTTTTATTTTCATTCAGAATCTGGAAAGCAATCTTGCATATTATTTTTTAAGTTAAAAAAAAAAACATGCATTGAGGTAAAGGCCTAGTTTAAGACCTCTTTCGGGTCGGGTCTTTACAATGTCCCACCTGTATCAGAACCAATCCTTATACTCTGACCTGCTGCTCTCGAACCTCCTCTTCCTGCGCGGGTAATTGGCATGCTGCCGATCTACACCCAAACCAACAACGAGTCAGAACCTGCTCGTCTCCACTCTACAACACTAAACAAGGCATACATCAGATGAAAAGTATTGTAAATTCTTAACCGTTTTCTAAAACAGTAAACTTAGGCGTAAAGGATGACTGTCGGAGGGATGATGATCATGGAAAAACGACCTACAACAAAAGGTTAGTCTACAGAATCTATGACTCTAAGCTCTAATACCAACTGTAAAGACCCGACCCGAAATAGGTCCTAACCTAGGCATTTACCTCAATGCATGCATTTAAAATTCAAATATAATATGCAAGATTGTTATCCAGATTCTGGGAAAAACTAAAAACTTGTAACCATTCATTTTAACAAACAATCATTAAGCGTCCTGGAACCTGTCCCTGTTTCCAAGAACCTGTTCCAAGCTAAATACAATTTAAAACATACTCTGATCAGAGATTTATTCAAAACATTCAGAACCCAAACAGTTTACAAACAGTGCCAGAATCCTGATTCAATCAGAAAACATCCTAAGGGCTCCGTGCCCAACTACATGCATTCATAGGAAAAACAAAGACATAAACATAAACTCAGAGTTAAAAGACAGCAGGTTTCCATGATCAGCAGCTCCTCCTTCAGCCATCCTGTCTCGCGCCCTGATTACCTGTGGAAAACCATAAAATAAGGGTGAGTAATGAATTACCCAGTAAGAATCCCCAACCGGGGTACAATACGATATAACTGGTCATCTAGCAGAAAGTATGCAAGCTATGAATACAACAAAAAAGAAAGCATATCACTTTAATCCATACCTAAATACCACGCATGCCATCATAGGGTCTTACTCCGAAAAACTAAAATGAATCTTGATACTCTACAAGAAACTAATCTCGGCCTCAGCTTTCCTACTACTGACGATACGAAAGGTGCTTTAACCTCAAGATCCCGAGGAGCTCTCCAATCTGCGCTGTAATGAGCGTGTGCGTGCACCGCATGCTGCTGCAAACAAGGGAGGTGCTGGGTCTAGGGCATGCTGCCCTTGTCCAGTACGCATGCCTAAAAAAATCTCTGGATCGGTGTCACTGAACATTGTGGTGTGAGACTAGGACACTATGACTATGTCAGCCTGTACCACCGCACCTGAGGTTAAGAAACCGGCCGTGGTAGGCTTACACCAGGAACCGATCCTTGCCCTATCAGGTGGCAATCAAGGGCTACTACCGACACGCTGAGGTCGTGTCGACTGTCGGGGACAAGGCAATGCCTCGTCATTCCCCCGACCATTGGGGCATTTAACAGTCTTCCACCCTCAACCAAGATTGCCCTGGACTGTCGTTAAGGTTAGTTAAACCCTAACGACGGATCAGGGATGGAGTACTACCTCGCAGGTCCCTGCCACGGATGCAAGTTATGTTATGCATCCTCGCCCGGATGATGCTACCTATCAGAACTCTAAGGTATAAACAGCTAACAGCAAACATACTAACACATGCTCAGTAGAAACAATGAACCTAACATGATAGTACGAAGCTAGAACAGATAACAAACATGCCAGAATAGAAAAACCTAGCATGGAACTATCATAAGAAATAACACGAGAATCATGCCAGTCGGAATTCAGAACAGAGCACCTATCCACTAACATGCTGATAAACATAAACATACATACAATCAACAATCACAGAAAATATTGCATGGCCCACACAACTCCGGTAAGAAATCCTTACCTGGGTTGGAAGGCAAACAACACACAAGAAGGATCTTAAGCTGCAACCAAACCCGAGCTAGCTATCGGAAACCTAACAAACAACAGCAAACATCACAATCTATATGCCTTATGTAAAATACAACCAAAACTCGGCTTGGTTAGAAGCAACTCACACGGCACTGGGCTGGCGCGCAGACGGACAAGTTGCAAGCACAAGGCTCGAAGACGTGCAGCTGGGCGTGAGCGGAAAGGCTCGACAGGGCGTGCGGCACGACTGCCAGGAGAGCGGCGATGGGGCATGCGGCAGGGCAGCGTGCGGCACGGTCTAGGCTCGAGGGAGCTGCATGGCGAGGGCGTGCGTCGTGCAACTCGGTAGCTGGTTGTGCGAAGGGCTGCTTGGGCGACAGGGGTTATGCTCGCGTGCCTGCGGGCGATGGGCGAATTCTAGGGCTGGTCTTGCAGCTGCGATGCGGCTCGGCAGGGGATACGGTGGCACTGCTGCATGGCTGGTGACGATGACTCTGCTACAGACTGGGCATCGACGCGACGGGCTGCTCGACTGGGCGGCGACGGCGCTGCAAAGGGGCTGCTCTTGGCTGCAGTACACCATGACAAAGCAACCCACAAAACATCCACAAAAAAAACCCTTTAGCCAATGGATCGGCAACAACAACAAGAAGGAGAATCGAGGCACAACGAAACACTTACCCGGGTTGATCGATCGAAGCTCTCGGGAGGAAAAGGCACGACAAGAAGGAGCTTGGAGAAGTGGAATGTGGCAAGGGAAATTGGGAAGGAGAAAAGAGAAAAAACCTATTTCTTTTCTTTTTAATCAAACTCACTTAAGTCCCGAAAACCAAGGCAACTATGATAACCTATGGAATGAGTATCAATAACTGCCTAAAGCTCATCTAGCAAGGCCCCTTTGCTAACTAGCCAGGCCACCCTGGTTCAAACCCCAGCTGGTGAATTTTTATTCTGGCAAAATTCTTATTTTTATTTTTTGCAACCCTCAACACCCAAACTCAACCAGAATGCATCCAAACCCCTATTGCACATCCGAGAACATAAACATCTGAGAAGACAGAAACAGCCCTAACGGCCCGAGCAAATTACCAAAATACCCTTGGGACATACCTGGAAGACCGGGATGAAAACCTAGGCCGTTACACTGATCTACAGTAGTGCAGAGCCCTAGGCACTCAGCTGTAGCAGCCTGTAACACCAACCTGAAGCTAAGAACTGTCTTCGGACAGGCTTGCACCCTTGACGGGTTCCACTCTTTCCGGTTACAAACTTGGCTTGTCGGGGGAGGAGACAAAGTACGTTATGCCTCTCACTGATCCCGACCTGTGGGGACAAGATACGTTATGCCCGCTCTCAGCCTCTGGAAGACTAATCTATCTAACTATCTAACGGTGCATAACAGATATCACTAGTATTTGAACATGCTTATCAAGGATATAAGTACAACCTAGCATGATACTATGAATGAAAACAGGGAACTCAGAACATGCTGGAAGAACAAACCTTGCATGGCACTAACATGTAGAAATAGGGCAAACATGCTAGCAGAGATAAACAGTGAAACAATCCTATCCTTTACATGCTTATAGCAAACAACATATATATATAAGATGCAATCAAAACATATCGTAGAGTCCACACAACCCTGGTAAGAGATCTTTACCTGGAACAAGCAGAAATACAAACAATAAAGTGCTCCTTGAGCTGGAGTGTCTCACAACCTAAAAGCATAAACATACACATTCAATCTAACTAGCTAACACTTAACTAAGCACTAATTCTAGAAGCAAGGGAACTAAGAGATTACCCCTATTTGCCCTAGTGCTCTCGGCCACAACACTTCCACACTTGATCTTGGCTAGGGCAACATGTAAAGACCCAACCCGAAATGCGGTCCTAAACCTAGGTCTTTACTTAGCATGCATGTGAAAAGTATAAATGACACAACCAGCAGTTGAATTTAAAAACTTTTCAAACATAAAGAGTGGAAAACATTTAAATCAAACCAAATAATTCTTAAGCAAATCCATGCAATTTAAAACCAGTGACTGATCAGTACCTTTCTTAAAAACATAAAAGATAGTTCGAACAACAATAAATAAGTTTTCCCTACGGACTCATGTCCAACTACATGCTGAATTCAAAAATGTAAATAAAGACACGACAGAGTGTCAGCAGCATCCATGATCTCCCAGCTCCCTCCACTAGCCGCCTTGTCTTTGTCCCAAGTTACTCGGTGGAAAAACCACGATGGGTGAGTACAAACATACTCAGTAAGAATCCCCGACTGGGGTACGATACGATGCAGTCAATCATCTAGCAACCTAGTACACATATAAACAGATATCAACACAGATCTTAACTCAACGAGCTGACAAGGAAGAATCCAGAGTCCTCAGAAGTCTCCTACTTCTAGCCTACTGATTGGTTCTCATAACCAATCTCGGGACATCTCCGAGGGTCTTTCTCCCTCTGCCACTTGATCAGCTCAAAAACCAATCCCAATGGGTGTCCTCAAGGGCTTCTTGCCTTCGCTAGCAAAACTGGACTAACAGGAGAGTAGCCGAAGTTTGGCTCTAAACTGGAACGAAACTAGTGTACTCAAGAACATTAGCCCGGGGAACGAAACTACACGGGCCAGGTACGAATGCCTAAAGACTCAGAAGAGGTGTCACTGAACACAGAAGTGCGAGCCCCTCGACACTCATCTGTAACAGCCTGTACCACCGACCTGAAGCTAAGAACCGGCCAAGGTAGGTTTGCACCATTTGCAGGGTTCTGTTCTAGCAGGCTACAAACTAGGCTTATGCCGATGTGGTAGCTAAATCCACATCGGCTGCCGGGGGGAAGCAATGTAAGTTATGCTTCGCTCTAACTCCCGACCCGTGGTGTAAAGACCCTACCCGAAAAGAGGTCCTAAACTAGGCCTTTACCCCAATGCATGCTTTAAAACTTAAACCAATATGCAAGATCATTTCCAGATTGTGAAAGAAAAACAAAAATTGAAAACATCCATTCATAAATCAAATGTAAAACATCTTGGAACCTGTCCCTGTTTCCAAGCACCTGTTCCAAGCTAAAAGCATTTTAAAAAATACTCTGACCAGAGATTTATTCAAATCATTCAAAACCCCTAACAGTTACAACAGTGTCAGAATCCAGAAAACAATCAAAAAACATCCTAAGGGCTCCGTGCCCAACTACATGCATTCAGAGGACAACAAAACATAAAACATAAACTCAAAGATTTAAAACAGCTGGTTTCCATGATCAGCAGGTCCTCCTTCAGCCATTATGTCTCGCACCCTGATTACCTGTGGAAAGCCACAAAATAAGGGTGAGTAACGAATTACTCAGTAAGAATCCCCAATCGGGGTACAATACGATATAACTGGTCATCTAGCAAAAAGTATGCGAGCTATGAATATAAACACCAAAGAGAGCACATCACTTTAATCCATACATAATTACCACGGATGCCATCTTACGGTCTTACTCCAGAAATCTACAACGCATCTCAATACTCTACGAGAAACTAAACTCGGCCTCAGCTTTCCTACTACTGTCGATACGAAAGGTGCATTGTACTCAAGATCCCGAGGAGCTCTCTAGTAGGCGTTGTAATGAGTGTGCGCGCGCACCGCATGCTGCTGCAAACCAGGGAGGTGCTGGGTCTAGGGCATGCTGCCCTAGTCCAGTACGCATGCCTAAATAATCTCTGGATCGATGTCACTGAACATGGTGGTGTGAGACCAGGACACTTTGACTATGTCAGCCTGTACCACCACACCTAAGGCTAAGAAACCGGTCGTGGTAGGCTTACACCAGGAATCGGTCCTTGCCCTATCAGGTGGCAATCAAGGGCTACTACCGACACGCTGAGGTCGTGTCGACTTCCGGGGACAAGGCAATGCCTCATCATTCCCCCAACCGTTGGGGCATTTAACAGTCTGCCACCCTCACCCAAGATTGCACTGGGCAGCCGTTAAGGTTAGCTAAACTGTAAAGACCCGACCTAAAAGGGGCTCTAAATGGGCCTTTACCCCAATGCATGCATTCAAAGTAAGGACAATATACAAATATGATTTCGGATTCCAATTAAAATTAAAACATTCAGCATTCAAACAGAAATCAATACAGTTTACTAAAACCTGTCCCTGTCTCCAAGCACCTGTTTCAAGACAAATACATTTCAAAAAGTTTACTCTGATCAGAGATTTATTAAAATCATTCAAAACCTTCTGAGATACAACAATGCTGGAATCCACAAAAACATTGGGAAAACATCCTAGGGCTCCCTGCCCGACTACATGCATTCAGGGGAAATAAAAAGACAAGAGTCATAATATAAAAGGTCAGAGATGACAACAGGTTCCCATGATCACAGCTCCTCCTTTAGCCATCCTGTCTCGCACCTTGGTTACTTGTGGAAAACAACAAAATAAAGGTGAGTAACGAATTACTCAGTAAGAATCCCCAACCGGGGTACAATACGATATACAGGGTCATCTAGCCGAAAGATATGCAAGCTATGAATATAAACACAAAATAGAGAACATAGCTTAAGTCCACACTTGGACCTCGGATGCCAACTCAGGGTCTTAGTCCGGAATAATCCACCACACAATACGCCCTATACGAGAAACAAGTCTCGACCTCTCACATCTCATCATCAATACGAAAGGTGCACTAGCTCAAGATCCCGAGGAGCTCTCCGGCCGGCGCTGTAATGAGCGTAAGCGCGCACCGCATGCCACTGCGACACTGGGGTGCCGGGTCTAGTGGCAAGCCGCCCAGTCCAGCCACCATGCCTAACTAAATCTCGAATCGGTGTCACCGACATAGGTGTGTGAGACCTGGACACGTGAACTATGTCAGCCTGTACCACCGCACCTGAGGCTAAGGAACCGATCGTGGTAGGCTTACACCAGGAAGCGGTCCTTGCCTTAACAGGTGGCAATCAAGAGCTGCGGCGAACACGCTGAGGACGTGCCGACTGCCGGGGAAGAGGCAATGCCAAGTCATCATCCCGACCATTGGGGCATTTAACAGTCTGCCACCCTCACCCAAGATTGCAGGGCCAGCCATTAGGGTTAGCTAAACCCTAACGGGATCAGGGACGGAGTACCGTCTCGTACGTCCTTGTCGTGGATGCAAGTTACGTTATGCATCCGGCCCGAATGATGCTACCTACCTGAACTCTAACCTATAATATCAACAGCAAACAATCCAATACAATCCAATACGTGCTCAACAGATACAAGGAACCTAGCATGATACTACGAAGCAAGAATGTATACGAGCATGCCGAGCGGAACAACCTAGCATGGACTAACATGAGAAACAACATAAGAAATCATGCGGTCGGGAATTGACAGAGCACCTATCACTAAACATCTTTGATAAACACAAACAAGCATACAAACAAAGATCACATAATATATCGCAGGGCCCACACAACACCGGTAAGAAATCCTTACCTAGCTTGGAGGCAACTACACACAAAATCCTAAGCTGCGATCGAACCTGAGCTAGCTACCGAGAACCTAACAAACACAATAATAATCACAATCCATAGGCCTAAATATAATAAAAATAAACAAGGCTCGGCCGGAGCAACTCACGCGCGCGCGCGACACGCGGACGGCAGCAAAGACGACGAGGTCGTATTCTTCGGGCGCTGTGGGCACAGAGGCTACACGCTGGACAGGCTCTGAGGCGCGGGCTGCGCGGGACGGATGCGTAGAGGAGCGCGGCAATGTACGTGACGGCGACACTGGCGGCCGCGACGGGCGATCCGGGAGGTTGTGACGGGTGGTGTGCGCGCGATGAGCAATCGCAGCGCGGCGCACGGCGGGTGGGTCAAAAGCGATAGGGTGTTTGGGCGATCTGGGCGGCCTGGGCTGCGATCTAGGGCTGTTTGGGCGTCGGGCAACTTTCGCTTTGGCGCGCTAGCTTGGCCGCTCCACTTTGCGCCGGACGGGGACGACGCATGAACTACGGGGCTGCAAGGGGAGAAGGAGCTCGGCTTAGGAGCTAGGGAGAAAAAGGTTGGGCGGCCATGGAGTTTGGAGAAGAAGACCCAAAACCCTATTTTCTCTTCTTTTAAACAAATGCACCAAAACTCTAAAGATCCAAGGGTAACTAAGATATGACGCGGAAAGAGTAATAATAACACCTGGTCGCTCACTTGGCAAGGCTCTCCTCTAGCACACAAGGCCACCCTGGCTCGAACCCCGGCTGCAACACAATTTTCCTTTATTTTAACTTTTGCATCTATCCTTGCTCAAACCCATTCACAAAGCCTAAAAAACCTACATAAACCCATCCAATAATTTTAGCAACTGGAAAAAGACATAAACGGCCCGACCAAATTACCAAAATACCCCTAGGGCATACCTGGAAGACGGGGATGAAAACCTGGGCGGTTACATAAACCCTAACGACGGATCAGGGACGGAGTACTGCCTCGCACGTCCCTGCACGGATGCAAGTTACGTTATGGATCCTCACCCGGATGATGCTACCTATCAGAACTCTAAGCTAACAGATAACATCAAACATTCCATTACGTGCTCAGCAGAAACAATGAACCTAGCATGATACGACGGAGCAAGAACAGATAACGAACATGCCAAAACAGAACAACCTAGCATGGAACTAACATGAGAAATAACACGAGATATCATGCCAGTCGGAATTCAGAACAGAACACCTATCCGCTAACATGCTGATAAACATAAGCATACATACAATCAACAATCACAGAATATATCGTAGGGCCCACACAACTTCAGTAAGAAATGCTTACCTGGGTCGGAAGGCAACAACACACAAGGATCCTATGCAGCAATCGAACCCGAACTAGCTATCGGGAACCTAACAAACAACAACAAATATCACAACCTATAGGCCTTGAATAAAAATACAAACAGCTCTCGGCTCGGTCGGGAGCAACTCACACTGCACAGGGCTGGCGCGCGCAGGCGGGGCTGCAATCGGCTGGGCAATCGGCGCTAGGGCTGCACGGCTGGGCTATCGGCGCTGCAGGCTAGGCGATCGAGATAGGCATGGCTGCAATCTGGCTGGCGATGCGCTGCTAGTTTGCTCGGCTGGCTGCATCAAACACAAAACTTCACCATCAAACCAATCCCTTCTCTCGGCCAGCAAGGTCAAGACCAAAAAGAAACCAACAACAACCCTCTTACCAATGGATCGGCAACCAACAACAAGAAGGAGAGATCGAGAACGCTTACCCAGGGCGAACGAACGATGGAGCTCTCAGGAGAAGGCGCACGTAAGGAAGCTTGAGAGAAGATGGTGGATGGCAAGGGATTTGGAGGAAGAAAAAGATGAATAAACCTATTTCTTTTCTCTTTTAATCAAATTCCCTAAATCCCTAAAACCAAGGCAAACCAAGGTATACTTCGGAATGAGCAACAAAACAATCGGTGGCCCAATTGGCAGGACCACACCACTGACTCCTTGGCCACCCGGGCTCGAATCTTAGCTGATGCACTTTTAATCCTGAATTTTATTTTTTCATCTCTCCATACCCGAACTCATCCAGAAAGCAACCAAACCCTACATTTGACCAACCAAGAATATTAACAGCTGAAAAAGAAAGAAACGGCCCTAACGACCAGACCAAATTACCAAAATACCCTTAGGACATATCTGGAAGACCGGGATGAAAACCTGGGTCGTTACACGTGGGGACAACGTACGTTATGTCCACTTTCAGCCTCTAGATGATGACAAACCCTACTGTTCTAACTACGAGTACAGAATAATTGATTCCTGGCTAAACATACATATACAACATCAATCACACATAACCTAGCATGATACTACCAACTTAAAGCAGGAACCATAAGCATGCTGGAGAACAAACCTAGCATGGCACTAACATGTACAAAAGGCAAACATGCTAGCAGGAAATCAAACATAAGTTGTCCTATCGACTAACATGCTCATAAAAGTAAACAGGCATACAAGGCACAATAAAGAAAACATCGCAGGGTCCACACAACCCTGGTAAGGAATCCTTACCTGGAAACAAGCAGAAAATAACTATAATGCTCCTTGAGCTGCAGAAATACACAACCTAGAAAAACAACCAAAATACATTAACATCTAAACTAGCTAACCCTATCTCCAAACCAAGCGAAACAAGAGCCGGGAAACTACCTAGCTGGTCTCACAAGCTCTCGGCCAAGCTTGGCTTTTGGCCTTCACACATAACAACTTCCCGGAACTTTCTCGGCTTCACCTCAACAGGAAAGAACACAAGTTAGCTAACCGGGGAAGCAAACCTCACACTCCTAAACACACCATCAAGCTCTCGGCTAGGATGGGAAATTTTACCTCAGGATTGCATTTTGCTTGGCTATTGCTCACGGCTTCTAGGGTTAGTTGCGGGAACTCTTTCGGCTTCGATCGGAGCTTGCAAAACAAAGGAGAAGCACTTAGAAAACCACCAACCAACAACCAAAGGTTCTCGGCCAAGGAAAGGAAACACTTACCACAAGATGTTTCAGTTGCAAGGAAAGCTAGGGAATTGATTGGGTAACAATGGGGATGAACAAGGATGAAGGCTTGGCTCTTTGCAAGATGAATCATCAACTTCGCCAACCCCAAACTCCTCCTACCTCTCGACTATAAGCTAGGGAAATGAGTTCTTGCTTGGTTAGGGTTTGCGCAATCAACAAGGGAAAAGACTTCGGTAAGGAGAAGAAGGAAAAAGAAAGGAAAACTCACCTCTCGGCCTTAGTTCTTGAATTGGTTGGTGGCTACACCAAGAGAGGAATCAAGAAGGCAATCCGGCACTCTCTAAGAAAGGGAACTCAAGGCTCAGCAACTCCAAGAAACACCCAAGAGGGTCCCGGCTACAAGGAAACACCAACTACTTGATTAGGGTTTGGCCAAACATCAAAGAAAAACCATTCGGCTTTGACGAGAAGAAGGAGAAGAGGACCTTACATGATTCTTGACCTTACTTCTTGATTCTTGATTCTTGATGGAACGGCAAGGAGATGGGGAAGGAGGAGCAAGAATTTGGCAAGAGAGAGAGAGAGAGAGAGAGAGAGAGAGAGAGAGAGAGAGAGAGAGAGAGAGAGAGAATTAGGCAACCAAAGGGGAATGATTTCCCTTTTCTTTTCTTTTTCTAATTTAATTAGGTTTGGCGACAAAAGCCCTCCCCAGGTCTTTCCCCCTTCGAGTCCCAACTGAAGCATTCTTTTCTCTTTATTAAAACTCATTTAAACCAAGCTTCCAAATCACCATTAGGTCAAGGGTTCATATCCCAATGGAAGCACTTTAATTTACTTTAGTTTTGCTAATAACCAAACTACCTCCAAGCTTCTGAACAACTAGCACAAACTTCTTGGGTCTTGCCACCAACATAGTCAAGCCTTGACAAAGGGCAGGAAAGACCCTGGAATCCTGAAAATCCACAAACCCTGACCGGGGAGCAAAAAGACCAAAATACCCCTAAGGGTTAAAATAGCTTTAACTGCCCAACCGAATAACCGAATAATGAACCGGAAGCACCTGGGAAACCGGAATAGAAAACTGGACCGTTACACAACACAACAAGCACAACCAAGTTAGGTCCCATGTCCATGAAGCAAGCAAACACACTCCCAACTATCATGAAGCTCTCGGCCACACACCCCCATTGGGGCTTTTGGCCCAACCAACACACACACAACCAAAATCACACACTTACCAACTCACCTAATGAAGATTCGGCAATGATCCCCAAATGGACTAGGTGTCTCGGCCAAAGGAGGTGCACAGCAAAGTTGGCTCGGCTAGGGCTTGGATCTTGTACAAGGATGAAGAACAAGTTAGATCTATCCCATCTACAACTCAACCACAACAAAAACACAATCAATCTTACCTTGAAGCTCTCGGCAATGGAGGTTGGAAGGAGAGTGCTCTCAGATCTCAATCAAACTATGAGAACAAACAAGATCTCCTCCACCCAAGCAAGCTTCTCGGATCTACAAGAAGAGAAGAGGGAAAAAACAACCTCTCTTGCTTAAGGCTAGTCTCGGCCATGGCAAGGAGAGAAGAAAAGAGAAGAGCTTGCAAACTTACCTTGGAACAACAACCGAGAGGGAAAGCTAAGGAGCAACACTTGAAGATCTTGAGAATGGAAGCAATGGAGATGGAGAGAAATGGAGCTTGAAGTTTCGGCCAAGAGGAAGGAAATGAGGGAGTGTGGGTCGACCAAGGGGAGAGGGAAGGAGAAAATGATGAAGCCCTAGTGTATTTTCCCTATTTTTCAATAATAAAATGCTTGCAAAAATCCCACATTCAAATCCCACCAAGCACACTTTTTAAAACTCATTTTAATTTCTCTACAAATGGCTCAAACTCAACTCCGAAGCCACCATGGTTCGAATCCTAGCTCCAACACTTATATTTTTATTTTTCTTCTTTACCCGGGAAGGCCTCCAAACTTTCCATAAATGGAACTTTTGCCCTAGAACTTGAAATCGAAGAATAAGCTGAAGTCCACCAACTCATAAACATTCCTGAAGCCCTTTCTTACTGCAAAACTGTCTCGGGAAGGCAAAATGACCAAAATACCCCTACAGGACAAAATGACCAAAATGTCCCTGGAAGCACAAAAAGCCTTAACAGCCCAACCAACTCACTGAAGGAATATCCGAATAAACCTGGAGAACCGGAAGTAAATCTTGGGCTATTACAGTATTCCCTCCTTTAAAAGACTTTCGACCCCGAAAGTCCTAAGATTGGAACAACTCAGGATAATGTGTCCTCATCTCATGTAACGGCCTAGTTTTCTATTTCGGTTTCCCAGGTGTTTCCGGTTCATTATTCGGATGTTCGGATGGGTCGTTAGTGCTATTTTAACCCTTAGGGGCATTTTGGTCTTTTTGTTGTTGGTTGGTTGTTGTTGGTTGTAGGACCCAAGAAGTTTGGGCTAGTTGTTTGGAAGTTTGGAGGTGTTTTGGTAATTAGCAAAATTATTGTTAATTAGAGTGCTTCCTTTGGGAATTGAACCCTTGACCTAACGGTGATTAGGAGGCTTGATTTAAATGGGTTTTATTAAATAGAAAAGAATGCGTCAGCTAGGACTCGAAGGAGGAAAGCCTTGGGAAGGGATTTTGGACCGCCCAAAGCCTATTTAATTTAGGAAAAAGGAAAAGAAAAGAGAAAAACCCTTATTCTTTCCCCTTCTCTCGCTCTCTCTCCTTGCCGACCTCACCAAGAAACCCAATCGAACCACACCGAGCCACCAGCAGCAGCCCAGACGCTCCAAAACCACCCCTGCCTGTCGCACAGCCAGCCGAGCAGCCCAGATGCCCCAGCACAGCCTCTGCATCGCACCCCGACGCCCCGCCAGCCTGCTCATGTCGCGCCCAGTCCGTGTCGCCGTGCCGAGCCCGCGCGTTGCACAACCCGTCGCCCAAAGACTGGGCCAGCGCGCCACGCCGGGCGTCTCCGTCAGATCTGCGGCGCAGCGCGCGCGCGGGCCGCGCCACATGCCGCGCGTCTGCGCGCCCGTGTCGTCGTCGTGCAGCGCCCGATCCCCTCGCAGCGCCCGGTGCCCGATCTGCTCGCTCGCAGCTCGCGCACGCCCCGCCGCCCACTTGCCGCTGAGAGCCTGTTTTGCTGAGATAGATGGGACTGAGACATAGTGCCTTCTCGGTTGGTAATTCCTGAGCCACCACTCTTTTGGACCTTAAGATGTTAGTTGTTGGTTGCTTAATTAGGATGATTTTTATTGTTTGCTTAGGTTTCTCGGGTTCATTTAGAAGCTCGAGGGTTGCTTGTTGGTTGAAGTAGTTAGTTCTGCTTGTTTCCAGGTAAGGATTTCTTACCGTGGTTGTGTGGACCCTGCGATGCTTTCAGGATTGTGCTTTGTATGCTTGGTTACTGTTATGAGCATGTTAGCTACACATTCAATCTAACTAGCTATACACTTAACTAAGCACTAATTCTAGAAGCAAGGGAACCAAGAGATTACCCCTACTTACCCTAGTTCTTTTTTTTTCAAAACAACCAAAAGCCACCATTTGTCACTCATCCAAAACTCCACATGTCAACTTCTAAATAGGTGACGATATACACTCAGCTGCCACGTCACCGTCTCGGGATTTTATCGTTCAAACTTGTTTTGTCAATAACTTCTTCGTTTCAACTCCGATTTGAGTAATTCAAATTGCGTTGGAATCCTTGTTTCGAGCACTACACTGTTGACATCTTAAAACATCAAAATTATTAGTAAATAATATCAGGTTTGTTATCATCAAAATATTAATTAATTAATTAATTAAAATTAATTAATTTGAGATAGGGCCAAAAAGCCAACAATCTCACCCTTTTTGATGATGACAAACAACTAAAGAAAAATCACTTGAAAACCATAAGAATCAATTTGAGTACATGTGTCCAATAATATCATCATAAAGTTAACATTAATTCTCCCCCTAAATTAATGCATCAATAATCAATAATAATAAGATATGTTACAAACATTTCAAATAAATTTTTCAAAGAACTTCTCCCCCTTTGTAATCATAAAAAAGAAATAAGATATAAAAGCTCCACCTAAATATAAGAATACTTCCTCTACCAACATGATTACATACTTTTCAAAATAGCTCCCCCTAACAATATGCCTTAAAGCAAAATATAAATTTAAGAGGCATCACAACGAATAATACCAAGCTCGAGCCTATTTTTGCAAAAATTCTCTTCATTCAAAGGCTTGGTAAAAATATCCGCTAATTGATTATTAGAGCTCGCAAAATAAAGTATAATATGACCATTTTGCACATGCTCTCTAATAAAGTGATGTCTAATATCAATATGATTAGTTCTTGAATGATGTATAGGATTTTTGGTCAAATTTATAGCACTAGTATTATCACAAAATATTGGCACATTATCAAATTTTAAACCAAAATCACATAATGTTTGTTTCATCCAAAGAATTTGAGCACAACAACTAGCAACCGCAATATATTCCGCTTCGGTAGTAGATAAGGCAACCGAATTTTGCTTTTTGCTAAACCAAGATACTAAGGAACTTCCAAGAAATTGGCAAGTTCCACTAGTACTTTTACTATCAAGTAAACTTCCCGCAAAATTCACATCGGAATATCCTACTAAATTAAATTCAACATTTCTAGGATACCACAAGCCTAAATCAAGAGTGTCAAGTAAATATTTAAATATTCTTTTAAAGGCATGCAAATGAGATTCCTTAGGACAAGATTGAAATCTAGCACAAAGACATACACAAAACATGATATCGGGTCTACTTGCAGTTAAATAAAGAAGAGATCCAATCATACCTCGATAAGCTTTTATGTCCACACATTTACCTTTTTCATCCTTGTCAAGTTTGGTAGATGTGCTCATTGGAGTTTTTGCAATTTTACCTTCATTGAGCTTGAATCTTTTGAGAAAATCCTTTGTGTATTTCTCTTGACTTATGAAAATACCATTCTTGAGTTGTTTGATTTGAAGTCCAAGAAAGAAGCTAAGTTCTCCCATTATACTCATTTCAAACTCACTATGCATACACTTAGAAAATTCTTCACACAAAGAAGGATTAGTAGAACCAAAAATAATATCATCTACATAAATTTGCACTAAAAGCATATCGTTTTCCTTAGTCTTGATGAAGATAGTAGTATCAAGTTTACCCATTTTAAAATCATTTTTAAGAAGAAAGTTGCTAAGTCTATCATACCAAGCTCTTGGAGCTTGTTTTAAACCATAAAGAGCCTTTTTCAACTTATAAACATTATTAGGCAAATCAAAACTTTCAAACCCGGGAGGTTGTTCTACATAAACTTCCTCCATAATATAACCATTTAAAAATGCACTTTTTACATCCATTTGATACAAGATAAAATTCTTATAAGAAGAAAAAGCAAGTAACATTCTAATAGCTTCTAATCAAGCAACGGGTGCAAAAGTTTCTTCATAATCTATACCTTCCTCTTGACAATAACCTTGAGCTACAAGTCTAGCTTTATTTCTAATTATATTTCCATTTTCATCCATTTTATTTCTAAAAACTCATTTAGTCCCAATAATAGAAATGTTAGAAGGCCTAGGGACTAATTCCCAAACTTTGTTTCTTTCAAATTGATTTAACTCTCCTTGCATAGCTAAAATCCAAAATTCATCATTTTCGGCATCTTTAAAACTTTTTGGTTCAATTTGAGAAACAAAAGAAAGATGATTAAATAAATTAAGAGAGGAACGAGTTTTCACACCTTGTTCGGGATCACCAAGAATCAAGTCTTTGGGATGAGATGAAACGTACCTCCATTTTTTAGGCATAGATGAAGAACATTCTTCATTCTTATCGTTGAAGCTCATTTCTTCTTTACATGGAGCAATTTCTTTACCTTTATCACTAACAATTATATGTCCAAAATTTTCTTCTAAGGCATCACCACATATAGACTCATTAGAAATATTTTTACAAGATTCATCAAACACAACATGCATAGATTCCTCAATAACTGATGTTCTCTTATTGAAAACTCTATAAGCTTTACTAGAAGAAGAATAACCAAGAAAAATACCAACATCCGTTTTAGAATCAAATTTTCCAAGTTTTTCTTTGTTGTTCAAAATAAAACATTTGCATCCAAAAACTTTGAAATACCCAATATTTGGGACTTTTTCATGCCAAAGCTCGTAAGGAGTTTTATCTAAAGAAGTTCTAATTAAAACTCTATTTAAAACATAACAAGCGGTATTAACGGCTTCCGCCCAAAAATACTTAGGCAAATTATACTCATGCAACATAGATCTAGCATATTCTTGCAAAGTACGATTTTTCCTTTCAACAACACCATTTTGTTGAGGAGTTCTTGGAGCGGAGAAGTTATGAGAAAAACCATTTTCTTCACAAAAGATTTCAAAAGCAATGCTATCAAATTCTCCTCCATGATCACTCCTAATTTTAGAAATGAGAAACCCCTTTTCATTTTGAACTCTTTTTGCAAAACTAGCAAAACTTTTCAAAGCATTATCTTTATGTTTTAGCATCAAAACCCACGTATATCTTGAAAAATCATCAACTATCACAAAAGCATAATAATTCCCTCCAAAACTACCAATTCTAGAAGGGCCAAATAAATCCATGTGTAATAGTTGAAGAGGTCTAGATGTAGAAATCACATTTTTAGATTTGAAAGATGACTTAGTTTGCTTACCCATTTGACAAGCATCACAAACTTTATCTTTTTCAAATTTAATATTGGGAAGACCTCTAACTAAGGAACTTTTAGAAATATTTGAGATTAAGTGCATGCTAGCATGTCCTAATCTTCTATGCCATAACCATGAATCACTTTGTAAAGCCGAAAGACATTTATCACTAATAGGACAATCATTCAAATCAATAGTGTATACATTTTCATCTCTATTTCCAACAAATAAAACTTTTCCATCACTAGCATTTTCAATTATGCAATTCTTTTTATCAAACATAACTCTAAATCCTTTATCACATAATTGACTAATGCTAAGTAAATCATGCTTCAAACCATCAACTAAAAGTACATTTTCAATCAAAGTAGAAGAAGCATTACTAATACTACCCTTACCGATTAGTTTACCTTTCTTGTTGTCACCAAAAGTTACTAAGCCTTCATCCTTTCTTAAAAGATTGAAAAACTTGGATTGGTCTCCTGTCATGTGCCTTGAGCAACCACTATCCAAATACCAGTTATTTTTCTTGGAGGCTTTCAAACAAACCTACAAACACAAATATTCAAGTTTGATCCTTTGGTACCCATACTTGTTTGGGTCCTAGAAGGTTAGCATTTTTAAACTTTGGAATCCATTTTACTTTTGCATCCACATTTACCACATTTGATTTAGACAAGTAACAAGAATAAGATTTATGTCCATACTTGCCACATGAAAAACAAACATTATGCAATGATTTATCTCTTATAATAAAATTATGTACACTACTTTTCTTTGAGAAATTATTTCTTAGACCATTATGAAACTTTTCTTTTGGAAAAAAATTTCTTCTTGAAGTAGTATGAGCATATTTTAATTTAAAACACTTAGGTCTTATATGACCTTTAACACCACAATAATGACATATAGGCACAAAGCTAGATTTATCATGTTTGGACACAATTTTAGGAATATTAAGCTTAGATACAAGAGGAGATGCTTTAACAAAAATAGTTTTAGAAGTTGAAGGAGTAGAAACTTCATCAATGTAACCTACACCTCTTTTATCACCATAAGACTTTCCTACTTCAATTATTTTATCCAATCTTTGGGCACCTACAGTTAACTTTTTAATAGGCTCATTAGCCCTATCAAGTTCATGCAAAACATTTAATTCCTTTTCTTTGAGCAACTTAATCAAATTATCTTTTTCACAACAATCTTGCTCAAGAAATTTAACTTTATCAAGTAAGATATTTTTCTCATCACAATCTAAAGCATGTTCATCACAAGAGACATCTATTTTATCAATTTTCACAATATCATGCTCATGCAATTTTAAGCAAGTAATTTCATCAAGTAAAGTCTTATTTTCACTAGTAAGAGTATTATATTTCTTTCTAAGCACATTATATTTTGAACCAAGGTTTTCTAAGTCATTTTGCATGTTTTCAAAAGTTTCAAATAATTCATCATAAGAAGGGGATTCTAGAGTTACCTCATCATCTTGTTCATCACCTTTATCACTATGAGCCATGAAGCAAAACTTTGCTACTTCTTCATCACTTCCACTTTCACTTTCATCACTATCATCCCAAGTAGCCTTCATTGCTTTCTTCTTGAATTTCTTGGATGATTTGAGGAGTGGACAATCCGTTCTTATATGACCCGGTTTCTTGCATTCATAACATATTACCTCATCCTTCTTGTTCTTTTCTCCTTTTGATTCTCTTTGGTTGGAAAAGTTCTTTTTGAATTGTTTCTTCCTCTTGATGAAGTTTTTATACTTACGTGAAAAATAAGAAATATCATCTTCATCAAGAACATCTTCATCTTCGGAGTCAACTTCCAAGGTGATAGACTTTAAAGCAATACTCTTTTTCTTTTCGGACTCATCTTCCATATTCTCTTTTATGGTAATCTCATGTGTCATGAGAGAACCAATAAGTTCCTCCAAAGAGAGTTTGGTGAGATCCTTTGCTTCTTGTATTGCGGTCACCTTTGCTTCCCAATTCTTTGGTAGACACCTAAGAATTTTCCTAAAATTTTCGGATGTACTATATTCTTTTCCAAGGCCCTTCAAAGAATTTGTGATGTTAGTAAATCTAGTAAAGATTTCGGTAATAGATTCATTTTCATTCATCTTGAACAATTCATAATTATAAACAAGAATGCTAATTTTTGTTTCTTTAACTTGACTTGTTCCTTCATATGTCACTTCAAGAATATCCCAAATTTCTTTAGCCAAAGAACACATAGATACTCTATTGAACTCATCACAACTTAAGGCACAATATAAATAGTTCATAGTTCTAGCATTAAAAGCAAGCTTTTTCAATTCATCTTCATCACATTCATCTTCTAATTTAGGCACATCTTCATCATTAACCTTTTTCGTGGGAATATTGGGACCTTTAATAACATTAAACTACAACTTATAGTCAATGGATCTCAAATATATCATCATTCTAACTTTCCAATAACCATAATTTGACCCATCAAAGTAAGGAGGCCTAGAGGATGATTGTCCTTCATTAATACCACTTCCTACAAGGTTTGCCATAAAGCTCAACCAATAAAGTTTACATTAAAAATCTAGAAGAGCAACTTGGCTCTGTTACCAATTGTTGGATCGGTATGACAACCCTAGAGGGGGGGTGAATAGGGCTTTTCACAAATTTTCCTAATTAAGCTTAAGATATTCTAAATATCAAACTTTTTACAAGTGATAAAAAAGAAACAATAATGCACCACACAAGATTGATAAAGATTATGTAAAACCAATTTGATTTAAAGCAATACAGATTAAAGCATGAAAGACAATACTAAAAATTATTTCAAAAGTAAATAGGAAAGAGTTAGAGAAGATGACACCGTGATTTATAGTGGTTCGGCAAGCCTACTCCACTACCCAAGTGTCTCTTGGGATTTTGAAAAACCATTTTGCTTAACTCTTTCCACGGATTAGAGTCCAACAGTAAACTGCTCCTTTTTACGTGTTCAAGAGCAAACTCGATCTTTTCCACGGATCAAGATCAAACCGTTACAAAGTATAGAATTTTTTGGGGCACACTTTACAACTCTATAAAAAAGAGTGGATATAAAAAATTTATCTCACACAACCAAATCCTCACAATACAATATGTCTCTCAAGAATAAAATCTAAAAGAAAGAGTTGAGAGCTTGGAGAGAGCAACAATGGAGCTTTTGATTTTTTTTTTTTTTGGAGGATTGAATAATAAAAGTTGTGTTGTTATTTTGGAGAAGAAGATTGAGTTTAAAAAGAGAGGGAAATGGGGTAAAAGATAAAATTTAATTTGAGTCATTGGATATATAAAATATAAAATGAATGGTGGAGATTAAAAGTTAAAAGAAGTAAAAGGATAAAAAGTTAAAAGTTAAAAAGTAAATAGTTAAAAAGTTAAAAGTTAAAAGAATAAAAAATATATATAAAATATTATTATTATTATTATATATATATATATATATATATATATATATTTTCAAAACAATCAGAACGGTCACTGAGCAGTTTTGATTTTTTTTTTTTTTACCGTTGGAATATATATAAATATATATAATTTTTTTTTAAAAATTTCTTTTTATTTTTCTTTTTTTTATTTTCTTTTATTTTCAAAACAACCAAAAGTCACCATTTGTCACTCATCCAAAACTCCACATGCAACTTCTAAATAGCCGACGATGTACACTCAGCTGCCACGTCACCGTCTCGGGATTTTCTCGTTCAAACTTGTTTTATTTTAACTTTTAACTTTTTACTATTTACTTTTTAACTTTTAACCTTTTATCCTTTTACTTCTTTTAACTTTTAATCTCCACCATTGATTTTATATTTTATATATCCAATGGCTCAAATTAAATTTTGTCTTTTACCCCATTTTCTTCTCTTTTTAAACTCAATCTTCTTCTTGAAAATAACAACACAACTTTTATTATTCAATCCTAAAAAAAAAACAAAAAATCAAAAGCTCCATTGTTGCGCTCTCCAAGCTCTCAACTCTTTCTTTTAGATTTTATTCTTGAGAGACATATTGTATTATGAGGATTTGGTTGTGTGAGATAAATTTTGTATATCCACTCTTTTGAGAGAGTTGTAAAGTGTGCCCCAAAAAATTCTATACTTTGTAACGGTTTGATCTTGATCCGTGGAAAACATCGAGTTTTCTCTTGAACACGTAAAAGGAGCGGTTTACGGTTGGACTCTAATCCGTGGAAAGAGTTAAGCAAAAAGGTTTTTCAAAATCCCAAGAGGCACTTGGGTAGTGGAGTAGGCTTGCCGAACCACTATAAATCACGGTGTCATCTTCTCTAACTCTTTCCTATTTACTTTTGAAATAATTTTTAGTATTGTCTTTCATGCTTTAATCCATATTGCTTTAAATCAAATTGGTTTTATATAATCTTTATCAATCTTGTGTGGTGCATTATTGTTTATTTTTTATCACTTGTAGAAAGTTTGATATTTAGAATATCTTAAGCTTAATTAGGAAAATTTGTGTAAAACCCTATTCACCCCCTCCCCCCCTCTAGGGTTGTCATACCGATCCAACAAAGGCCACAACAGAAGCGCGAGAACTCGGATGCGCTAGCCCTTAACAACCTACAGCATCCTTTGTACCCAACTCTCGGTGACCCTGAAAGCTCCTACTTACCCTCGAACGACCTCACACTTGTAGTCATCAGACTACCATCGAGCTAGTTCTCCCAAAAACCCAAAACAAGTGCAACCACAGGAAACAGGAACAAGACTAGTGGGGATGCTGAACTCCGGGTGGGTCATAGAACCACCTGCACAAATTGTGCGAAATGGCCTGAACCTAGGCCTCCTTACAAAGCTTGGTGCCAACAGGCACTACATTCTTTACAACACAAAACAACTATATACTAGCTTTATGTCCCACTAAGGGTAGGGAAGGTCACACTCCAAGTGACGGGGACAAGGGCTCTCCAAACAAGAATCTCTACACTCGAGCAGTCTAGCCTCTTGCATCTCACTAACAGACATGCCACGGTCTACTCTTGAATCCCACTAAATGCTCAACAAATACTCAAGCCAACCCTCGAGAAGCAGCAACTAACTCGACTTTTGGATCATGCAAACAATGGAGTGCTTCTCTCTACTGGCCAACTGGAAGCCATAGACGGATTAAGACCCGACAAGAAGACTTCACACTGCACCCTGGCTATGGCGGTACTAACAGAACTGGCTGCAAAACGACAGCAGGCTTGCAAGAGGTCAACGATGTCTCTACATCTTCCTCAAGAGCTACTAACTCGGTAACTTGTCGATCGACCAAGTGCTTGATGGAGACTTTGCTGGTCTCCCTCTCTCGGGGGACTTCCACCACCAAACTGCCGTATCAAACAACACATGAACGGCACGCCTCGGCCTCTAAACATTAGGACATCCCACACTCAGATGATAAACTTGATCCTGGCCAACCACCTCGCTGCTTAAAGCGGGTTCTCTGAAACATCAAGCCCCACAGGCTTCCACTTGCCAAAGACCTTGAGCCACTTGCCGTACTCGGCAGCTCCATCCACATCATCTGCCTCAACATTAGGCTTCTGTTGATCCTGTCCTCCCGAGGAACCTCCGGGGCTACTAGAGCTACTGGGGGTACCTGCTGAACAAGCTGGGTCAGCTGGGCTATCTGTGCCCAAGACTCCTCTCTCTACGCTGCTAACTACACCTCGGTCTCCGCTATCTGATCAGCTAGAAGACCTGCCATCATCTCTTTCATGGCTGGAGTAAACTCTGCTCAAGGAGTCTCACTCTGAGGCAGGCTAGCCTCTACCCCCTTCTCTTGGCAACGCAACTGCCAGGGCCAAAAGTGGCCTACGGGTCTAGAAAACCCTGGACGTGGTCTCATTATCAACATGCTCAGTCCAAGTCCGCAGTTTGAAATACCAAACGTCCCTGCTCCTCTAAGTGTAATCAGCATACTAGCGTTCTACACAAAACACAAAAGCTACTCCACACTGGGTGTAACGACCCAGGTTTTCATCCCGGTCTTCCAGGTATGCCCTAGGGGTATTTTGGTAATTTGGTCGGACCGTTAGGGCCGTTTATGTCTTTTTAAGTTGTTAAAATTATTGGATGGACTTAAGTAAGATTTTGATGCTTTGTGGATGTGTTTGGGCATGGTGAGATGCAAAAGTAAATTTGAAGTTGCAGCAGCCGGGGTTCGAGCCAGGGTGGCCTTGTGTGCTAGAGGAGAGCCTTGCCAAGTGAGCCACCAGGTGTTATTTTTACTCTTTCCGCGTCATATCTTAGTTACCCTTGGGTCTTTGGAGTTTTGGTGCATTTGTTTAAAAGAAGAGAAAATAGGGTTTTGGGTCTTCTTCTCCAAACTCCATGGCCGCCCAACCTTCTTCTCCCAAGTTCCTTGCCGAGCTCCTTCTCCCTTGCGCCCGCTGCTCGTGCGTCGTCCCCGCCGAGCAAAGCAGCCCAACCGAAAGCAGCCAAGACGCCTGAGCCCTCAAAGATCTGTCAGACGTACCAGTCGCGATCCCCCCGCAGATCCAGTGTTCGACTCGAGCTCGCGCATGCACGCGCTGCGCCGCGCCATAGCCGCTGTCATTGTCGCAGCGCACCCGTTCCGTGCCGCTCGCCCGCCCGCGACCTTCTTGTCCGGCCCGTGGAGCGCGACTCTGCGCATCATCTCGCGCTCGGCGCAAGGCACCCCGCGCGCCTTATCTATGCCCAAAGAACAACCCCCGCACGCACGCACTGTCCGCCGTCGCGCGGTCACCATGCCGCGTGAGTTGCTCCTGAGCCGAGCCCTATTTATTTTATTATATTTAGGCCTATGGATTGTGATTATTGTTGTGTTTGTTAGGTTCTCGTTAGCTAGCTCGGGATTGATCGCAGCTTAGGATTCTTGTGTGTAGTTGCCTTCCAGGCTGTAAGGATTTCTTACTGGAGTTGTGTGGGCCTCGCGATATATTATCCGATGTTGATTGTATGCTTGTTTGTGTTTATCAACATGTTTAGTGATAGGTGCTCTGTTCTGAATTCCCGACTGGCATGATTTCTTATGTTGTTTCTCATGTTAGTCCATGCTAGGTTGTTCCGCTCGCATGCTCAGATCTCATTCTTGCTTCGTAGTATCATGCTAGGTTCGTTGTATCTATTGAGCACGTATTGGATTGTATTGGATTGTTTGCTATTTATATTATAGTTTAGAGTTCAGGTAGGTAGTATCATCCGGGCCGGATGCATAACGTAATTTGCATCCACGCATGAGGACGACGAGCCGCGGTATCTCGTCCTCGATCCCGTTAGGGTTTAGCTAACCCCAACTACCGCCCCGCAATCTTGGGTAAGGGTGGCGATCGTTAAATGCCCCAACGGTCGGGATGATAACTTGGCATTGCATCGCCCTCGGCATATCGGCACGTCCTCGGCGTGTTCGGCCAGAGCCCTTGATTGCCACCGTTAGGGCAAGGACGACTTTCGGTGTAAGCCTACCACGACCGGTTCCTTAGCCTCGTGTGCCGTGGTTCAGCCGACATAGTTCACGCGTGTCCAGTCTCACACCCTATGTCGGTGACACCGATCCGTAGATTTAGTTAGGCATGGTGATGGACTAGGCGGCTTGCCACTAGACCCGTGCACCTCGAGTTTGCAAAGAGCATGCGGTGCGCGCTACGCTCATTACAATGGCACGACGAGAGCTCCTCGAGATCTTGAGCGATTGCACCTTTCAGACGAGAGATAGGCTGAGGCCGGGACTTGTTTCTCGTATAGGGCGTATTGTGTGGTGGATTTTCTGGAGTAAGACCCTGAGTTGGCATCCAAAGTTATATGTGGATTTAAGCTATGTGCTCTATTCTGTGTTTATATTCATAGCTTGCATACCTTTCTGCTAGATGACCATGTATATCATATTGTACCCCGGTTGGGGATTCTTACTGAGTAATTCGTTACTCACCCTTATTTTGTGGTTCTCCACAGGTAACCATGGTGCGAGACATGATGGCTGGAGGAGGAGCTGTGATCATGGAAACCCGTTGTTGAACTCTGAGTTTATGTCTATGATTCTTTATGTCTTATTTTTCCTTTGAATGCATGTAGTTGGGCACAGAGCCCTAGGTTGTTTTCTGACTGTTTTTCCGGATTCTAGCACTGTTGTAACTATTGAAAGTTTTTTAATGTTTTAAATAAATCTCTGATCAGAGTGAGTTTTGGAAATGTATTTGCCTTGGAACAGGTGCTTGGAAACAGGGACAGGTTCTAGGAATTTTGTATTGCTTTTCTAAATAGTTGTTTGAATGTTTTAGTTTTCACTTAGAATCCGAAAACCATTCTTGCATATTGTCTTTAAGTTTTGAACACATGCATTGAGGTAAAGGCCTATTTTGGACCCCATTCGGGTCTGGTCTTTACAGTTGGTATCAGAGCTCAGAGTCATAGATTTTGTAGACTGACCTTTTGTTGTAGGTCGTTTTTCCATGATCATCAGCACTCCGACAGTCATCAGGTACGCCTAAGTTTACAGTTTTAGAAAGGGGTTAAGAATTTACAATACTTTTCATCTAGTGTATGCCTTGTTTAGTGTTGTGGAGCAGAGACGAGCAGGTTCTAACTCGTTGTTGGTTTGGGTTTAGAGCACCATCATGCCAACTTCCCGCAGTGTAAGAAGTATGTTAGCAGCTTGTCAGGGTATCCAGATAGATTCAGATACCTCTGGGACATCGTCCCAGAGGGAGGCAGAGATTAGACTCCCGTAGGCCACTTGTGGCCCAGTTGTTAGTTTTTCCCCTAGAGAGAGAGTGGAGGTGATTTGCCCTGGAGTACCACTCCAGGAGAGGAGTTAGCTTTGGCTTTGCTCATGTTGATGCTTGCGGAGCAGGTTCTAGTGTGGACTAGCCTGGGTAGTTCAAGTGTTGATCTTGAACCTTAGTAGATTGTTTGATTGCCCAGAGAGTGGCTGCAGAGTTAGTAGCCTTCGTGGAGGATGTAGAGACATCTTTGTTCCCTTGTAGATTGTTGTTGTTGTTTTGTAACCAGTAAGCCAGAACCCTGTGGTTAAGGGTGCAGCGAGCAGTGTTCCCATTGGACTTGATCCGTTGGTGGTTTCCTCAGTTGTCTTGTAGAGTTGAGCACTCTTCTTTTTGTGAGCTCCTAGAGCAGAGCTAGCTGTTGCATGTTGAGAGAGCCGGCCGGAGTTTTGTTGAGCATCATGTGGAGATGCAAGAGTAGGCCGTGAGACTTCAGTTAGATGAGATGCCATAGGCAGGGTTGTTTGAGTGTTGAGCCCTTGTATGCCTAGCCAGAGTTTTGTCACTTGAGGTTGTGACCTTGCTGGCCCCATTTGTAGTAAGATGTGGATTTGGTAGTAGTGGCACTTGAGGTGCATTGGTTGGTGTGCCGCTTTGGCACTAAGTCTGGTTCAGGCCTGAGTTTGGCACGACTAGGACAGATGGTTCTATAATTCGTCTGGAGTTCAGCGCACTCCTTTAGCCTTTGGATCCGTTTATGGCAGTTGCATCGGTTTAGGTCGTGCAAGAGAGCTAGTTCAGTGGTAGTCGTAGGACTACAAGTGGAAGGATGTTCGAGAGGAGCCGGAGCCTCTTCCCAGAGTTACCGGGGGTTGAGTAACTCAGCAGGTTGACGGTTGGTAAGTGTTAGTGCGCGTGAGTCTCACGCTAGTGCAAAGGCCAGGAGATCTTTGTGGTTGGTAGTGCGGTCAACTACCTTCGAGTGCCTAAATTCGAGGAGAGTTGGGCATTGTAGATGCGAGTTTGGTCCAGCAGAGGGACCATAAGTTTGATGCCTAAGAGATGAGTTGGATGCCTATGAGATGAGCTGGATGCCTATGAGGCGAGTTGGATGCTTATGAGATGAGTTGGATGCCTAAGAGATGAGTTGGATGCCTATGAGATGAGCTAGATGCTTATGAGGTGAGTTGGATGCCTATGAGATGAGTAGGATGCCTTATGAGAGGAGTTGGACGCTTTATGTGTAAGCACACTTGGTAGAGACTTGGTATAAGGTAAGTTCGGTTTGGCATTGTTATGCTTTAGTAGAGCAAGGTTGCCACAACTTCGAGTATCGTGTGGAGATTGAACTTTTGGTGTTCCTTTGGTTGATTGTATCTCTGCCAGAAGTGTAACGACCCAGTTTTCTATTTCGGTTTCCCAGGTGTTTTCGGGACATTATGCGGGTGTTCGGATGGGCCGTTAGAACTATTTTAACCCTTAGGGGTATTTTGGTCTTTTTGCCCCCGGTTAGGGTTTTGTGGATTTTCAGGATTCCAGGGTCACTCCTGCCCTTGTCGAGGCTTGATTGGAAGTTCGAGCTAGTTGGTTGGAAGTTTCGAGGTGATTTGGTAATTAACAAAATTATTGTTAATTTAAGTGCTTCCATTGGGATTTGAACCCTTAAACTTGATGGTGATTTGGGAGCTTGGTTTTAATGAGTTTTAATAAGGAGAAAAAGTTGCTTTAGACGGGACTCGAAGGAGGAAGCCCGGGGAAGAGATTTAGGTCACCAAGACCTATTTAAATTAGGAAAATGAAAGAAAATCAAGAAAATCCCATTCCCCTTGTTTTACCTCTCTCTCTCTCTCCTTGCCGACCTCACCAAGAAACCCAACCGAGCCGCACCGAGCCACCCCGAGCCACCAGCCCAGTGCCAGCAGCAGCCGCCGCCGCCATCACCTGTCGCCGACCACCATCCCCTCGCCCCACCCTGAGCAGCCCAGACGCGCTGTCGCACTGGCGGCCCGTCGCCAGTGACGCTAAGACGGCAAAGAACGCGTCGCGACAACCCCGCCGCTTGCGGTAGCGCGCCAGATCGGGCGTCTCTGGTCTTCGCGCGAAGCGAACTCGCGCTTCAGCCCGGCCGTCCAAGGCGCTGTCTCTATCTCTGCGCGGCGCCCGTGTCGCCAGAGTAGCGCCGGCCTTCTGCTGTCGCGCAACAGGTGCCAAGCCGCTGATCGCTCGCCCGGTACCACCGCACGCCCCGCCGCCACCACCCGAGAGCCTGTTTTGCCGAGATAGATGGGACCGAGACCTAGTGCCTTCCCGGTTGGTAATTCCCGAACCTCCACTCTTTTGGACCTTAAGATGTTAGTTGTTGGTTGATTAATTAAGATGATTTTTATTGTTTGCTTAGGTTGCTCGGGTACATTTAGAAGCTCGAGGGTTTCTTGTTGGTTGAGGTAGTTAGTTCTGCTTGTTCCCAGGTAAGGATTTCTTACCGTGGTTGTGTGGACCCTACGATGCTATCATGTGTAACAGCCCGGATTTTAGTTAAATATAAAATAAGGTTTAAAAGATGTTTTTGGAAGACTCGAACCCTCGGCCTCAAAGAGAGATGGGAGTTTGGAATTAATTAAGGAAAATAAATGCGTCAACTTGGGTTTGAAGGAGGGAAGCCTTGGGAAGGGAATTTTGGATTTCCAAGCTTATTTAATTTGAGGAAGAAAGAAAACGAAAAAAAAAAAGAAAGCACTCCTCTCGCAAAACCCTCTCCCCACACCCTCGCCGCCGCCGCCCACCCTCGCCGTCGCACTTGTCATTTTCGGCCGCACACCGCCCACCCGTCGCCGCCAAGACCGATCACGCCAGGCCGCCGCCTCACGCCCAGCGCCGGGCCGCTCGTCGTCGCGACCGCGCGCCCAGCGCCGCCGCCATCGCCGCACTGCGGCGCCCCAAAGACCGCCGTCGTCGTCGACCGTGCTACCCAGCGCCGCTTCGACCGACCGCACCGCGAGACCGCGTCTCAAAGACACCCACCGTGTGCGCCGTCGTCCGCGCCTCGCTCGCGCGCGCGCGACGCCGCTCCAGCCGAGCCCGCTCGCGCGCGCGCGGTTTCGCCGCGCACGCGCGACGCCGGCTCGGCACCAAAGACTGTCGGGTCGCGCATACAAGACGCTGACGCGCTGCAGACGCTATCTCGGTCGGCCCGACCGCACGCCCCGCTCGCCAGACGCTGAGGGCCACGCGCCTCGCCTTGCACTGCACCAGCGCACCGCGCCCAGCGCCCTCGCTTCGCTGCACTACCGCGGCCAAAGAACGCAAATTTCAGCTGACGACCGCGCGCAAGCGACACTGTCGCCCATGACGCCTCGCTCGCGACGCCGCCTTGCCGAGCCTGGTGCTTCTCGGTTGGTAAATTCCCGAGGCTGACCCTTTGGACTTTTTGAGCTTTTTATTCATTGTTGGTTAACTAGGTTGATTTTTATTACTTGCTTAGGTTGTCGGGTTCGCTTAGAAGCTCGAGAGTCATCCGTTGATCGTTGGTTCTATTCACTTCAGGTAAGGATTTCTTACCGGGGTTGTGTGGACCCTGCGAATACTTTGATAGCATGCCATGTGTTGTGTTCGTATGGAATTTCAAGTGGATAGGTTGCTTGCTCTTTCTTGTTCCAGGTGATTTTGTGCTTGAGATTCCTGATATATCCTGTTAAGTTATCGTGCTAGGAGTTAAATTGTCTCGGCATAACCGTGACCTTGTTATCCTCGTTAGTGCCATGCTAGGAATTGGCGGATGATGTATAGTGTAAGAGATTGTAGAGGTAACTAGCGCGTCCCGCTCGGGAAGGCCCCGATGGACATCCGGAGGTGTAAGACCACGATGGGCATCCTAGGTGTATAAAGTCTCGATGGGCATCACCGAGTTGGAGGTGTAAGACCCGATGGGCATCCTAGGTGTATAAGTCCCGATGGGCATCACCGAGTTGGAGGTGTAAGACTCGATGGGCATCCTAGGTGTATACGTCCCCGATGGGCATCACTAAGTTGGAGGTGTAAGACCCGATGGGCATCCTAGGTGTATAAGTCCCGATGGGCATCACCGAGTTGGAGGTGTAAGACTCGGATGGGCATCCTAGGTGTATAAGTCCCCGATGGGCATCACCGAGTTGGAGGTGTAAGACCCGATGGGCATCCTAGGTGTATAAGTCCCTCGATGGGCATCACCGAGTTGGAGGTGTAAGACCTCGATGGGCATCCTAGGTGTATAAGTCCTCGATGGGCATCACCGAGTTGGAGGTGTAAGACCCGATGGGCATCCTAGGTGTATAGGTCCTCGATGGGCATCACCGAGTTGGAGGTGTAAGACTCGATGGGCATCCTAGGTGTATAAGTCCCGATGGGCATCACCGAGTTGGAGGTGTAAGACCGATGGGCATCCTAGGTGTATAAGTCCTCGATGGGCATCACTAAGTTGGAGGTGTAAGACCCGATGGGCATCCTAGGTGTATAAGTCCTCGATGGGCATCACCGAGTTGGAGGTGTAAGACCCGATGGGCATCCTAGGTGTATAAGTCTCGATGGGCATCACCGAGTTGGAGGTGTAAGACCCGATGGGCATCCTAGGTGTATAAGTCCCGATGGGTATCACCGAGTTGGAGGTGTAAGACCCCGATGGGCATCCTAGGTGTATAAGTCTCCGATGGGCATCACCGAGTTGGAGGTGTAAGACCCGATGGGCATCCTAGGTGTATAAGTCCCCGAAGGGCAACACCGAGTTCTAGGTTGTGTAAGCCTCGAATAGGCAAGCCCAAGAGTGACGTTCTGCTGACCCATCTGCTTGCTCCGAGTCATTGCATGGTTGCATGTCCGTGTGCTAAATGATATGTTTTCGTATTGTACCCCGGTTGGGGATTCTTCTTGAGTAACTCGTTGCTCACCCTTATTTTCTCGTGGTTTTCACTGTGTAACTTGGGACATCGGCAGGATGGCTAGGAGGAGGGGGCTGGATGATCATGGATAGCCGACTACGGGATGCATATTCTTTTATTGTTTTCTTATGATTTAGCATGTAGTGGGACTTGAGTCCCTAGGAAAAGTACTCAAAAACCTATTTTATGTTTCTCGCACCGTTTCCCTTGATTTGTTTTAAGAAAGAAATTGATCAGTCATCTAATTTTTATTTTAAATGGAATTATATTTTTCTTTGTTTTGAATGTACTTACCTCAAGGATTTAAATTTCAAACTCTGAATGACGTTTTACATTCCTAGACATGCATGCTAAGTAAGGATCTAGGTTAGAGACCGTTTCTTTTGGGTCGGGTCCTTACATCATGATTGTGCCTTGTATGCTTGGTTGTTGTTATGAGTATGTTAGCTATTGAACAGCTTGTGTTTGAAATCTTGCTAGCATGTTGCTTGTTGTTCATGTTAGTGCCATGCTAGGTTTGTTCTTCCAGCATGCCAATGAAATTTCCAGTGGGTAGGTTACATGTTTTCTCTTGCTTCCAGATCGTGTTGCTCTTGTGTCTCTGATATATTCTGTAAGTTCCATGCAAGGGGTTTAATTATCTTGGCATACCTTGTTCTATTTTATCCTGTTAGTTCCGTGCCAGGCATAGACGGGTGATGTATAGTGTAGAAGACTGTAGGGGTAACTAGTTTAGGTCCAGCTCGGGTAAGACCTCGATGGACATCCGGAGGTGTAAGACCCCGATGGGCATCCTAGGTGTGTAAGTGCCCGATGGGCATCACTGAGTTGAAGGTGTAAGACCCGGATGGGCATCCTAGTTGTGTAAGTCCCCGATGGGCATCACTGAGTTGGAGGTGTAAGACCCTGATGGGCATCCTAGGTGTGTAAGTCCCTGATGGGCATCACTGAGTTGGAGGTGTAAGACCCTGATGGGCATCCTAGGTGTGTAAGTCCCTGATGGGCATCACTGAGTTGGAGGTGTAAGACTCTGATGGGCATCCTAGGTGTGTAAGTCCCCGATGGGCATCACTGAGTTGGAGGTGTAAGACCCTCATGGGCATCCTAGGTGTGTAAGTCCCCACTGGGCATCACTGAGTTGGAGGTGTAAGGCCCCGATGGGCATCCTAGGTGTGTAAGGCCCCACTGGGCATCACTCATTCTGGAGGAGTAAGGCCCCGATGGGCATCCTAGGTGTGTAAGGCCCCACTGGGCATCACTGAGTCCTAGGTTGTGTATGGCCCGAAGGGCATCCAAGTGTAGAACCTAGGATAGGCTGTAGATGAAAGCCCTTGAATAGGCTCGCTCTAGAAGTAGCTCATAGCCTAATTCAACCGTTTTGCTCTAAGTCATTGTTTTATTTCCATGTATACTAGGGTGCTAGATGACTGATGTATCGTATTGTACCCCGGTTGGGGATTCTTACTGAGTATGTTTATACTTACCCTTATTTCTGTGGTTTTTCCACCAGGTAACTTGGGACAAACACTGGGATGGCTAGCGGAGGGAGCTGTTTGATCATGAGGGCTGCCGGCACTCTGTCGTTTATTGTTTGCATTTATTTATTCAGCATGTAGGTGGACAGGAGTCCTAGGGGAATGATGTTAAAGCTGTTTAAACTGTTTTGAATGTTCTTTTATAAATACTGGCCAGGCTTATTTTACCTTATTGGATTTGCTTTATGAAAATTGTTGGTTATGTTTTAAGTGTTCCCCGTTTCCAAATGTTTTGAAAAAGTTTTACATATGAACACTAAACCGCTTGTTGAGATATTTAACTTGCATGCTGAGTGAGGACCTAGGTTTAGGACCGTATTTCAGGTCGGGTCCTTACAATTGGTATCAGAGCACAGAGTTATAGATTCTGTAGACTAACCTGCTTTGTAGGTTGTTGTCCCCATGATCATCAGCACTCCGCGGCCGTCAGGTTTGTCGGAGTTCATTAAGCTAAGGGTTTTATTTTACAATACTGCACCTAGTATACATGTGTTACCCTTGTTGGGTAGTGATAGTCCCGGTGAGAACTAGCTTTGTGTTTAGTGTAGATCGCTTATGTTGAATACACATTGAGGAGCAGGGACGTTTGGTATTTCCAATCGAGAAGTTGGACTGCGCATGTTGATGATGAGACCACGTCCAGGGTTGTCTAGACCCGTAGGCCACCTTTGGCCCTGGCAGTTGAGTTGCCAAGAGAAGAGGTTAGAGGCTAGCATGCCTTAGAGTGAGACTCCTTGAGAAGGGTGTGCTCCAGCCATGAGAGAATTGATGGCAGGTCTTTTAGCTATCAGAGAGCGGAGACCCAGGTGCAGTTTGTAGCGCGTAGTGAGGAGTCCTAGGCACAGATAGCCCAGCTGACAGAGTTTATTTAGGAGACACCCCCCTAGTAGCTTCGGTAGCCCCGGAGGTTTCCGGAAGGGCTTGATCAGCAGGTTTATGCTGATGAGTTAGTTGGCGTTAATCGAGCCGCCGAGTTTGGCAAGTGGAAGCATGTAGAGCTGGATGTTTTTTAGAACCCACTGCTAGCAGCGAGGTGGTTGCCCAGGATCGAGTTTATCATCCGAGTGTTGGAACGACCTGGTGTTTAGAGGCCAATGACCTGATGTTTAGAGGACAAGGCGTGCTGTTCTGGTGTTGTTTGATGCAGTAGTTTGGTGGTGGAAGTCCCTTGAGAAAGGTGGACTAGCAGAGTCTCCACCAGTCACCCGATCGATTGGCAAGTGCCGTGTTAGTAGCTTTTGAGGAAGGCAGAGAGACATCTTGACCCCTTGCAAGCCTCTTTGTCGCTTTGCTGACCAACTCTTTTGGTACCTCGCAGCTGTGGTGTAGTGTGGAGTTTGCTTGTCAGGACTTAATCAGTCCGTGGATTTCAGTTGGCTAGTAGAGTGGAACGCTCTTTTTGTTAGCATGTTACAAATGTGGAACTAGTTGTTGCCACTTGAGGGTTGGTCTAAGAATTTGTTGAGCATCGAGTGGGATGCAGGTGTAGGTCGTGGCATGATTGTTGGACGAGAAGCCAGAGATTAGACTGCTCGAGTGTTGGGCTTCTTGTTTTGAGTGCCGTTGTCCCCGTCACCTGGAGTGTGACCTTCCCTACCCTTAATGGGGACGTAGAGCTCGTTTATAGTTGTTTGAGTTGAAAAGATGTAGTGCTTGTTGGCACCAAGCTCGGTAAGGAAGCCTAGGTTCGGGCCACTCGCACGGATGTGCAGTAGTTCTATGACCCACGCGGAGTTTAGCATCCCCACTAGCCTTGTACCCGTTTTCTGAGGTTGCACCTGTTTGGGTTGCATAAGAGATCTAGCTCGGTGGTAGTCGGAGGACTACAAGTGTGAGGTCGTTCGAGGGAAAGCAAGAGCTTTCAAGGTCACCAAGAGTTGGGTACAAAGGATGTTGTAGGTTGTTAAGGGCTAGCGCATTCGAGTTCTCGCGCTTGTGTTGTGGCCTTGTGAGCCGCTTTGTTGGTAGGGTGATTCGACTACCCTTGAGTTTCCTTGGTACGAGTAGAGTTGGCATCGATGATGCGTGGTTGGTCCAAATGTGGGAGCCATGTGTTGATGGATTGTGCGGAGCACATTTGTTGGACACATTGGTATGAGGTTGTTAGCTTGGTGTGGTTATGCTCTTGTAGAGTGAGTTGGCCAATGGGGCGTTTCGTGGTGAGTTGACCCTTAGTGGGTTTGAACTCTTGTTGCTCCCTTGCTAGTTGTGGCTCTTTTTGGATGCAAAGGTTACCTTGTGTTGGAGTTCGTGTTGGATCTTAAGGAATCAAGTTGGAGCTGTGCACGCCAGTGTACTCTTGTGTAGCTCGTTCCTTGGGGTATGTTTTGGGAACCACGAAAGGTTCGTGTTGAGAAACCAAATGCTCGATCCTTGAGGTGTTAGGGCTTTAGTGCTTGGCAAGTGCCCTAATTTTGATCGTAAGGCTACCGTGCTTGTAGCCGGGTTGTTGCTTAGGCAAGTTATGCTAGTTGGCCTTTGACCTGGGTAGAGGAATTTCTTGTTGATCGATGGTTGGAGTTCAGTTGGAACTAATCAAGGGCGGTGGTTGCAAAGCCGCATAGTTTTTGTCCATCATTGCTAAGAGTGTTGACCGGATCCCTACCCTGGGTAGAAGCTATGATGTGGTCGATGCTTGAGTTAGAGGCTGACATATTCTGTAGTATTTCTGGTCTTCTTGGTCTTTCGAGGAGTTGGTGCTCGCCAGCATAGTTGAGATGCTGGAGAGAGAGTTGTGCCCGTGTAGCCGCTTTGTTATGCATTAGACTATTTGACTACTGTGTGTGTGTCGGAGGGTGATCGGAGGAACCCTAGGTTGTGGAGAGCTTCACGAGAGCTCACCTGCACCCAGAGGCAGTGTTCCTCGGTTGAGTTGCTGAAAGCATGTAGTCGGTTGACGAGCTAGTATTGTTTTAGTACCTCCGTGTTGGCTTCGAAACTGTTATCTGTTGGTGCTTGTAGTTGGCCAAGGGTTGGTTCCCATGTTGTTGTAAGAGCTAGCTAGGTTGGAGCAAGCGGGCGTGGCCCTGAGGACTTGCTCTTGTTTGGAAGGTTTCAAAAGTTGGCACCTCCTTCGGTGTTTGGATAGATACTGCTAGTTCTAAGTTGGTGGTTCAATCGATTGTGGAGTTTCTGGTTGGAAGATGAGTTAGGCCTAAGCTAAAGGAGGAAGTCATTCGTTTAGCCAGTTGGACTTGAGAGTTCCATGTCCTTAGAGGCGAGCTTCGCCAGTTGTAAGCTTGAGTTGAGTTCTGCAGAGCAAGCCTTTCTCAGGCTTTGCTCCTAGTTGTTGGGCGTTCGTGGTTGGCATTTAGTTGAGCCAAAGTTGAGGGGGTTGGCATAGAGGTGCCGTGGCATTGGTTGGTTAAACCTTTGAGTTGTTATCCTCGAGGTGTTGTGTTGCAAGTAGTCGCGTGTTGTTTTATTCCTTGCTGATCGAGATTTCTGAGAGAGGTATGTTGTTTGTTTTCCTGTCTGGCGATATTCTCTTAGGCCAGTGGCTGATCGGATTGCATTGGAAAGTTGTTGTCGGGCGATGAGGGGCTCCAATATATTAGTTTGGCTGAGTGGAGCCTGTTCCTGAACCTTGTCGTTCATGGGTGGCCGTAGCTGAAGTTTCAGCTAGTGTGAGTGTCGTTAGCCGTCTGGTGAACCAGGTATGTGCCCCTGGCTTGAGTGCGTCAGTGCTCTTCAAGATGGTTGCTTAAGTGTTGTGGACGCGTTCTAGTTGGACAAGTTTGCCTTTGGGATCGGCCGTCAGGTGGTGGTTCGATTGGATTTCGTTAAGGCTTATAGGCAACCATTGGAGTTCGTTGGTCTCTTGTGAAGTAAGAGTAGGCTGACTGGTTTCTGGAACTCGAGAGGTTCAGTTGGTTGGCCAGCATGGTGTAGGGATGAGATTGTTCGTTAACAGCTGTGAGTATTAAGAAGAGTACGTCGGTGCGTGGCGTAGAGTTTTAGAGCCTGTGACCCGTCCACAAGTTTGCTGAGAGTATCGTCGTGGAGAGGCGTTCTGAGATGGGTCAACAAGGATAAGTGAGCCCTAGGGTTGTGAGACCGTTTGAGAGTTGGTGCAAGTTTGAGGATGTGGCTTACCGACTAGCACTATCGCATCTTTTTCTTCGAAGCTGAGTGTATGTTCAGTTTTGGTTGAGATAGTTTGTGGCAGACTCGATGCCTTTTTGGCTTGAGCCTTTGGAAACCCAAGAGGGTTGGGATTTCGAATAAGGACTAGTGTTGGCTTGACAAGGAGTTGGTTGGTTAAGGATCAGTGGAGTTTTCCTAGAGTTGTTTTCGTCTTAGGACTTTCGAGGACGAAAGTCTTAAAAGGAGGGAGTATTGTAACGGCCCAGTTTTCTATTTCGGTTTTCCTGGTGTTTTCGGGACATTATGCGGGTGTTCGGATGTGCCGTTAGAGCTATTTTAACCCTTAGGGGTATATTGGTCTTTTTGCCCCCGGTCAGGGTTTTGTGGATTTTCAGGATCCCAGGGTCACTCCTGCCCTTGTCGAGGCTTGATTGTTGTTGGTTGCAGGACCCAAGAAGTTCGGGCTAGTTGGTTGGAAGTTTCAAGGTGATTTGGTAATTAACAAAATTATTGTTAATTTAAGTGCTTCCATTGGGATTTGAACCCTTGCCCTTGATGGTGATTTGGGAGCTTGGTTTTAATGAGTTTTAATAAGGAGAAAAGGTTGCTTCAGCCGGGACTCGAAGGAGGAAGCCCGGGGAAGAGATTTAGGTCACCAAGACCTATTTAAATTAGGAAAAGGAAAGAAAATCAAGAAAATCCCATTCCCCTAGTTTTACCTCTCTCTCTCTCTCCTTGCCGACCTCACCAAGAAACCCAACCGAGCCGCACCGAGCCACACCCCAAAGGCGGCGGCCCCGCGCACGCATCTGCTCGCCTGTCGCCCACCATCGGCCCGATCGCGCCCACCAGAAGCAGCCCAGACGCTGTCGCGCTCGGCCGCCGCCAGACGCTAAGATGGCCGAAGAACGCATCGCACGGCCGTTGCCCAGCGCCCACATAGCGCCAAGATCGGGCGTCTCGTCTGTCTGCTGCGCTTAGCGAAAGCCGCGCTCTGGCGTCGTGCCCGCCTACACGACCGTGTGGTGGCGCCGCTCGTCCGCGCCTTTGTCCCCTACTGCGCGCCCGGCGCCGTGTCGCCATGCTAGCGCCGGCCCCTGCGCGCGCTGGGCGTGCCCGCAACAGCCCAGTGGCTCGCTCGCCCACCTGCACATCCCGCCGCCCACTGCCGCCGAGAGCCTGTTTTGCTGAGATAGATGGGACCGAGACCTAGTGCCTTCCCGGTTGGTAATTCCCGAACCTCCACTCTTTTGGCCCTTAAGATGTTAGTTGTTGGTTGCTTAATTAGGATGATTTTTATTGTTTGCTTAGGTTGCTCGGGTACATTTAGAAGCTCGAGGGTTTCTTGTTGGTTGAGGTAGTTAGTTCTACTTGTTCCCAGGTAAGGATTTCTTACCGTGGTTGTGTGGACCCTACGATGCTATCATGATTGTGCCTTGTATGCTTGGTTGTTGTTATGAGTATGTTAGCTATTGAACAGCTTGTGTTTGAAATCTTGCTAGCATGTTGCTTGTTGTTCATGTTAGTGCCATGCTAGGTTTGTTCTTCCAGCATGCCATGTCTTGTGGTTGTATGAAATTTCCAGTGGGTAGGTTACATGTTTTCTCTTGCTTCCAGATCGTGTTGCTCTTGTGTCCCTGATATATTCTGTTAGTTCCATGCAATGGGTTTAATTATCTTGGCATACCTTGTTCTATTTTATCCTGTTAGTTCCGTGCGAGGCATAGGCGGGTGATGTATAGTGTAGAAGACTGTAGGGGTAACTAGTTTAGGTCCCGCTCGGGTAAGATCCCGATGGACATCCGGAGGTGTAAGACCGATGGGCATCCTAGGTGTGTAAGTCCTCGATGGGCATCACCGAGTTGGAGGTGTAAGACCGGATGGGCATCCTAGGTGTGTAAGTCCCCGATGGGCATCACTGAGTTGGAGGTGTAAGACCCCGATGGGCATCCTAGTTGTGTAAGTCCCCGATGGGCATCACTGAGTTGGAGGTGTAAGACCCTGATGGGCATCCTAGGTGTGTATGTCCCCGATGGGCATCACTGAGTTGGAGGTGTAAGACCCTGATGGGCATCCTAGGTGTGTAAGTCCCTGATGGGCATCACTGAGTTGGAGGTGTAAGACCCTGATGGGCATCCTAGGTGTGTAAGTCCCCGATGGGCATCATTAAGTTGGAGGTGTAAGACCCTCATGGGCATCCTAGGTGTGTAAGTCCCCGATGGGCATCACTGAGTTGGAGGTGTAAGGCCCCGATGGGCATCCTAGGTGTGTAAGGCCCCACTGGGCATCACTGATTCTGGAGGTGTAAGGCCTCGATGGGCATCCTAGGTGTGTAAGGCCCCACTGGGCATCACTGAGTCTTAGGTGTGTAAGGCCCCACTGGGCATCACTCAGTCCTAGGTTGTGTAAGGCCCGAAGGGCATCCAAGTGTAGAACCTAGGATAGGCTGTAGATGAAAGCCCTTGAATAGGCTCGCTCTAGAAGTAGCTCATAGCCTAATTCAACCGTTTTGCTCTAAGTCATTGTTTTATTTCCATGTATACTAGGGTGCTAGATGACTGATGTATCGTATTGTACCCCGGTTGGGGATTCTTACTAAGTATGTTTATACTTACCCTTATTTATGTGGTTTTTCCACCAGGTAACTTGGGACAGCACCAGGATGGCTAGCGGAGGGAGCTGTTTGATCATGAGGGCTGCCGACGCTCTGTCGTTTATTGTTTGCATTTATTTATTCAGCATGTAGGTGGACAGGAGTCCTACGGGAATGATGTTAAAGTTGTTTAAACTGTTTTGAATGTTCTTTTATAAATACTGGACAGGCTTATTGTACCTTATTGGATTTGCTTTATGAAAATTGTTGGTTATGTTTTAAGTGTTCCCCGTTTCCAAATGTTTTGAAAAAGTTTTAAATATGAACACTAAACCGCTTGTTGAGATATTTAACTTGCATGCTGAGTGAGGACCTAGGTTTAGGACCGTATTTCAGGTTGGGTCCTTACAGTTGGTATCAGAGCACAGAGTCATAGAATCTGTAGACTAACCTGCTTTCTAGGTTGTTGTCCCCATGATCATCAAAGACTGGCGCGTCCAGTTTGTCTGAGTTCATTAAGCTAAGGGTTTTATTTTAAAATACTGCACCTAGTATACATGTGTTACCCTTGTTGGGTAGTGATAGTCCCGGTGAGAACTAGCTTTGTGTTTAGTGTAGATCGCTTATGCTGAATACACATTGAGGAGCAGAGACGTTTGGTATTTCCAATCGAGAAGTTGGACTGCGCATGTTGATGATGAGACCACGTCCAGGGTTGTCTAGACCCGTAGGCCACCTTTGGCCCTGGCAGTTGAGTTGCCAAGAGAAGAGGTTAGAGGCTAGCATGCCTTAGAGTGAGACTCCTTGAGAAGGGTGTGCTCCAGCCATGAGAGAATTGATGGCAGGTCTTTTAGCTATCAGAGAGCGGAGACCAGTGCGCTTTGTATCGCAGAGTGAGGAGTCGAGCACGCAGATAGCCCGGTGAGAGAGTTTATTTAGGAGACACCCCTAGTAGCTCCCTGTGAGCCCGAAGGAAGGTTTCCAGAAGGGCTTGATCAGCAGGTTTATGCTGATGAGTTAGTTGGCGTTAATCGAGCCGCCGAGTTTGGCAAGTGGAAGCATGTAGAGCTGGATGTTTTTGAGAACCCATTGCTAGCAGCGAGGTGCTTGCCTAGGATCGAGTTTATCATCCGAGTGTTGGAACGACCTGGTGTTTAGAGGCCGATGACCTGATGTTCAGAGGCCAAGGCGTGCTGTTCTGGTGTTGTTTGATGCAGTAGTTTGGTGGTGGAAGTCCCTTGAGAAAGGTGGACTAGCAGAGTCTCCACCAGTCACCCGATCGATTGGCAAGTGCCGTGTTAGTAGCTTTTGAGGAAGCTGTAGAGACATCTTGACCCCTTGCAAGCATGCTGTCGTTTTGTAGCCAACTCTTTTGGTACCCTCGTAGCCAGGGTGTAGTGTGGAGTTTTCTTGTCAGGACTTAATCAGTCCGTGGATTTAAGTTGGCTAGTAGAGTGGAGCGCTCTTTTTGTTAGCATGTTACAAATGTGGAACTAGTTGTTGCCACCTGAGGGTTGGCTTGAGAATTTGTTGAGCATCGAGTGGGATGCAGGGGTAGGTCGTGGCATGACTGTTGGATGAGATGCCAGAGATTAGACTGCTCGAGTGTTGGGCTTCTTGTTTTGAGTGCCGTTGTCCCCTTGTAAGGACCCGACCTGGAATACGGTCCTAAACCTAGGTCCTCACTCAGCATGCAAGTTAAATATTTCAACAAGCGGTTTAGTGCTCATATTTAAAACTTTTTCAAAACATTTGGAAACGGGGAACACTTAAAACATAACCGACAATTTTCATAAGCAAATCCAATCAAGGTAAAATAAGCCTGGCCAGTATTTAAAAAAGAACATTCAAAACAGTTTAAACAACTTTAACATCATTCCCCTAGGACTCATGTCCATCTACATGCTGAATAAATAAATGCAAACAATAAACGACAGAGTCTTTGGTGGCCCCCATGATCAAACAGCTCCCTCCGCTAGCCATCCTGGTGATGTCCCAAGTTACCTGGTGGAAAAACCACAGAAATAAGGGTGAGTATAAACATACTCAGTAAGAATCCCCAACCAGGGTACAATACGATACATCAGTCATCTAGCACCCTAGTATACATGCAAATAAAACAATGACTTAGAGCAAAACGGTTGAATTAGGCTATGAGCTACTTCTAGAGCGAGCCTATTCAATGGCTTTCATCTACTGCCTATCCTAGGTTCTACACTTGGATGCCCTTCGGGCCTTACACAACCTAGGACTGAGTGATGCCCAGTGGGGTCTTACACACCTAGGATGCCCATCGGGGTCTTACACCTCCAACTCACTGATGCCCATCGGGGACTTACACACCTAGGATGCCCATCGGGGTCTTACACCTCCAACTCAGTGATGCCCATCGGGGACTTACACACCTAGGATGCCCATCGGGGTCTTACACCTCCAACTCAGTGATGCCCATCGGGGACTTACACACCTAGGATGCCCATCGGGTCTTACACCTCCAACTCGGCTGATGCCCATCGGGACTTACACACCTAGGATGCCCATCGGGTCTTACACCTCCAACTCGGTGATGCCCATCGGGACTTACACACCTAGGATGCCCATCGGGTCTTACACCTCCAACTCAGTGATGCCCATCGGCGACTTACACACCTAGGATGCCCATCGGGGTCTTACACCTCCAACTCAGTGATGCCCATCGGGGACTTACACACCTTGGATGCCCATCGGGGTCTTACACCTCCAACTCAGTGATGCCCATCGGGGACTTACACACCTAGGATGCCCATCGGGGTGTAAAGACCCGACCCAAAAGGGGCTCTAAATGGGCCTTTACCCCAATGCATGTATTCAAAATAAAAGACATTATGAAAAAATACATTTCGGATCCCAAGTAAAAACATAAACATTCCACAATCAAAACATACATTTCTAAAAGCATACTCTGATCAGAGATTTATTTAAACCATTTAAACATTCCACAAGTACAAATATGCTGGAATCCATAAAACGTAAGAAAACATCCTAGGGCTCCGTGCCCGTCTACATGCATTCAGGGGAAATAACAAAAGTCAAGAGTCATGATATAATAAAATGGTCGAGATGACAAGCAGGATTCCTTGATCACAGCTCCTCCTTGACCATCCCTGTCTCCATGCTTGGTTACCGTGGAAAACCACAGAATAAGGGTGAGTAAAGAATTACTCAAGAAGAATCCTCAACAGGGGTACAATACGATATACATGATCATCTAGAAGAATGTATGCAAGCTATGAGTATAAACACGAATAGAGCACATAGCTTAAGTCCACACTTGACCTCGGATGCCAACTCGTGGTCTTAGTCCGGAAATAAATCCACCACACAATACGCCCTATACGAGAAACGAGTCCCGGCCTCGCACGTCTCATCGTCGTCACGAAAGGTGCACTAGCTCAAGATCCCGAGGAGCTCTCCGGTCGCGCGCCAGAATGAGCGTAAGCGCGCATCGCGTGCTCATCGCAGAGACTATGGGGTGCCGGTCTAGTGGCCACCGCCCATGTCCGATCCACCACGCCTAACTAAATCTCCGGATCGGTGTCACCGACATAGGGGTGTGAGACCTGGACACGTGAACTATGTCACCTGCACCACCGCACCGAGGCTAAGGAACCGGCCGTGGTAGGCTTACACCAGAAGCGGTCCTTGCCCTAACAGTGGCAATCAAGGGCTACGGCCGAACACGCCGAGGACGTGCCGATTGCCGGGACGAGGCAATGCCAAGTCATCATCCCGACCTTTGGGGCATTTAACACCGCCACCCTCACCCAAGATTGCGGGGGCCACCGTTAGGGTTAGCTAAACCCTAACGGGATCGGGACGAGTACCATCTCGCACGCCCTCGCTTCGGGGATGCAAGTTACGTTTTGCATCCGCCCGGATGATGCTACCTACTTGAACTCTAAACCATAACAATAATAACAATTCATTCAATGCGGTCCAATACGTGCTCAACAGATACAAGGAACCTAGCATGATACTACGAAGCAAGAACAGATATCGAACATGCCGAGAATGGAACAACCTAGCATGGGCTAACATGAGAAACAATACAAGAGTTCATGCCGATCCAGAATTGAGTAACAGAGCACCTAGGGCTAAACATGCTAATAATCATACACAGGCATACAAAACAACAATCACAAATATACCGCAGGCCCACACAACTCGGTAAGAAATCCTTACCTTGGTGGGAGGCTTCTACACACAAATCCTAAGCCGCGGAACAATCACGAGCTAGCGAGCGGGAACCTAGCAAACCAATAATAATCAGCATCTAAAACGTCTAAACAACAATAGAAGAACAGCAAGCTCGGCTCGGGAACTCACGGCACGGCGACACGAGCTTGGAGCCGCCGCAAGCCGGGCACGAGAGGGTCGGGCGCAGGCGCGCTACCGCACGGCAGGTGGCTGGCGCTGGCTGCGCATACCGCACGGCACGGCACGGATTCACGGCAGGACGCCGCGCGCGCGGTGAGCGCCTCTAGGCGTGGCGGGCGAGCAGCTCGAGCAAAGGCGCGCGGTCTTTGGGCGCGGCGACAGCGCGACGCGGACGCGGCGGCTGGCGCGCGGGCGAGCGGCGGCGGCGGCGTGCGCTGGCGGCTGGCGTCTCGCGCTCGGCTGCCAAGGCGATCCGCACGATCCGGGCGAGCGATGGCGCGGCGGCAGGCCGCTTCAACAGATCCGGGCGACTCGTGAGCGATGGCGCGGCGGCAGGCCGCCAACAGATCCGGGCGATCCGTGCGATCGCAGGGCGATCTCGTGCGCGGCGGGGGCGACCGGGCGCCGGCGCGCGATCCGGCGCGCGGCGATCCGCCTACTGGACGTCGCGACGATGGTCGCTGGCCGGGCTTTCTCGATCGGCCGCAATCAACACAAACACACACAACACACCTCTTTTCACTTGGCCAAAAGCACACCAAACGGTCGAGAAGAAGAAGAGGAAGATCGATACCTACCCGGAATGATGATGAACGATCCAAGGGAGCCGCAAGGATGAAGAATCGGCAAGGGCTATGGAGAGGGAGAGCTTTGTGCGCCAAGAGGAGATTTGGAGAAGAAGATGGAATAAACCTAATTTCTATTTCATTTAACCAAATGCACCAAAACTCCAAAATCCAAGGCTAACCATAAAATGATGCAGAAGAGCAACAAGAGCACCTAATGGCTCAATTGGCACACATCTCCACAAGCTTCCCAGAGACCCGGGTTCAAACCCCAGTGCAAAGACAATTCCCTTTTATTTTTACTTTTGCATCAAACCTTGCTCAAACCAAACCACAAACCCTTCAAAAACCTACATAAATCCATCCAATAATTTTAGCAAATCGAAAAAGATATAAACGGCCCCGACGGCCCGACCAAATTACTAAAATACCCCTAGGGCATACCGGAAGACCGGGATGAAAAACTGGTCGTTACAATATTCCCTCCTTTTTATGACTTTCGTCCTCGAAAGTCCTTAAGACTGAAACAACAACACAGATAATCGCATTCTCATCCGTCCTTCCCGCCACGAGCGGCCTCCTCCGAACTCGAGACTCCTTCACTAAACTTTTACCAACGGATCTCACTTCTACGCAACGTCTTCGACTCAAGACCATGTAACGACCCAGGTTTTTCTTCCCGGTCTTCCAGGTATGCCCTAGGGGTAATTTGGTAATTTGGTCGGGCCGTCATGGTCGCTTGTGTCTTTCCAACTACTAAAATTATTGGATGGTTTTTGTAGGTTTTTGGAGGGGTTTGTGGTTTGGTTTGAGCAAGGTTTGTTGCAAAAGTAAAAATAAAGTAATTTAGGCTGCAGTAGGGGTTTGAACCCGGTCTCCGGGAAGCTTGTAGAGAGGTGTGCCAAATGAGCCATTAGGTGCTCTTGTTACTCTTTTCTGCATCACATCTTAGTTAACCTTGGATTTTGGAGTTTTGGTGCATTTGGTTAAATGAAATAGAAATAGGTTATTTCATCTCCTTCTCCAAAACATCTCTTGGCCGCCCAAGCTCTCCATCTCCATAGCCTTGCCGAGTTCTTCATCCTTGCATCTCCTTGGGTTCGATCATCATCATTCCGGTAAGTCTTCGTCTTCTTCATCTTCTCATTTGGGTGTTTGTTGGCCGAATGTAAGAAAAAGGGGTTGTGTGTGTGTGTGTGTGTTGTGCCACCGGAGAGGAGCAGCCATCATCATCCGCATTTCACCAGACGCCCCAGATCGGCCGAGCCACTCGCCGACGCCCAGATCGGGCCGAGCAGCCACTGTCGCGACGCCCAGATCGGCCGAGCGAGCCACCGCCGCGACGCCCAGACGGTCGAGCCACCGCCTGCCGCGACGCCCGGACTGCTTCGCAGCAGCCTCGCCTCGCTCGCTTCAAAGGCGCAGATCGCCTTCGATCGCCGCGACGCCCTCGCCGTGTCCGCTTGCCGAAGCTGCTCGCCGCGCGCCGCCGCTCGACGTTTCGCGCGCGCGCCGCCGGCCCAGCGCTGCGCCGCGCGCCGTCAGACGCTCGCCGCGCGCGCGTGTGTCCTCGCTGCGTGCGGCGCATGCGCAGCATAATAGCGTGTCCGTGCCGTGCCGTGTAGCGGCATAAGAACCGGCAGCGTGTCCTCGCTGCGTGCGGCAGCGCAGCACGGCGCGCCACCTTGCCGAGCCGACTTGCCGTGACCCCAAGCTCGTGGTCGTCGCGCCGCGTGAGTTCCCGAGCCGAGCTTGTCGTTTCTATTGTTGTTTAGATATTTTAGATATCGATTATTGTTGGTTTGCTAGGTTCCCGCCGCTAGCTCTGGGATTGTTCCGCAGACTTAGGATTTGTGTGTAAAAGTCTTCCCACCAAGGTAAGGATTTCTTACGGGGTTGTGTGGGACTGCAGTATATTTGTGATTGTTGTTTTGTATGCTGTGTATGTTTACTAGCATGTTTAGCCTAGGTGCTCTGCTCAATTCCCGATCGCATGAACTCTTGTATTGTTTCTCATGTTAGCCCATGCTAGGTTGTTCTATTCTAGCATGTTCGATATCCACATTCTTGCTTCGTAGTATCATGCTAGGTTCTTTGTATCCGATGAGCACGTATTGGACCGCATTGATTGAATCGTTATTATTGTTAAGGTTTAGAATTGAGGTAGATAGAATCATCCGCCCGATGCATAAAGTATCTTGCATCTATGGCAAGGACGTTCGAGACAGTTCTCCGTCCTTGGACCCCGTGAGGGATTAGCTATCCCAACCGGTAGGCCCCCGCAATCTTGGGTGAGGGTGGCGATCGTTAAATGCCCCAACGGTCGGGATGATGACTTGGCATTGCCTCGCCCCCGGCAAATGACACGTCCTCGGCGTGTTCGGCCGTAGCCCTTGATTGCCACTGTTAGGGCAAGGACCGCTTCTGGTGTAAGCCTACCACGACCGGTTCCTTAGCCTCAAAGTGCGGTGGTACAGCCGACATAGTTCACGTGTCCAGTCTCACACCCCTATGTCGGTGACACCGATCCGAGGAGAGATTTAGTTAGGCATGGTGATCGAACTGGGCAGCTTGCCACTAGACCCGGCACTCCCGCGAGTTTGCAAGAGCATGCGCGGTGCGCGCGCTTACGCTCATTACAACGCTGCCGATCGAGAGCTCCTCGGGATCTTGAGCCAGTGCACCTTTCGTGATCGGCGTGAGACAGCCGAGGCCGGGACTTGTTCCCGTGATAGTGCGTTTAGTGTGTTGTGGTATTTTCCGGACTAAGACCCCGAGATGGCATCCGAGGTCCAAGTGTGGACTTAGCTATGTGCTCCGCTCTGTGTTTGTTCTCATAGCTTGCATACATTCTTCTAGATGATCATGTATATCGTATTGTACCCCGGTTGGGGATTCTTACTGGTAATTCGTTACTCACCCTTATTCTCGTGGTTTTCCACGGGTAATCAAGGCGTGAGACAGGATGGTCAAGGAGGAGCTATGATCATGGAACCTCTTTGTCATCTCTCGATTGTTTTATTTTAATTATCATGACTCTTCACTTTTTATTATTCCCCGAATGCATGTAGACGGGGCACAGAGCGAGGATGTTTTCTTACGCTTTATGGATTCCAAAGATATTGGTACTTGTGGATTGTTTTAATGGTTTAAATAAATCTCGATCGATCAGTGTGCTTTTAGAAATGTATGTTTTGGTTGTTGAATGTTTCATTTTTACTTGGAATCTGGAAATGTATTTTTCATAATGTCTTTTATTTTCACTACATGCATTGGGGTAAAGGCCCATTTAGAGCCCCTTTTGGGTCGGGTCTTTACAGATTGGTATCGAGCTCAGAGTCATAGATTCGTCAGAGATCGACCTTTGTTGTAGGTCGTTTTCCATGATCATCAAGACTCCGACTGGTCATCAGTACGCCTAGATTTATTGTTTTAGAAAGGAAAAGGGTTAAGAATTTACAATACCTATCATCTAGTGTATGCCTTGTTTGGTGTTGTGGAATGGTGACAGCAGGTTTTGATTCGTTGTTGGTTTGGATGTAGATCGCCAAAGATGCTACCACCCGCATCGAGAGGAGGTTCGAGAGCGGTCGAGGTATCGTGGATCGGATTCGAGCATCGCAGTGGACATCGCCCCAAGCCGACATCGATGGCATTCCACCAGCAGCTCCTCCCGTTACGCCCGAGCGGGCGTTGAGGCGATCGAGCGCCGTGAGATCGCCTCCTCGGAGCAGAGTTTGCCGAGTCTATGAGGGCTTTATGGTCAGCATGTTGAGTGACCAGAGGCGAGAGACCCGTGCCTTGTTGGCGTATGGCGGGAAGAGTCCCGAGCCCAGATCGAGCGGTGACTCGATTGGTTCAAAGAGAGCTCAAGAGCTCCTCCGGCTCCACAAGAGCAAGTAGCCCCAGAGGCGCGATATGGCGAGGGTGCCGAGGAATTGGGTAGGTGGTGAAGGATTTTGTGAAGTGGAAGCTCGAGAAGTTTGATGCCACCGGTGATGCGTTAGCGGCGGCCTGTGTGGATCGCCCATTTGGAGTACACCTTCCGATCATGGTGTGCCCCGATATTCGAGAGGCCGAGATGTGCGGCTCATGTGCTAGGAGAGGCACAGCGAGATGGTGGTGGGAGTCCACCTTGAGCGAGAGACCACACTGGGTCTCCACCCGCTACTTGGGAGTTCTTCAAGAGTGAGTTCAAGGTAAAGTTCATCGGTGATGAGGCTCGGGAGAAGATGGTGGAGCTCTTCCGTAACCTCAAGGCGGTTTCGATTCCATTGAGGAATATGAGCGCAAGTTCTCGTGAGTATGGATATTTTGCTCCTCGCTTGATTGCCACCCCAGAGTGAAGATTCGGAAGTTCATATCCGGATTGAGGCGTGGTGTTTCCCCAGATGTCGTGGCTCGTGCCCCGACACTTATGCTAGGGTCGCCCGATTAGCCACGATCTATAATGGGAAGTATCCCGCTGAGCGGGTTGTTGCCGCTCTGCTCTGGGCGTCCGTCCCAAAGAAATTGTGGGGGCGTAAGAGGAAGTTTGACTTTCGAGGAGGCGGCGCGCCGCCAAGGGCGATTGAAGCAGAGACCGGCGGAGAGCTCCAGTCCGTTTCCACCCGACAGCAGGAGGACCTGAGCGATTTCCGCTTGTGCTACTTGTGGGAAAGTCCACGCCGGAGCTTGTCACCTGGACCTAGATTGTGCTACCGTTGTGGTAGAGAGGGGCACATGGCCCGTTTTGTGATCACCCGGCTATGGCGGCTCACCAGGTGCAGCAGCAGAGGTCGAGTGTTTGCTACGACCCGTCAGAGGCCGAGCGTCACGGATGATGCCGCAGATGGGCGTGTACGCTTCTTGTTTTAGATCACTGCGCATTTGTCTTGTTTGATTCGGGTTCCACGCATTCATTTGTATCTGTGTTGTTTGGTCGAGCATGCTAAGTTAAGACTAGAGCCTCTAGGTTTTGAGTTATCTGTTGCAACTCCTTCGGGAGTTAGTATGTTGGCTAGAGATAAGATTAAGGATGGCCGGATCGAGATATCCAGGAGAGTTGCTTGTGGCTACGCTCATAGTTCCGCCTATGAGCGGTTTTGATGTGATTCTTGGTATGGAGTGGTTAGTCGCTAACCACGCGCTGATTGACCGCCACCGAAAGAAGTAGTGTTCAGCCGCCGTGGTCGGCCCAAACTTTAAGTTTCGTGGAGTCCAGGTGGAGTTTGCCCGCCGATGGTGTCACCGTGAAAGCTCGTCGTTTGCTAGCTCATGGAGCTTGGGGCTATCTAGCCAAGTTGTTCGGGAAGAGCGCGCCTCATTGTCTGCATCGATCAGTGCCGGCCGTGCAAGAGTTCGCGGATGTGTTTCTGAGGAGTTACCGGGTTGCCCCAAAAGAGAGGTTGACTTCATTATTGAGCTCTGAGCCCAGGACCCTCCCTATCTCGAAGGCTCCGTGATCGCATGGCGCCAGTGAGTTAAAGGAATCAAGATTCGGGATTGCAGGAGATGTTAGACCGAGGGTTCATCCGTCCAAGTGTGTCCCCGTGGGAGCACCGATTCATTTGTGAAAAAGAAGGATGGTTCTATGCGCTTGTGTATTGATTACCGCGAGCTTAATAAGGTGACAATGAAGAATAAGTATCCGTTGCCCGTGATCGATGATTTGTTCGATCACTTCGTGGAGCTTCGTGTTCTCCAAGATAGATTCGAGATCCGGTTACCATCGATTTGCGGATCGGGGATGCCGACATTCCTAAGACGAGCTTTCGTGTCCAGATATGGTCACTATGAGTTTGTGGTTATGTCGTTTGGATTGACCAATGCCCCAGTAGCGTTCATGGACATGATGGATAGGGTGTTCAAATCATTTTTGGACGGCCGTCATCGTGTTCATTGACGATATTCTCGATTTATTCGAGGTCTAAAGAAGACCATGCAGAGCATTTGAGGCGAGTATTGGCGGCTTTGAGGAAAACCACTTTATGCGAAGTTTTCCAAATGTGATTTCTGGTTGGAGCAGTGGCCTTCCTAGGCCACGTGGTTTCGAGAGATGGTATAGCCGTGGACCCCGCGAAGATTGAGGCCGTGAGTTCATGGGCCAAGCCGACTTCGATTGCCGAGAGATTCGCAGCCTTTGCGGGTTTGGCGAGTTACTACCGTCGGTTCGTCAAGAACTTTTCTGCTTTAGCCTCACCCCTCACTCGTCGACGAGGAAGGGTGTCGAGTTTGTTTGGGGACAGCAGGTGTGATGAGAGCTTTGCGAGCTCAAGCGTAGTTTGACTTCGCACTGTGTTGGCGATCCGGAGGGGACAGTGGTTTCGTGGTCTGATGATGCTTCCAAGTTTGGATTAGGTTGTGTGTTGATGCAAAGACGGGAAGGTCATTGCCTATGCTTCCGTCCACCAAGCCGTATGAGCAGAACTACCCGACTCATGATATGGAGTTGGCAAAGCAGTGGTGTTTGTAATCAAGATTTGGAGGCATTACCGTATGGTGAGCGGATTCGAGATGTTTACCGATCACCGAGCCTCAAGTATCTGTTTACTCGTAAGGAGTTGAATATGAGGCGAGGAGATGGTTAGAGTTGGTAAAGGATTATGACTGCGAGATTTTGTACCATCCGGTAAAGCCAATGTAGTGGCCGATGCTTTGAGCGAGAAGACGTCGCACTCTGCGGCGTTGTTGAGTTCCAGCCAGTTTTGAGAGAGAGAGTTCGAGCGGGCCGAGGTTGCGATGTTGTTGGGAGAGGTTACCGCCGTGGTAGCTCGATGGATCTGCTCACCGTCGATTCGGCAAATGGATTATAGACAGCCAGTTGGGTGACCCCGCACTTAAGAGATTGGTTGATAGAGTTAGTGCCGACGGTGACTTTGACTTTGTATATTCACCGACAGTGGGTTGACTTATAGAGGCCGGTTGTGTGTTCCGGACATTGCAGTTTGCTGAGCCGAGTTGCTCTCTGAGGCCCACTATTCCCCCTTTTGCTTGGCACCCGGGGTACCAAGATGTATCAGACCTTAATGACTTTTCGGTGGATGGGGATGAAGAGAGATGTGGCAGAGTTTGTCGGTAGGTGTCTCACTTGTCGGCAAGTGAAGGCACCCAGCAGAGGCCAAAGCAGGTTTGTTGCGACCATCGAGTGTACCCCAGTGGAAATGGGAAGAGATCTCTATGGACTTTATATCCGGTTTGCCAAGGACTCGAGGAAGTTCTCTCGATTTGGGTGATAGTCGACCGTTTGACCAAGAGCGCACACTTCATTCCGGTAGGGACACTTTACCGTGGGAACAAAGGCGCATTTGTTTTTGGAGCGAGATCATCCGTTATCATGGTGTGCCGGTGAGGATTGTGTCCGATCGTGACTCGCGGTTCACTTCTCGTTTCGAGCGCGCCCGAAGGGTTTGGGCACAGAGTGCGCTTTCAAAGACTGACTTTTCACCCTCGGAGACGGATGGTCGACCGAGAGAGTGAATCGATTCTCGAGGATATGTTGAGGGCTTGTGTGTTGGATTTCCCAGCGATTGGGACCGAGATTCATTTGATGGAGTTTGCCTATAACAACGATTACGATCGACGATTCGGATGGCTCCATTCGAGGTATTGTATGGTAAGCGTTGTCGGTCCCCGTGTTCGGGAAGAGGTGGGTGATAGACAGTGTTGGGTCCCGACCACTCGCAGATTGACCAATGGTGCGGTCGAGAAGATTAGAGCTCGTATGTTGACATTTCAGAGCAGCAGAAGAGTTACGCCGATGTTCGGCGTCGAGATTTGGAGTTTGAGGTTGGTCGCATGTGTTCCTTAAGGTTGCTCCGATGCGAGGTGTTTTGAGGTTTGGTAAGCGTGGGAAGTTGAGTCCCGCTTTATTGGTCCATTTGAGATCCTAGAGAGGATTGGCGAGTTGCTTACCGGTTAGCCCTACCTCCGTCACTATCAGCGAGTGCATAGTGTTTTCCATGTATCGATGTTGAGGCGGTATGTGCCGGACCGTCGCACATTGTGGACTTTGAGCCTTTGCGGTGAATGAGGATTTGAACTTCGAGGAGAAGCGGTGAGGATCCTTGCCTTTGAGACCAAGACGTTGCGTAATCGCGAGATTCGTTTGGTAAAGGTTCGGATGGAAGAATCGGGGTTCGAGGAAGCCACTTGGGAGCGGGAAGACGAGATGAGGTTGCATTACCCCGAGTAAGCTGTTTTAAGGACTTTCGAGGACGAAAGTCATAAAAAGGAGGAATATTGTAACGACCAGTTTTTCTTCCCGGTCTTCCGGTATGCCCTAGGGGTAATTTGGTAATTTGGTCGGGCCGTCATGGTCGTTTGTGTCTTTTCCAAACTACTAAAATTATTGGATGGTTTTTGTAGGTTTTGGAGGGGTTTGTGGTTTGGTTTGAGCAAGGTTTGTTGCAAAAGTAAAAATAAAGTAATTTGTCCGCTTGCCAGGGGTTTGAACCCGGGTCTCCTGGGAAGCTTGTAGAGAGGTGTGCCAAATGAGCCATTAGGTGCTCTTGTTACTCTTTCTGCATCACATCTTAGTTAACCTTGGATTTTTGGAGTTTTGGTGCATTTGGTTAAATGAAATAGAAATAGGTTATTTCATCTCCTTCTCCAAAACATCTCTTGGCCGCCCAAGCTCTCCATCTCCATAGCCTTGCCGAGTTCTTCATCCTTGCATCTCCTTGGGTTCGATCATCATCATTAGGGTAAGTCTTCGTCTTCTTCATCTTCTCATTTGGGTGTTTGTTGGCCGAATGTAAGAAAAGGGGTTGTGTGTGTGTGTGTGTTGTGCAACCACCGAGAGGAGCGACCATCATCCCCAGCCCTACTCTACCAGACGCCCAGATCGGCCGAGCAGCCACCTGTCGCGACGCCCAGATCGGCGAGAGCCAGCGCCGCGACGCCCAGATCGGCCGAGCCAGCCTGTCGCGACGCCCGGATCGGCCGAGCCATACCTGTCGCGACGCCCAGATCGGTCGAGCACCTGCCAGACGCCGGGCACTGTTCTCGCAGCGGCCTCGCCGTTCGCCCGGCCAGAGATCGCCTCGATCGCCGCGACGCCCTCGCCGTGTCCGCTTGCCGAAGCCGCTCGCCGCGCGCGCGCCGCGAGCGTTCGCCCGCGCGCCGCGCGAGAGCGCTTGACGCGCCCGCGCGCAACCGTCGTTCGACGCTTCGCCACGCGCGCGTGTGTCCTGCTAGTGCACGTGCGGCAGCCGCGGCCAGTAGCGATGTCCGTGCGTGCCGGTAGCGCAACGGTAGCGTGTCCCTGCCGTGCGGCACAGCGCGGCCAGCGCCCGGCCTTGCCGAGCCGGCTTGCGTGACCCCAAGCTCGTGTCGTCGCGCGCGTGAGTTCCCGAGCCGAGCTTCTTTGTTCTATTGTTGTTTAGATATTTTAGATAATCGATTATTGTTGGTTTGCTAGGTTCCCGCTCGCTAGCTCGGGATTGTTCCATGACTTAGGATTTGTGTGTAAAAGTCTTCCGACCAAGGTAAGGATTTCTTACCAGGGGTTGTGTGGACCTACTGTGGTATATTTGTGATTGTTGTTTTGTATGCCGTGTATGTTTACTAGCATGTTTAGCCTAGGTGCTCATTCAAATTCTGATTGGCATGAACTCTTGTATTGTTTCTCATGTTAGCCCATGCTAGGTTGTTCTATTCTAGCATGTTCGATATCTGTTCTTGCTTCGTAGTATCATGCTAGGTTCTTTGTATCGATGAGCACGTATTGGACCGCATTGATTGAATCGTTATTATTGTTAAGGTTTAGAATTGAGGTAGATAGAATCATCCGGGCCCGATGCATAAAGTATCTTGCATCTATGGCAAGGACGTTCGAGACGTTCTCCGTCCTTGGACCCCGTGAGGATTAGCTATCCCAACCGGTAGGCCCCGCAATCTTGGGTGAGGGTGGCGATCGTTAAATGCCCCAACGGTCGGGATGATGACTTGGCATTGCCTCGCCCGGCGATCGACACGTCCTCGGCGTGTTCGGCCGTAGCCCTTGATTGCCACTGTTAGGGCAAGGACCGCTTCACGGTGTAAGCCTACCACGACCGGTTCCTTAGCCTCAAAGTGCGGTGGTACAGGTGACATAGTTCACGTGTCAGTCTCACACCCTATGTCGGTGACACCGATCCGGAGATTTAGTTAGGCATGGTGATCGAACTCGGGCGACTTGCCACTAGACCCGGCACCCCCGAGTTTGCGGTAGCATGCGTGCGCGCTTACGCTCATTACAGCGCCGCGATCGAGAGCTCCTCGGGATCTTGAGCGGTGCACCTTTCGTATCGCAGTGAGACAGGTGAGGCCGGGACTTGTTCCCGTATAGTGCGTTTAGTGTGTTGTGGTATTTTCCGGACTAAGACCACGAGATGGCATCCGAGGTCCAAGTGTGGACTTAGCTATGTGCTCCGCTCTGTGTTTGTTCTCATAGCTTGCATACATTCTTCTAGATGATCATGTATATCGTATTGTACCCCGGTTGGGGATTCTTACTGGGTAATTCGTTACTCACCGTTATTCTCGTGGTTTTCCACGGGTAATCAAGGCGGGAGACAGGATGGTGAAGGAGGAGCTATGATCATGGAACTGCTTTGTCATCTCTCGATTGTTTTATTTTAATTATCATGACTCTTCACTTTTTATTATTTCCCCGAATGCATGTAGGCGGGCACAGAGCCCCAGGATGTTTTCTTACGTTTTATGGATTCCAAAGATATTGGTACTTGTGGATTGTTTTAATGGTTTAAATAAATCTCTACGATCGAGTGTGCTTTTAGAAATGTATGTTTTGGTTGTTGAATGTTTTTTTACTTGGAATCCGAAATGTATTTTTCATAATGTCTTTTATTTTCACTACATGCATTGGGGTAAAGGCCCATTTAGAGCCCCTTTTGGGTCGGGTCTTTACAGACCAGAATACTCATAGGCTTCTCATCGAAGCTCAAACCGTCAATCAGGTGCAAGGGCTCAAAGTCCACAATGAACAATGGGTCCGGCACATGCCGCCCCAACATCGATACATAAAAACACTGTACAAATTGTCAACAAACAAACTCAACCCTACAACAAATCGGCCAAACAATCTGAACCTTCCAGATTCCAAAACTAAACGGCCTACTCTTACTTCACAAGAGACCAACAAACCTCAAACCTTGACTACTGACCTTAACGAGATACAAACGAACCACCAATCGGCGGCGATCGATCCAAAAGACAAACTTCTCCAACTAGAACACGACCACAACACTAAAGCAACCATCTTAAGGAGAAATCGCCGAACCAAAGGCAAAGGGCACCATCTGGTACACCGGACGGCTAACAACACTCACACCGGTGAAACTTCAGCCACGGCCACCTAAAAAAAAAAAAAAACAAGGGCCAAGCACGGACTCCACTCGGCCAAGCCAACAAACTAGAACTCTTCATCTAGTAACGCAAACTTTCCAACGAACACCTACCAAAGCAACCGACCAAGGAGAACATCGCCGGGCAAGGAACATCCAACCTTCCTCTCAAGGAAAACTCGGGAAGCAAGGACTAAACCATCCCATGACTATCTACGACACAACACCTTGAGGAAAACAGCTCAACAAACTTACCAACCAATGCCACGGCACCTGCGTGCCAACTCACTCAACGCGGCTCTGCTAACGCCAACCGGGAACTCACAACAACTAGGAACAAAGCCCGAGAAGGGCTTGCTCGCCAGAACTCAACCCAAACTTATAACGAGCAACGCCGCCTCCAAGCTACTACTCAACTCTTAAAATCCAAGCGGCTACTCAAAGGACTTCCCTTTAAGCCTAAGCCTAACTCATCTTCCAACCGTAAGCTCCACTCCCAAAACCTCACAAGGAAAACGGATAACGACAACCTCAAAGCTTACGGATCACGAGCCACACGAATCCGCAAGACTACCTCGCAAGCTATCACTCGAGGTGGCATCCAAGGAGCAACTCAACCACCACAGAGGCTAGAGGGAAAGGAAATCTTCAATCCCCAAAGAACCAACAACTTGCCGAACAACTCAACTCTTACTAGTGGCCTCCGCCCTTGTGGGAACAAACAACTCTTGCTTGCTAACAACACAAAGCGAGGACCCTCTCATTGGGTGACGCTGCGTTACTCGATCGACTACACAACTCGGAAGCTAAGGCGACTCGCCAAACGGAAACGACTTCCCGGCAAGCAAACTCGGAAGGCGGCGCGAACTCCACACACGCTCGCCGACTTGCTCAAACCCAAGGCAACAACAACCAACTCTCTTGGAAGCAACACCCAAGAGAAAACTCAACCAATCGGACCACCAAACCGAAACAAACAAAGACTTGCTCAACTCGCCGAGGGAGGGGTCAACTCCCAAAACTTATCGACTAGGAACAAGACCTCGTGGCAACGCCCTTCACTAGAAACGAACTAGCTCTCGAAACAACAAACGAACCAAATCTTGGCCAAACACTCACAAGAGCGAGAACAACCTTTACTGCGGCCTCTAGAACACCATCCAAGAATCCGCTTAATCGACAAACGACTACTTCCAAGCGGCCAACAAACTTTTCCTTCAAGCTAGCGCTCCACCATTAACTCCAAGACCAAGGGAGTAACTCGACAACTCCCAAAGGAAACGGCTCTTACAAGCGGACAACCAGCGGACGAGAGAACTCCACATACGCTCCTTTGTCTTGCTCCACCGAGCAACAACATCTAATCTCACGGGGCACAACAAGGGTCCATCTCGCATCTGAACCTCCAAATGCCAAGCGGGGCAACTCAACATCCCGGAAACGGGAAAAACAACCAACATGGCACAAACCACTCGCCCCACGAGCAAAACTAAACTCTAGCAACTCCAATCCACACCTTGGTCAACACCAAGCATCAACTTGCCACCACACCGAAACCACTCCGGACTTTACTCCAAACAAACACTAGCTTGCTAGTCTACCAAGATCGCTAGCAACTCCACCGAGGCTACAAACTACACGCCTCCGGCTAGCCAATCTGAAACTCACTAGCTGGGCTGGCCGTGAGCTCGGAGAGGCTCTCCACAACCTAGGGTTCTTCGGCAACCCTCGACACACACACCGCTAGGCATACGATCTAATGCAGGAAATCTGCTGAACAAACAACTCCAATTTCGGCATCCCAACCATGCTTTGGCCAACTCCAACTCCTTGGGAACCTAGAGGACCCAAACGCTACGAGAACGCGTCATCCTCCTACTCAAAGCATCGGCCACAACATAACTTCTACCCAAGGAAGGATCCGAACAACTCTCTTAGCCATGACGATCGTCGAAACCACGCGGCTTAGCTACCATCGCTCTTGTTCGGTTTCCAATGAACTCCAACCAACGATCAACAAGAAGATCCGCCAACCAAGCTTAGGCCCAACTTAACAAATCTTGCCTAAGCAACAACTTGATACCACGAGCACGGTATCCTTACCACCTCAACCAAAGCCTTACAACAACCACACGAGTCCAACTTCTCAAGGAACCGAGCACGAGATCTCCAAGGCAAACCCTACATGGATCGAAACTCTCGCCACGGAACGAACCACACAAAACACACTTGTGTGCACAACTCCCAACCTTCCTTTAGAGATCCAAGACTAACAAGCGCTTTTCCACAAGGCAACGATAACTCCCGGCAATGATACAAACAATCCAAGGAACACCAAAAGTTCCATCTCCACACGATACTGAAAGCCGAGGCAACCTTGCTCTACCAAAGTATAATCATGCCAAACCAAACTTACTTTGTACCAAGCCTCTACCAAGGGTGCTTACCCCTAAGGCATCCAAAACCTCTCGCAAGGCATCACTCATCTCGCCTCAAAAGCATCCAACTCGCCTCATAGGCATCGGCTCATCGATAAGCATCCAACTCATGGTCCCTCAGCTGGACCAAACTCGCATCTACAATGCTCAACTCTCCTCAGATTTAGGCACTCGAAGGTAGTTGACCGCACTACCAACCACAAGGAAAATCTCTTGGCCTTAACACTAGCGCGAGACTCACGCGCACCAACATTTACCAACCGGCAACTGCGACTTACTCAACCTCCGAAACACGGGAAGAGGCTCTCGGCTCCTCTCGAGCATCCTTTCGCTTGTAGTCCATCGACTACCACCGAACTAGCCCTCTGCGCACGACCTAAGCGGGTGCAAGCGCCATAAACAGATCCAAGGCTAAAAGGAGTACGCTGAACTCCGAACGGCATAGAACCATCTCGCTATGGCCAAGCCAAACTCAAGCTGAACCGGACTTAGTGCCAAAGTGGCACACCAACCAATGCACCTCAAGTGCTACTACTACCAAATCCACATCTCGAGGAAGCCGGGCTGTTAAACAACAAAGAGGCTCGCAAGAGGGCAAAGATGACCCTTCATCCGCCTCAAGCCACTAACACGGCAACTTGCCAAACAATCGGGCGATCTGGTGGAGACTCGCTAGTCCACCTCTCACAAGGGACTTCCACCACCATCCGATGAACCAAACAAAGACAGAACGGCACACCTCGGCCTCGAGCAGCGGGGCATCCCACACACGGATGCTAAACTCAAAACTGGCCAACTACTTTACTACTAGCGGTAGGACTTACTAAAACATCGAGCTCTGAGGCATCCATTTGCCAACTTTGGCGTCTCAATCAACGCCAACAAACTCATCCGAATAAGCTCTGCTGATCATGCCCTCCGGGAACCTCCGGGGCTACAAGAGCTCTTGGGGAAAAAAAGTGAAACAAACTCATCATTTGGGCTATCTGTGCCGGGACTCCTCACTACGCGATACAAGCTGCACTGGGTCTCGCTCTCGATAGCTAAAGACACGCCATCAAATCTCTCATGGTGGAGCACACTCTGCTCAAGGAGTCTCACTGAGGCGCCGCTAGCCTCTACCCCCTCCTCTAGGCAACTCAGCTGCGGGGCCAAATCGGCATGCGGGCCTAACAACCCCGACGCGGCCTCAACATCAACACGATCGGTCCAACTCCTCGGTCGGACATGCCAAGCGCCCCTGCTCCTGCGGGTGCGATCAACATATCTTGGCGACCGCACGAAGCACCTCCACCCTCTCACTAGGGGAAAAGCGAATCGGGCCACAAATGGCCAGCGGAGTCTAAGCTCGCCTCCTGCGGAGGCGATGTCCCGGGGCATCCGAATCTATCTCGGATACCTCAACAAGCCGCTAAACAAACTGCTGCGCCTGCTGAGAAAGTTGGCATGATGGCTCACTAAGCCCAAACCAACAACGAGTCGAGAACACCGCTCGTCTCGCTCCACAACACCAAACAAGGCATACACTAGATGATAGGTATTGTAAATTCTTAACCCTTTTTCTTTCTAAAACAATAAACCTAGGCGCACTGATGGTATCGCTTGAGTCTTTGGTGATCATGGAAGGATGACCTACAACAAAAGGTCGAGTCTACATAATCTATGACTCGAGCTCGATACAAGCTGTAAAGACCCACCCAAAAGGGGCTCTAAATGGGCCTTTACCCCAATGCATGTATTCAAAATAAAAGACATTATGAAAAATACATTTGGATCCCAAGTAAAAGCAGAAACATTCCACAATCAAAACGTACATTTCTCTAAAAGCATACTACGATCAGAGATTTATTTAAACCATTTAAACATTCCACAAGTACAAATATGCTGGAATCCATAAAACGTAAGAAAACATCCTAGGGCTCGTGCCCGTCTACATGCATTCAGGGAAATAACAAAAGTCAAGAGTCATGATATAATAAAATGGTCGAGAGATGACAGCAGGATTCCATGATCACAGCTCCTCCTTGACCATCCTGTCTCCGCGCTTGGTTACTGTGGAAAACCACGAGAATAAGGGTGAGTAACGAATTACTCAAGTAAGAATCCCCAACAGGGGTACAATACGATATACATGATCATCTAGAAGAATGTATGCAAGCTATGAGTATAAACACGAATAAAGCACATAGCTAAAGTCCACACTTGGACCTCGGATGCCAACTCGTGGTCTTAGTCAGGAAATAAATCCACCACACAATACGCCCTATACGAGAAACGAGTCCGGCCTCACCTGTCTCTCGTCGTCACGAAAGGTGCACTAGCTCAAGATCTCGAGGAGCTCTCCGGCGTATTTGTAATGAGCGTAAGCGCGCCTTTGCGTGCTCTGCGAGACTATGGGGGTGCCGGTCTAGTGGCAAGCGCCCATGTCCGATCACCACGCCTAACTAAATCTACGGATCGGTGTCACCGACATAGGGGTGTGAGACCGACACGTGAACTATGTCACCTGTCACCGCACTTTGAGGCTAAGGAACCGTCGTGGTAGGCTTACACCGAAGCGGTCCTTGCCCTAACGGTGGCAATCAAGGGCTACGGCCGAACACGCCGAGACGCGTGCCGATCGCCGGGACGAGGCAATGCCAAGTCATCATCCCGACCTTTGGGGCATTTAACGACCGCCACCCTCACCCAAGATTGCGGGGCCACCGTTAGGGTTAGCTAAACCCTAACGGGATCGGGAGACGAGTACCATCTCGCACGTCCCTGTCGGGGATGCAAGTTACGTTATGCATCCGCCCGGATGATGCTACCTACTTGAACTCTAAACCATAACAATAATAACAATTCATTCAATGCGGTCCAATACGTGCTCAGCGAGATACAAGGAACCTAGCATGATACTACGAAGCAAGAACAGAGATATCGAACATGCGAGAATGGAACAACCTAGCATGGGCTAACATGAGAAACAATACAAGAGTTCATGCGGTCCAGAATTGAACAGAGCACCTAGGGCTAAACATGCTAATAATCATACAGGCATACAAAAAAACAATCACAAATATACCGCAGGGCCACACAAACCCGGTAAGAAATCCTTACCTTGGTGGGAGGATTCTACACACAAATCCTAAGCTGCGGAACAATCCCGAGCTAGCGGCGGGAACCTAGCAAACCAATAATAATCAGCATCTAAAACGTCTAAACAACAATAGAATAGCAAGCTCGGCTCGGGGAACTCGCGCGCACGGCGACACGAGCTTGGAGCTTTGGCGGCAAGCCGGCACCGCGCAGGTGGGTGGGCGTAAGTAGCGCGCTACCGCACGGTAGAAGTGGCGCAGTCGCTGCTACCGGCACGGCGGCAGGCCGGCGCTGCACGGCACGGCACGGATTCACGGCAGGACGGCGCGCGCGGGCGAAGCGTCTAGGCGTGCGCGCGGCGGCGGCGAGCGGAAGAGCGCGCGAGTCTTTGCGGCGGCGCGGCGCGGCAGCGCGCCTTGACGCGGCGGGCGCGGCGCAAAGGCTGGCCAGGCGGCGGCGGCGCGCGTCGGCGTCTGGCGTCTGCTGCTGCCAAGCGCGACTCGCACGATCTCGCGAGCGATGGCGTCGCGGCGGCCGCTTCAACAGATCTGGGCGACTGGTGAGCGATGGCGTCGCGGCAGGGTCGCCAACAGATCTGGGCGATCTCGTGCATCTGCAGGGGCGTCTCGTGCGACGGCGAGGGCGTCTGTCTTCTTCGGGCGCGATCCGGCGCGGCGATCTGGCGCCGGCTGGGCGTGCGACGATGGTCTTGCTGGCCGGGCTTCTCTCGACCGGGCCGCAATCAACACAAACACACACAACACACCTCTTTTCACTTGGCCAAAAGCACACCAAACGGTGAGAAGAAGAAGAGGAAGATCGATACCTACCGGAATGATGATGAACAATCCAAGGGAGCTGCAAGGATGAAGAATCGGCAAGGGCTATGGAGAGGAGAGCTTGTGCGGCCAAGAGGAGATTTGGAGAAGAAGATGGAATAAACCTAATTTCTATTTCATTTAACCAAATGCACCAAAACTCCAAAATCCAAGGCTAACCATAAAATGATGCGGGAAGAGCAACAAGAGCACCTAATGGCTCAATTGGCACACATCTCCACAAGCTTCCCGGGAGACCCGGTTCAAAACCCAGTGCAAGCACAATTCCCTTTATTTTTACTTTTGCATCAAACCTTGCTCAAACCAAACCACAAACCCTTCCAAAAACCTACATAAATCCATCCAATAATTTGCTTAGCTGGAAAAAAGACATAAACGGCCACGACGGCCCGACCAAATTACTAAAATACCCCTAGGGCATACCGGAAGACCAGGGATGAAAACACAGGTCGTTACACGGGTCTTACACCTCCGGATGTCCATCGGGGTCTTACCCGAGCGGGACCTAAACTAGTTACCCCTACGGTCTTCTACACTATACATCACCCGCCTATGCCCGGCACGGAACTAACGAGGATAAAATAGAACAATGTATGCCAAGATAATTAAACCCCTTGCATGGAACTAACGAGAATATATCGGGGACACAAGAGCAACACGATATGGAAGCAAGAGAAAACATGTAACCTACCCACTGGAAATTTCATACAATCACAAGACATGGCATGCTTTGGAAGAACAAACCTAGCATGGCACTAACATGAACAACAAGCAACATGCTAGCAAGATTTCAAACACAAGTTGTTCAATAGCTAACATACTCATAACAACAACCAAGCATACAAGGCACAATCATGATAGCATCGCAGGTCCACACAACCACGGTAAGAAATCCTTACCAGAAACGAGTAGGAATAACTTTCACAATCAAATAGTGACCCTCGAGCTTTAAAGCGAAACCGAGCAACCTAAGCATTTTAAAAGCATCCTAAATAAATATACACAGAGCCAAAGCAGACTTAAAAATCTAAAAGGGATAGGTTCGGGAATTACCAACCGAGAAGGCACGGGTCTCGGCAAAAGGGCGATTTTGGGCGGCTGCTTTGGGGGCGCTGGCGCTGGCGCCAGCTGCGGAGCGCGGCAGTGGCGCGCGCTTGCTGGCGGGCGGACGCAGACGAAGCGGCACGGCACGCAGACGTGAGGACAGTCTTTGGGCACGGGCGCGGCGGGGCGAAGCAGCAGGCGCGTGGTGCGTGGCGGCTAGTGCGGGACGGCATGGCGAAGTCTGGGCGACCGATCTGGTCGGTCTGGCGGCGCGCGGCTCGGGCAGCTGGTTCGGAGCGGCTGGGCTGTCTCAGTGCGACCGAATTTGGATGGTCGGGCCGCTGGTGCGCTTTGGCACATCGGGCTGGCCGCTGGTGCTGGCTGTGGTAATGGCTGGCAGCACTGGCCGCTCGTGCGCCTAAATTTGAAGGGGGTGCGGCTAGAGCGGCTACGGTTTCTTGGTGAGGTCGGCTAGAGAGAGAGAGAGAGAGAGAGAGAGAGAGAGAGAGAGAGAGAGAGAGAGAGATTGCAAAAAAAAAGGGAAAAAGGGATTTTCTTGATTTTCTTTCCTTTTTCCCTAATTAAATAGGTCTAAAATCCCTTCCCAAAGCTTCCTCTTTCCAAACCCTAAGAAGCAAACTTATTTTAAAAATAAAACTCTCTTTTCCTACGAACTCCCCAAGACCATTTAGGCAAGGGCTCAAAACCCAATGGAAGCACCAAAATTACAATTAATTTTGCCATTTTCTAAAACACCTCCAAACTTCCAAACAACTTGCCCAAACCTCTGGGTCTTGCAACCAACAACCATTAAGCTTCGACAAAGGCGGGAATGGCCTGAAATCTTGAAAATCCTCAAAACCACACCAGGGGCAAAAGACCAAAATACCCCTAAGGGTTAAAATAGCTCTAACGGCCCATCCGAACATCCGAATAATGACCCGAAATCACAGGTAACCGGGAAATAGAAAATCTGGGCCATTACAATACTCCTCGTTTTAAGACTTTCGTCCTCGATACCCTAAGACGAAAACAACTCTAGGAAAACTCCACCGATTCTTAACCAACCAAGCTCCGGTTAAGACAACACAAATCCTTCTTGAAACCAACCCTCTTGGTTTCCCAAAGTCTCAAGCCCAAAAGACACCGAGTGCGCCACAAACTATCTCAACCAAAACCGAACTAACATCGAGCCAAGAAATCATGCGATAGCTAGTCGGTGAGTCACACCCCTCGACTCGCACCAACTCTCAAACGGTCTCACGACTCTAGGGCTCACTTATCCTCGCTAACCCAACTCGGAACGCCTCTCTATGGCGCTACTCTCAGCAAACTCGTGGGCCGGGTCACGAGGCTCTAAAACTATACGCCACGCTCGACTTAACTTCTCTCGAATGCTCATATTTGTTATCAAACGGCCTCGACCCTTCACCATGCTTGACCAAACAACTGAACCTCCTGGGTTTGAAACAAAACGGTCTACTCTTACTTCGCAAGAGACCTGCGAACCCCACTAGTTGCCTACAATCCCTAACGAAATCCAATTCGAACCACCAACTGGTGACTGATCCCTAGGCAACCTTCTCCAACTAGCATGCGTCCACAACACTAAAGCAACCATCTTACGAGAAATCGAAGCACCAAAGCCAAGGGGCACTTTTCTGGTTCACCAAACAGCTACCACCAACACACCAGCTGAAACTTCAGCTACGACCACCTTTAGAAGACAAGGTCCAGGCACAGGCTCCACTCAGCCAAACTAATATATTGGAGCCCCTCATCGGCCGACAACAACTTTCCAATGCAATCCGATCAGCCACTGATTTAAGAGATTATCGCCAGACAGGAAAACAAATAACATACCTCTCTCAGAAATCTCGAGCAGCAAAAAATAAAACAACACGCGGCTACTTGCAACACAACACCTCGAGGATAACAACTCAAAGGTTTAACCAACCAATGCCACGGCACGTCTATGCCAACCCCCTCAACTTTGGCTCAACTAAATGCCAACCACGAACGCGCAACAACTAGGAGCAAAGCCTGAGAAAGGCTTGATCTGCAGAACTCAACTCAAGCTTACAACTAGCGAAGCTCGCCTCCAAGGACATGCAACTCTCAAGTCCAACTGGCTAAACGAATGACTTCCTCCTTTTAGCTTAGGCCTAACTCATCTTCCAACCAGAAACTCCACAATCGATTGAACCACCAACTTAGAACTAGCAGTATCTATCCAAACACCGAAGGAGGTGCCAACTTTTGAAACCTTCCAAACAAGAGCAAGTCCTCATGGCCACGCCCGCTTGCTCCAACCAAGCTAGCTCTTACAACAACATGGGAACCAACCCTTGGCCAACTACAAGCACCAACAAATAACAGTTTCGAAGCCAACGCGGAGGTACTAAAACAACACTAGCTCGTCAATCGACTACAGGCTTTCAGCAACTCAACCGAGGAACACTGCCTGGGTCTGGCTGAGCTCTGGTGAGGCTCTCCACAACCTAGGGTTCCTCCGATCACCCTCCGACACACACAGCCGTCAAGCGGTCTAATGGACAAGCGGCTACGGGCACAACTCTCTCTCCAGCATCTCGACTATGCTGGCGTGCTCCAACTCCTCGAAAGACCAAGAAGACCAGAAATACTACATAATGTGTCAGCCTCCAACTCAAGCATCGACCACATCATAGCTTCTACCCAGGGTAGGGATCCGGTCAACACTCTTAGCAATGACGGACAAAAACTACGCGGCTTTGCTACCACCGCCCTTGATTAGTTCCAACTGAACTCCAACCATCGATCAACAAGAAATTCCTCTACCCAGGTCAAAGGCCAACTAGCATAACTTGCCTAAGCAACAACCCGGCTACAAGCACGGTATCCTTACGATCAAAATTAGGGCACTTGCCAAGAACTAAAGCCCTAACACCAAAAGGACTGAGCACTGGTTTCTCAACACGAACCTTTCGTGGTTCCCAAAACATACCCCAAGGAACGAGCTACACAAGAGTACACTTTGGCGCACTGGCTCCAACTTGATTCCTTAAGATCCAACACGAACTCTAACACAAGTTAACCTTTGCCTCCAAACAGAGCCACAACTAGCAAGGGAGCAACAAGAGTTCAAACCCACTCGGGGTCAACTCACCACGAAACGCCCCATTGGCCAACTCACTCTACAAGAGCATAACCACACCAAGCTAACAACCACATACCAATGTGTCCACCAAATGTGCTCCGCACAATCCATCCAACACATGGCTCCCACGCTGGACCAACCACGCATCATCGATGCCAACTCTACTCGTACCAAGGAAACTCAAGGGTAGTCGAATCACCCTACCAACAAACTGGCTCACAAGGCCACAACACAAGCGCGAGAACTCGAATGCGCTAGCCCTTAACAACCTACAACATCCTTTGTACCCAACTCTTGGTGACCTTGAAAGCTCTTGCTTTCCCTCGAACGACCTCACACTTGTAGTCCTCCAGACTACCACCGAGCTAGATCTCTTATGCAACCCAAACAGTGCAACCTCGGAAAAACGGGTACAAGGCTAGTGGGGATGCTATACTCGGGCGGGCATGGAACCACTGCACCAAAAGTGCCCACCGGCACTGAAACTAGGCCTCCTTCCAAAGCTTGGTGCCAACAGCACTACATCCTTTACAACACAAACATCCCTTTACGAGATTTAAGCCCCTGGGGGTAGGGAAGGTCACACTCCGGTGTGAGGGCAATGGCGCTCAACACAAGAGTCTCAACACTCGAGTAGACTACTCTCGACATCACGTCTAAGAGACAAGCCAAGGCCCACTCTCGCATCCCACTCGATGCTCAACGAATACTCGAGGCCAACCCTCGGGTGGCGGCACCTAGCTCCACACACGGAACATGCTAATGAAGGTGCTTCTCACTAATAGCATTTGGAAACCACGGACGGATTAGGTCTCGACAAACAAACTCCACAATACCCCACAGCTACGAGGGTACTAAAAGAACTGGCCGCAAAAACGACTGCAGACTTGAAGGAGGACAAGATGTCTCTACATCTTTCTCAAAAGCTACTAACTTGGCGGTGGCCATTCGCGGGGTGGTGGTGGAGACTCTCTTGGTCCGCCTCTCACGGGGACTTCCACCACCACACCGCTTTGCATCAAACAAAGACACGAGCAGCACGCCTCGACCTCTCTGAACATCGGTCATCGGTCTCACGAACACCAGGTCATCCCAACACTTGGATGATAAACGCGAACCTGGTCAACCACCTTGCCGCTACCAGCAAGTTCTCTAAAGCATCAAGCTCCTCAGGCTTCCACTTGCCAAACTCGGCGGCTCCATCAATGCTAACTAACTCATCAACATAAACCTGCTGATCAAGCCCTTCCGGAAACCTCCGGGCTCACAGAGCTACTAGCGGGGTGTCTCCTAAACAAACTCTGTCAGCTGGGCTATCTGTGCCCGGGACTCCTCACTACGCGCTATAAACTGCGCCTGGGTCTCCGCTCTCTAATAGATAAAAGACCTGCCATCAATTCTCTCATGGCTGAAGCACACCCTGCTCAAGGAGTCTCACTCTAAGGCATGCTAGCCTCTAACCTCTTCTCTTGGCAACTCAACTGCCGGGGCCAAAGGTGGCTGCGGGTCTAGACAACCACTGGACGTGGTCTCATCATCAACATGCGTGATCCAACTTCTCGGTTGGAAATACCAAACGTCCACTGCTCCTCTAAGTGCAATCAACCTACTAGCGATCCACACAAAGCATAAATGCTAGCCCACGCTGGGGCTCTCACTGCCAAACAAGGGTAACACATGTATACTAGATGCAGTATTGTAAAATAAAACCCTTAGCTTAATGAACTCGGACAAACCGACGCCAGTGAGTGCGATGATCATGGGGACAACAACCTACAAAGCGAGGTTAGTCTACAGAATCTATGACTCACGAGCTCACGATACCAAGCTGTAAGGACCCGACACGGAATACGGTCCTAAACCTAGGTCGTCACTCAAAGATGCAAGTTAAATATTTCAACAAGCGGTTTAGTGCTCATATTTAAAACTTTTTCAAAACATTTGGAAACGGGGAACACTTAAAACATAACCAACAATTTTCATAAGCAAATCCAATCAAGGTAAAATAAGCCCGCGAGATTTATAAAAGAACATTCAAAAAGCAGTTTAAACAACTTTAACATCATTCCCCTAGGACTCATGTCCATCTACATCTTTGAATAAATAAATGCAAACAATAAACGACAGCCAGTCTTTGGTGGCCCCCATGATCAAACGGCTCCTCGCTAGCCATCCCGGTGTCCCAAGTTACCCAGTGAAAAAACCACGAGAAATAAGGGTGAGTATAAACATACTCAGTAAGAATCCCCAACCGGGGTACAATACGATACATCAGTCATCTAGCACCCTAGTATACATGCAAATAAAACAATGACTTAGAGCAAAATGGTTGAATTAGGCTATGAGCTACTTCTAGAGCGAGCCTATTCAATGGCTTTCATCTACTGCCTATCCTAGGTTCTACACTTGGATGCCCTTCGGGCCTTACACAACCTAGGACTTAGTGATGCCCAGTGGGGTCTTACACACCAAGGATGCCCATCGGGGTCTTACACCTCCAACTCAGTGATGCCCATCGGGGACTTACACACCTAGGATGCCCATCGGGGTCTTACACCTCCAACTCAGTGATGCCCATCGGGGACTTACACACCTAGGATGCCCATCGGGGTCTTACACCTCCGGATGTCCATCGGGGTCTTACCCGAGCGGGACCTAAACTAGTTACCCCTACAGTCTTCTACACTATACATCACCGCCTATGCGGCACGGAACTAACGAGGATAAAATAGAACAAGGTATGCCAAGATAATTAAACCCCTTGCATGGAACTAATGAGAATATATCGGGGGACACAAGAGCAACACGATATGGAAGCAAGAGAAAACATGTAACCTACCCACTGGAAATTTCATACAATCACAAGACATGGCATCTTTGGAAGAACAAACCTAGCATGGCACTAACATGAACAACAAGCAACATGCTAGCAAGATTTCAAACACAAGGTCGTTCAATAGCTAACATACTCATAACAACAACCAAGCATACAAGGCACAATCATGATAGCATCGCAGGTCCACACAACCACGGTAAGAAATCCTTACTGAAACGAGTAGGAATAACTTTCACAATCAAATAGTGACCCTCGAGCTTTAAAGCGAAACCGAGCAACCTAAGCATTTTAAAAGCATCCTAAATAAATATACAGCTGACCAGTGACTTAAAAATCTAAAAGGGATAGGTTCGGGAATTACCAACCGAGAAGGCACGGGGTCTCGCAGCAAGAAAGGGGGCGATTTTTGGCGCTGGCTGGCGCAGCCTGGCGCGTAGCGGGACGGCATCTGGCGCTGGCTTCGCGCGGGATCGCGCGAGGCGCAGTGCGCTGGCGGCGAACGCGACGAAGCGGCACGGGCACATGACGCGGACAGTCTTGGAAGGCGTGGCGAATGTGGCGGCGACGCGGCGCGGCGGCTTTGGTGCGGGCTGGTGCCAGCGGGCGGCGACCGGTCTGGGCGGTCGATGCTGTGTCGGTGCGGCGCTGGTCTGGGCAGCTGGTGCGGAGCGGCTGGCTGCTCGTGCGCTCGGGCTGGATTTTTGGCTGCTCGTGCGCTGGGGGTGAGCAACTGGCCGCTCGTGCGCTGAGGTGAGCGGATGGCCGCCTGTGCGCTCAAATTTGAGTAGGGTGAGGGGGTGCGGCTAGGCGGCTCACGGTTTCTTGGTGAGGTCGGCTAGGAGAGAGAGAGAGAGAGAGAGAGAGAGAGAGAGAGAGAGAGATTGCAAAAAAAAAGGGAAAAAGGGATTTTCTTGATTTTCTTTCCTTTTTCCCTAATTAAATAGGTCTAAAATCCCTTCCCAAAGCTTCCTCTTTCCAAACCCAGCCGAAGCAAACTTATTTTAAAAATAAAACTCTCTTTTCCTACGAACTCCCCAAGACCATTTAGGGCAAGGGCTCAAAACCCAATGGAAGCACCAAAATTACAATTAATTTTGCCATTTTCTAAAACACCTCCAAACTTCCAAACAACTTGCCCAAACCTCTCGGGTCTTGCAACCAACAACCATTAAGCTTCGACAAAGGCAGGAATGGGCCTGAAATCTTGAAAATCCTCAAAACCCTAACCGGGGGCAAAAAGACCAAAATACCCCTAAGGGTTAAAATAGCTCTAACGGCCCATCCGAACATCCGAATAATGACCCAAAATCACCTGGGTAACCGAAATAGAAAACTGGGCCGTTACACCCCGTCACCTGGAGTGTAACCTTCCCTACCCTTAGTGGGGACGTAGAGCTCGTTTATAGTTGTTTGAGTTGAAAAGATGTAGTGCTTGTTGGCACCAAGCTCGGTAAGGAGGCCTAGGTTCAGGCCAGCTCGCACCAGATGTGCAGGTAGTTCTATGACCCACGCGGAGTTTAGCATCCCCACTAGCCTTGTACCCATTTTCTGAGGTTGCACCTGTTTGGGTTGTATAAGAGATCTAGCTCGGTGGTAGTCGGAGGACTACAAGTGTGAGGTCGTTCGAGGGAAAGCAAGAGCTTTCAAGGTCCACAAGAGTTGGGTACAAAGGATGTTGTAGGTTGTTAAGGGCTAGCGCATTCGAGTTCTCGCGCTTGTGTTGTGGCCTTGTGAGCCAGTTTGTTGGTAGGGTGATTCAACTACCCTTGAGTTTCCTTGGTACGAGTAGAGTTGGCATCGATGATGCGTGGTTGGTCCAGCGTGGGAGCCATGTGTTGGATGGATTGTGCAGAGCACATTTGGTGGACACATTGGTATGAGGTTGTTAGCTTGGTGTGGTTATGCTATCGTAGAGTGAGTTGGCCAATGGGGCGTTTCGTGGTGAGTTGACCCTGAGTGGGTTTGAACTCTTGTTGCTCCCTTGCTAGTTGTGGCTCTTTTTGGAGGCAAAGGTTACCTTGTGTTGGAGTTCGTGTTGGATCTTAAGGAATCAAGTTGGAGCTGTGCACGCCAGTGTACTCTTGTGTAGCTCGTTCCTTGGGGTATGTTTTGGGAACCACGAAAGGTTCGTGTTGAGAAACCAGTGCTCAGTCCTTGAGGTGTTAGGGCTTTAGTTCTTGGCAAGTGCCCTAATTTTGATCGTAAGGCTACCGTGCTTGTAGCCGGGTTGTTGCTTAGGCAAGTTATGCTAGGTTGCCTTTGACCTGGGTAGTGGAAGCTATGATGGTTGGAGTTCAGTTGGAACTAATCAAGGGCGGTGGTAGCAAAGCCGCGTAGTTTTTGTCCATCATTGCTAAGAGTGTTGACCGGATCCCTACCCTGGTAGAAGCTATGATGTGGTCGATGCTTGAGTTGGAGGCTGACACATTCTGTAGTATTTCTGGTCTTCTTGGTCTTTCGAGGAGTTGGAGCGCCCCAGCATAGTTGAGATGCTGGAGAGAGAGTTGTGCCCGTGTAGCCAGTTGTCTGTTAGACTGTTTGACGGCTGTGTGTGTCGGAGGGTGATCGGAGGAACCCTAGGTTGTGGAGAGCTTCACCAGAGCTCAGCCAGACCCAGGCAGTGTTCCTCGGTTGAGTTGTTGAAAGCATGTAGTCGGTTGACGAGCTAGTGTTGTTTTAGTACCTCCGCGTTGGCTTCGAAACTGTTATCTGTTGGTGCTTGTAGTTGGCCAAGGGTTGGTTCCCATGTTGTTGTAAGAGCTAGCTAGGTTGGAGCAAGCGAGCGTGGCCCTGAGGACTTGCTCTTGTTTGGAAGGTTTCAAAAGTTGGCACCTCCTTCGGTGTTTGGATAGATACTGCTAGTTCTAAGTTGGTGGTTCAATCGATTGTGGAGTTTCTGGTTGGAAGATGAGTTAGGCCTAAGCTAAAGGAGGAAGTCATTCGTTTAGCCAGTTGGACTTGAGAGTTCCATGTCCTTGAAGGCGAGCTTCGCCAGTTGTAAGCTTGAGTTGAGATCTGCAGAGCAAGCATTTCTCAGGCTTTGCTCCTAGTTGTTGCGCGTTCGTGGTTGGCATTTAGTTGAGCCAAAGTTGAGGGGGTTGGCATAGAGGTGCCGTGGCATTGGTTGGTTAAACCTTTGAGTTGTTATCCTCGAAGTGTTGTGTTGCAAGTAGTCGCGTGTTGTTTTATTCCTTGCTGATCTAGATTTCTGAGAGAGGTATGTTGTTTGTTTTCCTGTCTGGCGATATTCTCTTAGGCCAGTGGCTGATCGGATTGCATTGGAAAGTTGTTGTCGGACGATGAGGGGCTCCAATATATTAGTTTGGCTGAGTGGAGCCTGTTCCTGAACCTTGTCGTTCATGGGTGGCCGTAGCTGAAGTTTCAGCTAGTGTGAGTTGCGTTAGCCGTCAGGTGAACCAGGTATGTGCCCCTGGCTTGACTGCGTCGGTGCCCTTCAAGATGGTTGCTTAACTGTTGTGGACGCGTTCTAGTTGGCCAATTTTGCCTTTGGGATCGGCCGTCAGGTGGTGGTTCGATTGGATTTCGTTATGGCTTATAGGCAACCATTGGAGTTCGTTGGTCTCTTGTGAAGTAAGAGTAGGTCGATCGGTTTCGGACCCGAGAGGTTCAGTTGGTTGGCCAGCATGGTGTAGGGATGAGATTGTTCGTTAACAGCTGTGATTATTAAGAATAGTACGTCGGTGCGTGGCGTAGAGTTTTAGAGCCTGTGACCCGTCCACAAGTTTGCTGAGAGTAGCATCGTGGAGAGGCGTTCTGAGATGGGTCAACAGGGATAAGTGAGCCCTAGGGTTGTGAGACCGTTTGAGAGTTGGTGCAAGTTTGAGGATGTGGCCGTTAGAGCTATTTTAACCCTTAGGGGTATTTTGGTCTTTTTGCCCCCGGTCAGGGTTTTGTGGATTTTTAGGATTCCAGGGACACTCCTGCCCTTGTCGAGGCTTGATTGTTGTTGGTTGCAGGGCCCAAGAAGTTCGGGCTAGTTGGTTGGAAGTTTCGAGGTGATTTGGTAATTAACAAAATTATTGTTAATTTAAGTGCTTCCATTGGGATTTGAACCCTTGCCCTTGATGGTGATTTGGGAACTTGGTTTTAATGAGTTTTATTAAGGAGAAAAGGTTGCTTCAGCCGGGACTCGAAGGAGGAAGCCCGGGGAAGAGATTTAGGTCACCAAGACCTATTTAAATTAGGAAAAGGAAAGAAAATAGAGAAAATCCCATTCCCCTTGTTTTACCTCTCTCTCTCTCTCCTTGCCGACCTCACCAAGAAACCCAATCGAGCCGCACCGAGCCACCCCGAGCCACCACCCAAAGGCAGCCCCGCGCCATCACCTGTCGCCCGACCATCGACCCGATCGCCCGACCATCACCTGTCTCCCGGTAAAGCGGCCCGAGCGCGCTGTCGCAGCCGGCAGCCCGTCGCCCAGACGCCAAGACGGCCAGCAACGCGTCGCACAACCCGTCGCCCAGCGCCAGCGCGCCCGCATCTGGCGTCTCCGTCTGCTTCTACGCGCAAGCGCGCCCGCGCGCGCCTAGCGCGCTGTCAAGCGCTGCAGGCGTGTGCGTCGCGGCGCCGTCCGCGCGCATGTCCCCTACCGCGCCAGCGCCCGTGTCGCCATGCTAGCGCCGGTCCCCTGCCGCGCCAGCGTGCCCAGCAGCGCCCAGTCTGCTCGCCCCAGCTGCACGTCCTGCCTTCCCACCTGTCGCCGAGAGGCTGTTTTGCCGAGATAGATGGGACCGAGACCTAGTGCCTTCCTGGTTGGTAATTCCCGAACCTTGTAACGGCCTAGTTTTCTATTTCGGTTACCCAGGTGATTTCGGGTCATTATTCGGATGTTCGGATGGGCCGATAGAGCTGTTTTAACCCTTAGGGGCATTTTGGTCTTTTGGCCCCCGGTCAGGGTTTTGTGGATTTTCAGGATTCCAAGGTCATTCCTGCCTTTTTCGAAGCTTAATGGTTGTTGGTTGCAAGACCCGAGAGGTTTGGGCAAGTTGTTTGGAAGTTTGGAGGTGTTTTAGAAAATGGCAAAAATTAATTGTAATTTTGGTGTTTCCATTGGGTTTTGAGCCCTTGCCCTAAATGGTCTTGGGGAGTTTGTAGGAAAAGAGAGTTTTATTTTTAAAATAAGTTTGCTTCGGCCGGGTTTGGAAAGAGGAAGCTTTGGGAAGGGATTTTAGACCTATTTAATTAGGGAAAAAGGAAAGAAAATCAAGAAAATCCCTTTTCCCCTTGTTTTGCAATCTCTCTCTCTCTCTCTCTCTCCTAGCCAACCTCACCAAGAAACCGTAGCCGCCCTAGCCGCACCCCCGCTCGAACTGCTCGGCCCCAGCGCACAGGCAGCCAATGTCCGTCAGCCAGCGCACTAAACAGCCAGCCGCTCGCACGGCGCTGCGAGCCAGACGCGCGCGCGCGACTGCAGATCGGGTTGCCCAGACGCGCTGCGCCGTCCCGCACCAGGACGCCCTGCACCGCGCCGCACACGTCGCCCCTGCCGCGCGCCCGCGCCCCAGCACCGTCCGCGTCTGCGTGCTCGTGCCGCTCGTCCGCGTCCACCAGCCAGCGCGCCTGCGGCCTGTCGCAGTCCGCGCACAGCCCAGTGTCAGCGCCCGTCCCCTGCCGCGCCAGCGCGCCCCATGCCGCGAGCGCCCACACCGCACTCAAAGAAATAAAGCGCGCACCCTTGCTGCGAGACCCGTGCCTTCTCGGTTGGTAATTCCCGAACCTATCCCTTTTTTAGATTTTTAAGCTCTTTGGCTGCTGTATATTTATTTAGGATGCTTTTAAAATGCTTAGGTTGCTCGGTTTCGCTTTAAAGGTCGCGGGTCATTATTTGATTGTGAAGGTTATTTCTGCTCGTTTCCAGGTAAGGATTCCTTACCGTGGTTGTGTGGACCCTGCGATGCTTTCTTGATTGTGCCTTATATGCATGTTTACTTTTATGGACACGATTAGTGGATAGGATGACTTGTGATTGCATTCTGCTAGCATGTTTGCTTGTTTGTACATGTTAGTGCCATGCTAGGATTGTTCTTCCGGCATGCTTGAGATTCTGCTTTAAGTTCGTAGTATCATGCTAGGTTATGTATGATTGATGATGATTATGTATGTTTAGCCAGAATCGTTTACTCTATACTCTAGCTAGTGTCTTAGAAATTTGTCATCATCTAGAGGCTAAGAGCGGACATAACGTACCTTGTCCCCACCGGTCGGGAGTAGAGCGAAGCATAACGTACATTGCTTCCCCGGTGGCCGATGTGGATTTAGCTACCACATCGGCATAAGCCTAGTTTGTAGCTGCTAGAGCGGAACCACGCCAGCGGTGCAAGCCCCGCCTTGGCGGTTCTTAGCTTCAGTCGGTGGTACAGTGCCTGCAGATGAGTGTCGAGGGCCTCGCGCCTCGTGTTCGATGACACCGTTTCCGAGTCTTAGGCATGCGTGCACTGGCGCCGCGTAGTTTGTACTTAGGCCCCACATTTACGCCGGTTGCGGCGAAAGCATGCGGTGTGCGCGCGCCCACACGCGTTAGTCGCCGGATTCGGAGAGCTCCCGGGCTAATGTTCGTGAGTACACCGGTTCCTTCTGTTTAGAGCGGACTTCCGGGTACTCTCCGATAGTCCGATTTATTAGCGAGGGTAAGAGGCCGTTGAGGACACCCATTGGGATTGGCTTTTGGTGATCATATGGTCGAGGAGAAAGACCCTCGAGGGTGTCGGACATCTTTGGGATCGGTTTTGAGTGATCAATTGGCCGAGGAGAAAGACCCTCGGAGATGTCCCGGGATTGGTTATGAGAGCCAATCATTAGGTCGGAAGAAGGAGACTTCCGAGGATTCCAGATTCTACCTTGTAAGCTCGTTGAGCTATGATCTGTGTTGGTAACTGTTTGCATGTATACTAGGGTGCTAGATGATTGAAGTATCGTATTGTACCCCGGTTGAGATTCTTACCGAGTATGTTTATACTCACCCTTATTTCTCGTGGTTTTCCACGGGTAACTTGGGACAAAGACAGGGACGGCTAGCGGAGGAGGCGATTGATCATGGGGAGCTGCCAGGCACTCTGTCTTTATTGTTTGCATATTTGTTCAGCATGTAGATGGACAGGAGTCCTAGGGGAAACATTATAAAAAGTTGTTTGAACTGTTTTGAATGTTTTTATATACTGGCCAGGCTTGTTTTACTTCGTTGGTCTTTCTTAAACAATATTGTTGATTATGTTTTAAGCATTCCCCATTTCTAAATGTTTTGAAAGGTTTTAAATATGAGCACTAAACCGCTTGATGAAGTATTTTAACTTGCATGCTGAGTGAGAACCTAGGTTTAGGACCGTATTTTGGGTCGGGTTCTTACAAACCTCCACTCTTTTGGACCTTAAGATGTTAGTTGTTGGTTGCTTAATTAGGATGATTCTTATTGTTTGCTTATGTAAAGACCCGACCCAAAAGGGGCTCTAAATGGGCCTTTACCCCAATGCATGTAGTGAAAATAAAAGGTATTAAGAAAAATACATTTCGGATCCCAAGTAAAAACAGAAACATTCAACAACCAAAACATACATTTCTAAAAGCATACTCGATCGAGATTTATTTAAACCATTAAAACAATCCACAAGTATAAATATATTTGGAATCCATAAAGCGTAAGAAAACATCCACGGGGCTCTGTGCCCGTCTACATGCATTCAGGGAAATAACAAAAGTCAAGAGTCATGATAAATAAAATAGAATAATCGAGAGATGACAGCGAGGATTCCATGATCACGGCTCCTCCATCGACCATCCTGTCTCCCGCCTTGATTACTGTGGAAAACCACAGAATAAGGGTGAGTAACGAATTACCCAAGAAGAATCCCCAACCGGGGTACAATACGATATACATGATCATCTAGAAGAATGTATGCAAGCTATGAGTACAAACACGAGCGGAGCACATAGCTAAGTCCACACTTGGACCTCGGATGCCAACTCGTGGTCTTAGTCCGGAAATACCACAACACACTAAATGCGCTACGGGAACAAGTCCCGGCCTCGGCCTCTCTCGTCGATCACGAAAGGTGCTTGGCGCTCAAGATCCCGAGGAGCTCTCGATCGGCGCGCTGTAATGAGCGTAAGCGCGCACCGCATGCTACCGCAAACTCGGGGGTGCGGGTCTAGTGGCAGCTGCCCGAGTTCGATCACCATGCCTAACTAAATCTACGGATCGGTGTCAGCGACATAGGGGTGTGAGACCTGAGACACGTGAACTATGACGACTGTACCACCGCACACGAGGCTAAGGAACCGGTCGTGGTAGGCTTACACCAGAAGCGGTCCTTGCCCTAACAGTGGCAATCAAGGGCTACGGCCGAACACGCCGAGGACGTGCCGATCTGCCGGGGCGAGGCAATGCCAAGTCATCATCCCGACCGTTGGGGCATTTAACGATCGCCACCCTCACCCAAGATTGCGGGGCCTACCGGTTGGGATAGCTAATCCCTCACGGGGTCCAAGGACGGAGAAGCTGTCTCGAACGTCCTTGCCATAGATGCAAGATACTTTATGCATCGGCCGGATGATTCTATCTACCTCAATTCTAAACCTTAACAATAATAACGATTCAATCAATGCGGTCCAATACGTGCTCATCGGATACAAAGAACCTAGCATGATACTACGAAGCAGAGCAGATATCGAACATGCTAGAATAGAACAACCTAGCATGGGCTAACATGAGAAACAATACAAGAGTTCATGCGATCAGAATTGCACAGAGCACCTAGGGCTAAACATGCTAATAATCATACACAGCATACAAAACAACAATCACAAATATACCGCGAGGCCCACACAACTCCGGTAAGAAATCCTTACCTTGGTCGGGAGGCTTCTACACACAAATCCTAAGCTACGGAACAATCCCGAGCTAGCGGCGGGAACCTAGCAAACCAACAATAATCAGCATCTAAAATATCTAAACAACAATAGAACAAGCAAGCTCGGCTCGGGGAACTCACGCGCGCGCGACGACACGAGCTTGGGGCTGCTTGGCGGTAAGCCGCAGACGCAGACGGACGCTGCTATGGCCGCTGCTTGTGGCGCACGCAGACGACGGACGCTGGGCTGCTGCATGGCGCTACGCACGCAAGACGGCAGGAGGCGCCGCGCTGGCGAAGCGTCTGGGCGAAGCGCGCGGCGGCGCGGCATGCGATGCGACACGGCGAGCGGCAGCGGCAGGAGGCAGCGCGCGCGCGCGTAACGTCTGGCGGCGCGCGGCCAGCGGCGGCGATGCGGACACGGCGGCTTCAGCAGGACGCGCGCGCGGGCGGCAATGGATTCGCAAGCGGACCGCAGAGGGCGCGCGCGGCGACGCGCGGCGCGGCTGACGCGCGCTGGCGTTAGCGAGACCTCTGGCGTCGCGGCGATCGGGCGATCGCGCTGGCTTTGGCGAAGCGGCAAGGCTTCGGGACAGATCGGGCGTCGCGGCGATCGGGCCGGACGCGGCGCGGCGGCGGGCGTCTGTCTTCTTTGGCGAACGACAAGGTCAGCTGCCGCGGCTCGGCTACACTCGGTGGGTGCAATCAACACAACACACACAACACACCTCTTTTCACTTGGCCAAACGCACACCAAAGCGGATGAGAAGAAGAAGAAGAAGATCAATACCTACCCGGAATGATGATGATCGAACCCAAGGAGATGCAAGGATGAAGAATCGGCAAGGCTATGGAGATGGAGAGCTTGGGCGGCCAAGAGGTGTTTTGGAGAAGAAGATGGAATAACCTAATTCTATTTCATTTAACCAAATGCACCAAAACTCCAAAATCCAAGGTTAACTAAGATGTGATGCAGAAAGAGCAACAAGAGCACCTAATGGCTCAATTGGCACACCTCTCTACAAGCTTCCCGGGAGACCGGGTTCAACCCCACTGCAAAGACAAATTCCTTTATTTTTACTTTTGCAACGAACCTTGCTCAAACCAAACCACAAACCCCTCCAAAAACCTACAAAAACCATCCAATAATTTTAGTAACTGGAAAAGACACAAACGACCCTGACGACCCGACCAAATTACCAAATTACCCCTAGGGCATACCTGGAAGACCGGGAAGAAAAACCTGGGTCGTTACAGCTTAGGTTGCTCGGGTACATTTAGAAGCTCGAGGGTTTCTTGTTGGTTGAGGTAGTTAGTTCTGCTTGTTCCCAGGTAAGGATTTCTTACCGTGGTTGTGTGGACCCTACGATGCTATCATGATTGTGCCTTGTATGCTTGGTTGTTGTTATGAGTATGTTAGCTATTGAACAACTTGGGTTTGAAATCTTGCTAGCATGTTGCTTGTTGTTCATGTTAGTGCCATGCTAGGTTTTTTCTTCCATCATGCCATGTCTTGTGGTTGTATGAAATTTCCAGTGGGTAGGTTACATGTTTTCTCTTGCTTCCAGATCGTGTTGCTCTTGTGTCCCTGATATATTCTGTTAGTTCCATGCAATGGGTTTAATTATCTTGGCATACCTTGTTCTATTTTATCCTGTTAGTTCCGTGCGAGGCATAGGCGAGTGATGTATAGTGTAGAAGACTGTAGGGGTAACTAGTTTAGGTCCCGCTCGGGTAAGACCCTGATGGACATCCGGAGGTGTAAGACCCCGATGGGCATCCTAGGTGTGTAAGTCCCCGATGGGCATCACTGAGTTGGAGGTGTAAGACTCGGATGGGCATCCTAGGTGTGTAAATCCCCGATGGGCATCACTGAGTTGGAGGTGTAAGACCCCGATGGGCATCCTAGTTGTGTAAGTCCCCGATGGGCATCACTGAGTTGGAGGTGTAAGACCCTGATGGGCATCCTAGGTGTGTAAGTCCCGATGGGCATCACCGAGTTGGAGGTGTAAGACCACGATGGGCATCCTAGGTGTGTAAGTCACGATGGGCATCACCGAGTTGGAGGTGTAAGACACGATGGGCATCCTAGGTGTGTAAGTCCCCGATGGGCATCACTGAGTTGGAGGTGTAAGACCCTGATGGGCATCCTAGGTGTGTAAGTCCCCGATGGGCATCACTGAGTTGGAGGTGTAAGGCCCCGATGGGCATCCTAGGTGTGTAAGGCCCCACTGGGCATCACTGATTTTGGAGGTGTAAGGCCCCGATGGGCATCCTAGGTGTGTAAGGCCTCACTGGGCATCACTGAGTCCTAGGTGTGTAAGGCCCCACTGGGCATCACTGAGTCCTAGGTTGTGTAAGTCCCGAAGGGCATCCAAGTGTAGAACCTAAGATAGGCTGTAGATGAAAGCCCTTGAATAGGCTCGCTCTAGAAGTAGCTCATAGCCTAATTCAACCGTTTTGCTCTAAGTCATTGTTTTATTTCCATGTATACTAGGGTGCTAGATGACTGATGTATCGTATTGTACCCCGGTTGGGGATTCTTACTGAGTATGTTTATATTTACCCTTATTTATGTGGTTTTTCCACCAGGTAACTTGGGACAGCACCAGGATGGCTAGCGGAGGGAGCTGTTTGATCATGAGGGCTGCCGGCTCTCTGTCGTTTATTGTTTGCATTTATTTATTCTGCATGTAGGTGGACAGGAGTCCTACGGGAATGATGTTAAAGTTGTTTAAACTGTTTTGAATGTTCTTTTATAAATACTGGCCAGGCTTATTTTACCTTATTGGATTTGCTTTATGAAAATTGTTGGTTATGTTTTAAGTGTTCCCCGTTTCCAAATGTATTGAAAAAGTTTTAAATATGAACACTAAACCGCTTGTTGAGATATTTAACTTGCATGCTGAGTGAGGACCTAGGTTTAGGACCGTATTTCACTTCGGGTCCTTACAGTTGGTATCAGAGCACAGAGTCATAGATTCTGTAGACTAACCTGCTTTGTAGGTTGTTGTCCCCATGATCATCAAGACTCATGGCCGTCGAGGTTTATGCGAGTTCATTAAGCTAAGGGTTTTATTTTACAATATCGCACCTAGTATACATGTGTTACCCTTGTTGGGTAGTGATAGTCCGGTGAGAACTAGCTTTGTGTTTAGTGTAGATCGCTTATCTTTGAATACACATTGAGGAGCAGAACGTTTGGTATTTCCAATCGAGAAGTTGGGTGCGCATGTTGATGATGAGACCACGTCCGTGGTTGTCTAGACCGTAGGCCACCTTTGGCCCTGGCAGTTGAGTTGCCAAGAGAAAAGGTTAGAGGCTAGCATGCCTTAGAGTGAGACTCCTTGAGCAGGGTGTGCTCCAGCCATGAGAGAATTGATGGCAGGTCTTTTAGCTATCAGAGAGCGGAGACCCAGGTGCAGTTTGTAGCGCGTAGTGAGGAGTCCCATGCACAGATAGCCCAGCTGACAGAGTTTATTTAGGAGACACCTCCCTAGTAGCTCCAGTAGCCCTGGAGATTTCTGGAAGGGCTTGATCAGCAGGTTTATGCTGATGAGTTAGTTGGCGTTAATCGAGCAGCCGAGTTTGGCAAGTGGAAGCATGTAGAGCTGGATGTTTTTTAGAACCCACTGCTAGCAGCGAGGTGGTTGCCCAGGATCGAGTTTATCATCCGAGTGTTGGAACGACCTGGTGTTTAGAGGTCGATGACCTGATGTTCAGAGGCCAAGGAGTGTTGTTCTGGTGTTGTTTGATGGAGTAGTTTGGTGGTGGAAGTCCCTTGAGAAAGGTGGACTAGCAGAGTCTCCACCAGTCACCCGATCGATTGGCAAGTGCCGTGTTAGTAGCTTTTGAGGAAGCTGTAGAGACATCTTGACCCCTTGCAAGCTCCTGCTTTGTCGTTTGCTGACCAACTCTTTTGGTACCCTCGTAGCGTGGTGTAGTGTGGAGTTTGCTTGTCGAGGACTTAATCGGTCAGTGGATTTGATTGGCTAGTAGAGTGGAGCGCTCTTTTTGTTAGCATGTTACAAATGTGGAACTAGTTGTTGCCACCTGAGGGTTGGCCTGAGAATTTGTTGAGCATCGAGTGAGATGCAGGGGTAGGTCGTGGCATGATTGTTGGACGAGATGCCAGAGATTAGACTGCTCGAGTGTTGGGCTTCTTGTTTTGAGTGCCGTTGTCCCCGTCACCTGGAGTGTGACCTTCCCTACCCTTAGTGGGGACGTAGAGATCGTTTATAGTTGTTTGAGTTGAAAAGATGTAGTGCTTGTTGGCACCAAGCTCGGTAAGGAGGCCTAGGTTCAGGCCGGCTCGGACTGGATGTGCGGGTAGTTCTATGACCCACGGAGTTTAGCATCCCCACTAGCCTTGTACCCATTTTACGAGGTTGCACCTGTTTGGGTTGCATAAGAGATCTAGCTCGGTGGTAGTCGGAGGACTACAAGTGTGAGGTCGTTCGAGGGAAAGCAAGAGCTTTCAAGGTCACCAAGAGTTGGGTACAAAGGATGTTGTAGGTTGTTAAGGGCTAGCGCATTCGAGTTCTCGCGCTTGTGTTGTGGCCTTGTGAGCCAGTTTGTTGGTAGGGTGATTCGACTACCCTTGAGTTTCCTTGGTACGAGTAGAGTTGGCATCGATGATGCGTGGTTGGTCCAGCGTGGGAGCCATGTGTTGGATGGATTGTGCGGAACACATTTGGTGGACACATTGGTATGAGGTTGTTAGCTTGGTGTGGTTATGCTCTTGTAGAGTGAGTTGGCCAATGGGGCGTTTCGTGGTGAGTTGACCCTGAGTGGGTTTGAACTCTTGTTGCTCCCTTGCTAGTTGGGGCTCTTTTTGGAGGCAAAGGTTACCTTGTGTTGGAGTTCGTGTTGGATCTTAAGGAATCATGTTGGAGCTGTGCACGCCAGTGTACTCTTGTGTAGCTCGTTCCTTGGGGTATGTTTTGGGAACCACGAAAGGTTCGTGTTGAGAAACCAGTGCTCAGTCCTTGAGGTGTTAGGGCTTTAGTTCTTGGCAAGTGCCCTAATTTTGATCGTAAGGCTACCGTGCTTGTAGCCGGGTTGTTGCTTAGGCAAGTTATGCTAGTTGGCCTTTGACCTGGGTAGAGGAATTTCTTGTTGATCAATGGTTGGAGTTTAGTTGGAACTAATCAAGGGCGGTGGTAGCAAAGCCGCGTAGTTTTTGTCCATCATTGCTAAGATTGTTGACCGGATCCCTACCCTAGGTAGAAGCTATGATGTGGTCGATGCTTGAGTTGGAGGCTGACACATTCTGTAGTATTTCTGGTCTTCTTGGTCTTTCGAGGAGTTGGAGCGCCCAAACATAGTTGAGATCTTTTGAGAGAGAGTTGTGCCGTGTAGCCGGTTATCTGTTAGAATTGTTTGACTACCGTGTGTGTCGGAGGGTGATCGGAGGAACCCTAGGTTGTGGAGAGCTTCACGAGCTCACCGGACCAGAGCGGTGTTCCTCGGTTGAGTTCTTTGAAAGCATGTAGTCGGTTGACGAGCTAGTGTTGTTTTAGTACCTCCGCGTTGGCTTCGAAACTGTTATCTGTTGGTGCTTGTAGTTGGCCAAGGGTTGGTTCCCATGTTGTTGTAAGAGCTAGCTAGGTTGGAGCAAGCGGGCGTGGCCCTGAGGACTTGCTCTTGTTTGGAAGGTTTCAAAAGTTGGCACCTCCTTCGGTGTTTGAATAGATACTACTAGTTCTAAGTTGGTGGTTCAATCGATTGTGGATTTTCTGGTTGGAAGATGAGTTAGGCCTAAGCTAAAGGAGAAAGTCATTCGTTTAGCCAGTTGGACTTGAGAGTTCCATGTCCTTGGAGGCGAGCTTCGCCAGTTGTAAGCTTGAGTTGAGTTCTGCAGAGCAAGCCTTTCTCAGGCTTTGCTCCTAGTTGTTGCGCGTTCGTGGTTGGCATTAAGTTGAGCCAAAGTTGAGGGGGTTGGCATAGAGGTGTCGTGGCATTGGTTGGTTAAACCTTTGAGTTGTTATCCTCGAGGTGTTGTGTTGCAAGTAGTCGCGTGTTGTTTTATTCCTTGCTGATCGAGATTTCTGAGAGAGGTATGTTGTTTGTTTTCCTGTCTGGCGATATTCTCTTAGGCTAGTGGCTGATCGAATTGCATTGGAAAGTTGTTGTCGGACGATGAGGGGCTCCAATATATTAGTTTGGCTGAGTGGAGCCTGTTCCTGAACCTTGTCGTTCATGGGTGGCCGTAGCTGAAGTTTCAGCTAGTGTGAGTGGCGTTAGCCGTCAGGTGAACCAGGTATGTGCCCCTGGCTTGAGTGCGTCGGTGCCCTTCAAGATGGTTGCTTAACTGTTGTGGACGCGTTCTAGTTGGCCAAGTTTGCCTTTGGGATCGGCCGTCAGGTGGTGGTTCGATTGGATTTCGTTATGGCTTATAGGCAACCATTGGAGTTCGTTGGTCTCTTGTGAAGTAAGAGTAGGTCGATCGTGGTTTCGGAACCCGAGAGGTTGATTGGTTGGCCAAACATGGTGTAGGGATGAGATTGTTCGTTAACTGCTGTGAGTATTAAGAAGAGTACGTCGGTGCGTGGCGTAGAGTTTTAGAGCCTGTGACCCGTCCACAAGTTTGCTGAGATTAGCGTCGTGGAGAGGCGTTCTGAGATGGGTCAACAGGGATAAGTGAGCCCTAGGGTTGTGAGACCGTTTAAGAGTTGGTGCAAGTTTGAGGATGTGGCTTACCGACTAGCACTATTGCATCTTTTTCTTCGAAGCTCAGTGTATGTTCAGTTTTGGTTGAGATAGTTTGTGGCAGACTCGATGCCTTTTTGGCTTGAGCCTTTGGAAACCCAAGAGGGTTGGGATTTCGAATAAGGACTAGTGTTGGCTTGACAAGGAGTTGGTTGGTTAAGGATCAGTGGAGTTTTCCTAGAGTTGTTTTCGTCTTAGGACTTTCGAGGACGAAAGTCATAAAATGAGGGAGTATTGTAACGGCCTAGTTTTCTATTTCGGTTTCCCTGGTGTTTTCGGGACATTATGCGGGTGTTCGGATGGGCCGTTAGAGCTATTTTAACCCTTAGGGGTATTTTGGTCTTTTTGCCCCCGGTCAGGGTTTTGTGGATTTCGAGATTCAGGTCACTCCTGCCCTTGTCGAGGCTTGATTGTTGTTGGTTGCAGGACCCAAGAAGTTCGGGCTAGTTGGTTGGAAGTTTCGAGGTGATTTGGTAATTAACAAAATTATTGTTAATTTAAGTGCTTCCATTGGGATTTGAACCTTTGCCCTTGATGGTGATTTGGGAGCTTGGTTTTAATGAGTTTTAATAAGGAGAAAAGGTTGCTTCAGCCGGGACTCGAAGGAGGAAGCCCGGGGAAGAGATTTAGGTCACCAAGACCTATTTAAATTAGGAAAAGGAAAGAAAATCAAGAAAATCCCATTCCCCTTGTTTTACCTCTCTCTCTCTCTCCTTGCCAACCTCACCAAGAAACCCAACCGAGCCGCACCGAGCCACCCCGAGCCACCACCCAGCGCAGCAGCCCGCCTTGATGACCACTGTCGCCCGACCATCGCCCGATCGCCCGACCATCAGCTCTGTCGCCCGGTAAGCAGCCAGACGCTGTCGCGGCCGGCGGCCCGTCGCCCGACGCTAAGGCGGGCAGCAATGCAATGCGTCCACCTGACCCGTCGCCCAGCGCCGCCGGCCGCGCCCGCAGATCGGGCGTCTCGTCTGCCTGCGCTTAGCGCACCGCGCGCCGCCGCCGTCGTGCTGCTGCCGCAGCCGTGTCTCAGCGCCCGCTCGCCGCTGTCCCATACCGCGCCAGCGCCCGTGTCTCCGTGCTAGCGCCGGTCCTCTGCAGCGCCAGAGTGCCCAGTCTGCTCGCCCCAACTGCACGTCCTGCCTGCCCACCTGACGCCGAGAGTCTGTTTAGCCGAGATAGATGGGACCGAGACCTAGTGCCTTCCCGGTTGGTAATTCCCGAACCTCCACTCTTTTGGACCTTAAGATGTTAGTTGTTGGTTGCTTAATTAGGATGATTTTTATTGTTTGCTTAGGTTGCTCGGGTACATTTAGAAGCTCGAGGGTTTCTTGTTGGTTGAGGTAGTTAGCTCTGCTTGTTCCCAGGTAAGGATTTCTTACCGTGGTTGTGTGGACCCTGCGATGCTATCATGATTGTGCCTTGTATGCTTGGTTGTTGTTATGAGTATGTTAGCTATTGAACAGCTTGTGTTTGAAATCTTGCTAGCATGTTGCTTGTTGTTCATGTTAGTGCCATGCTAGGTTTGTTCTTCCAGCATGCCATGTCTTGTGGTTGTATGAAATTTCCAGTGGGTAGGTTACATGTTTTCTCTTGCTTCCAGATCGTGTTGCTCTTGTGTCCCTGATATATTCTGTTAGTTCCATGCAATGGGTTTAATTATCTTGGCATACCTTGTTCTATTTTATCCTGTTAGTTCTGTGCGAGGCATCGGCGGGTGATGTATAGTGTAGAAGACTGTAGGGGTAACTAGTTTAGGTCCCGCTCGGGTAAGACCCCGATGGACATCCGGAGGTGTAAGACCCCGATGGGCATCCTAGGTGTGTAAGTCCCCGATGGGCATCACTGAGTTGGAGGTGTAAGACCCGGATGGGCATCCTAGGTGTGTGTCCCCGATGGGCATCACTGAGTTGGAGGTGTAAGACCCCGATGGGCATCCTAGTTGTGTAAGTCCCCGATGGGCATCACTGAGTTGGAGGTGTAAGACACGATGGGCATCCTAGGTGTGTAAGTCCCGATGGGCATCACCGAGTTGGAGGTGTAAGACCACGATGGGCATCCTAGGTGTGTAAGTCACGATGGGCATCACCGAGTTGGAGGTGTAAGACCACGATGGGCATCCTAGGTGTGTAAGTCCCGATGGGCATCACTGAGTTGGAGGTGTAAGACCCTGATGGGCATCCTAGGTGTGTAAGTCCCCGATGGGCATCACTGAGTTGGAGGTGTAAGGCCCCGATGGGCATCCTAAGTGTGTAAGGCCCCACTGGGCATCACTGATTTTGGAGGTGTAAGGCCCCGATGGGCATCCTAGGTGTGTAAGGCCCCACTGGGCATCACTGAGTCCTAGGTGTGTAAGGCCCCACTGGGCATCACTGAGTCCTAGGTTGTGTAAGGCCCGAAGGGCATCCAAGTGTAGAACCTAGGATAGGCTGTAGATGAAAGCCCTTGAATAGGCTCGCTCTAGAAGTAGCTCATAGCCTAATTCAACCGTTTTGCTCTAAGTCATTGTTTTATTTCCATGTATACTAGGGTGCAAGATGACTGATGTATCGTATTGTACCCCGGTTGGGGATTCTTACTGAGTTTGTTTATACTTACCCTTATTTATGTGGTTTTTCCACCAGGTAACTTGGGACAGCACCAGGATGGCTAGCGGAGGGTGCTGTTTGATCATGAGGGCTTCCGGCGCTCTGTCGTTTATTGTTTGCATTTATTTATTCAGCATGTAGGTGGACAGGAGTCCTACGGGAATGATGTTAAAGTTGTTTAAACTGTTTTGAATGTTCTTTTATAAATACTGGCCAGGCTTATTTTACCTTAGGCAAGTTATGCTAGTTGGCTTTTGACCTGGGTAGAGGAATTTCTTGTTGATCGATGGTTGGAGTTTAGTTGGAACTAATCAAGGGCGGTGGTAGCAAAGCCGCGTAGTTTTTGTCCATCATTGCTAAGAGTGTTGACCGGATCCCTACCCTGGGTAGAAGCTATGATGTGGTCGATGCTTGAGTTGGAGGCTGACAGATTCTGTAGTATTTCTGGTCTTCTTGGTCTTTCGAGGAGTTGGAGCGCGCCAGCATAGTTGAGATGCTGGAGAGAGAGTTGTGCCCGTGTAGCCAGTTGTCTGTTAGACTATTTGACGGCTGTGTGTGTCGGTGGGTGATCGGAGGAACCCTAGGTTGTGGAGAGCTTCACCAGAGCTCAGCCAGACCCAGGTAGTGTTCCTCGGTTGAGTTGCCGAAAGCTTGTAGTCTGTTGACGAGCTAGTGTTGTTTTAGTACCTCCTCGTTGGCTTCGAAACTGTTATCTGTTGGTGCTTGTAGTTGGCCAAGGGTTGGTTCCCATGTTGTTGTAAGATCTAGCTAGGTTGGAGCAAGCGGGCGTGGCCCTGAGGACTTGCTCTTGTTTGGAAGGTTTCAAAAGTTGGCACCTCCTTCGGTGTTTGGATAGATACTGCTAGTTCTAAGTTGGTGGTTCAATCGATTGTGGAGTTTCTGGTTGGAAGATGAGTTAGGCCTAAGCTAAAGGAGGAAGTCATTCGTTTAGCCAGTTGGACTTGAGAGTTCCATGTCCTTGGAGGCGAGCTTCGCCAGTTGTAAGCTTGAGTTGAGTTCTGCAGAGCAAGCCTTTCTCGAGCTTTGCTCCTAGTTGTTTTAACGCGTTTCGTGGTTGGCATTTAGTTGAGCCAAAGTTGAGGGGTTGGCATAGAGGTGCCGTGGCATTGGTTGGTTAAACCTTTGAGTTGTTATCCTCGAGGTGTTGTGTTGCAAGTAGTCGCGTGTTGTTTTATTCCTTGCTGATCGAGATTTCTGAGAGAGGTATGTTGTTTGTTTTCCTGTCTGGCGATATTCTCTTAGGCCAGTGGCTGATCAGATTGCATTGGAAAGTTGTTGTCGAACGATGAGGGGCTCCAATATATTAGTTTGGCTGAGTGGAGCCTGTTCTTGAACCTTGTCGTTCATGGGTGGCCGTAGCTGAAGTTTCAGCTAGTGTGAGTGGCGTTAGCCGTCTGGTGAACCAGGTATGTGCCCCTGGCTTGAGTGCGTCGGTGCCCTTCAAGATGGTTGCTTAAGTGTTGTGGACGCGTTCTAGTTGGACAAGTTTTCCTTTGGGATCGGCCGTCAGGTGGTGGTTCGATTGGATTTCGTTAAGGCTTATAGGCAACCATTGGAGTTCGTTGGTCTCTTGTGAAGTAAGAGTAGGCTGACTAGTTTCTGGAACCCGATAGGTTCAGTTGGTTGGCCAGCATGGTGTAGGGATGAGATTGTTCGTTAACAGCTGTGAGTATTAAGAATAGTACGTCGGTGCGTGGCGTAGAGTTTTAGAGCCTGTGACCCATCCACAAGTTTGCTGAGAGTAGCGTCGTGGAGAGGCGTTCTGAGATGGGTCAGCAGGGATAAGTGAGCCCTAGGGTTGTGAGACCGTTTGAGAGTTGGTGCAAGTTTGAGGATGTGGCTTACCGACTAGCACTATCGCATCTTTTTCTTCGAAGCTCAGTGTATGTTCAGTTTTGGTTGAGATAGTTTGTGGCAGACTCGATGCCTTTTTGGCTTGAGCCTTTGGAAACCCAAGAGGGTTGGGATTTCGAATAAGGACTAGTGTTGGCTTGACAAGGAGTTGGTTGGTTAAGGATCAGTGGAGTTTTCCTAGAGTTGTTTTCGTCTTAGGACTTTCGAGGACGAAAGTCTTAAAAGGAGGTAGTATTGTAACAGACCAGTTTTCTATTTCGGTTTCCCTGGTGTTTCCGGGACATTATGCGGGTGTTCGGATGGGCCGTTAGAGCTATTTTAACCCTTAGGTGTATTTTGGTCTTTTTGCCCCCGGTCTGGGTTTTGTGGATTTTCAGGATTCCAGGGTCACTCCTGCCCTTGTCGAGGCTTGATTGTTGTTGGTTGCAGGACCCAAGAAGTTCGGGCTAGTTGGTTGGAAGTTTCGAGGTGATTTGGTAATTAACAAAATTATTGTTAATTTACGTGCTTCCATTGGGATTTGAACCCTTGCCCTTGATGGTGATTTGGGAGCTTGGTTTTAATGAGTTTAATAAGGAGAAAAGGTTGCTTCAGCCGGGACTCGAAGGAGGAAGCCCGGGGAAGAGATTTAGGTCACCAAGACCTATTTAAATTAGGAAAAGGAAAGAAAATCAAGAAAATCCCATTCCCCTTGTTTTACCTCCCTCTCTCTCTCCTTCCCCTTGAGTAGGAGGATGACACATTGTGAAGCATTTCTGGTCTTTTTGGTTTCGAGGTTCGGAGCAGGGAAGCATGGTTGTGATGCTGGAAAAAGGAGTTGTTTGTTCAGGCAGTTGGCTGTTAGACCGTTTGACGACAGTGTGTGTCGAGGGTTGCCGAAGAACCCTAGTTGTGGAGAGCCTCACCAGAGCTCAGTCTGGCCCAGGTAGTGAGTTTCAGTTGGCAAGCCGAAGTCGTGTAGGTTGTAGACCTCGGGTGAGTTGCTGGAAGATTTGGTAGGCTAGCAAGCTTGAGTTTGTTTGGAGTAGAGTCCGGATTGGTTGCGGTGTGGTGGCAAGTTGGTGCTTGGTGTTGACCAAGGTGTGGTTTTGAGTTGCTAGAAGTTAGTTTTGCTCGTGGGGCGAGTGGTTCGTGCCCTGTTGGTTGTTTTCCTGTTTCCAGGATGTTGAGAGTTGCCCCTTTGGCATTTGGAGGTGAGTACTGGCTAGTGTGTGGTTGGCGGTTCAGTTTGTGGTGGAACCCCCCCTGTTGTTGCCCGTGAGATTTAGATGTTGTTGCTTTAGCAGAGCAAGAGAGCGAGCGTGTGTGGATCTCTCTGTCATTCGGTTATCTGCTTGTAAGAACCATTTCCTCTTAGGAGTTGTTAGGTTACTCCCTTGGTCTTGGAGTTGATGGTAGTGGTGATAGCAAGAGGGAAACGTTTGTTGGCTGCTTGGAAGCAGTTGTTTGTCCAGTTAAGCGAATTCTTGAGTGGTGTTCGGGAAGTTGCAGTAAGGGTTGTTCTGCCTCTTGTGAGTGTTGGGCCTAGTCAGCTAAGGTTCTTTGTGAGTTTGGCCTGGGAGCTGTTGCACCTTTGTAGTTGAGGAACCCCTTTGTATCGGTTGTGGGATGAGGTTGCACCATTGTGGCTGGATTAGGGTCTTGACCTTTAAGGATCCTTGCTAGTTAGTGCAGCTTGTGCTCTGCCATCCATTGTTGGTATTCTTGTTCTTGGTAGTTGGTGTTAACCGAGTAGTGGAGTTCCGTTTATGAAGTTTTGGTGGGAAGGTGTAATAAGCCTAAGCTAGAGGGTTAAGCCTGTATGTGTTATCGTTTGGACTTGTGTGATGTGTTTCATATTTTGAGGCAAGCTTCGTTCCGTTGCTTGCATGGAGGTAAGTTTTGTGGAGGGAGCCCTCTGGGGCCCTGTTGATAGCAGGTTGACTTTTCCAGTCAGTGATCTAGGTCGAGTTGGAGTTGAGTAGATTGGCGTGGTTATGCAGTGTGCAGTTGCTTAGGCTACCGAGTTCGTAGCACTCAAGTTGTTGGTTTGTAGGAGTCCATGTGGAAGCTGGCAGCTTGTTGAGGTTGTTGTGTGAGTTCGGATTTTAGGTGGATTGGTTTCAGTAGCTAGAGCTCGCACCTCGCCCAGGTGGAGATGTCATTACTGTGGAGTAGTGGCATATGGTAGTTTCGGGCTAGAGTTGTTGTCACCAGGGTGTGGCAACAAAGGTTTGTTCTGAGTAGTGCGTTGATGAAATGTGGTTCTGGAGAGCGTTGTTAAGAGGCTTATGAGCCGAGTGCAGTCCTGTAGTGTTTTCACCCTCTGACCGATGGTCTTTTTGGAGGAGTGAGCCAGATCCTTTAGAGCTTGTTGCGAGTTGGTGTTTCCGTGGTTAGGCAACAGGGGACCAGTGTTAATTTTGCGAGGTTGCTTTGGGTAGCTGTAACAGCCCTGTTTTCTATTTCGGTTTCCCAGGTGTTTTCGGTTCATTATTCGGATGTTCGGATGGGCCATTAGTGCTATTTTAACCCTTAGGGGCATTTTGGTCTTTTTGCCCCCGGTCAGGGTTTTGTGGATTTTCAGGACTCTAGGGTCAGTCCTGCCTTTGTCGAGGCTTGATTGTTGTTGGTTGTAGGACCCAAGAAGTTCGGGCTAGTTGTTTGGAAGTTTGGAGGTGTTTTGGTAATTAGCAAAATTATTGTTAATTAGAGTGCTTCCTTTGGGAATTGAACCCTTGACCTAACAGTGATTATGAGGCTTGATTTAAATGGGTTTTATTAAATGGAAAAGAATGCGTCAGCTAAGACTCGAAGGAGGTAAGCCTTGGGAAGGGATTTTGGACCACCCAAAGCCTATTTAATTTAGGAAAAAGGAAAAGAAAAGAGAAAAACCCTTATTCTCTCTCTCTCTCTCTCTCTCTTTCCTTTACGACCTCACTAAGAAACCCAACCGAGATGCACCGAGCCACAAAGCACCAAAGAAAGACCGACCATGCTCGCCGCAATGGCGAGCAGCCCCAGACGTTCCAAAGACGACCCCTGCTGTCGCCGCGACACCAGGTGAGCGGCCAGACGCCCAAAGACAACCCCGCGATCGCGCCCAGACGCCCGCCAGCCTTCTCGTGTCGCGCCCACTCCGTACCGCGCCCGCGCGCCCACTCCGTGTTGCCGTGCTGCGCCCGCTTGTCGCACAGCCTGTCGCTCAGCGCCAGCGCGCCCGCGTCGGGCGTCTCCGTCTGCATATGCTAGCCAGAGCACCCGCGCCCCAGCTTCGTCCGCGTCTGCGCGCCCGTGTCGCCGTGCTAGTGCTGGTCCCCTGTCGTGCCAGCGCGCCCAGCAGCTCCCAGTCTGCTTGCCCCAGCTGCACGTCCTACCTGCCCACCTGCCGCCAAGAGCCTGTTTTGCCAAGATAGATGGGACCGAGATCTAGTGCCTTCTCGGTTGGTAATTCCCTAGCCTCCACTCTTTTGGACCTTAAGATGTTAGTTGTTGGTTGCTTAATTAGGATGATTTTTATTGTTTGCTTAGGTTGCTCGGGTTCATTTAGAAGCTCGAGGGTTGCTTGTTGGTTGAGGTAGTTAGTTCTGCTTGTTTCCAGGTAAGGATTTCTTACCGTCGTTGTGTGGACCCTGCGATGCTATCATGATTGTGCTTTGTATGCTTGGTTGCTGTTATGAGTATGTTAGCTATTGAACAGCTTGTGTTTGAAATCTTGCTAGCATGTTGCTTGTTGTTCATGTTAGTGCCATGCTAGGTTTGTTCTTCCAGCATGCCATGTCTTGTGATTGTATGAAATTTCCAGTGGGTAGGTTACATGTTTTCTCTTGCTTCCAGATCGTGTTGTTCTTGTATCCCTGTTATATTCTATTAGGTACATGCTAGGGGTATCCTTATCTTGGCATAACCTTCTCCTATTTTCTTCTGATTAGTTCCATGCTAGGGATAGACAGGTGAAGTATAGTGTAGAAGATGGTAGGGGTAACTGGATTAGGTCCCGCTCGGGTAAGACCCCGATGGACATCCGTATGTGAGTTGGAGGTGTAAGACCCCGATGGGCATCCTTGGTGTGTAAGTCCCCGATGGGCATCACTGAGTTGGAGGTGTAAGACGCCGATGGGCATCCTAGGTGTGTAAGTCCCTGATGGGCATCACTGAGTTGGAGGTGTAAGACCTCGATGGGCATCCTAGGTGTGTAAGTCCCCGATGGGCATCACTGAGTTGGAGGTGTAAGACCCCGATGGGCATCCTAGGTGTGTAAGTCCCCGATGGGCATCACTGAGTTGGAGGTGTAAGACCCCGATGGGCATCCTAGGTGTGTAAGTCCCCGAAGGGCATCACTGAGTTGGAGGTGTAAGACCCCGATGGGCATCCTAGGTGTGTAAGTCCCTGATGGGCATCACTGATCTGGAAGTGTAAGACCCCGATGGGCATCCTCGATGTGTAAGACCCTGATGGGCATCATTGATTTGAAGGTGTAAGACCCCGATGGGCATCCTAGATGTGTAAGACCCCGATGGGCATCATTGATTGCAGGTGTAAGACCCCGATGGGCATCCTTGTTTATAAGTCCTCGATGGGCATCACTGAGTCCTAGGTTGTGTAAGACCTCGAAGGGCATCCAGGTGTAGAACCTAGGATAGGCTGTAGATGTAAGCCCTTGAATAGGCTCGCTCTAGGAGTAGCTCATAGCCTAATTCAACCGTTTTGCTCTAAGTCATCGTTTTGTTTGCATGTATACTAGGGTGCTAGATGACTGATGTATCGTATTGTACCTCGGTTGGGGATTCTTACTGAGTATGTTTATACTCACCCTTATTTCTGTGGTTTTTCCACCAGGTAACTTGGGACAACACCAGGATGGCTAGCGGAGGGATTTGTTTGATCATGGGGCAGCACTCATCGTTTATTGTTTGCAATCATTTATTCAGCATGTAGTTGGACAGGAGTCCTAGGGGAATGATGTTTAAGTTGTGTAAACTGTTTTGAATGTTCTTTTATAAATACTGGCCAGGCTTATTTTACCTTGATTGGATTTGCTTATGAAAATTGTTGGTTACGTTTTAAGTGTTCCCCGTTTCCAAATGTTTTGAAAAGTTTTAAATATGAGCACTAAACCGCTTGTTGAAATATTTAACTTGCATGCTGAGTGAGGACCTAGGTTTAGGACCGTATTTCAGGTCTGGTCCTTACAGTAGCAGTCCCCAGCTGATAGTTCATGAGGTTTCGTTGAAGCGTTGTATGGTAAATGTTGTAGGTTTTTAGTGTTGTGAGATAAGGTTGGTGGCCGTCAGTTTTTGGGTCCTGAGTTGCTGCAGTTGGCCAGGAGTGTAGTGTAGAAGATTAGAGCTCGTTTGTGTCAGCTCATGTAAGGACCCGACCCAAAAGAAGCGGTCTCTAACCTAGATCCTTACTTAGCATGCATGCCTAGGAATGTAAAACACCATCCATTCTACTCATTTAAAACTTTTGCAATCAACAGAACTTTAAACAAACCACAGAAGCCAATGTAAAAATCAAGAGTAATTGACTGATCAGTGCTTTTCTTAAAAACAAAACAAGAGTACGGTACGAGAACCATAAAATAGTTTGAGTGTTTTCCCTAGGGACTCAAGTCCCACTACATGCTAAATCATAAAGAGAACAATAAAAGAACATGCATCCCAGAGTCAGCTATCCATGATCATCCAGCCGCCTCCTCCTAGCCATCCTGCCGATGTCCCAAGTTACCTGGTGGAAAAACCACAAAAATAAGGGTGAGTATAAACATACTCAAGAAGAATCAACCAGGGTACAATACGATACATCAGTCATCTAGCACCTTAGTATACATGCAAATAAAACAATGACTTAGAGCAAAACGGTTGAGTTAGGCTATGAGCTACTTCTAGAGCGAGCCTATTCAAGGGCTTTCATCTACTCCCTATCCTAGGTTCTACACTTGGATGCCCTTCGGGCCTTACACAACCTAGGACTCGGTCTTTGTCCGATCGGGGACTTACACCTCCAACTCGGTGATACCCATCGGGACTTACACACCTAGGATGCCCATCAGGTCTTACACCTCCAACTCGGTGATGCCCATCGGGACTTACACACCTAGGATGCCCATCGGGTCTTACTCCTCCAACTCGGTGATGCCCATCGGGACTTACACACCTAGGATGCCCATCGTGGTCTTACACCTCCAACTCGGTGATGCCCATCGGGACTTACACACCTAGGATGCCCATCGTGGTCTTACACCTCCAACTCGGTGATGCCCATCGGGACTTACACACCTAGGATGCCCATCGGGTCTTACACCTCCAACTCGGTGATGCCCATCGGGACTTACACACCTAGGATGCCCATCGGGTCTTACACCTCCAACTCAATGATGCCCATCGGGACTTACACACCTAGGATGCCCATCGGTCTTACACCTCCGGATGTCCATCGGGGTCCTACCCGAGCGGGACCTAAACTAGTTACCCCTACAGTCTTCTACACTATACATCACCCGCCTATGCCCGGCATGGAACTACGAGGATAAAATAGAACAAGGTATGCCAAGATAATTAAACCCCTTGTATGGAACTAATGAGAATATATATCGGGGACACAAGAGCAACACGATATGGAAGCAAGAGAAAACATGTAACATATCCACTGGAAATTTTCATACAATCACAAGACATGGCATCTTTGGAAGAACAAACCTAGCATGGAACTAACATGAACAACAAGCAAACATGCTAGCAAGATTTCAAACACAAGTTGTTCAATAGCTAACATACTCATAACAACAACCAAGCATACAAGGCACAATCATGATAGCATCGCAGGTCCACACAACCACGGTAAGAAATCCTTACACGGAAAAAGAGAAAATAACTACCATAAGCCAACCAAACGACTCCCGAGCTTCTAAGTGAACCCGAGCAACCTAAGCATTTAATAAAAATATCCTAATTAAATAACAATGACCAAACAACTTAGGGTCCAAAAGAGTGGAGGCTCGGGAATTTACCAACCGAGAAGGCACTAGATCTCGGTCCCATCTATCTCGGCAAAACAGAACTCGGCGGCAAGTGGGCAGCGGGGACGTGCACTGGGCGAGCAGCTGGCGCTGGCGGGCGTATTGGCTTGGCGCTGGCTGAGCTTGGGGCTGGCGAGGGCTTTGGGTGTGAGTGCAGCGAGGACGAGCGCCAGTGACACTGGGGCGCTGGCGCGGGCGCTGGCGCTGAATCGGTTAGGCGATGGCGGCAGTCGTGCGCGCGAGCGAGATCTCTTCTTGAAATTTGGGCGTCTGCTTGCTGCGACGATGAAATTTCTTTGGTGCGATCGGGCCGGGCTGCTCGACCGGGCCGCTCGGTCGGTTGGTTTGGTGGGCGGGACGGCTCAGTGAGGCTCGGTTGGGTTTCTTGGTGAGGTCGGCCAGGAGAGAGAGAGAAAGAGAGAGAGAGAAAAGTGGTAAAATAAGGGAATGGGATTTTCTTGATTTTCTTTCCTTTTCCTAATTTAAATAGGTCTTGGTGACCTAAATCCCTTCCCCGGGCTTCCTCCTTCGAGTCCCGGTTGAAGCAACCTTTTCTCCTTATATAAACTCATTTAAACCAAGCTTCCAAATTACCATCTAGGGCAAGGGCTCAAATCCCAATGGAAGCACTTAAATTAACAATAATTTTGCTAATTACCAAATCACCTTCAAACTTCCAAACAACCAGCTCGAACTTCTTGAGTCCTGCAACCAACAACAATCAAGCCTCGACAAAGGCAGGAGTGACCCTGGAATCCTCCAAAACCCACAAAACCCTGACCGGGGCAAAAGACCAAAATGCCCCTAAGGGTTAAAATAGCACTAACGACCCATCCGAACATCCGAATAATGAACGGAAAACACAGGAAGCCGAAATAGAAAATCGGGCCGTTATGACTCATAGCAGGCGAGAAAGAGTACGCCGATGTACGGCGTCGAGTTTTAGAGTTTGAGGTTGGACAGTGCGTATTTTAAGGTTGCACCAATGTGAGGTGTGTTGAGGTTTGATAAGCGTGGGAAGTTGAGTCCCCGTTTTGTTGGTCCGTTTGAGATGCTTGAGAAGATTGGCAGAGTTGCATTGGTTAGCCTTCCCTCCGTTGATGTCAGCTGTGCACAGTGTTTTCATGTATCGATGTTGAGGCAGTATGTGTCAGACCCATCGCTCATTGTGGACCTTGAGCCTTTCCAGTTGAATGAGGATTTGAGCTTCGAGGGGAAGCCTGTGAGTATTCTGGTCTTTGAGACGAAGACGTTGCGTAATCGTGAGATCCGTTTGGTAAACGTTTTGTGGTGGAGTTTGAGTTCTGAAGAAGCAGCTCATGAGCGGGGAGGACGGGTTGAGATTGCAGTATCCTGATCTGTTTCAGTCTTAAGGACTTTCGAGGACGAAAGTCATAAAAAGGAGGGAATATTGTAACGACCCAGGTTTTCATCTCGGTCTTCCAGGTATGCCCTAGGGGTATTTTGTTAATTTGGTCGGGCCGTCAAGGCCGTTTATGTCTTTTTAAGTTGTTAGAATTATTGGATGGACTTAAGTAAGATTTTGATGCTTTGTGGATGTGTTTGGGCATGGTGAGATGCAAAAGTAAATTTGAGAAATAAAGTTGCAGCAGCAAGGGTTCGAGCCAAGGTGGCCTTGTGTGCTAGAGGAGAGCCTCGCCAAGTGAGCCACCAGGTGTTATTGTTACTCTTTCCGCGTCATATCTTAGTTACCCTTGGATCTTTGGAGTTTTGGTGCATTTGTTTAAAAGAAGAGAAAATAGGGTTTTGGGTCTTCTTCTCCAAACTCCATGGCCGCCCAACCTTCTTCTCGCAAGTTCCTTGCCGAGCTCCTTCTCCCCTTGCAGCCTCGTCATTCGTGCATCGTCCCAGCCGAGAAGCAGCCCAGCCGAGCCGCCCAGATGCCCAGGAGCCCAGCAGCAGGCTGTCGCAGCCGCCCAGACGCCCAGGCGCCCAGCATCAGGCCTGTCGCACGCCCCAGGCCACCGTCCCAGCGCATCCACGTCGCCAGCGCCCGCGCGCCCGTTCCGTGCCGCTCGCCCGCCCGCGACCAGCTTGTCCGCGCCCGTGCGCCCTCTCTAGCCAGCCTGTCCGAGCGCACGCGCTTAGCCCTGCCGCCCATCTACGCCCGTCAGCGCCCAGCGCGCAGCCCCTGCCGCCCATCTGCGCCCAGCAGCAGCCCCGCACGTGCATCCTGTCCGTCCGCGCGTCAGCCGTGCTGCATGAGTTGCTCCCAAGCCGGGCCCTATTTATTTTATAATATTTAGGCCTATGGATTGTGATTATTGTTGTGTTTGTTAGGTTCTCGTTAGCTAGCTCGAGATCGATCGCAGCTTGGGATTCTTGTATGTAGTTGCCTTCCGACTAGGTAAGGATTTCTTACCGGAGTTGTGTGGGCCCTGCGATATATTATGTGATGTTGATTGTATGCTTGTTTGTGTTTATCAACATGTTTAGTGATATGTGCTTTGTTTTGAATTCCCGACTGGCATGATTTCTTATGTTGTTTCTCATGTTAGTCCATGCTAGGTTGTTCCGTTCTGCCATGCTCGTATCTGTTCTTGCATCGTAGTATCATGCTAGGTTCGTTGTATCTGATGAGCACGTATTGGATTGTATTGGATTGTTTGCTGTTGATATTATAGTTTAGAGTTCAGGTAGGTAGCATCATCCAGGCCGGAAGCATAACGTAACTTGCATCCACGACAGGGACGTACGAGCCGGTACTCCGTCCCTGATCCCGTTAGGGTTTAGCTAACCCTAACGGCTCGCCCTGCAATCTTGGGTGAGGGTGGCAGACAGTTAAATGCCCCAACGGTCAGGATGATGACTTGGCATTGCCTCGTCCCCAGCAGTCGGCACGTCCTCAGCGTGTTTGGTCGTAGCCCTTGATTGCCACCTGTTAGGGCAAGGACGGCTTCCTGGTGTAAGCCTACCACGACCGGTTCCTTAGCCTCAGGTGCGGTGGTTCAGTGACATAGTTCACGTGTCGTGTCTCACACACCTATGTCGGTGACACCGATCCGGAGATTTAGTTAGCCATGGTGGATCGGACCTCAGGCGACTTGCCACTAGACCCGGCACCCCCGCAGTCTGCGCGTAGCATGCGGTGCGCGCTTACGCTCATTACAGCGCCGACCGGAGAGCTCCTCAAGATCTTGAGCCAGTGCACCTTTCGTATCGACAGTAGACAGGCTGAGGCCGAGACTTGTTTCTCGTATAGGGCGTATTGTGTGGTGGATTTTCTGGAGTAAGACCCTGAGTTGGCATCCGAAGTTATATGTGGATTTAAGCTATGTGCTCTATTCTGTGTTTATATTCATAGCTTGCATACCTTTCTGCTAGATGACCATGTATATCGTATTGTACCCCGGTTGGGGATTCTTACTGAGTAATTCGTTACTCACCCTTATTTTGTGGTTCTCCACAGGTAACGATGGTGCGAGACAGGATGGCTGGAGGAGGAGTAGTGATCATGGAAACCCGTTCTTGAACTCTGAGTTTATGTCTATGATTCTATATGTCTTATTTTTCCTTTGAATGCATGTAGTTGGGCACGGAGCCCTAGATTGTTTTCTGACTGTTTTTTCGGATTCTAGCACTGTTGTAACTATTGAAAGGTTTTGAATGTTTTAAATAAATCTCTAATCAGAGTGAGTTTTGGAAATGTATTTGCCTTGGAACAAGTGCTTGGAAACAGGGACAGGTTCCAGGAATTTTGTATTGCTTTTCTAAATAGTTGTTTGAATGTTTTAGTTTTCACTTAGAATCTGAAAACCATTCCTGCATATTGTCTTTATGTTTTGAACACATGCATTGAGGTAAAGGCCTATTTTGGACCCCATTCGGGTCGGGTCTTTACACTGGGACTCTCACTACCCAACAAGGGTAACCCATGTATACTAGATCCAGTATTGTAAAATAAAACCCTTAGGTTAATGAACTTAGACAAACCTGACGGCCGCGGAGTGCTGATGATCATGGGGACAACAACCTACAAAGTAGGTTAGTCTATAGAATCTATGACTCTGTGCTCTGATACCAACTATAAGAACCCGACCCAAAATACTGTCCTAAACCTAGGTTCTCACTCAGCATGCAAGTAAAAATATGTTTACAAACGGTTTAGTGCTCATATTTTTAAAACTTTTCAAACAACAAAGCGGGGAACATTTAAAACTCAACAACAATTTTCATAAAGTAAATCAATAACTTAAAACATGCCTGGCCAGTGTTTATAAAAACATTCAAATAGTTCTAATTCACAATTCTCTAAGTTCCGCTAATGGACTCCATGTCCAACTACATGATGAAATAACAATGCATAAAGAAAGACACAACAGAGTGTCGGCAGCTCCCATGATCATGCAGCTCCCTCCACTAACCGTCCCGGTGCTGTCCCAAGTTACCTGGTGGAAAAACCACATAAATAAGGGTGAGTATAAACATACTCAGTAAGAATCCTCAACCGGGGTACAATACGATACATCATTCATCTAGCACCCCAGTATACATGCAAACAAATACGAGCTCATAAGCAACAACCTGGCTCAGGCTAACCGCCGTTCTAGAACTTGCCTATTCAAGGACTTACTACCACAACTTACACTAGGTTCTACACCTTGATGCCCATTGGGGTCTTACACATTCTAGGACGCGATGATGCCCATCGGGGTCTTACTCCTGCTAGACACAGTGATGCCCATTGGGGACTTACACACAAGGATGCCCATCGGGGTCTTACTCCACAAACCAATGATGCCCATCGGGGTCTTATACATCTAGGATGCCCATCGAGGTCTTACCCCACAAGGATGCCCATCGGGGTCTTACTCCACAAAACAGTGATGCCCATCGGGGTCTTACACATCTAGGATGCCCATCAGGGTTTTACTCTAGCTAGGAACACTGAGATGCACATCGGGGTCTTACACTCCCTAGCTACATTATGATGCCCATCGGGGACTTACATATAATGCCAATAGTCTAGTGCCCATCAGGGACTTACGTACACTAGCAACGCATTGGTGCCCATCGGGGACTTACCCAAGCGGGACCTAAACTAGTAACCCCTAACGGTCTCCTAAGTACAGGAACACAAACTAGCCTAACAATCAGACAATAAACATTACCTGTCTAACCCTAGCATGAAACTAACAGAATACAAACAGGAACATGGGTATGCCAGAATAAGAAAAATCCCTAGCATGATACTACGAACTTAAGCAGGAATCAAAAGCATGATGGAACAACAAACCTAGCATGGCACTAACATGAACAACAAGCAAACATACTAGCAAGAACTCAATCACAAGCTGTCCTATAGCTAACATGCTCATAACAGTAACCAAGCATACAAGGCACAATCCTGAAAGCATCGCAGGGTCCACACAACCCCGGTAAGGAATCCTTACCTGGAAACAAGCAGTAAATAAGTATAACGCTCCTTGAGCTGCATAAAACACAACCTAGCAAAACATTCATAGTTACATCAATAACCTAAACTAGCTATATCTAAACTAAACGTAAGGAAACAAGAACCGGGAAGTTACCCGGTGAGCTACACAAGCTCTCGGCCAATGTAAAGACCCGACCCAAAAGGGGCTCTAAATGGGCCTTTACCCCAATGCATGTAGTGAAAATAAAAGACATTATGAAAAATACATTTCGGATTCCAAGTAAAAACAGAAACATTCAACAACCAAAACATACATTTCTAAAAGCACACTCTGATCAGAGATTTATTTAAACCATTAAAACAATCCACAAGTACCAATATCTTTGGAATCCATAAAACGTAAGAAAACATCACGGGCTCTGTGCCCGTCTACATGCATCAGGGAAATAATAAAAAGTGAAGAGTCATGATAATTAAAATAAAACAATCGAGAGATGACAAAGCAGGTTCCATGATCATAGCTCCTCCTTCACCATCCTGTCTCCCGCCTTGATTACCCGTGGAAAACCACGAGAATAAGGGTGAGTAACGAATTACCCAAGAAGAATCCCCAACAGGGGGTACAATACGATATACATGATCATCTAGAAGAATGTATGCAAGCTATGAGAACAAACACAGAGCGGAGCACATAGCTAAGTCCACACTTGGACCTCGGATGCCATCTCAGGGTCTTAGTCCGGAAAATACCACAACACACTAAACGCACTATACGGGAACAAGTCCCGGCCTCGGCTGTCTCATCGCCGATACGAAAGGTGCACCGGCTCAAGATCCCGAGGAGCTCTCCGGGCCGGGCGCCAGAATGAGCGTAAGCGCGCACCGCATGCCACCGCAAACTCGGGGGTGCGGGTCTAGTGGCAAGCTGCCGAGTTGAGCCACCATGCCTAACTAAATCTCGGATCGGTGTCACCGACATAGGGGTGTGAGACCGGACACGTGAACTATGTCGGCCGTACCACCGCACCGAGGCTAAGGAACCGGTCGTGGTAGGCTTACACCGAGAAGCGGTCCTTGCCCTAACAGGTGGCAATCAAGGGCTACGGCCGAACACGCCGAGGACGTGTCGATCGCCGGGGACGAGGCAATGCCAAGTCATCATCCCGACCGTTGGGGCATTTAACGATCCGCCACCCTCACCCAAGATTGCGGGGCCTACCGGTTGGGATAGCTAATCCCTCACGGGGTCCAAGGACGGAGAATCGTCTCGAACGTCCTTGCCATAGATGCAAGATACTTTATGCATCGGGCCCGGATGATTCTATCTACCTCAATTCTAAACCTTAACAATAATAACGATTCAATCAAAGCAGTCCAATACGTGCTCATCAGATACAAAGAACCTAGCATGATACTACGAAGCAAGAACAGATATCGAACATGCTAGAACAGAACAACCTAGCATGGGCTAACATGAGAAACAATACAAGAGATCATGCGATCAGAATTGAGCAGAGCACCTAGAGATAAACATGCTAGTAATCATACCGGGCATACAAAACAACAATCACAAATATACCGCAGGGTCCACACAACCCCGGTAAGAAATCCTTACCTTGGTCGGAAGACTTTTACACACAAATCCTAAGCTGCGGAACAATCCCGAGCTAGCGAGCGGGAACCTAGCAAACCAACAATAATCAGTATCTAAAATATCTAAACAACAATAGAACAGCAAGCTCGGCTCGGGGAACTCACGCGGCGCGACGACACGAGCTTGGGGCACGGCGCAAGCGTCGGCTCGGCAAGGTGGGCGCTGGCGCGCGCTGGCACGGCAGTGGACACGCTGGTGGTTGCGCTTGGCACGGCACGGACACACGCTGGCTGCGCGCCGCACGGCAGCAACAGCGGACGCGCTGCTGGCGAGCGTCTGACGGCGGCGCGCGGCGCTGGGCGTATCGGGCGAAGGCGCGCGGGCGAACGTCTGAGCGAAGGCGCGCGGGCGAGCAGCTCGGCAAGCGGACACGGCGAGGGCGTGCGAGCGATCGGGCGATCTGCTGCTGGGCGAACGGCGAGGCTGCTGCAGAACAGGTCTGGGCGTGCGGCAGGGCTGGCTCGACCGATCTGGGCGCGGCGATGTGGTGGCTCGGCCGATCCGGGCGTCGCGATGGCTGGCTCGGCCGATCTGGGCGTCGCGGCAGTGGCTGGCTCGGCCGATCCGGGCGTCGATGTGGTCGGCTCGGCCGATCTGGGCGTGGTAGAAATGGTGGGGATGATGGCTGCTCCTCTCGGCTGGCTGCACAACACACACACACACACAACCCCTTTTTCTTACATTCGGCCAACAACACCCAAATGAGAAGATGAAGAAGACGAAGACTTACCCGGAATGATGATGATCGAACCCAAGGAGATGCAAGGATGAAGAACTCGGCAAGGCTATGGAGATGGAGAGCTTGGGCGGCCAAGAGATGTTTTGGAGAAGGAGATGAAATAACCTATTTCTATTTCATTTAACCAAATGCACCAAAACTCCAAAAATCCAAGGTTAACTAAGATGTGATGCAGAAAGAGTAACAAGAGCACCTAATGGCTCATTTGGCACACCTCTCTACAAGCTTCCCAGGAGACCCGGGTTCAAACCCCTACTGCAAAGACAATTTCCTTTATTTTTACTTTTGCAACAAACCTTGCTCAAACCAAACCACAAACCCCTCCAAAAACCTACAAAAACCAACCAATAATTTTAGTAGCTGGAAAAGACACAAACGACCATGACGGCCCGACCAAATTACCAAATTACCCCTAGGGCATACCTGGAAGACCGGGAAGAAAAACCTGGGTCGTTACAGCCAAACTCCTTGGGTTTGTCCATGGGAGCTCTCGGCTAGGCTAGGGCTAGGGCTTAATCTCGGCCTCCTCTTCAACAACCTCCTGGATTCGGCAAGGCTTCACCTCCAACATAACGGAACACAAGTTAGCTTGTAGGGAAGATAAACAACACACTCCCAAACCACACCAACATGCTCACTGCAAGGGTTGAGAACTCACCTCGGGAGTGTGCTCGGCTTGGCAATTGCTCACGGCTACTAGGGCTTGATGCGGAAACTCTCTTTCGGCTTTGATCGGAGCTTGCAAAACATAAGGATTCGATTAGGGCACAACCAACCAGCCACTTTAGGCTCTCGACCAAGGGAAAGAAAACTCACCTTAACAAGAATTGGGTCCAAGAAAAGCTAGAGGGTAGGTGCGGAAACAAAGGGCTGTTTGCTTGGTGTGTTTCGGCGACAACAAATCCAACTCGGCTTGCGAAGACACCTCTCGGACAAGCCTCCTTAACTAGGGCTTGCGGCTACACAAAGAGAAGAGCAAGAAGATGATCGGCACCCTGTCAAGAAGAAGGAGAAGCTTCGACAATCCCAAGAAACACCAAGGGGAGATCTCGGCTACAAGAGGAAATCACCCTTGCTCGATTAGGGCTTGTCTAAACAATAAGGGAAGCTTTCGGATAGGGAGAAGGGAAGAAAGAAGAAGACTTACCTCGGTTCTTGATCTTGATCTTGGAGAAACGGCAAGAAGGAAAGCACAACAAGATGGAGGAGAAGAAGATGCTCTCGGCAAGACAAGCAACCAAACAAAAGAGAGGAATCGAGGAGGATAAAGTGCTCGGCAAGATGAGAAAAATGGAGGATGAAATCGGCAAGATTAGGGAAGTTGGAGATGAAGAAATCGCAAAGTTTGGAGAGGAAACGTGCGGCTACGGGAAGGACAAAGAGAAAAATACGATTCTTTCTATAGTTTTTAGTCGATTGAAATCCTGGGCTTTCCCCCTTCGAGTCCCATCTTAAGCAAGTATTTCTTTTGATTAAAACTCATTTAATCCAAGCCTTCAAACCACTTGCAGGTCAAGGGTTCGAATCCCACAAGCAACACTTTTTTTTTCCCTTTTAAAACTTGTTTAAACTAAGCTCTCAACTCCAAAACAACCAAGGTTCGAGTCCTAGCAACAACATTAATTAATTCTTAATTAATCAACAACATACTTAAACTCTTAGCCACTTGAGTTCGAGTCCTGGCTTGAGCACTTTTCTTTTAAATTTTCCTTAATTTTACATTTAACTGGGATACCTCCAAAACCCTAACAAACATCATAACTCCCGGGAACCTGCAACCAACAAAAGGTCAGGTCTCAACGAAAGACAGAAACAGCCCTGGAACCTTAAAAATCCACAAACCATAACCGGGGAGCAAAATGACCAAAATACCCCTAAGGGTTAAAGTAACTCTAACGGCCCAACCGAACAACCGAATAATGAACCTGAAGCACCTAAAGAACTGGAACGGAAAACTGGGCCGTTACAAGCACTTACCATACAAAGCCTCAAACGGTGCCATCTATCCAAAATCAAAATTTCTCATATATCTTTGTAATTTTCTTTTATCTCAAATAAAAGCTGGAAGAGTGTTATCTTCTTTCTTTCCCTACTTTCTAATTCTGCTTCTTCTCATTTATCATTTATCATTTCCTTTGGCTGTAAGTCGCAGTGAAGCGCGGTGAGACCGTTTTGGAGCAGCAGGAATAGGATTGCAGATTATCTATCTGGTAACTGAAGAAACTTTATTTCGAAGAAAGGAATCCTAGAAGCCACCATTCATGTCCAAACTTTTGTCTAAGATAAAGAGATTCAACGGTAAAGAGAAACTTGATTCAAATGAAGAGGACTCCAAATCCTCATCTTCAAAGTTCACTGAAGGTTCCGACCTTCATCTTTCAAACATGAATCAAAATGCATTGCAAATCGCCAAAGTTGAAGAAGCTCTTCAAAATTGGTCGATTCCAAAGATTGATTCGAAGTTGGTTTACAAAAACCCAAATTCAATGTTCTTCCAGAAGAATTGTATCAAACTTTCTGAGCGTGTAGTGCCTATCGACCAAGATAGCACAACGCTCAACCTATTCTTAAAGAACATGATTTTTCATCATCGACAAGAATTCAAGTTCACCCGACCCAAAAGGGGTTCTAAAATTAGGCCTTTACCTTAATGCATGCATTCAAAAGTTAAAGACAATATGCAAGAATGGTTTTCGGATTCTAAGTGAAACCTAAAACATACAAACAACCATTTGAAAAGTCAATATAAAATTCATGAAACCTGTCCCTGTTTCCAAGCACCTGTTCCAAGACAAATACATTTCCAAAATTCACTCTGATCAAAGATTTATTTAAAACATTCAAAACTTTCCAATAGTTACAACAGTGCTAGAATCTGGAAAAACAGTCAGAAAACAACCTAGGGCTCCGTGCCCAGCTACATGCATTCAGAGGAAAATAAAACATAAAGAATCATAGACATAAACTCAGAGTTCGAACAATGGGTTTCCATGATCACAGCTCCTCCTCCAGCCATCCTGTCTCGCACCTTGGTTACTTGTGGAAAACCACAAAATAAGGGTGAGTAACGAATTACTCAGTAAGAATCCCCAACCGGGGTACAATACGATATACATGGTCATCTAGCAGAAAGGTATGCAAGCTATGAATATAAACACAGAAGAGACCACATAGCTTAAATCCACATATAACCTCAGATGCCATCTCAGGGTCTTACTCCGGAAAATCCACCACACGATACGATCCTATACGAGAAACAAGTCTCGACCTCAGCCTGTCTACTGTCTATACGAAAGGTGCACTAGCTCACAATCCCGAGGAGCTCAACAGTCGGCGCTATAATGAGCGTATGCGCGCACCGCATGCTAGTGCAAACCATGGGGGGTGCCGGGTCTAGTGGCAAGCTGCCAAGTTCCAGTCACCATGCCTAACTAATCTCTGGATCGGTGTCACTGACATAGGGGTGTGAGACCTGGACACGTGAACCATGTCAGCCTGAACCACCGCACCTGAGGCTAAGGAACCGGTCGTGGTAGGCTTACACCAGGAAGACGTCCTTGCCCTATCAGGTCGCAATCAAAGGCTACTACTGAACACGTTGAGGACGTGCCGACTACCAGGGACAAGGCAATGCCATGTCATCATCCCAACCGTTGGGGCATTTAACAGTCTGCCACCCTCACCCAAGATTGCAGGGCCTGCCGTTAGGGTTAGCTAAACCCTAATGGTGGATCAGGGACGGAGTACTGCCTCGTATGTCCATACCGTGGATGCAAGTTACGTTTTGCATCCTGGCCCGGATGATGCTACCTATCTGAACTCTAAACTATAACATCAACAGCAAACAATCCAATACGTGCTCAACAGATACAACGAACCTAGCATGATATTACGAAGCAAGAACAGATAATGAGCATGTCAGAACGGAACAACCTAGCATGGACTAACATGAGAAACAACATAAGAAATCATGCTAGTCGGGAATTCAGAACAGAGCACCTATCACTAAACATGCTGATAAACACAGACAAGCATAAAAACAACAACCACATATAATATCGCAGGGCCCACACAACTCCGGTAAGAAATCCTTACCTAGTCGGAAGGCAACTACACTTAAGAATCCTAAGCTGCGATCGATCTCGAGCTAGATAATGAGAACCTAACAAGCACAATAACTATCACAATCCATAGACCTAAATATAATAAAATAAACAGGGCTCAGCTCGGGAGCAACTCACACGGCACGGGACGGCCGACGCATGACGAACGAGCTACACGGTCGGCTGCTGCTGGCTGGCGCGATGGCGCGCGAGGTTGCGGTTGCGCGCCGCGCGCGGACAGGCTGGCTGGGCGCATGCGCGCTTGGGCGGACAAGCAGATGCAATGGCACGGACGCGGGCGTGCGGGAACTGGGTTGGAGCGGACGGGAGGAGCGACGCGGCATGGGCGGACGCGCTGTTACAGACGAGCTACGGGCGCACGGGCTTTGGGCCTGGGCACCGGCTGACGCAGTTGCTCGTGTGGGGACGGATACGACGTGATCCACGGCTGGCTGGCGTCGGGCGTGCGATCCGGTGCGGCGATGGGCAGGCCGGCGTGTGGTCGTTCGGCTGGGATGGGGCTGCTGTGGGCGAAGGCCTGCTGGCGATGGGCATCTGGCGCGACACGGGGATCTTTCGCTGGCTCGCGATGGGGTCATTGCGGCACGCAGGTCTTGCTGGGCGACTCTTTGCTTGGTGGGCTTTGCTCGGCGGGACGACGCTCGATGGCCAAAGCTTGGCACGGGGAAGAAAAACATGGCAAAGGCTAGGGAGAGAAGGCTTGGGCGGCTATGGAGGATTTGGAGAACTCAAAGAGATGAAACCTACTTTTCTCTTCATTTAATCAAATGCACCAAAACCCCAAAGACCCATAGCTAACCAAGACATACCGCAGAATGAGACACAATAACAGCTCGACGCTCAACCGGCAACGACACACAACTGACCTCCCAGACCACTTGGGTTCGAATACCAACTGCTTCACTTTAAATCACAATTTTTCTTTTGCATCTCACCATGCACCAAACACATCCACAAAGCATCAAAATCCTACTTAAGTCCATCCAATAATTTTAGCAATCGAAAAGATGTAAACGGCCCGACGGCTGACAAATTACCAAAATACCCCTAGGGCATACCTGGAAGACCGGGATGAAAACCTGGGCCGTTACAATATTCCTTTCTTTTTATGAGTTTCGTCCTCGAAAGTCCTTAAGACTGAAACAGCTTAGGATACTGCAATCTCATCTCGTCCTTCCCGCTCACGAGCGGCTTCCTCAGAACTCTTGCTCCTCCACTAAACTTTCACCAAACGGATGTCACGATTACGCAACGTCTTCGTCTCAAAGACCAGAATACTCACAGGCTTCCCCTCGAAGACCAAATCCTCACTCAGCTGCAAAGGCTCAAGTCCACAATGAGCGATGGGTCTGGCACATACTGCCTCAACATCGATACATGAAACGCACTATGCACAACTGACATCAACGGAGGAAAGGTTAACCAATATGCAACTCTGCCAATCCTCTCAAGCATCTCAAATGGTCCAATAAAACGGGGACTCCACTTCCCTCGCTTACCAAACCTCAACACACCTCACATCGGTGCAACCTTAAAAACACGCGCTGTCCAACCTCAAACTCTAAAACTCGACGCCGTACATCGGCGTAACACTTCTGCTGGGTCTGGGCTACCAACATACGAGCTCCAATCTTTTCCGATGCGCTGCTGGTCAACTATAGCAACTCAGGACCCAAAAACTGGCGGCCACCAACCTTTTCATAGAACACTAGAACCAAGCAACATTTACCATACAACGCCTCAACGGAACCATATGAACTTACAAATGGAAACTGCTACCCAAAGCATCCTTATAAAACCAACACTGGTCCCCCGCTGCCTAACCACAAAGGTGCAATAGCTCCCAGGCCAAACACACAAAGTACCTTAGCTGACTAGGCCCAACACTCACAAGAGGCAGAACAACCCTTACTGCAACTTCCAGAACACCACTCAAGAGTCCGCTTAACTGGACAAACAACTGCTTCCAAGCAGCCAACAAACTTTTCCCTCTTGCTAGCACCACTACCATCAACTCCCAGACCAAGGGAGTAACCTGACAACTCCTAAGAAGAAACAGATCCTTACAAGCGGACATCCGAAGGACAGAGAGTTCCACACACGCTCGCTGTCTTGCTCAGCTAAAGCAACAACATCTAAGTCTCACGGGGGCAACAACAGGGGGGTTCCACCACAGACTGAACCGCCAACCACAAACTAGCCAAAACTCACCTCCAAACCCCAAAGGAGGGCAACTCTCAACATCCTGGAAAGAGGAAAAACAACCGACAGGGCACGAATCACTCGCCCCACGAGGAAAACTAACTTCTAGCAACTTAAAACCACACCTTGATCAGCATTATACACCAACTTGCCACCACACCGGAACCAATCCGGACTCTACTCCAAACAAACTCTAGCTTGCTAGCCTACCAAATCTGCCAGCAACTCACCCGAGGTCTACAACCTACACAACTCCGGCTTGCCAACTGAAACTCACTACCTGGGTCCGACTGAGCTCTTGTGAGGCTCTCCACAACTAGGGTTCTTTGGCAACCCTCGACACACACTGTCGTCAAATGGTCTAACAGCCAACTACCTGAACAAACAACTCCTTTTTCCAGCATCACAACTATGCTGGCCTGCTCCGAACCTCGATACCAAAAAGACCAGAAACGGTTCAGAATGTGTCATCCTCCTACTCAAAGCATCAGCCACATCGTAGCTTCCACCCAGGGTAAGGATTTCGAGCAACACTCTTAGCAACTACGGTCAGGAACTACGTGGCTTCGCTACAACTACCATTTGCTCAGTACCACCTAAACTCCAACCCTAAGCACAAGAGGTTCCACCAACCAAGCTTAGGTCCAACCTAACAAAACTTGCCTAAGCAACATCCTGACTACGAGCACGGTATCCTTACAACCTCAACTAAAGCCTTACAACATCCACCTGGAGTCCAACTTTCCAAAGAACTGAGCACCAGTTCTCCAAAGCAAACCCTTCATGGTTCCAAAACTCTCGCCACCAAAACGAACTACACAAAACACACTTGTGTGCGCAACTCCCAACCTTCCTTTAGAGATCCAGGACTAACAGGCGCTTTCTAAAAGAAACAACAACCAACTCCTGGCAAAAATACAGTCAACCAAAGGAACACCAGAAGTTGCATCTCCACACGATACTCGAAGCTGTGGCAACCTTGCTCTACTAAAGCATAACAATGCCAAACCGAACTTACCTCATACCAACGCCTCTACCAAGTGTGCTTTACACATAAGACATCCAACTCATCTCATGAGGCATCTAGCTCATCTCATAGGCATCCAACTCATGGCCCCTCTGCTTGACCAAACTCGCATCTACGATGCTCAACTCTCCTCAGATTTAGGCACTCGAAGGTAGTTGACCGCACTACCAACCACATAGATCTTTTGGCCTTTGCACTAGCGTGAGACTCACACGCACTAACACTTACCAACCGTCAACCTGCTGACTTACTCAACCCCCAGTAACATTGGAAAGAGGCTCCTGCTCCTCTCGAACGACCTTTCGCTTGTAGTCCTACGACTACCACTGAACTAGATCTCTTGCACGACCTAAACAGGTGCAAATGCCATAAACGGATCCAAAGGCTAAAGGAGTACTGAACTCCGGACGAGTTATAGAACCATTTGTTCCACTCGTGCCAAACTTAGGCCTGAACCAGACTTAGTGGCCAAAAGGCACACCAACCAACGCACCTCAAGTGCCACTACTACCAAATCCACATCTTACTACAAATGGGGCCAGCAAGGTCACAACCTAAAGTGATAGAAACTCTGGCTAGGTATACAAGAGCCCAAAACTAAAAAACCCCTGACTACGACATCTCATTTAACTGAAGTCCCACGACCTACTCTTGCATCTTCATAAGATGCTCAACAAAACTCTGACCGACTCTCTCAACATGCAGCAGCTAGCTCTACTCTAGGAGCTCACCATAAGAAGAGTGCTTAACTCTACCAGACAACTGGGGAAACCACCAACGGATCAAGTCCGATGGGTACACTGCTCGCTGCACCCTTAACCACAGGGTTCCGACTTACTGGATGCAAAACAACAACAATTTACAAGAGCACAAAGATGTCTCTACCTCCTCCACGAAAGCTACTAACTCTGCAGCCACTCTCTGGGAAACCAAACAATCTGCTAAAGTTCAAGATCAACACTTGAACTACCCAGGCTAGTCCACACTACAACCTGCTCCACAAGCATCAACATGAGCAAAGCCATAGCTAACTCCTCCCCTGGAGTGGTACTCCAGGGCAAAACACCTCCACCCTCTCTCTAGGGGAAAACTAACAATTGGGCCAGGAGTGGCCTACGGGAGTCTAATCTCTGCCTCCCTCTAGGATGATGTCAGGTGATATCTCGAATCTATCTGGATACTGACGACTTTGCTATCATACTTCTTACACTGCGAGAAGTTGGCATGATGGTGCTTTGGACCCAAACCAACAACGAGTCAGAACCTGCTCGTCTTCGCTCCACAACACTAAACAAGGCATACACTAGATGAAAAGTATTGTACTTAACACTTTTCTAAAACTGTAAACTTAGGCGTACCTGATGACTGTCAGAGTGCTGATGATCATGGAAAAATGACCTACAACAAAAGATCAGTCTACAGAATCTATGACTCTAAGCTCTGATACCAACTGTAAAGACCCGACCCAAAAGGGGTTCTAAAATTTGGCCTTTACCTCAATGCATGCATTCAAAAGTTAAAGACAATATGCAAGAATGATTTTCAGATTCTAAGTGAAAACTAAAACATACAAACAACCATTTGGAAAGTCAATATAAAATTCCTGAAACCTGTCCCTGTTTCCAAGCACCTGTTCCAAGACAAATACATTTCCAAAATTCACTCTGATCAGAGATTTATTTAAAACATTCAAAACTTTCCAATAGTTACAACAATGCTAGAATCCGAAAAAACAGTCAGAAAACAACCTAGGGCTCCGTGCCAAGCTACATGAATTCAGAGGAAAATAAAACATAAAGAATCATAGACATAAACTCAGAGTTCGAACAACATGTTTCCATGATCACAGCTCCTCCTTCAGTCATACTGTCTCGCACCTTGGTTACCTGTGGAAAACCACAAAATAAGGGTGAGTAACGAATTACTCAGTAAGAATCCCCAACCGGGGTACAATACGATAGACATGGTCATCTAGCAGAAAGGTATGCAAGCTATGAATATAAACACAGAAGACAACACATAGCTTAAATCCACATATAACCTCGGATGCCATCTCAGGGCCTTACTCTGGAAAATCCACCACACGATAGGATCCTATACGAGAAACAAGTCTCGGCCTCAGCCTGTCTACTGTCGATACGAAAGGTGCATTGGCTCAAAATCCCGAGGAGCTCTCCAGTTGGCGCTATAATGAGCTTATGCGCGCACCGCAAGCTTCTGCAAACCATGGGGGGTGCCGGGTCTAGTGGCAAGCTTCCCAAGTCCAGTCACCATGCCTAACTAATCTCTGGATCGGTGTCACTGACATAGGGGTGTGAGACCTGGACACGTGAACAATGTCATCCTGAACCACCGCACCTGAGGCTAAGGAACCGGTCGTTGTAGGCTTACACAAGGAAGTCGTCCTTGCCCTATCAGGTGGCAATCAAGGGCTACTGCCGAACACGCTGAGGACGTGCCGACTGCCAGGGACAAGGCAATGCCATGTCATCATCCAGACCGTTGGGGCATTGAATAGTCTGCCACCCTCACCCAAGATTGCAGGGCTTGTCGTTAGGGTTAACTAAACCCTGCCGTGGATGCAAGTTTGTTATGCATCCTGGCCCGGATGATGCTACCTATCTGAACTCTAAACTATAACATCAACAGCAAACAATCCAATACGTGCTCAACAGATACAACGAACCTAGCATGATATTACGAAGCAAGAACAGATAACGAGCATGCCAGAACGGAACAACCTAGCATGGACTAACATGAGAAACAACATAAGAAATCATGGCAGTCGGGAATTCTGAATAGAGCACCTAGCACTAAACATGCTGATAAACACAGACAAGCATACAAACAGCAACCACATATAATATCGCAGGGCCCACACAACTCCGGTAAGCAATCCTTACCTGGTCGGAAGGCAACTACACACAAGAATCCCAAGCTGCGATCGATCCCGAGCTAGCTAATTAGAACCTAACAAGCACAATAATTATCACAATCCATAGACCTAAATATAATAAAATAAACAGGGCTCAGCTTGGGAGCAACTCACACGGCACGGCTGACGCGCAGATAGACTGGCTGCACGGTCGTGGCTATTAGTGGGCGCTGCTGGGCGGTAGGGCTGCGCGCGCGAGTGCGGAGAAGAAGGCTGGGCGCAGGCGCGCTGGCGCGGACAAGCAGACGCGATGGCGCAGACGCGGGCGTGCTGGCACTGGCTGCATGTAGACGGGAGGAGCGACGCGGCACGGGCGGACGCGCTGGTGCAGACGAGCGATGGGCGCACGGGTGCTCAAGCTGCGCGCGGGGACGGCTGCGACGCGATATGGCTGCTGGGCGTCTGGGCGTGCGATCCGACTATGCGATGGGCGGGGCGTCACGGGTGTTCGGTGGGATGGGAATTTCTTTGGCGATGGGCATCAGCGCGACGACAGGTGCTTGGCGGGCGACTGCTACTCTGCTTGGCTGCTTCTCGGCTGGGACGACGCTCGATGGCCGATGCTTGGCACGGGGAAGAAAAACATGGCAAAGGCTAGGGAGAGAAGGCTTGGGCGGCTATGGAGGATTTGGAGAACTCAAAGAGTTGAAACCTATTTTTCTCTTCATTTAATCAAATGCACCAAAACCCCAAAGACCCATAGCTAACCAAGACATACCGCAGAATGAGCATTAATAACAGCTCGAGGCTTAACCGGCAATGACACACAACTGACCTTCCAGACCACCTAGGTTCAAATCCCAATTGCTTCACTTTAAAACACAATTTTTCTTTTGCATCTCACCATGCTCCAAACACATCCACAAAGCATCAAAATCCTACTTAAGTCCATCCAATAATTTTAGCAACTGAAAAAGACATAAATGGCCTTGACGGCCCGACCTAATTACCAAAATACCCCTAGGGCATACCTGGAAGACCGGGATGAAAACCTGGGCCGTTACAGGAATGGTTCAAGTAGTCATTAAACCATTGTTTAGACTCGGTCTAGCTATCCCAGTCCTTGTTTCCTTTCGAGACAAGAGACACAAAACTTATACAAATTCTCTCCTAGGAATGGTCTAGTCCAACCTTCAAAATGGACCAATCTTCTTCAATTGTTTTCCAAATCTGACTATTTCATTACCAGACCCAAATATCCTGTCTGCTTTAATGTTAAATGTCAACACAAAAAACCTTGATATTCAATCAGACTCACTCTGCAGTAGTGATTTTTCGCATCTGCTACAAGTTGATGCATACAAATGTTGCTCCTGGAGCCCTTAGGAAGTCTGTGAGTGGTTCTACCATGCTCATGGAAGCCAACATGGGTAGAGCAACTATCAATGTCCCTAAGACTCTTACTTGGGATCAAATCACTAGGAACTCTTCTTGGGATTTAAAGCAAGTCTGCCCTCTTGTAATAAGGAAGCCGACTCCTACTCAAATCATTGAGCACAACGACGGAAGTGTCGAGGTGAAATTTGAGGATGCTCAAGAAACGTTCCCTAGAACAAATGAATTCTTGAGATCTAGACCAAGTATATCTGAAGCTCCACGGCCTCCCACATCAATCGAAAGATCAGAGTCCCACCGAGTTCAATCAGTTGACTATGACCACGCCTATGCTTCAGTTCATTATGCTGACAAATCTACTTCTCCAACTCAATCGGATACGGAAAGCCGATCAGTCTCGAGAAGGCAGATCAATGTCATCCTCTCCTTCTCTATCAGTAAAACCCTTCTCAAGAAAGACTTTCTTTCTAAGGAAAACAAAGAGAAGAGGGAGAAATTCTTCAAAGATTATTCTGACGAAGAATGGCCATGTAACGGCCCAGGTTTTCATCCCAGTCTTCGAGGTATGCCCTAGGGGTATTTTGGTAATTTGGTCGGGCCGTCAGGGCCGTTTATGTCTTTTTCCAGTTGCTAAAATTATTGGATGGATTTATGTAAGTTTTTGAGGCTTTGTGGATGGGTTTGAGCATGGATAGATGCAAAAGTAAAAATAAAGGAAATTATGTTGCAGCTGGGATTCGAACCCGGGTCTCCGGGAAAGCCTGTGAGGATGCGTGCCAGTTGAGCTATGGAGAGCTCTTGTTGCTCTTTCTGCGTCATATAATGGTTATCCTTGGACCTTGGAGTTTGGTGCATTTGGTTAAATGAAAAGAAATTAGGTTTTGTTATGTCTTCTTCTCCAAATGCTCCATGGCCGCCCAACCCTTCCTCTCCCAAGCCCCAAGCCGATTTTCATTCCCTTTGCAGCCCCGTGGTTCGATCGTCTTTCTGGGTAAGTGTAACGGCCCAGTTTTCTATCCCGGTTTTCGAGGAGCTTCCGGTTCAGATTCAGTGGTTCGGTTGGGTCGTTAGAGCTGTTTGGACCCTTTGGGGCATTTTGGTCTTTTTCTCCCTGGGTAGGATTTGTGGATTTTCAGGGCTTCGAGGCAGCTCCTGCCTTTGTTGAGGCTTGTTTGTTGTGGGCTGCGAGTCCCGAGATGTTTGGGCTTTTCGTTTGGGAGTTCGGTTGTGATTTGGGTTTTGAGCAAAATGATGGTTGTTTGGGTGTTTCCTTCGGGATTCGAGCCGGGCCTTCAGTTTTGGTTTGGGAGGTTAATTTCAGTGAGTTTTGTTGTTTGGAAAGGTTGCTTCAGTCGGGTCTCGAAAGAGGAAGCCGAGAAATGAGATTTAAGGATTTTAAGGATTTTTGGAAAAAATTGGAAAATGGATAAATTGGATTTATTTGGATAAGTTTGGATTTTAAATAAAAGAGAAAAAGAAAAGAAAAAAAGGAAAAAATCTCATTTTTCCCCCATTTTTCCCTTTCTCTCTCCCCCAGCCCGAGCCCCCCCTTTCCCTCTCCTCCCTGCCCGAGCGCCTTGACTCACCCCTTGGCCGCCTTGGACCGAGCCCACAGCCGCCCGAGCTCGCCTCAGCTCACAAATTTGACCCAGTGTAAGAACTCGACCCAAAATACGGTCCTAAACCTAGGTTCTCACTCAGCATGCAAGTTAAATATTTCACCGAGCGGTTTAGTGCTCATATTTAAAACCTTTCAAAACATTTAGAACGGGAATGCTTAAAACATAATCAACAATTTTGTTTAAGAAAAACCAACGAAGTAAAACAAGCTCCTGGCGATATATAAAAACATTCAAAAGCAGTTCAAACAACTTATAATAATGTTTCCCCTAGGACTCTGTCCATCTACATCTTGAACAAATATGCAAACAACAAAGGCAGAGTCTGGCGGCTCCCATGATCAATCGGCTCCCTCCGCTAGCCGTCCGGTCTTTGTCCCAAGTTACCGGTGGAAAACCACAGAAATAAGGGTGAGTATAAACATACTCAAGAAGAATCCCCAACCAGGGGTACAATACGATACATCAATCATCCGCACCCTAGTATACATGCAAGCGATTACCAACACGGATCATAGCTCAACGAGCTTACAAGGCAGAATCTGGAATCCTCGGAAGTCTCCTTCTTCCGACCTAATGATTGGCTCTCATAACCAATCCCGGGACATCTCCGAGGGTCTTTCTCCTCGGCCAATTGATCACTCAAAAACCGATCCCAAAGATGTCCGACACCCTCGAGGGTCTTTCTCCTCGACCATATGATCGACTCAAAAGCCAATCCCAATGGGTGTCCTCAACGGCCTCTTACCCTCGCTAATAAACACGGACTATCGGGAGAGTACCGAAGTCCGGCTCTAAACAGAAGGGCGGTGTACTCACGAACATTAGCCCGGGAGCTCTCCGAACCGACGACTAACGCGTGTGCGCGCGCACACCGCATCTTCGCCGCAACCCGGCGTAAATGTGGTTGCCTAAGTACAAACTACGCGGGCAGTACGCATGCCTAAAGACTTCGGAAGCGGTGTCACCGAACACGAGTGCGAGGCCCTCGGCACTCATCCATGCACTGTACCACCGACCTGAAGCTAAGAACCGGCCAAGGCAGGCTTGCACCGTTGGCAGGGTTCCGCTCTAGCAGGCTACAAACTAGGCTTATGCCGATGTGGTAGCTAAATCCACATCGGCTGCCGGGGGGAAGCAATGTACGTTATGCTTCGCTCTACTCCCGACCGGTGGGGACAAGGTACGTTATGTCCGCTCTCAGCCTCTAGATGATGACAGCCCTAACACACTAGCTAGAGTATAGAGTAAACGATTCCTGGCTAAACATACATAATCATCATCAATCATACATAACCTAGCATGATACTACGAACTTAAAGCAGGAATCTCAAGCATCTGGAAGAACAATCCTAGCATGGCACTAACATGTACAAACAAGCAAACATGCTAGCAGGAATGCAATCACAAGCTGTCCTATCCACTAATCATGCCCATAAAAGTAAACATGCATATAAGGCACAATCAAGAAAGCATCGCAGGGTCCACACAACCACGGTAAGGAATCCTTACCTGAAAACGAGCAGAAATAACCTTCACAATCAAATTAATGACCCTCGAGCTTTAAAGCGAAACCGAGCAACCAACCGAGAAGGCACGGGTCTCGCAGCAAGGGGCAAGGGGCAAGGCTCTTTGGTGCGGTGTGGGCGCCGGCTGGCTGGCGCTGGGTTGGCGCTGCTCGGGCGCGCGGCAAGGCGAGACGTCGGGTCAACGAAAACAGCGCGCGGGCGACGCGTCTGGGCGGCAGCGAGCGGCTCTGAGCGACGCGTCGGGGCGGCAAACAAAGCGGAGCTGGCTGGCGCGCGGGCGGGCGGCTGGTGCGCGAGCAATGCGACGCAGTCTGGCTGGCGAGGGCGGCGATCGATCGGGCGCGCGCTGGCATGGGCGATGCAAGGCGTCACGGGCATGGGTGTGGCTGTGATGCAGTGCGGGGATGGGCTGAGCGGCTAGGGTTTGGTTTCTTGGTGAGGGGCTCGGCAAGGAGAGAGAGAGAGAGAGAGAGAGAGAGAGAGAGAGAGATTTTTCCAAAACAAGGGGAATAGGATTTTCTTTTCCTTTTCCTAATTTAAATGAGTCAAAAATCCCTTCCCAAGGCTTTCTCTTGCGGGTCCCGGCTAAAGAAATTCTTTTCTTTTTAACTAAATCTTCTTTTTCTAAAAACTCCTATTTCACCATTAGGGCAAGGGTTCAAATCTCAATGGGACCAATTAAATTCCAATTAATTTTGCTATCAACCGGAATGACTCCGAACTTCTAATCAACTAACCCAAACTCCTTGGGTCTTGCAACCAACATTAATCAAGTCTCAACAAAGGTGAAATGACCACGAAGCCCGAAAATCCTCAACCTCCGACCGGGGAGCAAAATACCAAAATACCCTTAAAGGTTAAAAAGCTCTAACGGCCCATCCGAACATCCGCATAATGTCCCGAAAACTCCTGGGAAACCGAAATAGAAAACTGGGCCGTTACACCCAGCTCGCCCGTGCGCGCCGAGCCCAGCCCGCGTCGCCCTGGTCCCTCATCGCCCAAGATCTGCCTCGCCCAGGCCATCGCCGAGCCAGCTCGCCCAGGTCCGAGTCGCCCAGCCCTGGTCCGTGCGCCCTGTAGCTCGCCGTCCTTCGCACAGTGTCGTGCTAGATCGAGCGCCCGAGCCTATCGCGTCGCGTCGCCTCGCGCCGTCCCCTGTGCTTGCCGAGCTCGCATCCGCGCGCCGTCCACTGTGCCGAGCCGCGCCGCGCGCAGCTCTGCGCCCAGCAGCGCCTTGGCCCTGCGCCCAGCGCTGCCACATGCCCACCCAGCCAAATTGCTGCTGCGCCGCTACTGCTACTGTGTGGTTGGCCCGAGCCTTGTGGCTTCTCGGATGGTATTTCCCGAGTCTTTTCTTCGTTGGGCCCGGATTTATTGGCTGCTGTTTATGGATTTATTGGGCTGTTTATCTATGTGATTTGGGTGCTTTGTTTGATGTTCAGGTTTGTTCGGGATCGTCTAGAGGCTCGAGGATTCGCTCGTAGATTTATTATAATTATTGTTTTCTGCTTGTCCCAGGTAAGGATTTCTTACCGTGGTTGTGTGGACCCTGCGATATATCTCGATATGCCTTGCTTGTTTGTTTGATTGTTATGAGCATGTTAGAGATAGAGCGATTGATTGAATTCTTGCTAGCATGTTTGCCTCGATTTTACATGTTAGTGCCATGCTAGGTTTGTTCGCACAAACATGCTTGTGATTCTGCTAAGTTGTAGTATCATGCTAGGTAATGTGATTTATGTCGAGTCTTTGCTTGCTAGCCAGAATCATTGATTTTTGCTCTGTACTCTTAGATAGAGTTGTAGGGTTTGTCATCATCCAGAGGCTGAGCGGACATGACGTACTTTGTCCCAGTAGCTCAGGTCGGGAGTAAATTGTGCGAAGCATAACGTATCTTGCTACCCCGCCCGACCAGCCGGTTGTGGAGTTAGCTACCCACTTCGGCATAGCCTAGTTTGTAGCCTGCTAGAGCGGAACCACCGCCAACGGTGTAAGCTCGCCTTGGCGGTTCTTAGCTTTCAGTCGGTGGATCAGTTTGCATGAGATGAGCGCCGAGGGCCTCGCTCATCGTGATCGATGACCGCGCCCAAGTCATAGGCATGCGTACCTGGCCCGCGTAGTTTGCCCTTAGGCCCCCGCATTTACGCCGGTTGCAGAAGAGCATGCGGTGTGCGCGCACACGCATTAGTTGCCGGTTCGGAGAGCTCCCCCGGGCTAATGTTTGTGAGTACACCATTCCTTCCAATTTAGAGCCAGACTTCGGGTACTCTCCCGATAGTCCAGATGTATAGCGAGGGTAAGAGGCCCTTGAGGACACCCATTGGGATTGGCTTTTGAGCTAATCAATTGGTCGAGGGAGAAAGACCCTCAAGGGTGTCGGACATCTTGGGATCGGTTTTTGGAGCTGATCAATTGGCCGAGGGAGAAAGACCCTCGAAGATGTCCCGGGATTGGTTATGAGAACCAATCATTAGGCCGGAAGTAGGAGACTTCCGATGATTCAGGAAGTAGGAGACTTCCGATGTTTCCAGATCTTGTTTTATTGAGCTCGTTGAGCTATGATCTGTGTTGATAGCTGTTTGCTTGCTTGTTGAGGTGCTAGATGACGGATGTATCGTATTGTACCCCGGTTGGGGATTCTTACTGAGTATCTTTATACTCACCCTTATTTATCTTTCGGGTAACTTGGGACAACACCGGGATGGCTAGCGGAGGAGCCGATTGATCATGGGAGAGCCGGCACTCTGTCTTTTATTGTTGCATTATTTATTCAAAGCATGTAGATGGACAGAGTCCTAGGGAACATTGTTTAAAAAGTTGTTTAAATTGTATTGTATGATTTTATAAATACTGGCCAGGTGGTTTTACTTTGTTGGATTGTTTTAAATGAAAACTGTGGTTTATGTTTTAAGGGTTCCCCCTTCTCATATGTTTTGAATGGTTTTTAAATATGAGCACTAAACCGCTTGTTATCATATTTAACTTGCATCTTTGAGTGAGAACCCGGTTTAGGACCATGTTTTGGGTCGGGTTCGTCACGATTGGTATCGAGCACGAGTCATAGATTTTGTAGACTAACTTTGCTTTGTAGGTTGTTTGCTCCCATGATCATCAGCACTCCACGGCCGCCAGGTTTGTCTGAGTTCAATTAAGCTAAGGGGTAAGAATTTACAATACTTTTCATCTAGCTTTTATGCCTTGTGTAGAGTTGTGGAGTGGAGTCGAGCAGGTTCTGACTCATGGTTGGTTTGGGCTTAGAGAGCCATCATGTCAACTTTCCGCAGTGCGAGCAGCTTGTTGAGCAGTGAGAGCCCCAGTGTGGGCCAGCATTTATGCTTTGTGCAGATCGCTAGTGTGTGGATCGCACTTTGAGGAGCAGGACGCTTGGCATGTCCGACCGAGGAGTTGGACCGTTGTATTGATGTTGAGGCCGCGTCCCAGGGTTGTTTAGCCCGTTGGCCAGAGTTGGCCCTGGCAGTTGAGTTGCTTAGAGGAGGGGGTAGAGGCTAGCACGCCTCAGAGCGAGACTCCTTGAGCAGAGTGTGCTCCAGCCATGAGAGGGTTGATGACAGGTCTTCAGCTATCAAAGAGCGGAGACCCAGGCGCAGTTTGTAGCGCAAAGTGAGGAGTCCCGGGCACAGATAGCCCAGCTGGCAGAGTTTGTTTCAGCATTTGTCCCCCCAGTAGCTCTTGTAGCCCCGGAGGTTCCCGGGAGGGCATGATCAGCAGGTTTATGCAGACGAGTTTGTTGGCGTTGATGGAGCCGCCCAGTTTGGCAAGTGGATGCCTGTAGAGCTCGTTGTTTGAGAAAGTCCAGCTGCTAGTAGTAAAGCAGTTGGCCAGTTTTGAGTTTAGCATCCGTGTGTTGGGATGCCATGTTGTTCAGAGGCCGAGATGTGTCGTTTCTGTGCTGTTTGGTACAGCAGTTGATGGTGGTAGTCCCTTGAGAGAGGTGGACTAGCTGAGTCTCCACCAGTCGCCTGATTGATTGGTAAGTTGCCGTGTTAGTGGATTGAGGCAGATGTAGAGACATCTTTGCCCCCTTGCAAGCCTGCTGTCGTTGTGCAGCCAGTTCTTTTAGTGCCCTCGTAGCCAGGGTGTAGTTTAGAGTTTGCTTGCCAGGGTTTTATCCATTTGTGGATTTCAGCGGGCTAGTAGAGTGGACACTCTTTTATTTGGGTGTTCCCAGTGTGGAACTAGTTGTTGCCACCCAAGGAGTTGGCCTGAGCTTCTGTTGAGCATCGAGTGAGATGCAAGAGTTGGCCTGAGCTTTGTTGAGCATCGAGTGGGATGCAGGAGTAGGCCTTGGCATGTCTGTTAGGCGAGATGCCAGAGATTAGGCTGCTCGAGTTCTTGGACTCTTTTGTTGAGTGCCATTGCCCCGTCACTTGGAGTGTGACCTTTCCTCAGAGGGGCATAAAGCTCGTTGTAGGCTGATTTTTGTTGTAAAGGATGTTGTGCTGTTGGCACGAGCTTTGAGAGGAGGCCTAGATTGAGGCCGATTGGCTCTGTTGTGCGTGTGGTTCCGTGGCCGCTCAGAGTATAGCATCCCGCTAGTCCTGTACCCATTTCCGAGGTTGCACTGTTTGGTTGCATAAGAGATCTAGCTCGGTGGTAGTCGAGAGGACTACAAGTATGAGGTTTTCGAGGAAAGTAGGAGCTTTCAAAGTGTCACCAAGAGTTGGTTGCAAAGGATGTTTGAGGTCTGTTACGAGCTAAGCGCGCTCGAGTTCGCGCACTGTGTTGTGAGCCCGTGAGCGATTGATGGTAGCATGATTCGACTACCCTTTAGTTACCCTAGTATGGGTAGTGTTGGCATCGAGGATGCGTGATGAATCCAGTGTTAGAGCCATGAGTTGGATGGTTGTTCGGAGCGTGTTTAGTGAGCACATTGGCTTAAGGTATTGTAACGGCCCAGGTTTTTCTTCCCGGTCTTCCAGGTATGCCCTAGGGGTATTTTGGTAATTTGGTCGGGCCGTCATGGCCGTTTATGTCTTTTCTAGTTGCTAAAAATATTGGATGAATTTATGTAGGTTTGTGAGGCTTTGTGGAAGGGTTGAGCAAGGTTTGAAGCAAAAGTAAAAATAAAAGGGAATTGTCTTTGCACTGGGGTTTGAACCGGGTCTCCTAGAAAGCTTGTGGGGATGCGTGCGGATGAGCTAGTGAGAGCTCTTGTTGCTCCTTCCGGGTCATTTTATGGTTAGCCTTGGATTCTGGAGTTTTGTTGTATTTGGTTAAAAGAGAAAGGAAGCTAGGTTTGCATTTCTTCTCCAACACCTCACTTTGCCGCACAAGCCAGCCTCCCCAGCCAACAGATCCGCCCGGCACCAGCAGATCCACCGTCGCCCAACCGGCCGAGCCGCACGCCCAACCCGCACTGAAACGGCTGTCGCGGCCTGTCTTGCCGCCGCAGACGCCCTCGACCAAGCCAATGTGCACCAGATCCGGCCGAGGATCGCCAGATCGCCTCGCCGACGCCCCAGTCCGTCGCCCAGATCTCGTCGCCGTCGCACCATCTTGTCGCGACGCCAGTCGCGCAGCCGAGGGAAGCCATCGCCCAGATCGCACGCAATGAGCCGCCGCGCGCGCAAAGAAGCCGCCCAGATTTGCCCGAGCGGCACGCGCCCGAAGCGCGTCGGTCGGCCCATCGCCGTCGCACACCAAGGCCGCCAGATCCGTCAATCGTGACGCCAAGTTCGCGCGAGCCCGCGTCGCGCACGATTCGCGCGCAGCAGCGAGATCGCCGTGTCGCGCGCGCCGCCGCTCGAGCCGCGAAGCGCGCCGACGACGCTTAGACGCTCTGCTCGTGCTCGCCGCCGCCGCCGCGCGCGCGCAGCCGCCGCCTGCGTGCCGTGCTCCAGGTACAGCGTGTCCTTGCTGCAGCAGCCGCGCCTGATGCTCGCCAGCGCCGGCCCACTGCCAGAAGAACTTTCGGCCGTGTCGTGTCGTCGTGCGTGTGAGTGCCCCGAGCCGAGCACGCTTGTTTTATTATATTTTTAGGGCTATGATTGTGATTTCTATTGTGTTTGTTAGGTTCTCGTTAGCTAGCTCGGGATCGATCGCAGCGTAGGATTTTGTGTGTAGTTGCCTCCCGCCAAGGTAAGGATTTCTTACCGGGGTTGTGTGGACCTGCGATGTTCTATGTGATTGATGTTGTATGTTTGTTTGTGATTATCGCATGTATAGTTTAGGTGCTCGCTCAATTTCGATCGCATGACTTCGTATGTTGTTCTTTCATGTTAGTCCATGCTAGGTTGTTCCGTTCGCATGCTCATATTCATTCTTGTTCTCAGTAGTACCATGCTAGGTCATTGTATTCTTTCGAGCACGTATTGGATTGTTTGTCGATTGTTAAGGCGAGTTAGAATTGAGGTAGATAGCATCATCCGGGCCCGATGCATAAAGTATCTTGCATCTATGGCAAGGACGTTCGAGACAGTTCTCCATCCTTGGACCCCGTGAGGGATTAGCTATCCCAACCGGTAGGCCCTGCAATCTTGGGTGAGGGTGGTAGTCTTAGCGATGCCCCAAGCGGTCGGGATGATGACTTGGCAATGCCTAGTCCCCGACGGTACCGCACACGTCCTCGGTGTGTTCGGTAGTAGCCCTTGATTGCCACTGTTAAGGTAAGGACGGCTTCTCGGTGTAAGCCTACCACGACCCGTTCCTTAGCCTCGGTGCGGTGGTACAGTGACATAGTTCACGTGTGTCGTGTCTCACACCCCTATGTCAGTGACACCGATCCAGAGATTTAGTTAGGCGTGGTATCCGGATATGGGCAGCTTGCCACTAGACCCGGCACCCCCCTTTGTCTGTGGAAGCACGCGGTGCATGTTTACGCTCATCACAGCGCCGACCGGAGAGCTCCTCGGGATCTTGAGCTAGTGTACCTTTCGTAGACGATGAAGAGAGACAGCCGAGGCCGAGACTTGTTTCTCGTATAGGGCGTATTGTGTGGTGAATTTATTTCCGGACTAAGACCACGAGTTGGCATCCGAGGTCCAAGTGTGGACTTAAGCTATGTGCTCTATTTCGTGTTTATACTCATAGCTTGCATACAATCTTCTAGATGATCATGTATATCGTATTGTACCCGGTTGGGGATTCTTATTGAGTAATTCGTTACTCACCCTTATTCGTGGTTTTCCACGGGTAATCAAGCGGGGAGACAGGATGGTGAAGGAGGAGCCGTGATCATGGAATCCTGCTTTGTCATCTCGACCATTTTATTTTATCATGACTCTTGACTTTTGTTATTTCCCCGAATGCATGTAGACGCACAGAGCCCCCAGGATGTTTTCTTACGTTTTATGGATTCCAAAGCATATTTGTACTTGTGGATTGTCCAAATGGTTTAAATAAATCTCTCGATCGAGTATGCTTTTAGAAATGTATGTTTTGGTTGTTGAATGTTTCGTTTTTACTTGGGATCCGAAATGTATTTTTCATAATGTCTTTTATTTTCACTACATGCATTGGGGTAAAGGCCCATTTAGAGCCCCTTTTTGGGTCGGGTCTTTACAGCTTGGTATCAAAGCTCAGAGTCATAGATTTCAGAGACCGACCTTTTGTTGTAGGTCATTTTTCCATGATCATCAACACTTTGACAGTCATCAGTGCGCCTAAGTTTACTATTTGTTGTTGAAAAAGGGTTAAGAATTTACAATACTGTCATCTTGTGTATGCCTTGTGTAGTGTTGTGGAGCGAGACGAAAGCGAGTTCGACTCGTTGTTGGTTTGGGCTTAGTGAGCCATCATGCCAACTTTCGCGATCGCGAAAGCGATTTGTTTAGCGACTTGTTGAGGTATCCAGATAGATTCGGATGCCCCGGGACATCGTTCGCAGAGAGGCGAGCTTAGACTCCGTTGGCCATTTGTGGCCCGATTGTCGCTTTTCCCCTAGTGAGAGGGGGTGGTGGTGCTTCGTGCAGCATCGCCAATATGTTGATCGCACCTGCAGGAGCAGCAGGCGCTTGGCATGTCCGACCGAGGAGTTGGACCGATCGTATTGATGTTGAGGCCGCGTCCGAGGTTGTTAGGCCCGCATGCCGATTTGGCCCCGCATTGAGTTGCCTAGAGGAGGGGGTAGAGGCTAGCGGCGCTGAGAGTGAGACTCCTTGAGCGAGTGTGCTCCAACCATGAGAGATTTGATGGCGTGTCTTTAGCTATCGAGAGCGGAGACCCAGCGCGATTTGTAGCGCGCAGAGTGAGGAGTCCCGGCACGATTAGCCCCGGTGTGAGTTTGTTTCAAACATTTTTCCCCAGTAGCTCTTGTAGCCCCGGAGGTTCTCGGGAGGGCATGATCAGCAGTTTATTCAGATGAGTTTGTTGGCGTTGATGGAGACGCCTGGGTTGGCAAATGGATGCTGTAGAGCTCGATGTTTTAGTAAGTCCATCGCTAGTAGTAAAGTAGTTGGCCAGTTTGAGTTTAGCATCCGTGTGTGGGATGCCCCTTTGCTCAAAGGCCGAGGTGTGTGTGCCGTTCTGTCTTTGTTTGGTTCATCGGATGGTGGTGGAAGTCCCTTGTGAGAGGTGGACTAGCGAGTCTCCACCGATCGCCCGATTGTTTGGCAAGTTGCCGTGTTAGTGGCTTGAGGCAGATGAAGGATCATCTTCGCCCCCTTGCGAGAGCTCTTTGTTGTTTAACAAACCTGACTTCCTCGAGATGTGGATTTGGCGTAGTAGCACTTGAGGTGCATTGGTTGGTGTGCCACTTTGGCACTAAGTCCTGGTTCGAGCTTGAGTTTCGCTTGGGCATAGCAGATGGTTCTATGCCCGTCGGAGTTCAGCGTACTCCTTTAGCCTTGGATCTGTTTATGGCGCTTGCACCCGTTTTTAGGTCGTGCGGAGGGCTAGTTCGGTGGTAGTCGATGGACTACAAGCGAAATGATGCTCGAGAGGAGCCGGAGCCTCTTCCCGGTGTTTCGGAGGTTGAGTAAGTCGGAAAGTTGCGGTTGGTAAATGTTGGTGCGCGTGAGTCTCGCGCTAGTGTTAAGGCCAAGAGATTTTCCTTGTGGTTGGTAGTGCGGTCAACTACCTTCGAGTGCCTAAATCGAGGAGAGTTGAGCATTGTAGATGCGAGTTTGGTCCGGTGAGGACCATGAGTTGGATGCTTATCGGATGATTTGGATGCCTATGAGGCGAGTTGGATGCTTTTGAGGCGAGATGAGGTGATGCCTTGCGAGAGGTTTTGGATGCCTTGGGGTAAGCACCCTTGGTAGAGGCTTGGTACAAAGTAAGTTTGGTTTGGCATGATTATGCTTTGGTAGAGCGAGGTTGCCTCGGCTTCGAGTATCGTGTGGAGATGGAACTTTTGGTGTTCCTTGGATTGTTTGTATCATTGCCGGGAGTTATCGTTGCTTTGTGGAAAAGCGCTTGTTAGTCTTGGATCTCTAAAGGAAGGTTGGGAGTTGTGCACACAAGTGTGTTTTGTGTGGTTCGTTCCGTGGCGAGAGTTTGAGATCCATGTAGGGTTTGCTTTGGAGATCTCGTGCTCGGTTCCTTGAGAAGTTGGACTCGTGTGGTCGTTGTAAGGCTTGGGTTGAGGTGGTAAGGATACCGTGCTCGTGGTATCAAGTTGTTGCTTAGGCAAGATTTGTTAAGTTGGGCCTAAGCTCGGTTGGCGGATCTTCTTGTTGATCGTTGGTTGGAGTTCGATTGGAAACCGAACAAGAGCGATGGTAGCTAAGCCGCGTGGTTTCGATCGACATGGCTAAGAGAGTTGTTCGGATCCTTCCTTGGGTAGAAGTTATGTTGTGGCCGATGCTTTGAGTAGGAGGATGACGCGTTCGTAGCGCGGGTCCTCTAGGTTCCCAAGGAGTTGGAGTTGGCCACATGGTTGGGATGCCGGAAATTGGAGTTGTTTGTTCGAGCGGTTGTCATTAGATCGTATATCTTGCGGCAGTGTGTGTGTCGAGGGTTGCCGAAGAACCCTAGGTTGTGGAGAGCCTCTCCCGAGCTCGGTCGAGCCCAGCTAGTGAGTTTTGGTTGGCTATTTGGAGGCGTGTAGTTTGTAGCCTCGGTGGAGTTGCTAGCATGCTCTGGTAGACTAGCAAGCTAGTGTTTATTTGGAGTAAAGTCCGGAGTGGTTTCGGTGTGGTGGCAAGTTGATGCTTGGTGTTGACCAAGGTGTGGATTGGAGTTGCTAGAGTTTAGTTTTGCTCGTGGGGGCGAGTGGTTTGTGCCATGTTGGTTGTTTTTCCTGTTTCCAGGATGTTGAGTTGCCCCGTTTGGCATTTGGAGGTTCGATCCGAGATGGACCCTTGTTGTGCCCCGTGAGATTAGATGTTATTGCTCTGGTGGAGCAAGACGGTGAGCGTATGTGGAGTTCTCTGTCCGTTGGTTGTCCGCTTGTATGAGCCGTTTCCTTCGGGAGTTGTCGAGTTACTCCCTTGGTCTTGGAGTTAATGGTGGAAGCGCTAGCTTGAAGGAAAAGTTTGTTGTTCGCTTGGAAGTAGTCGTTTGTCCGATTAAGCGGATTCTTGGATGGTGTTCTAGAGGTGCGAGAAAGGTTGTTCGCCTCTTATGAGTGTTTGGCCTAGTTGGTTAAGATTTTTGTGTGTTGGCATGGAAGATGTTGCACCTTTGTAGTGGAAGAACTCCTTTGTATCGGTTGTGGGTTGAGGTTGCACCATTGAGGATGGATTAGGGTCTTGACATTTTGAGGATCTTTCTTTGGTTAGTGTGGTTTGTGCTCTGCCCGACCATTATTGGTAACTGGTTCTGGTAGTTGGTGTTGACCGAGTAGTGGAGTTCCGTTTATGAAGTTTCGGTGGGAAGGTGCAATAAGCCTAAGCTAGACAGTTAAGCTGTATGTGTTATCGTTTGGACTTGTGAGATGTGCTTCATATTTGAGGCAAGCTTCGTTCCGTTGCTTGCATGGAGGTAGGCTTGGTGGAGGGAGTCCATTTAGGGCCGGTTGTTGGCGGTGACTTGTCCGGGCCCAGTGATTTGAGCCAAGCTAGAGTTGAGTGGATTGGCATAGCTATGTAGTTTGTAGTGGTTTGGGCTTCCGAGATCGTAGCACTCAAGTTGTTGGTTTGAAGGAGTTCGTGTGGAAGCCGGCGGTTTGTCGAGGTTGTTGTGTGAGTTTGGATTTTTGGTGACTGGTTTTACGTAGCTAGAACTCGCACCTCGCCCAGTGGAGATGTCATTCGTGGAGTAGTGGCATGTCGGGCCAGTGGAGTTGTTGGCTCCAGAGTGTGGCAACAAAGATTTTTCTAGGTAGTGCGTGATGAACCGTGGTTCTGGAGAGCGTTGTTAAGAGGCTTATGAGCCGGGTGCAGTTTCTGTAGTGTTTTCACCCTCTGACCGATGGCCTTTTGGGAGGAGTGATCCAGAACCTTTGGAGCTTGTTGCGAGTTGGTGTTTCCGTGATTAGGCGGCGGAAGACTAGAGTGGTTTTATGAGGTTGCCTTTGGTTGCGATTCTCGTGATCGATTCTTGTAGTTCCATTGAGGCTTTGCAAGGTAAGTATTGCGAGCTTCCAGTGTTCTGGGAAAAGGTTGGTGGCCATCAATTTTGTTTTGGGTCCTGAGTTGTCGTGATTTGACGGAGGTGATGTGCGAGGAGTTTAGAGCTAGTGTTGTTAGCTCGGAGCAGTGCAAAAAGTTACGCCGATGTTCGGCGTCGAGTTTTAGAGTTTGAGGTTCGACAATGCGTAGTTTTAAAGTTGTGCCGTTGTGAGTTGTGTTGAGGTTTGGTAAGCGGGAGAATTGGAGCCTCCTGTTGTTGGGCCATTTGAGATTCTCGAAAGGATTGGCAGAGTTGCATATTGGTTAGCTCTTTTTCATCATTGTCACCGTGTGCGGTGTTCTCATGTATCGGTGTGAGGCAAGATGTGTCGGACCCATCGCTCATTGTGGACTTTGGGCCCCGTGACTGAATGAGGATTTGAGCTTCGAGAAGAAGTCAGTGGGGATCCTTGCATTCGAGACTAAGACATTGCGTAATCGCGAGATTCGGTTGGTAAAAGTTCAGTGGAGAAGTCAGAGTTCCGAGGAAGCCACTTGGGAGCGGGAAGACGAGATGAGATTGCATTATCTGAAATGTTCCAATCTTAAGGACTTTCGAGGACGAAAGTCATAAAAAAAAGGAGGGAATATTGTAACGGCCTGAGTTTTTCTTCCCTGTCTTCCAGGTATGCCCTAGGGGTATTTTGGTAATTTGGTGGGCCGTCGGGGGCCGTTTATATCTTTTCTAGTTGCTAAAAATATTGGATGAATTTATGTAGGTTTGTGAGGCTTTGTGGAAGGGTTGAGCAAGGTTTGATGCAAAAGTAAAAATAAAAGGGAATTGTCTTTGCAATTTGGGGTTTGAACCGGGTCTCCTAGAAAGCTTGTGGGGATGCGTGCCAAATGAGCTAGTGAGAGCTCTTGTTGCTCCTTCCGGGTCATTTTATGGTTAGCCTTGGATTCTGGAGTTTTGTTGTATTTGGTTAAAAGAGAAAGGAAGCTAGGTTTGCATTTCTTCTCCAACACCTCACTTTGCCGCACAAGCCAGCCTCCCCAGCCAACAGATCCGCCCGGCACCAGCAGATCCACCGTCGCCCAACCGGCCGAGCCGCACGCCCAACCCGCACCAGAACGGCCTGTCGCAGCCCTGCCTTGCCGCCGCAGACGCCCTCGACCAGAAGAACCGCGCACGATCCGGCCGAGGATCGCCAGGATCGCTCGCCGACGCCCAGTCCGTCGCGCCGAATCTCGCCGTCGCACCGGCTTTTGTCGACGCCAGTCGCGATCGAGGGAAGCCATCGCCCGATCGCACCAGCCGAGCCCGTCGCGCGCCAGCCGCCGCCAGATCCGTCCATCGCGACGCCCGATTTCGCGAGCAGCCGTCGCGACTAGTTCGCGCGCAAGAAGCAGATCGCCGTGTCCGCGCGCCTTCGCCCGAAAGCCGCTCGCCCAAGACGCCCAGACGCTCGCTCTTCTCGGCCGCCCGCGCCAGCGCCGCGCGCCGCCTCGTCTGCCGTGCTCCAGTAGCGTGTCGTCCTGTAGGGCAGCGCCAGCGCCAGCGCCAGCGCCAATTGACACCGCAAGAAGACTCACCTCGTGTCGTCGTGCCGTGTGAGTGCCCCGAGCCGAGCCTGCTTGTTTTATTATATTTTTAGGGCTATGATTGTGATTTCTATTGTGTTTGTTAGGTTCTCGTTAGCTAGCTCGGGATCGATCGCAGCGTAGGATTTTGTGTGTAGTTGCCTCCCGCCAAGGTAAGGATTTCTTACAGGGGTTGTGTGGACCTGCGATGTTCTATGTGATTGATGTTGTATGTTTGTTTGTGATTATCAGCATGTATAGTTTAGGTGCTCTGTTCTGAATTCCTGACTGGCATGACTTCGTATGTTGTTCTTTCATGTTAGTCCATGCTAGGTTGTTCCGTTCTGGCATGCTCATATTCATTCTTGTTCTGTAGTACCATGCTAGGTCTGTTGTATTCTTTCGAGCACGTATTGGATTGTTTGCTGATTGTTAAGGCGAGTTAGAATTCGTGTAGATAGCATCATCGGGCCCGATGCATAAAGTATCTTGCATCTATGGCAAGGACGTTCGAGACAGTTCTTCGTCCTTGGACCCCGTGAGGGATTAGCTATCCCAACCGGTAGGCCCTGCAATCTTGGGTGAGGGTGGTAGTCTTAGCGATGCCCCAACGGTCGGGATGATGACTTGGCAATGCCTAGTCCCCGACGGTACCGCACGTCCTCGGTGTGTTCGGTAGTAGCCCTTGATTGCCACTGTTAAGGTAAGGACGGCTTCTGGTGTAAGCCTACCACGACCCATTCCTTAGCCTCAGGTGCGGTGGTACAGGCTGACATAGTTCACGTGTCCAGGTCTCACACCCCTATGTCAGTGACACCGATCCAGAGATTTAGTTAGGCGTGGTATCCGGATATGGGCAGCTTGCCACTAGACCCGGCACCCCCATAGGTCTGTGGAAGCACGCGGTGCATGTTTACGCTCATCACAGCGCCGACCGGAGAGCTCCTCGGGATCTTGAGCTAGTGTACCTTTCGTATCGGCGTGAGGCAGCCGAGGCCGAGACTTGTTTCTCGTATAGGGCGTATTGTGTGGTGAATTTATTTCCGGACTAAGACCCCCGAGTTGGCATCCGAGGTCAAGTGTGGACTTAAGCTATGTGCTCTATTCTGTGTTTATACCCATAGCTTGCGTACAATCTTCTAGATGATCATGTATATCGTATTGTACCCGGTTGGGGATTCTTACCTTGAGTAATTCGTTACTCACCCTTATTCCGTGGTTTTCCACGGTGTAATCAAAGCGGGAGACAGGATGGTGAAGGAGGAGCCGTGATCATGGAATCCTGCTGTGTCATCTCGACCATTTTATTTTATCATGACTCTTGACTTTTGTTATTTCCCCTGAATGCATGTAGACGGGCACAGAGCCCCAGGATGTTTTCTTACGTTTTATGGATTCCAGCATATTTGTACTTGTGGATTGTCCAAATGGTTTAAATAAATCTCTGATCAGAGTATGCTTTTAGAAATGTATGTTTTGGTTGTTGAATGTTTCTGTTTTTACTTGGGATCCGAAATGTATTTTTCATAATGTCTTTTATTTTCACTACATGCATTGGGGTAAAGGCCCATTTAGAGCCCCTTTTTGGGTCGGGTCTTTACAGGTATGTTAGCCTGGTTGGATTTTCTCTTGTAGAGTAAGTTGGCCAATGTGGCTTTTCGTGGTGAGTTGTCCCCGAGGGGGTTTGGACTCTTGTTGCTCCCTGGTTAGTAGTGGCTCTGTTTGGAGGCAAAAGTTGCCCTGTGTGAGAGCCCTTGTTGGCTTTGGATCTAGTTGGAGTTGTACACGCCGGTGTACTTTTGTGTAGCTCGTTCCATGGTTTATGTTTGGAGAACCACGAAGGGTTCGTGTTGAGGAGCCAGTGGTTAGTCTTTGGGTTGTCAAGGCTTTGGTTCTTGGCAAGTGCCCCAGCTTTGGTTGTAAGGATGCCGTGCTCATTGTCGGGTTGTTGTTTAAGCAAGTTTTGCTTGTTGGTCCTTAGCCTGGTCAAATTTTGTTGGTTTCTGATCAAGAGCGGTGGTAGTAGCCGCGTAGTTTCTGATTGTTATGGTTGAGAGAGCTGTTCGGATCCTTGCCTTGGGCATAAGGTTTTTGGAGGCTAGTTGGTGCTTGGTGTTGACCAAGTTTTGGTTCTCTTGATGTTTCAAGAGCTAGCTCTGCTCGAGAGCAGGGCGTTGCCACGAGGATTTGTTCCTAGTCAGGTTGTTTTGGGAGTTGACCCCTCCCGGCGGTTGAGTAAGTCCCGCTTGTTCTCGTTGAGGTTTCCCTGGGCGTTGCTTCCAAGAGAGTTGGTTGTTGTTGCCCTTGGGTTTGAGCTAGTCGGCGAGCGTGTGTGTAGTTCACCGCCCTTCGAGTTTGCTTTGCCGGAAAATCGTTCCGTTGAGGAGTCGCCGTAGCTTCCGAGTGTGTAGTTGATCGAGTAGCAGATGGTTAGCCCAAATGAGAGGGTCCCCGCATGGTGTTGTTAGCAAGCGAAGTTGTTTGTCCCTGCAAGAGCGGTGGCCAGTCAGTTTAAGAGTTGAGTTTTTGCTGGTAGGTTGTTGGTTCTTTGGGGTTTGAAGGGCCCCTAGTTTTCCTTGGTGGTTGAGTTGCACCATGGATGCCACCTCGAGTGTTATCTTTGGAGATAGCCTTGCAGCTTTGTTTTCCTTGCGATGTTCCATGTGTGGAGTTTCTAGTCGCAAGATGAGTTAGGCCTTGGCTAAAAGGAGGAAGTCCTTTGAGTAGCTTGATTGGACTTAAGAGTTGAGTGGTAGCTTTGAGGCGAGCTTTGCTCGCGATGAGCTTGAGTTGAGTTCTTTGAGCAAGTCCTTCCCGGGCTTTGCTTCTTGTTGTTGTGCTTTCTCAGTTGGCGTTAGCTGAGCCTCAGTTGAGTGAGTTGGCACAGAGGTGCCGTGGCATTGAATGGTTAGCCTTTGGGCTGTTCTCCTCAAGCCATTCATTCATTCTTTGGTAGCCCCGTGAGGGTTTGGTCCTTCCGCCGAGATTTTCCATGAGAGGAACGTTGGTTGTTTCCTTGCCTGGCAATGTTCTCTTTGGCCAGTTGCTAGTAGATTTTCATGGAAAAAGTTTGTGTTCGGCCGTTGAGAGGCACCAGATTGTTGGCTAGGCCGAGTGGAGGTCGTGTGCCTGGTTTTGGCCATTTAGGGTTGGCCAGTGAAGTTTCAACTTGTGCTTGTTGGAAAAGTTTTCCTTTTGGATCAATCGCCAGTTGGTGATTTGTTTGCTTTTCGTTAAGGCTTTAGGCAAGCTTTGTGGTTCGCTGGTCTCTTGTGAAGCAGGAGTAGGCTGTTTGGTTTCTGGAACCTGAGAGGTTCAGTTGTTTGGCCAGCATAGTGTAGAGTTGAGGCGCTTTGTTAACAATTTGTGAGATTGAGAAAAGTTACGCCCGCCAGGCGTGGCGTTGAGTTTTGGAGCTTGTGCCATCATGAAGTTTTTTTGAGAGTAACACCGTAGAGAGGTGTTCCGTGTTGGATTAGCAGGGTTTTGATTGAGCCCCTGGTTTGTAGGCCTTCTGAGATCCTTGAGCGGATCGGAGCAGTGGTTAGCTTTGCCCAGTCTTTGTTGAGCTAGTCTTTGGCAGAATGGTTAGCTTTGTGGCTTTGAGCCTTTGAGAACCCAAGAGGGTTTGGTTTTCGTAGAGGGCTAGTGTTGTATTAGCCGAGAAGTTCAGTTGGCTAGGAATCAGTGGAGTATTCCTAGAGCCATTTCGTCTTAGGACTTTCGAGGACGAAAGTCTTATAAGGAGGGAGTATTGTAACGGCCCAGTTTTCTATCCCGGTTTTCGAGGAGCTTCCGGTTCAGATTCAGTGGTTCGGTTGGGCCGTTAGAGCTGTTTGGACCCTTTGGGGCATTTTGGTCTTTTTCTCCCTAGGTAGGATTTGTGGATTTTCAGGGCTTCGAGGCAGCTCCTGCCTTTGTTGAGGCTTGTTTGTTGTGGGCTGCGAGTCCCAAGATGTTTGGGCTTTTCGTTTGGGAGTTCGGTTGTGATTTGGGTTTTGGGCAAAATGATGGTTGTTTGGGTGTTTCCTTCGGGATTCGAGCTGGGCCTTCAGTTTTGGTTTGGGAGGTTAATTTCAGTGAGTTTTGTTGTTTGGAAAGGTTGCTTCAGTCGGGTCTCGAAGGAGGAAGCCGGGAAATGAGATTTAAGGATTTTAAGGATTTTTGGAAAAAATTGGAAAATGGATAAATTGGATTTATTTGGATAAGTTTGGATTTTAAATAAAAGAGAAAAAGAAAAGAAAAAGGAAAAATCTCATTTTTCCCCATTTTTCCTTTATCTCTCATCCGGCCCGAGCCCCCTTTCCCTCTCCTCCCCGCCGAGCGCCCAGCTCGCCCCTGTCCGCCCACCCGAGCCCTCGGCGCCCGAGCTCGCCCCCACCACCGACCCAGCCCCAGCTCGCCGCCTGCGCGCATGCGAGCCCAGCCCGCGTCACCACTGGTCCCAAGATCGCCCAGATCCGCCTCGCCAGCCGTCGCAGAGCCAGCCGCCAGTCCGAAGTCGCCCAGCCACGGTCCGTGCGCGCTTGTAGCTCGCCGTCCCTCCCGCCTGATGTCGTGCTGAGATCAGCGCCCGAGCCCGTCGCGTCGCGTCCCCTCGCGCCGTCCCCTGTGCTTGCCGAGCTCTGCGCACAGCGCCCGTGCCTGCGCGCCCTGGCGCCACGGCTGCGCCCAGCGCTGCAATGCGCGCCTGCGCCCGGCCACCCAGCGCGCGCGCCCGCCACTGCCTGTGTGTCTTTGGTTGGCCCGAGCCTTGTGGCTTCTCGGATGGTATTTCCCGAGTCTTTTCTTCGTTGGGCGGATTTATTGGTCTGCTGGTTATGGATTTATTGGAAATTTGTTTATGTATGTGATTTGGGTGCTTTGTTTGATGTTCAAAGTTATTCGGGATCGTCTAGAGGCTCGAGGATTCGCTCGTAGATTTATTATAATTATTGTTTTCTCGCTTGTCCGGTAAGGATTTCTTACCGTGGTTGTGTGGACCCGCGATATATCTCGATATGCCTTGCTTGTTCTTTGATTGTTATGAGCATGTTAGAGATAGAGCGATTGATTGAATTCTTGCTAGCATGTTTGCTCGATTTTACATGTTAGTGCCATGCTAGGTTTGTTCTCACAAAGATGCTTGTGATTCCCGCTAAGTTGTAGTATCATGCTAGGTAATGTGATTTATGTCAGTCTTTGCTTGCTAGCCAGAATCATTGATTTTTGCTCTGTACTCTTAGATAGAGTTGTAGGGTTTGTCATCATCCGCAGGTGAGCGGACATAACGCACTTTGTCCCAAAGAGCTCGTGTCGGGAGTAAATTGTGCGGAAGCATAACGTATCTTGCTACCCCGCCCGACCAGCCGGTTGTGGAGTTAGCTACCCACTTTGGCATAGCCTAGTTTGTAGCCTGCTAGAGCGGAACCCTGCCAACGGTGTAAGCCTGCCTTGGCCGGTTCTTAGCTTCAGGTCGGTGGATCAGGCTGCACAGATGAGCGTCGAGGGCCTCGCGCTACTGTGATCAGTGACACCGCTTCCAAGTCATAGGCATGCGTGCACTGCCCGCGTAGTTTGCCCTTAGGCCCCGCATTTACGCCGGTTGCGAAGAAGAGCATGCGGTGTGCGCGCACACACGCGTTAGTTGCCGGTTCGGAGAGCTCCCGGGCTAATGTTCGTGAGTACACCATTCCTTCAATTTAGAGCCAGACTTCGGGTACTCTCCCGATAGTCCAGATGTATAGCGAGGGTAAGAGGCCCTTGAGGACACCCATTGGGATTGGCTTTTGAGCTAATCAATTGGTCGAGGGAGAAAGACCCTCGTGGGTGTCGGACATCTTGGGATCGGTTTTTGGAGCTGATCAATTGGCCGAGGGAGAAAGACCCTCGAAGATGTCCCGGGATTGGTTATGAGAACCAATCATTAGGCCGGAAGTAGGAGACTTCCGATGATTCCGGAAGTAGGAGACTTCCGATGTTTCCAGATCTTGTTTTATTGAGCTCGTTGAGCTATGATCTGTGTTGATAGCTGTTTGCTTGCTTGTTGAGGTGCTAGATGACGGATGTATCGTATTGTACCCCGGTTGGGGATTCTTACTGAGTATCTTTATACTCACCCTTATTTATCTTTCAGGTAACTTGGGACAACACCAGGATGGCTAGCGGAGGAGCCGATTGATCATGGGGGGGCCGCAAGCACTCTGTCTTTTATTGTTGCATTATTTATTCAAAGATGTAGATGGACAGAGTCCTAGGGGAACATTGTTTAAAAAGTTGTTTAAATTGTATTGTATGATTTTATAACATCTGGCGTGTGGTTTCACTTCGTTGGATTGTTTTAAATGAAAACTGTGGTTTATGTTTTAAGGGTTCCCCCTTCTCATATGTTTTGAATGGTTTTTAAATATGAGCACTAAACCGCTTGTTATCATATTTAACTTGCATCTTCGAGTGAGAACCCGGTTTAGGACCATGTTTTGGGTCGGGTTAAATCACTGATAAGTTTCTTCGTCTCTTCGTCTTCTCCGATTTGAGTTCTTCTTTGGCGAATGTAAATAGAAGAGTGTGGGTTTGTGTGTGTGTTTGTTTGGACTGCCGAGAGGAGCCCGGCCAAGAAATTTCACCCGTCGCAGGCTCCCACCCGCCGATCGCACCAAAGAAGCAAGCCCAGATCGCCCGAGTCGCCAGCTCCATCGCCCTGCAGTGCCATCGAGTAGCTGTCGCTCGGCATGAGCCGACGCCCAGACACTCGCCTGTCGCGGCCAACAGACGCCTGCATAGCCACTGCCGCAGCCCAGATCTCGCCGCCAGATCGCCCTATCGAGCCTGCCGCAGCAGCAGATCGCGACGTTCAAACGCTTCGTCGGCCGCGCGCGCCGTCGTCGTCAGCGGCCGCGCGCGCGTGTCCGTCGCGTCCAGCTTTGTTCGCGCGCCCGTGCGCTGCAAGCCGGCACTGCGTGCGTCCGCAGCGCGTGCGCTTTGCTCTGCCGCCCATCTAGGCTCGGCGCCAGCGCCCGACCCTGCCGCCATCATCGGCGCCAAGAAACAACCTTGCCATGCCGTCGCGTCGCCTGCGTCAGCGTGTCGCCTTGCGCGTGAGTTGCTCCTGAGCCAAGCCTTGTTTATTTTATTATGTTTAGGCCTATGGATTGTGATTATTATTGTGTTTGTTAGGTTCTCGTTAGCTAGCTCGGGATCGATCGCGACTTAGGATTTTTGTGTGTAGTTGCCTCCCGGCGGTAAGGATTTCTTACCGGAGTTGTGTGGACCCTGCGATGTTCTATGTGATTGATGTTGTATGTTTGTTTGGGACTATCAAAGCATGTATAGTTTAGGTGATCCATTCGATTTCCGACTAGCATGACTTCGTATGTTGTTCTTTCATGTTAGTCCATGCTAGGTTGTTCCGTTCGCATGCTCATATACATTCTTGTTCCGTAGTACCATGCTAGGTCTCTTTGTATTCTTTTAAGCACGTATTGGATTGTTGCCGATTGTTAAAGCGAGTTAGAATTGAGCAGTAGCATCATCCGGGCCCGATGCATAAAGTATCTTGCATCCATGGCGGGGACGTCGAGACAGATTCTCCGTCCCCGACCCCGTTAGGGTTTAGCTAACCCGACCCGGTAGGCCCTACAATCTTGGGTGAGGGTGGCGATCGTTAAATGCCCCAACGGTCGGGATGATGACTTGGCATTGCCTCGCCCCCGCGATCAAGACGTCCTCGGCGTGTTCGGCCGTAGCCCTTGATTGCCACCGATAGGGCAAGGGCGGCTTCGGTGTAAGCCTACCCCGACCGATTCCTTAGCCTCAAAGTGCGGTGGTTCAGCCGACATAGTTCACGTGTGTCAGTCTCACACCCCTATGTCGGTGACACCGATCCGGAGATTTAGTTAGGCGTGGTGGATCGGACATGGGCGGCTTGCCACTAGACCCGACACACCCCATAGTTGCGCAGCAGCACGCGCGGTGCGCGCTTACGCTCATTACAATGCCGACCGAGAGCTCCTCGAGATCTTGAGCTAGTGCACCTTTCGTGATCGACAGAGATGAAGCCGAGGCGGGACTCGTTTCTCGTATAGGGCGTATTGTGTGGTGATTTATCTCCGGACTAAGACCCTGAGTTGGCATCCGAGGTCCAAGTGTGGACTTAAGCTATGTGCTCTATTCTGTGTTTATATTCATAGCTTGCATACACTCATCTAGATGACCATGTGCATCGTATTGTACCCCGGTTGGGGATTCTTACTGAGTAATTCGTTACTCACCCTTATTTTGTGGTTTTCCACAAGTAACCAAGGTGCGAGACAGGATGGCTGAAGGAGGAGCTGTGATCATGGGAACCTGCTGTTGTCTCTGACTTTTTATTTCTATGACTCTTGTCTTTTATTTTCCCCTGAATGCATGTAGTCGGGCACAGAGCCCTAGGATGTTTTCTGAATGTTTTCGTGGATTCCTGCTTTATTGAATTTGAGGATGTTTCAAATGTTTTAAGAAATCTCTGATCAGAGTGTACGTTTTGGAAATGTATTTGCCTTGAAACAGTGCTTGGAGACAGGGGACAGTTTCAAACAAACTATCTTTATTTTCGATTGAACCTTGATTGTTTTGTTTTAATTGGGAATCAAAATTATTTGCATATTGTCCTTTACTTTGAATGCATGCATTGGGGTAAAGGCCTATTTAGTGCCCTTTTTGGGTCGGGTCTTTACAGTTGGTATCAGTGCTCAGAGTCATAGACTTTGTAGACTGACCTTTTGTTGTAGGTCGTCTTTCCCATGATCACGATTACTCACAAAGCGGTCATCAGTACGCCTAAGTTTTATATTTTTAGAAAAGGGTTAAGAATTTACAATACCTTTCATCTAGTGTATGCCTTGTTTTGTGTTGTGGAGCGGAGACGAGCAAGTTCTGACTCGTCGTTGGTTTGGGTTTAGAGCGCCTTCATGCCAACTTCCCGCAGTGTGAGCTGTATGTTGTGGTTTGTTGAGATATCCAGATAGATTCGGATACATCTGGGACATCGTTCCGGATGGAGGCAGAGGTTAGACTCCGTAGGCCACGTGTGGGCCAAATTATTAATTCCCTAGTGAGAGGGTGGAGGTGTTTTTCCCGGAGTACCACTCCGGGGAGAGGAGTTAGCTTTGGCTTTGGCTCATGTTGATGCTTGTGGAGCAGTCCTAGTGTGGACTAGCCTGGGTAGTTCAGTGTTGATCTTGAACCTTAGCATATGGTTGATTGCCCAGTGAGTAGGCTGCAGAGTTGGTAGCCTTCGAGGTGGTTGGCCGAGACATCCTTGTTCTCCCGTAAGTGTTGTTGTTTTGCGGCTAGTAAGTCGGAACCCCGTGGTTAAGGGTGCAATGAGCGATGTTCCCATCGGACGTGATCCGTTGGTGGTTTCCCAGTTGTCCGGTAGAGTTGAGCACTCTTCTTATGGTGAGCCCCTAGAGTAGGGCTAGCCGCTTTGCATGTTGAGAGAGCGGCCGAGTTTTGTTGAGCATCATGTGGAGATGCAAGAGTAGGCGAGTGAGACTTCGGTTTGATGAGATTCCTTAGGCATGGTTGTTTGAGTTGAGCTCTTGTATGCCTCGCCATAGTTTTTGTCACTTGAGGTTGTGACCTTGCTGGCCCCATTTGTAGTAAGATGTGGATTTGGTAGTAGTGGCACTTGAGGTGCAATGGTTGGTGTGCCGCTTTGGCTCTAAGTCCGGTTCGACACTGAGTGTGGCATGGGTATAAGCAGATGGTTCTATGACCCGTCCGAGTTCAAAGACACTTCTTTAGCCATTGGATCCATTTATGGAAAATGCACTTGTTTAGGTCGTGCAAGAGGGCTAGTTCGGTGGTAGTCGAAGGACTACAAGTGAAAGGATGTTCGAGAGGAGCTGGAGCCTCTTCCCGGTGTTCTTGGGGGTTGAGTAAGTCACAGGTTGGCGGTGGTAAGTGTTAGTGCGTGTGAGTCTCACGCTAGTGCTAAGGCCAAGAGATCTTTGTGGTTGGTAGTGCGGTCCACTACCTTCGGGTGCCTAAACTCGAGTTGAGTGAGCATTGTAGATGCGAGTTCGGTCCAATGAGAGGGACCGTGAGTTGGATGTTTATGAGATGAGTTTGGTGCTTATGAGATGAGTTGGATGCCTTATGAGATGAGCAGGTTGTCTTATGTGTAAAGCACACTTGGTAGAGTCTTGGTATAAAGTAAGTTCGGTTTGGCATCGTTATGTTTTAGCAGAGCAAGGTTGCCACTGCTTCGAGTATCGTGTGGAGATGGAACTTTTGGTGTTCCTTGGGTTGATTGTATCTCTGCCGAAGTTAGTGTTGCCTTTTGGAACAAAGACCGTTAGTCTTGGATCTCTGAAGGAAGGTTGAGAGTTGTTCACACAAGTGTGTTTTGTGTAGTTCGTTCGGTGGTGATAGTTTGAGAACCATGTAGGGTTTGCATTGGAGAAGCGGTGCTCGGTTCTTGGAGAAGTTGGACTCCAGGTGGATGTTGTAAGGCTTTAGTTGAGGTTGTAAGGATACCGTGCTCGTAGTCGGGTTGTTGCTTAGGCAAGTTTGTTAAGTTGAACCTAAGCTTGGTTGGTGGAACCTCTTGTTGTTCTTGGTTGGAGTTCGGATGGTGCTTGAACAAATGGTGGTTGTAGTGAAGCCGCGTAGTTTCTGTTCGTAGTTGTTAAGAGTGTTGCTCGAAATCCTTACCACAGGTGGAAGCTACGTTGTGGCTGATGCTTTGAGTAGGAGGATGACACATTCTCAAGCGTTTCTGGTCTTTTTGGTTTCGAGGTTCGGAGCAGCCATAGTGGTTGTGATCGCTGGGAAAAGGAGTTGTTTGTTCAGCCGTTGGTTGTTAGACCGTTCGACGACCAGTGTGTGTCGAGGGTTGTCGAAGAACCCTAGTTGTGGAGAGCCTCACCAGAGCTCAGTCAGACCCAGGTAGTGAGTTTAGTTGGCAAGCCAGAGTCGAGTAGTTTGTAGCCTCGGGTGAGTTCTTTGGCGATTTTGGTAGGCTAGCAAGCCAGAGTTTGTTTGGAGTAGAGTCCGGATTTGGTTCCGATGTGGTGGCAAGTTGGTGCTTGATGTTGGCCAAGGTGTGGTTTTCGAGTTGCCAAGGAGTTAGTCTTGTTCGTGGGTAAGTGGTTTGCCCTGTAGGATGTCTCTCCTGTTCCCAGTGTTTGAGAGTGCCTTCATTTGGTGTTGGAGGGCGAGTCCTTGCTTGTTCGTGGTCGGCGGTCCAGTTTGTGGTGGACCCCTGTTGTTGTTGCCTCGATGAGAGAGTTGGATGTTGTGCTTAGTTGAGCAAGTTAGCGAGCGTTGTGGAGCTCCCTGTTCTTCGGATGTCCGCTTGTAAGGATCTGTTTCCTTTTGGAGTTGTCGGATTATCCCTTGGTCTTGGACTTGGCGGTAGTGGTGTTAGTAGGGGAAAGTCTTTGGCCACTGAAAGCGCTTGTTTGTCCGATTAAGCGGACTCTTGAGTGGTGTTCTGGAAGTTGCGAGTAAGAGTTGTTCGCCTCCTATGAGTGTTTGGCCTAGTTGGCTAAGGTTTGTGTGTTGGCTTGGAAAGTGTTGCACCTTTGTAGTTGAAGGCCCCTTTGTTTTTGATTGTGGATGAGGTTGCACCTTTGTGCATTTGGATTAGGTCCGGACTTATTGAGGATCCTTGCTTTGGCTAGTGTAGCTTGCACACCGCCACCATTGTTGGTATTCTTGTTCTTGGTAGTTGGTGTTGACCAGGTAGTGGAGTTCCGTTTATGAAGTTTCGGTGGGAAGGTGCAATAAGCCTAAGCTAGAGGGTTAAGCCTGTATGTGTTATCGTTTGGACTTATGAGATGTGTTTCATTTTTTGAGGCAAGCTTCGTTCCGTTGCTTGCATGGAGGTAAGTTTGGTGGAGGAGCCCTCTGGGGCCCAGATTGTTGGCGGTCGACTTGTCGGCCAAAGTGATTTGAGTCAAGCTAGAGTTGTGTGGATTGGCATAGCTATGCAGTTTGTAGTTGTTTGAGCTTCCGAGGCCGTAGCACTCAAGTTGTTGGATTTAAGTTTTCCGTGTGGGAGCTGTCAGTTAGTTGAGGTTGTTGTGTGAGATTAGATTCTTGGAGGATTGGTTTCATGAGAGTGAGCTCGCACCTCGTTTCGTGTGCTGAGATGCCATTTCTATGGAGTAGAGGCATGTCGGTTTGAGTTGGAGTTGTTGCCACCAGTGGTGTGGCAACGAAGGTTTGTTCTAGGCGGTGCGTTGATGAACCGTGGTTCGAGAGCGTTGTTAAGAGGCTTATGAGCCGAGTGCGATTCTCAGAGTTTTGACCCTCCGACCGATGGTCTTTTGGGAAGAGTGAGCAGATCCTTGTAACTTGTTGTGAGTTGGTGTTTCCGTGATTAGCAATGGGGACTAGTGTGGTTTTATGAGGTTGCCTTGGGTTGCGATTCTCGTGGTCAATTCTTGTTGTTCCATTGAGGCATTGCAAGGTAAGTATTGCAGGATTCCAATGTCTCGGGAAAAGGTTGGTGGCCATCAATTTTGTTTTGGGTCCGAAAGGCGTGATCGACTGCAGGTGATGTGCGGGAGTTTAGAGCTAGTGTTGTCAACTCAGAGCAGAGGAGAAAGAAGTTACGCCGATGTTCGGCGCCGAGTTTTAGAGTTTGAGGTTGGGACAAAGCGTAGTTTTAAGGTTGTGCCGTTGTGAGTTGTGTTGAGGTTTGGTAAGCGGGAGAAGTGGAGTCTCTGTTGTTGGACCATTTGAGATTCTCTAGAGGATTGGCGAGTTGCATATTGGTTAGCTTTTTCTGTCATTGTCACCATGTGCAGTGTTCTCATGTATCGGTGTGAGGCAAGATGTGTCGGACCCATCGCTCATTGTGGACTTTGAGCCTTTGCGGTGATTGAGGATTTGAGCTTCAAGGGAAGCTGTGAGTATTCGGTCTTTGAGACGAAGACGTTGCATAATCGTGGGATCCGTTTGGTAAAAGTTCGGTGGAGGAGTCGAGTTCAGAGGAGGCCGCTTGTGAGCGGGAAGACGGATGAGATTGCAGATATCTGTCTTTGTTTCAGTCTTAAGGACTTTCGAGGACGAAAGTCATAAAAAGGAGGGAATATTGTAACGCCTGTGTTTTCATCCCGGTCTTCGAGGTATGCCCTAGGGGTATTTTGGTAATTTGTCGGCCGTCAGGCCGTTTATGTCTTTTTCGAGTTGCTAAAATTATTGGATGGATTTATGTAAGTTTTTAGGCTTTGTGGATGGGTTTGAGCATGGATAGATGCAAAAGTAAAAATAAAGGAAATTATGTTGCGCTTGGGATTCGAACCGGGTCTCCGGAAAGCCTGTGAGGATGCGTGCGGTTGAGCTATGGAGAGCTCTTGTTGCTCTTTTCTGCGTTATATTATGGTTATCCTTGGACCTTGGAGTTTGGTGCATTTGGTTAAATGAAAAGAAATTAGGTTTTGTTATGTCTTCTTCTCCAAATGCTCCATGGCCGCCAACCCTTCCTCTCCCAAGCCCCAAGCCGATTTTCATTCCCTTTGCGACCCGTGGTTCGATCGTCTTTCCGGGTAAGTTTCTTCGTCTCTTCGTCTTCTCCGATTTGAGTTCTTCTTTGGGCGAATGTAAATAGAAGAGTGTGGGTGTGTGTGTGTGTTTGTTTGCAACCGCCGAGATGAGCCCCACCCCCCGGCCCACCGTCGCAGCCCCCCGGCCGATCGCACCAAAGAAGCAAGCCCAGATCACCCGAGTCACCCAGCTCCATCGCCCCTGCGGTGCCATCAGCGGCACTGTCTGCTCGCTCATCACCGAGAGCGACGCCTCATGACAGCCCCTATCGCGGCCAATGACGCCCGAGCAGCCCCCATCGCGCCCAGATCTCGCCAGCAGATGCGCCTGCCGAGCCTCGCAGCAGCGAGAATCGCGACGCCCAACGCGCTCGTCGGCCCGCGCGCCGTCGTCGTCTCAGCGCTCCGCGCGTGTCCGTCGCGTCAGCTTTGTCGCGCCCGTGCGCTGCGCGCCGGCCGGCCGTCGTCTCAGCGCGCGTGCGCCAGCCGCGCCCATCTACGCCTATCAGCGCCCAGCGCCCGACCCAGCCGCCCGCCAGCGCCAGCAAAGAAGCCTCGCCATGCTTTATCGCCCGTCCGCGTGTCGGCCGCGCGCGCGTGAGTTGCTCCCGAGCCAAGCCTTGTTTATTTTATTATGTTTAGGCCTATGGATTGTGATTATTATTGTGTTTGTTAGGTTCTCGTTAGCTAGCTCGGGATCGATCGCGACTTAGGATTTTTGTGTGTAGTTGCCTCCGGCTGTAAGGATTTCTTACCGGAGTTGTGTGGACCCTGCGATGTTCTATGTGATTGATGTTGTATGTTTGTTTGTGGCATGACTTCGTATGTTGTTCTTTCATGTTAGTCCATGCTAGGTTGTTCCGTTCTGGCATGCTCATATTCATTCTTGTTCCGTAGTACCATGCTAGGTCTGCTGTATTCTTTTGAGCACGTATTGGATTGTTGCTGATTGTTAAGGCAGGTTAGAATTCAGGTAGGTAGCATCATCCGGGCCTGATGCATAAAGTATCTTGCATCCATGGCAGGGACGTCGAGACAGTTCTCCGTCCCTGGACCCCGTTAGGGTTTAGCTAACCCGACCGGTAGGCCCTGCAATCTTGGGTGAGGGTGGCAGACTGTTAAATGCCCCAACGGTCGGGATGATGACTTGGCATTGCCTCATCCCCGGCAGTCGGCACGTCCTCAGCGTGTTCGGCCGTAGCCCTTGTGTAAGGACCCGACCCAAGAAACGGTCTCTAACCTAAGGTCCATACTTAGCATGCATGATTAAGAATATAAACATCATTCAGAGTCGGAAGTTTAAAACTTTGCAATAAACATTTTTAAAACAAAACCATGATTTCAATTAAATAAAATAGGTAAATGATCGATCAAGTACTTTCTTAAAACAATTCAAAGGAAAGCGATGCGAGAACATAAAATAGTTTGAGTGCTTTTTCCTAGGGACCCAAGTCCCACTACATGCTAAATCATTAAGGAAAACATTTAAAGAAAGCGTGCGATCCAGTCGGTGTCCATGATCATCGAGCCGCTTCCTCCTAGCCATCCGACCTCTGTCCCAAGTTACTGTGGAAGCCACGAGAAAATAAGGGTGAGCAACAAGTTACTCAAGAAGAATCCCCAATCGGGTACAATACGAAATCATCTCATTTAGCACATGGGCAAGCAACCATACAAGACTTAGAGCAGAAAGCGGTTGGTTAGGCTATGGGCTATTTCTAGGCGAGCCTATACAAGGGCTCCCATCAACAGTCACTCCTAGGTCCTACGCTTGGATGCCCTTCGGCCTTACACAATCTAGGACTCAGTGATGCCCAATGGGGCCTTACACACTTAGGACACAGTGATGCCCAGTGGGGCCTTACACACTTAGGATGCCCATCGGGCCTTACACCTTCAAGATGATCGGTGATGCCCAGTGGGCCTTACACACCTAGGATGCCCATAGGGCCTTACACCTCCAGAATCAGTGATGCCCAGTGGGCCTTACACACCTAGGATGCCCATAGGGCCTTACACCTCCAAAATCAGTGATGCCCAGTGGGCCTTACACACCTAGGATGCCCATAGGGCCTTACACCTCCAGATGTCCATCGGTCTTGCCCGAGCGGGACCCCAAACTAGTTACCTCTACGGCCCTCTAAACTTTACATCTCACGTCTAACCGTAACTTGGATCTAGCAGCATACAATAGGCAGCATGGGTCTATCAAGATAGGAATGTCTAGCATGGAACTAACGAGATTTAAACATGTCACGAACATGAATCAAAAGAAAACATGGAACCTATCACTAGAAATTCATATATTTACGATGAATCGTGCTATCAACTATTCGCAGGTCCACACAATCGGGTAAGAATCCTTACCTGGAAATAAGTGGAGGTTGATTATCCCGAATCGAATAACGACCCTCGAGCTTTTAAGTGAACTCGAGCAACCTAAGCAAGCAATAAATTATCCTAATTAATAAACAGCATCGAAAATCAGGACGCCCAAAGGGTGGAGGTTCGGGAATTTACCAACCGAGAGGGCACACGTCTCGGCAGCAAGCGCAAGAAGGACGGCCTTGGCCGACAGCAGGGCGCCGCTCGAGCTCAGCCTTGTAGGCGGTAGACGACTGGGCGGCGCGCGCGCGCTGTCAAGGCGTCGACGGGCGGCGGCGGCGTCGCGGACGACTGGCTGCGAGGCTGGCGCGCGAACGAACAGCGACTCTGCTGGGACGGAGTGCGGGCGAGTGGAGCGACGCGCAGTTTGGGCGCTGGGTGTCGTCTTGCGGCGCGAGGCGGGCTACACCACCGGTCTTATTGGGCGCGAGCGGCGCTGGGTGGTGTCGTCTTGGCGCGAGGCGGCTACACGGCCGGTCTGTTGGGCGACTGGTGCGGAGTGGAGGATGGGCTGTGCGGCGGCGGGTGGGCGCCATTTTGCCGACGCAGAGCATGGGTGGCGGTGTGTGTGTGTGTCGGTGTTGGTTGTGTCGGCAGCGCGGCGATGTCGTGGAGCGAAACAGCAGGGCGTTGGGCGAGACACGACGGCGGTGTGGGGCGGCTTGGGCGAGACACGGCGGCGGTGTGGGGCGGCTTGGGCGAGACACGGCGGCGGTGTGGGGCGGCTTGGGCGAGACACGGCGGCGGTGTGGGGCGGCTTGGGCGAGAGTGAAGGAGAGGTCTAGGGTTTTGGGGTTCTTTCTTTTCTTTTTTTTTTTTCCTTGTTTTCTCTTTTCTTTCTCTTTAAATATAATTCCCTTCCTTAACTTAAATAGATTTGGGAATCTCTTATGCCCTCCCCAAGATTCCCCTTCGAGCCCCGGCTGATGCGTTTATTTTTCCTTATTTAAACCCAAGCTTCCCAACCCCTTTTTAGGCTGAGGGTTCGAGTCCTTCCAACAGTTCCTCCCAAACTTAAAAATATAAAAGGAAACCTTGTTTTACATTTAGCTGAAAACCGGGCTGTTACAATACTCCCTCCTTAGAAGACTTCCGTCCCCGGAAGTCGCTGCTCTTAAAACAACTCTGGGTAACTCCTCCTCATCTCCCCTTCCAACTCCCAAGTGGCTTCCTCAACTCCCTGATTCTGCCACTGCACTTTCACTAGGTCAATGGCCCGGTTCCTCAAAACCTTTTTCTCAAATGCCAGGACCCTTATGGGTTTCTCCTCAAAGCTCAGGTCATGGTTCAACTGTAAAGGCTCAAAATCTATGACGTGCGAAGGATCTGCCACATACTGGCGGAGCATCGAAACGTGGAACACACTATGCATCGCAGCCAAGGGGACGGCGGCGGTGCTAACCGATAGGCCACAATCCCAATCCTCTCAAGGACCTCGAAAGGTCCAACAAACACAGGGCTCGCTTTGCCCTTTTACCGAACCTCGGGACCCCTCGCGACGGAGCTACCTTGAGGAAAACATGCCGCCAACCTCAAACTCCAACTCCCTACGCCTAACATCGGCGTAGCTCTTCTCTACTGCTTTGGGCGGTCAAGATACTGAGCTTTGATTTTCTCGGACGGCCTCATTGGGTGGTGGAGTAACTCCGGACCTAATACGCCGGTCACCAACTTCTTCCCGTAAGGTCGGGGATCTGCGGCGCTTACCATCTAACGCCTCAAACGGCGCCATCAGATATGGTCGATGAAAAGCTGTTATTGTAGGCAAACTCCATCAAGTACAAATCTTGGTCCCAACTACGTGGAAATCCAACACGCAGCTCGCAACATATCCTCTAAGATCGATTTACCCGCTCGGTGCCGCCATCGGTCCCGAGGGTGGAAGGGCGTCTTTGTAGCCGCACTCTGTGCCCAAACACGCTGAAGGGCCTTCCAAAACCGTGATGTAAAACGGGAATCCCGGTCGGAGATAATTTTAAGCGGCACTCCGTGGTACCTCACTATTTGCTCAAGGAATAGTTGTGCCCACTTGCTCCACGGTGTAGTTTATCTGCCGGAATGAAATGGGCACACTTAGTCAACCTATCAACGATCACCCAAATCTGTGCATATCCTCTAGGAGTCTGGGCAAACCCGAGATAAAATCCATGGTGATCTCCTCCCACTTCCCTTTGTGGCACCCGAGCGGTTGCAACAAACTCGCTGCAGCTCTGCTGGGCGCCTTCACTGTTGACAGTGAGACACCGACTAACGAATCGGGCAATCTCCTCTTCATCCCCATCCACCAAAAAGTCTTTAAGATCTTGGTACATCTTGTTACCCACAGGTGCCAAGAGAAAGGCGAGGTGTGGGCCTCGGTCAATAACTCTGTGCGAACACACGGCATCGGCTGGAACACACACCGACCTTTATATCTCGGACCCCATCCGCAAGTATCACGAAGTCGAAGTCACCGTCGGCTGAACCCTCTCATACAAACTTTTTAACTTAGGATCTTTCATTTGGTCGTCGATAATCCTTTGCCTTATCGAATTTGGATGGTTAATCGAGCTACTGGCGGTAACATCCCCTAACAAAGATCGCTATTTCCGCCCTCTCGAGATCCTTCCGATGATACTCTTGGGGTTTGCCAATGTTGCGATGCGAGGTCTTTCTACTTAGTGCATCAGCCACAACATTTGCTTTTCGGTGATACAAGATCTCACGATCGTAATCCTTCACGAGCTCCAACCACCTCCCTCGCCTCATGTTCGAGTCCTTACGAGTGAAGAAATACTTGAGGCTTTGGTGATCCGAGAAAATCTGAATCTTCTCCCCATACAAGTAGTGCCTCCAAATTTTAAGTGCAAAGACGACCAGCGCCAACTCCATATCATGAGTCGGGTAATTGCGCGTCGTGCGGTTTCAAGCGCACGAAGCGCACGCTATCACCTTACCGTGTTGCATCGTAACGCATCCCAAACCAAACTTGCTTGGCATCATCAGTACACCACGAAACCCCGATTCCCTCGGGACCGCCAACACCGGGGCAGACGTCAAACTGTTCTTTAGCTTAGCAAAACTCTCCTCGCACTTCCTATCCCAAACGAAATCAACACCCTTCCTCGTCAATCGAGTAAGCGGGGCGGCTATAGCTGAAAAATTTTGAACGAAGCGCCGGTAATATCCGGCCAGACCCAGGAAGCTACGAATCTCCGTCACAGTCGTCGGTCTGGCCCACGAACTAACGGCCTCTACCTTCGAAGGGTCTACAGCCACTCCCTCCTTAGACACAACGTGTCCCAGAAATGCTACCTCCTCGAGCCAAAAGTCACACTTTGAGAACTTCGCGTAGAGCTTGTTCTCGCGCAAGGCTGCCAAAATCTGCCTTAGGTGCGAGGCGTGGTCCTCCTTAGACTTAGAGTACACAAGAATGTCATCTATGAATACGATGACAAAGCGGTCCAAGAATGCCTTGAACACTCTGTCCATCATGTCCATGAATGCAGCTGGGGCGTTTGTCAGTCCGAAAGACATGACTACGAACTCATAATGCCCATACCTTGACCTGAACGCTGTCTTGGGAATATCCGCATCCCGAATCCTCAACTGGTGGTAGCCCGACCTCAAGTCAATCTTTGAAAACACACGAGCTCCCTGGGAGGGGTGGTCAAACAGTCGTCGTACGAGGCGGCGGGTACTTGTTCTTAATGGTTACCTTGTTCAGTTCCCTGTAATCGATGCATAGCCGCATCGAGCCATCCTTTTTCTTAACAAACAGCACGGGTGCTCCCCACGAGGACACACTCGGCCTAATAAATCCTCTGTCAAGCATCTCCATGTTTGTTCCTTTAACTCTTTTGACTCTGCTGGCGCCATGCGATAAGGAGCTTTCGAGATAGGGCGAGTCCCCGGCTCAAGCTCTATTGAGAAATCCACCTCCTCTTCTGGCGGCAGGCCGAGCAACTCTTCGGGAAAAACATCGCAAACTCTTGCACTATGGGCTGCGCTCGACAGATAGTGGGTCACGGTTCTCCCGACCAACTTAGCTAAGAAACCCCAAGCTCCTCGAGCTAACAAGCGGTGAGCTTTAAGCTGCCGAAATCACCGGCGGACACACCCCACACTGGGTGCCCGAGAATTTAAAGGTAGGCCTACACGGCGGCCCGAACACCACCTCCTTACGATGACAGTCAATCATAGCGTGATTATCACCTAACCAATCCATGCCGAGGATCACATCAAAACCGCTCATAGCTAGCACAATGAGGGTAACTGCAGGTGCAGTCGGATACATGCACCCGACCGTCCCTTACCTACCAGCGGCTAGCCAAACATACTAGTTCAGGGAGTAGCGACAGACAACTCAAAACCTAGAGGCTCTAAATTCATGCAAGCAAGCTCAGCAAAAGCAGCAAAGAGAGACAAACGAATGGGTGGAACCCGAATCAAACAACACAAAGGCGAGGTGATCAAGAACTAGGAGCGTGCACCTTGCTGCGGTCCGGCTCTCTCTCACCTCTGGCGAGTCGTAGCATATACTCTTCCCTCGCTCTTTGAAAGTGGTTTGTGCCACCACCGCTATGCGGGTGCGATCTGGGCCCGATGCCCTTCCTTTCCACGATTGAAACAAGCTCTAGGGTTACCACCACGGGGTCCCCAATGCCGCTTCCGCGCAGGATCTACAATACGGTGGCGGCCTCCCTACGCCCTGTTGGCGAGGTGATCACGATTCTGGTCTCGATCTTGGTCTCGCCATGATAAGAACCACGGGGACGCCGACCGCCCCGGACATTGCTCCCTGAGTCAAACTTGTGCTTACGGCCCGAGTACACTGGGGCCTTAGACACTACGGTACTAACAACTTTGCTCGGAGGATACTTCCCATCATAAATCGTTGCCACGGCATCAGCCTTGGCAAAAGTTTCAGGGCACTGTGCCTAACATCCCGAGACACCCCGTCTCAAACCCGCGATAAATTTCACGATCTTGATTCGGGGGTAGAAATCAATTGTGGCGCGAAGTATCCATACTCGAGAACTTCTTCTCGTACACCTCGATCGAGTCGGATCCTCGCTTAAGGTTTGAAAATGACTCAATCATCTTCTCTTGGGCTTCTTCACGATAAATTTTGCCTTGAACTCGGCCTTGAAGAACTCCCGGTGGCGAGTGGAGATCCGGCGGTCTCTCACTTAAGGTGGATTCCCACCACCACTTAGTCATGTACCGGCTAATACGTGAGTCGCACATCGAGCTCATTGCACCTCGAGACACTCCATTACCATAAACGTATACTCTAACTTTCGGCAATCCACGTGGCGGCTACCAATGGTTTCCCGGGCGCTAAACTTCTCCGGCTTCCATTTCACAAAATCCTCACCACTTGCCCGGATCCTCGGCACCTTTCGCGTAACGGCCTCATTCACAATTGGCTCTGTGGAGGTGGCGGTCTTGGTGGCACTGCAGATCCTCTCTTTGAACCAACTCGGTCGGTGCCAGATCTCGAACGCAGGACTCCTCCTCTGCGCGACTAACAAAGCTTGTGTTTCAGCTCTCTGCTCGGCCCTCCGGTCGGCTAGCAACCCAACCACAAGAGCCCTCATAGACTCCACAAAAAGCGGCCCCGGTGCGACCTCTCGGGACTCGCTTGCCCCTACACCCTCTCCGGGCAACACGGTTGAAGGGCACGATGGTGGCCTAACCTCAAGATCGGCTTGGGACGAGGTCCCCGGTGTCGAGAATCGATCACGAATGCCCTGGGTGGTCGGCCTCGAGCCTCCCGCCCTCTACGAGTGAGTGACATACCGAAAATCTGACCAAACCACCAATGGGTGAACACTGTCTTTCCCGCCCTACAACAACAAGTCATGTACATGCAAGGTGCAAACGGTATTGTAATTTCTTAACCCTTAACTTTAAACTTACGGACATACACGATGGTGGCGGAGGTAGCTGATGATCATGGAAAACAACCTACAAGCAATCAGCAGTCGAGTCTACAGAACCTATAACTCGGGCTCGATACCAAGCTGTAAGGACCCGGCCAAGAAACGGTCTCTAACCTAAGGTCCATACTTAGCATGCATGATTAAGAATATAAACATCATTCAGAGGAAGTTTAAAACTTTGCAATAAACATTTTTAAAACAAAACCATGATTTCAATTAAATAAAATAGGTAAATGACTGATCGGTACTTTCTTAAAACAATTCAAAGGAAAACGATGCGAGAACATAAAATAGTTTGAGTGCTTTTTCCTAGGGACCCAAGTCCCACTACATGCTAAATCATTAAGGAAAACATTTAAAGAAAGCGTGCGATCAGTCGGTGTCCATGATCATCGAGCCGCTTCCTCCTAGCCATCCACCTCTGTCCCAAGTTACCTGTGGAAGCCACAGAAAATAAGGGTGAGCAACAAGTTACTCAAGTAAGAATCCCCAATCGGGTACAATACGAAATCATCTCATTTAGCACATGGGCAAGCAACCATACAAGACTTAGAGCGTAGAAACGGTTGGTTAGGCTATGGGCTATTTCTCTAGGCGAGCCTATACAAGGGCTCCCATCAACTTGATCACTCCTAGGTCCTACGCTTGGATGCCCTTCGGCCTTACACAATCTAGGACTCAGTGATGCCCAATGGGGCCTTACACACTTAGGACACAGTGATGCCCAGTGGGGCCTTACACACTTAGGATGCCCATCGGGCCTTACACCTTCGATGATCGGTGATGCCCGGTGGGCCTTACACACCTAGGATGCCCATAGGGCCTTACACCTCGAGAATCGGTGATGCCCGGTGGGCCTTACACACCTAGGATGCCCATAGGGCCTTACACCTCCAAAATCGGTGATGCAAAGTGGGCCTTACACACCTAGGATGCCCATAGGGCCTTACACCTCCAGATGTCCATCGGTCTTGCCCGAGCGGGACCCCAAACTAGTTACCTCTACGGCCCTCTAAACTTTACATCTCACGTCTAACCGTAACTTGGATCTAGCAGCATACAATAGGCAGCATGGGTCTATCAAGATAGGAATGTCTAGCATGGAACTAACGAGATTTAAACATGTCACGAACATGAATCAAAAGAAAACATGGAACCTATCACTAGAAATTCATATATTTACGATGTCGTGCTATCAACTATTCGCAGGGTCCACACAATCCCGGGTAAGAATCCTTACCTGGAAATAAGTGGAGGTTGATTATCCCGAATCGAATAACGACCCTCGAGCTTTTAAGTGAACTCGAGCAACCTAAGCAAGCAATAAATTATCCTAATTAATAAACAGCATCGAAAATCAGGACGCCCAAAGGGTGGAGGTTCGGGAATTTACCAACCGAGAGGGCACACGTCTCGGCAGCAAGCAGCAAGGAGACGGCCTTCGCCGGCCAGCCAGGCGCTGCCCGCTCAGCGCTGTGGCGAGCGGTGACGACACTCGGGCGGCGCGCTGTCAAGGCGTCACGGGCCGGCAGCTGCGCGCGACGACTGGCCGTGCGAGGTGGCGCGCGCGAACAGCGACACGCCTGCTGGGGAGTGTGGGCGAGTGGAGCGACGCGTTTGGGCGCCAGGTGCTTGTCGTCGGCGCGAGGCGGGCGGGCTACCACCGGTCTTATTTGGCGCGATGGCGCGCTGGGTGGTGTCGTCTTGGCGCGCGAGGCGGCTACGGCCGGTCTGCGTTGGGCGACTGGTGCGGAGTGGAGGATGGGCATTCTGCGGCGGTGGGCGAGGTGGTTGCTCGACGCGAGCTGGGGTCGGGCGTGCGGTGTGTCGGTGCTTGGTCTGGCGATGGTGGCGGCGAGGCGATGTCGTGGAGCGAAACAATGAGGCGTTAGGCGAGACACGACGCAGCGTGTGGGGCGGCTTAGGCGAGACACGGCGGCGGTGTGGGCGGCTTAGGCGAGACTGCGGCGGCGGTGTGGGGCGGCTTAGGCGAGACACACTGGCGGTGTGGGGCGGCTTGGGCGAGTGAAGGAGAGGTCTAGGGTTTTGGGGTTCTTTCTTTTCTTTTTTTTTTTTCCTTGTTTTCTCTTTTCTTTCTCTTTAAATATAATTCCCTTCCTTAACTTAAATAGATTTGGGAATCTCTTATGCCCTCCCCAAGATTCCCCTTCGAGCCCCGGCTGATGCGTTTATTTTTCCTTATTTAAACCCAAGCTTCCCAACCCCTTTTTAGGCTGAGGGTTCGAGTCCTTCCAACAGTTCCTCCCAAACTTAAAAATATAAAAGGAAACCTTGTTTTACATTTAGCTGAAAACCGGGCTGTTACACCTTGATTGCCACCTGATAGGGCAAGGACGGCTTCCTGGTGTAAGCCTACCCCGACCGATTCCTTAGCCTCAGGTGCGGTGGTTCAGGCTTACATAGTTCACGTGTCCAAGTCTCACACCCCTATGTCGGTGACACCGATCCGAGAGAGATTTAGTTAGGCGTGGTGATTGGACATGGGCGACTTGCTACTAGACCCGGCACCCCCCATAGTCTGCAGTAGCACGCGGTGCGCGCTTACGCTCATTACAGCGCCGACCGAAGAGCTCCTCGAGATCTTGAGCTAGTGCACCTTTCGTATCGACAGTAGACAAGCTGAGGTCGGGACTCATTTCTCGTATAGGGCGTATTGTGTGGTGATTTATCTCCGGACTAAGACCCTGAGTTGGCATCCGAGGTCCAAGTGTGGACTTAAGCTATGTGCTCTATTCTGTGTTTATATTCATAGCTTGCATACACTCATCTAGATGACCATGTGCATCGTATTGTACCCCGGTTGGGGATTCTTACTGAGTAATTCGTTACTCACCCTTATTTTGTGGTTTTCCACAGGTAACCAAGGTGCGAGACAGGATGGCTGAAGGAGGAGCTATGATCATGGGAACCTGCTGTCGTCTCTGACTTTTTAATTCTATGACTCTTGTCTTTTATTTTCCCCTGAATGCATGTAGTCGGGCACAGAGCCCTAGGATGTTTTCTGAATGTTTTCGTGGATTCCTGCTTTATTGAATTTGAGGATGTTTCAAATGTTTTAAGAAACCTCTGATCAGAGTGTACGTTTTGGAAATGTATTTGCCTTGAAGCAGTGCTTGGAGACAGGGACGAGTTTCAAACAAACTATCTTTATTTCGATTGAACCTTGATTGTTTTGTTTTAATTGGGAATCCGAAAATTATTTGCATATTGTCCTTTACTTTGAATGCATGCATTGGGGTAAAGGCCTGTTTAGAGCCCTTTTTGGGTCGGGTCTTTACAGGCCAACCATCCGTTCTCAATGGTATTCTTATATGGAGGACTCTTAACAAGACATTCCATTCTTTATTTGGATGGAACTCAGAGTTAATGTCTTCACTAAATCAAAGTGGAAAACCACGCTACGAGGAATCATCCATGGAACTCACCCTCTACTTGAAGAGGTGGAAATTGAGACAACATATGGAGATACAATCATAGCATCTCCATTCAAGACAATCTCAAGAGATGAGCCTGATCCACCATCTCTAAAGGATATAAAGAATATCCAACATCAAAATAACTACTCAAACAAGTTGCTTTCAACTATCGCAAAGCAAGTTGACAAAATGGAGAATAAAATCCATAAAGAAGCAAAACCTTGCTTCAACCCTCCTCTATCCAATATCAAAGATTTTCCATCCGATGACAAATCAAAACCCCTATTCAAACCTCCAACATTGAGTAAAGGCATCGGGCTGGATAAAGGCAATGCCACTCTTGACATCATTCAAAAAATGCTCAGAGAATTAAGTGTAACGGCCCAGGTTTTCATCCCGGTCTTCCAGGTATGTCCCAAGGGTATTTTGGTAATTTGGTAGGGTCGTGTAAAGACCCGACCCAAAAGGGGTTCTAAATGGGCCTTTACCCCAATGCATGCATTCAAAGTAAGGACAATAAACAAATATGATACGGATTCCAATTAAAATTAAAACATTCAGCATTCAATCAGAAATCAATACAGTTTACTGAAACCTGTCCCTGTCTCTAAGCACCTGTTTCAAGACAAATACATTTCCAAAAGTTTACTCTGATCACAGATTTATTAAAATCATTCAAAACCTGCTACGATACAACAATGCTAGAATCCACAAAAACATTGAGAAAACATCCTAGGGCTCCGTGCCGGACTACATGCATTCAGAGGAAATAAAAAGACAAGAGTCATAATATAAAAAGGTCAGAGATGACAGCAGGTTCCCATGATCACGGCTCCTCCTTCACCATCCCTGTCTCGCAGACTTGGTTTACTGTGGAAAACCACAAAATAAGGGTGAGTAACGAATTACTCAGTAAGAATCCCCAACCGGGGTACAATACGATATACATGGTCATCTAGCCGAAAGATATGCAAGTTATGAATATAAACATAAAATAGAGCACATAGCTTAAATCCACTTACAAACCTCGGATGCCAACTCAGGGTCTTAGTCCGGAAAAACCACCACACAATACGCCCTATACGATAAACAAGTCTCGGCCTCTGCCGCTCTCATCGACGATACGAAAGGTGCATCGCTCACAATCCCGAGGAGCTCTCCGATCGGTATTTGTAATGAGCGTAAGCGCGCACCGCATGCTCTGCGCAGACTCTAGAGGTTGCCGGGTCTAGTGGCAAGCCGCCCGCCGCATCGATCACCATGCCTAACTATATCTCTGGATCGGTGTCACTGACATAGGGGTGTGAGACCTAGACACGTGAACTATGTCAGCCTGAACCACCGCACCTGAGGCTAAGGAATCGATCGTGGTAGGTTTACACCAGGAAGTCGTCCTTGCCCTAACAGGTGGCAATCAAGGGCTACTGCCGAACACGCTGAGGACGTGGCGGCTGCTGGGGACTAGGCATTGCCAAGTCATCATCCTGACCGTTGGGGCATCGCACAGACTGCCACCCTCACCCAAGATTGCAGGGCCTACCGGTAGGGTTAGCTAAACCCTAATGGGGTCCAGGGACGGAGTGTTACCTCGTGCGTCCCTGCCATGGATGCAAGATACTTTATGCATTCTGGCCCGGATGATGCTATCTACCTGAACTCTAACCTATCATATCAACAGCAAACAATCCAATACAATCCAATTCGTGCTCAACAGATACAACGAACCTAGCATGATACTACGAAGCAAGAACAGATAACGAGCATGCCAGAACAGAACAACCTAGCATGGACTAACATGAAGAACAACAAAAGAAATCATGCCAGTCGGGAATTCAGAACAGAGCACCTATCACTAAACCTGCTGATAAACACAAACAAGCATACAAACAGCAATCACATATAATATCGCAGGGCCCACACAACTCCGGTAAGAAATCCTTACCTTGGTCGGGAGGCAACTACACACAAAATCCTAAGCTGCGATCGATCCTGAGCTAGCTAACGAGAACCTAACAAACACAATAATAATCACAACCCATAGGCCTAAATATAATAAAATAAATAGGACTCGGCTCAAGAGCAACTCACGCGCGCGCGCGGCCGACACTGGGGATCGGCGGCAAAGACGGCGCATTGGCTGCTTCTTGGCACCTTTGTTGGCGCAGGTCGCACGCTGGCGCTGCATGGCGCTGGGGCGGGTGTCTTTGGTACCAGACGGACACGCGCGGGCGCGGCTGGGCTGTGACGCGATGCGGCTGATGAGCGTCTGGATATGCGATCTGGCTGTGCGACGGCTGCTGCAGGCGCGTGACAGGGGGGCAGCTGCTAGGCGAGATCTAGCCGGCTGGCGATCTGGACGGCTTGAGCTTGCTTCTTTGGGGCGTCTGGGCGCGGCTGGGGCTGTCTGGGGCGTCTTTGCTAGGTCGCCGGTGATGAAATTTCGCCGGGCGGAGCCGGCGTGGGGCTGCAAGGGAAGAAGAAGCTCGGTAAGGAACTTGGGAGAAGAAGGTTGGGCGTCCATGGAGTTTGGACAAGAAGAACAAAAAACCTAATTTCTTTTTCATTTAACCAAATGCACCCAAACTCCAAAGATCCAAGGGTAACTAAGATATGATGCGGAAAGAGTAACAATAACACCTGGTGGCTCACTTGGCAAGGCTCTCCTCTAGCACACAAGGCCACCCTGGCTCGAACCCCGGCTGCAACATAATTTTCCTTTATTTTAACTTTTGCATCTATCCTTGCTCAAACCCATCCACAAAGCCTAAAAAACCTACATAAACCCATCCAATAATTTTAGCAACTGGAAAAAGACATAAACGGCCCTGACGGCCCGACCAAATTACCAAAATACCCCTAGGGCATACCTGGAAGATCGGGATGAAAACCTGGGCCGTTACAATATTCCCTCCTTTTTATGACATTCGTCCTCGAAAGTCCTTAAGACTGAAACAGCACAGGATACTGCAATCTCAACCCGACCTCCCCGCTCACGAGCGACTTCCTCAGAACTCCAACTCCTCCACTAAACTTTTACCAAACGGATCTCACGATTATGCAACATCTTCGACTCAAAAACCAGAATACTCACAGGCTTCCCCTCGAAGCTCAAATTCTCAATCAGCTGCAAAGGCTCAAAGTCCACAATGAGCAATGGGTCCGACACATACTGCCCCAACATCGATACATGGAACACTGTGCACAGCTGACAATGACAGAAAAAGCTAACCAATATGCAACTCTGCCAATTCTCTCGAGAATCTCAAATGGTCCAACAACAGGAGACTCCTCTTCTCCCGCTTACCAAACCTCAACACAACTCACAACGGTGCAACCTTAAAAGCACGCACTGTCCATTCTCAAACTCTAAAACTCGACGCCGAACATCGGCGAAACTTTCCTGCCTGCTCTGAGTTGCCAACACGAGCTCTAAACTTTTGCACTGTACTGCTGACCAACCGCAGCAACTCAGGACCCAAAATAACACTAACGACCACCAACCTTTTCCCAGAACACTAGAATCCTACAACACTTACAATACAACGCCTCAACGGAACTATATGAACTAACAGCTGGGAACTGCTACCCAAAGCAAACTCATAAAACCAACACTGGTCACCCGCTGCCTCATCACGAAAACACCAACTCGCAACAAGTTCTGAAGGATCTGGCTCACTCCTCCCAAAAGACCATCGGTCAGAGGGTGAAAACCCTACAGGACAGCACTCGGCTCATAAGCCTCTTAACAACGCTCTCCAGAACCACAGTTCATCAACGTACTGCCTAGAATAAACCTTTGTTGCCACACCCTGGTGACAACAACTCCGGCCTGAAACTGACATGCCTCTACTCCATAGAATTGGACTCTACACACGAAACGAGGTGCGAGCTCTTGCTACTGAAACCAATCCTCCAAATCCGAAGTGACACAACAACCTAAACCAGCTGCCAGCTTCCACACGGACTCCTACAACCTACAACTTGAGTGCTACGCACCCAGAAGCTAACACAACTACAAACTGCATAGCTATGCCAATCCACACAACTCTAGCTTGACTCAAATCACTGGCTGGACAAGTCAGCCTGCCAACAACCGGGCCCCAGAGGGCTCCCTCCACCAAACTTACCTCCATGCAAGCAACGGAACGAAGCTTGCCTCAAATATGAAACACATCTCACAAGTCCAAACGATAACACATACAGGCTTAACCCTCTAGCTAGGCTTATTGCACCTTCCCACCGAAACTTCATAAACGGAACTCCACTACTCGGTTAACACGACCTACCAAGAACCAGATTACCAAAAATGGCTGGCAGAGCACAAGCCACACTAACCAGCAAGGATCCCTCAAAAGGTCAAGACCCTAATCCAACCACAATGGTGCAACCTCAACCCACAACTGATACAAAGGAGTTCTTCAACTACAAAGGTGCAACAGCTCCCAGGCCAAACACACAAAGAACCTTAACGAACCAGGACAAACACTCATAGGAGCAGAACAACCCTAACAACAACTTCCAGAACACCACTCAAGGGTCCACTTAACTTGGACAAACAACTGCTTCCAAGCAGCCAACAAACTTTTCCTCCTACTAGCACCATGTAACGACCCGACCCGAAAGGGGTTCTAACTAGGCCGTTACCTCAATGCATGCATTCAAATCAACAGAAAATTTGCAATATTGTGTTCAGATTCTAAGTAAAAACTAAAACATAAAACATCCATTTAAAATCAACATCAATTCCTGGAACCTGTCCCTGTTTCCAAGCACCTGTTCCAAGTCAAATACTAAATTTACTCTGATCAGAGATACATACAAACTTTACAACAATGCTAGAATCCGAAAATACATTCAGAAAACACCCTAGGGCTCCATGCCCAACTACATGCATTCAGAGAACATTTACATCATAAACATAAATAAGACTCAGAGTTGAACAACGGGTTTCCATGATCACAGCTTCTTCTCCAGCCATCATGTCTCGCACCATGGTTACCTGTGGAAAAACCACAAAAATAAGGGTGAGTAACGAATTACTAAGTAAGAATCCCCAACCGGGGTACAATACGATATAATCAGTCATCTAGTACCAAAGCATGCAAGCAAACAGCTACCAACACAGATCATAGCTCAACGAGCTCATAAAACAAGATCTGGAGTCATCGGAAGTCTCTTTCTTCCGGCCTAGGGATTGGATACACTGACCAATCCTGGACATCACCGAGGTATCTGTCACTCGGGGGGAATACACTAATCCCTATAATGTCCTCAAGGGCCTCCTTGCCCTTGCACTAATCTGGACTTACGGGAGAGTACCCGAAGTCAGGCTCTAACGGAAAGAATGGTGTACTCACGACATTAGCCCGGGGGAGCTCTCCGAACCGGCAACTAACGCGTGTGTGCGCACACCGCATGCTCTCTGCAACCGGCGTAAATGCGGGGGCCTAAGGGCAAACTACGCGGGCCAGGTACGCATGCCTATGACTCGGAAGCGGTGTCACTGATCACAGTAGCGCGAGGCCCTCGGTGCTCATCTGTGCAGCATGATCCACCGACCTGAAGCTAAGAACCGACCAGGGCAGGCTTACACCGATGGCAGGGTTCCGCTCTAGCAGGCTACAAACTAGGCTATGTCGAAGTGGGTAGCTAATTCCACAACCGGCGGGTCGGGGGGGGGGGGGAAGCAAGATACGTTATGCTGCACACACTTTACTCCCGACCATAGCTAAATCCACCTTGGCGACCGGGGGGGGGGAAGCAAGATACGTTATGCTGCGCACACTTTACTCCCGATCAGTGGGGACAAAGTACGTTATGTCCGCTCAGCCTCTAGATGATGACAAACCCTACAACTCTATCTAAGAGTACAGAGTAAAAATCAATGATTCCTGGCTAGCAAACAATGACCGACATCAATCACATTTACCTAGCATGATACTACGAGCTTAAGCAGGAATCATAAGCATGCTGGCAGAACAAACCTAGCATGGCACTAACATGTAAAATCAAGCAAACATGCTAGCAGAAATCAATCAAAGCTGATCTATTACTATCATGCTCATAACAGTCAGCAAACATAGAAGGCATAATCATGAAAATATCGCAGGGCCCACACAACTCCGGTAAGAAATCCTTACCTGGTCGGAAGGCAACAACACAAAATAAAATTAACTGCGATCGAACCCGAGCAACCTATAACGAGCCAAAAAAACACATCAATAATCACACAATAGGCTTAAATAATAATAAAATAAACAGGGCTCAGCTCAAGAGCAACTCACGAGGAGCGGCTGACACGCGAACAAGCCATTTGCCAGACGGGCTAGGCGCCAAAGGGGTGTTTGGGCGGCGTCTTTGGGGCCGCGAGGGGCTCGGCTGGAGCGCTGCCGCAGTCTTTGGTGCGCGCGCGGACAAGCGCGAGGGCGCGGGCGCTTGCTCGGCTGGGCGACGTTGCGCGGCGCGACTCGGCACAGAGGACGGCGCACGGGCATGAGCGACACGACGCGTCGGGCTACAGGAGGTGCGATCTGGCCTACACGAACGCGGACTACGGGCGGCGCTGAAGTGGCACGATCTTGGCGGATCAAACGAGTGGCGAGGCTCGGGTGCGACAGCTGCATCTGGCGACATCGTGCGACGCGGACGAGGGCTCAGGCTGGCGACCTGGGCGCGCGGGGACTGGGCTCAACGAGCTGGGCTGGGCGACGGCGCGACCTGGGCAGGGCGAGGGCTCGCGGGCTGGCTCGGGCAGGATGGGTTGGGCGACCAAAGGGGCTGCTCGGCTAGGGGGCTCGGAGAGAGAGAGAGAGAGAGAGAGAGAGAGAGAAAAAGAAAAAAAAAGAAAAAAAAGGAATTTAGAAAAGAAAAGGAAAATGGGAAAATAAAAAGGAAAATAGGGATTTTATCAAAAAATCCATCCTTATCCACTTTTAAAACATTAAAATCCCATTTCCCGGCTTCCTCCTTCGAGACCCGACCGAAGCAATCTTTTCAAATAAATAAAACTCACTTAAATCCAACTCCCAAAGCAACACTAAGGGCCCGAGCTTGAATCCCAAAGGAAGCACACAACCAACCATCACTTTGCCAAAGTCCAAACTACAACCGAGCATCCAACCGACTAGCCCAAACACCTCGGGACTCGCAGCCACCAACAAACAAGCCTCGACAAAGGCAGGAGCTACCTCGAAGCTCTGAAAACCACAAATCTTGCCCGGGGAGCCAAAAGACCAAAATACCCCCAAGGGTCAAAACCGCTCTAAGACCCAACCAAACAACCGAATCTTGACCCGAAGGCACCTCAAAAATTGGAATAGGAAACTGGGCTGTTACACACCACTACCACCAATTCTAAGACTAAGGAATAACCTGACAACTCCCAAGGAGAAACAGATCCTTACAAGCGGACATCCGAAGGACAGAGAGCTCCACAACCGCTCGCTGTCTTGCTCAGCTAAGCACAACATCCAACTCTCCTAGAGGCAACAACAAGGGGTCCACCACAGACTGGACAGCCAACCACAGGCAAGAGAAGACTCACCCCGAAACACCAAATAAGGGCAACTCTCAAACTCTGGAAACAGGAAAGACATCTGCCAGGGCAAAACCACTTGCCCCACGGGCAAGGCTAACTTCTAGCAACTCAAAAACCACACCTTGGTCAACACCAAGCACCAACTTGCCACCACACCGGAACCAATCCGGACTCTACTCCAAACAAACACTAGCTTGCCAGTCTACCAAGACTGCCAGCAACTCAAACTGAAACTCCGGCTTGCCAACTGAAACTGAAACTCACTACCTACACGACTCCGACTTGCCAACTGAAACTCACTACCTGGGCCTGACTGAGCTCTGGTGAGGCTCTCCACAACTAGGGTTCTTTGGCAACCCTCGACACATACTGTCGTCTAACGGTCTAACAGCCAACTGCCTGAACAAAAAACTCCTTTTTCCAGCATCACAACCATGCTGGCCTACTCCGAACCTCGAAACGAAAAAGACCAGAAACACTTCAGAATGTGTCATCCTCGTACTCAAAGCATCAGCCACATCGTAGCTTCCACCCAGGGTAAGGATTCCGAGCAGCACCCTTAGCAACAACGGTCAGGAACTACGCGGCTTCACTACAACCACCATTTGTTCAGTACCATCTGAACTCCAACCAAGAACACAAGAGGTTCCACCAACCAAGCTTAGGTTCAACTTAACAAACTTTCCTAAGCAACAACCCAACTACGAGCACGGTATCCTTACAACCTCCGCTAAAGCCTTACAAAATCCATCTGGAGTCCAACTACTCCAAGAACTGAGCACCAGATCTCCAATGCAAACCCTACATTGTTCTGAAACTCTCGCCACCAGAACGAACTACACAAAACACACTTGTGTGCACAACTCTCAACCTTCCTTCAGAGATCCAAGGCTAACAGGTGCTTTCCAAAAGGCAATACTAACTTCTTGTAGAGATACAATCAACCAAAGGAACATCAAAAGTTCCCATCTCCACACGATACTCGAAGCTGTGGCAACCTTGCTCTACTAAAGCATAACAATGCCAAACCAAACTTACTTTATACCAAGTCTCTACCAATTGTGCTTACACATAAGGCGTCCAACTCCTCTCATAGGCATCCAACTCATCTCATGAGCATCCAACTCATCTCACGGGCATCCAACTCATGGTTCCCCTGCTGGACCGAACTCGCATCTACAATGCTCACTCAACTCAGGTTTAGGCACCCGAAGGTAGTGGACCGCACTACCAACCACAAAGATCTCTTGGCCTCAGCCCTAGCATGAGACTCACACGCACTAACACTTACCAACTGTCAACCTGCTGACTTACTCAACCCCAAGAAACTGCTGGGAAGAGGCTCCAGCTCTTCTCGAACATCCTTTCACTTGTAGTCCTTCGACTACCACTGAACTAGCCCTCTTGCACGACCTAAACAGGTGCAACTGCCACAAACGGATCCAAAGGCTAAAGGAGTGCGCTGAACTCCAGACGAATTACAAAACCAGACTTAGTGCCAAAGCGGCACACCAACCAATGCACCTCAAGTGCCACTACTACCAAATCCACATCTTACTACAAATGGGGCCAGCAAGGTCACAACCTCAAGTGACAAAAACTATGGTTAGGCATACAAGGGCTCAAAACTCAAACAACCCTGCCTATGGCATCTCATCTAACTGAAGTCTCATGGCCTACTCTTGCATCTCCACATGATGCTCAACAAAACCCTGGTCGGATCTCTCAACATGCAGCAGCTAGCTCTACTCTAGGGCTCACCAAAAGAAGAGTGCTCAACTCTACAAAACAACTGAGGAAATCACCAACGGATCAAGTCCGAAGGGGGCACTGCTCACTGCACCCTTAACCACAGGGTTCCGGCTTACTGGCTGCAAACAACAACAATTTACAAGAGCACAAAGATGCCTTATCAACCTCCTCGAAGGCTACCAACTCTGCAGCTACTCATTGGGCAATCAAACAATCTGTTAAGGCTCAAGATCAACACTTGAGCTACCCAGGCTAGTCCACATGGAGACCTGCTCCACAAGCATCCACATAAGCAAAGCCATAGCTAACTCCTCTCCTAGAGTGGTACTCCAGGGAAAATCACCTCCACCCTCTCACTAGGGAAAAACCAACAACTGGGCCACATGTGGCCTACGAGAGTTTAACCTCTGCCTCCCTCTGGAATGATGTCCCAGCGGTATCCGAATCTATCAGGATATCTCAACAAACCACAACATACAGCTCACACTACGGGAGGTTGGCATGATGGCGCTCTAAACCCAAACCAACAACGAGTCAGAACCTGCTCGTCTCCGCTCCACAACACTACACAAGGCATACACTAGATGAAAAGTATTGTAAATTCTTAACCCTTTTCTAAAAACAGTAAACTTAGGCATACCTGATGACTGTCGGAGTGCTGGTGATCATGGGGAAAACGACCTACAACAAAAGGTCAGTCTACAGAATCTATGACTCTGACCTCTGATACCAACTGTAAAGAACCGACCCAAAAGGGGCTCTAAATGGGCCTTTACCCCAATGCATGCATTCAAAGTAAGGAAAATATACAAATATGATTACGGATTCCAATTAAAATTTAAACATTCAGCATTAAATCAGAAATCAATACAGTTTACTGAAACCTGTCCCTGTCTCCAAGCACATGTTTCAAGACAAATACATTTCCAAAAGTTTACTCTGATCAGAGATTTATTAAAACCATTCAAAACCTTCTCAGATACAACAATGCTGGAATCCACAAAAACATTGAGAAAACATCCTAGGGCTCCATGCCAGACTACATGCATTCAGGGGAAATAAAAAGACAAGAGTCATAATATAAAAAGGTCAGAGATGACAGCAGGTTCCCATGATCACAGCTCCTCTTTCAGCCATCCTGTCTCGCACCTTGGTTACTTGTGGAAAACCACAAAATAAGGGTGAGTAACGAATTACTCAGTAAGAATCCCCAACCGGGGTACAATACGATATACATGGTCATCTAGCCGAAAGATATGCAAGCTATGAATATAAACACAGAATAGAGCACATAGCTTAAATCCACTTACAAACCTCGGATGCCAACTCAGGGTCTTAGTCCGGAAAAACCACCACACAATACGCCCTTACGAGAAACAAGTCTCGGCCTCAGCCTGTCTACTGACGATACGAAAGGTGCACTGGCTCAAGATCTTGAGGAGCTCTCCGGTCGGCGCTGTAATGAGCGTAAGCGCGCACCGCATGCTACTGCAGACTCTGGGGTTGCCGGGTCTAGTGGCAAGCTGACCAGATCCAGTTACCATGCCTAACTAAATCTCTGGATAGGTGTCACTGACATAGGGGTGTGAGACCTGGACACGTGAACTATGTCGGCTGAAACCACAAAGACCGAGCACGGAAGAGGTCGTGGTAGGCTTACACCAGGAAGCCGTCCTTGCCCTACCAGGTGGCAATCAATGGCTACTGCCGAACACGCTGAGGACGTGCCGGCTGCTGGGGACTAGGCATTGCCAAGTCATCATTTTGACCGTTGGGGCATCGCACAGACTGCCACCCTCACCCAAGATTGCAGGGCCTACCGGTAGAGTTAGCTAAACCCTAACGGGGTCCAGGGACAGAGTGTTACCTCGTGCGTCCCTGCCATGGAGGCAAGATACTTTATGCATTCTGGCCCGGATGATGCTATCTACCTTAACTCTAACCTATCATATCAACAGCAAAACAATCCAATATAATCCAATACGTGCTCAACAGATACAACGAACCTAGCATGATACTACGAAGCAAGAACAGATAACGAGCATGCTAGAACAAAACAACCTAGCATGGACTAACATGAAGAACAACAAAAGAAATCATGCCAATCGGGAATTCAGAACAGAGCACCTATCACTAAACCTGCTAATAAACACAAACAAGCATACAAACAGCAATCACATATAATATCGCAGGGCCCACACAACTCCGGTAAGAAATCCTTACCTTGGTCGGGAGGCAACTACACACAAAATCCTAAGCTGCGATCGATCCTGAGCTAGCTAACGAGAACCTAACAAACACAATAATAATCACAACCCATAGGCCTAAATATAATAAAATAAATAGGACTCGGCTCGGGAGCAACTCAAGCGGCGCGCTGGCCGCGCACGCGAGGACAGGCAGCAACACGATCGGGTCGCTGTTGTTAGGGCTTGGCGGCGGTAGGCTGCAGCGGCCTGGGCGCGGATGGGCGAGGGCGTGCTGGCACGGACGGACACGCGCGGGAGCGCTGGGACGACGACGGGTGCGCAAGCACTTGGACGGCGACGGGCGGGCGGGCGCGGCTGGGCTGCGACGCGATGCGGTTGATGAGCGTCTGGACATGCGATCTGGCTGTGCGACGGTTGCTGCAGGCGCGCGACAGGGGCGCAGCTGCTGGGCGAGATCTGGCCGGTTGGCGATCTGGGCGGCCTAGGCTTGCTGCTGGGCGGCCTGGGCTGCGATAGGGGTTGTATGGGCGTGCTCCTTGGTGGCCTGAGCTACGATAGGGGCTATCTGGGCGTGCTTCTTGGCTGGCGATGATGGGGGGCTTTGGGCGGTGGCGTGGGGCTTACAGTCACCGGTGGCGGACGACCTTCGGGCTGCAAGGGAAGAAGAAGCTCGGCAAGGAACTTGGGAGAAGAAGGTTGGGCGGCCATGGAGTTTGGACAAGAAGAACAAAAAACCTTATTTCTTTTTCATTTAACCAAATGCACTCAAACTCCAAAGATCCAAGGGTAACTAAGATATGTTGCGGAAAGAGTAACAATAACACTTGGTGGCTCACTTGGCAAGGCTTTCCTCTAGCACACAAGGCCACCCTGGCTCGAACCCCGACTGCAACATAATTTTCCTTTATTTTAACTTTTGCATCTATCCTTGCTCAAACCCATCCACAAAGCCCCAAAAACCTACATAAACCCATCCAATAATTTTAGCAACTGGAAAAAGACATAAACGACCCTGATGGCCCGACCAAATTACCAAAATACCCCTAGGGCATACCAGGAAGACCGGGATGAAAACCTGGGCCATTATAGGTCGTTAGGGCCTTTTCTGTCTTTTTCAGCTGATAGTATTATTGGATGGTCAAATGTAGGGATTGATTGCTTTGTGGATGTGTTTGGACATGGAGGGATGCATAAATAAAATAGTGGGTTTAAAGTGTAGCTGTTGGGTTTTGAACCCGGGTTGCCATAGAGTTAGAGGAGTGGTGTTGTCGGTTGTGCCCCAAGTCGATATTGATGCTCATTCCGCGGTATGTCTTGGTTAGCTATGGGTTTTTGGGATTTTGGTGTGTTTGATTAAAAGAAGAGAAAATAGGTGTAACAGCCCGGTTTTCAGCTAAATGTAAAACAAGGTTTCCTTTTATATTTTTAAGTTTGGGAGGAACTGTTGGAAGGACTCGAACCCTCAGCCTAAAAAGGGGTTGGGAAGCTTGGGTTTAAATAAGGAAAAATAAACGCGTCAGCCGGGGCTCGAAGGGGAATCTTGGGGAGGGCATAAGAGATTCCCAAGTCTATTTAAGTTAAGGAAGGGAATTATATTTAAAGAGAAAGAAAAGAGAAAACAAGGAAAAAAGAAAGAAAGAACCCCAAAACCCTAGACCTCTCCTTCACTCTCGCCCAAGCCGCCCCACACCGCCGCCGTGTCTCGCCCAAGCCGCCCCACACCGCCGTCGTGTCTCGCCCAACGCCCTGCTGTTTCGCCCCACGACATCGCCCGCCTGCCGACCACTGCCGCACCGCACCGACACACCGCCAGCCCAGCTCGCGTCGAGCAGCCAGCTCGCCACCGCAATGAATGACCCATCCTCCACTCCGCACCAGTCGCCCAACAAACAGACCGGCCGTGTGCCCGCCTCGCGCCAAGACGACACCACCCAGCGCGCGCTCGCGCCCAGCGCACGAGTGGTGTAGCCCGCCTCTCGCGCCGCAGACGAGCAAAGACACCCAGCGCCCAAACCGCGTCGCTCCACTCGCCCAGACTCCGTCCCAGCGTGTCGCTCGTTCGCGCGCCCGACCCTCGCGGCCAGTCGTCCGCGCGCTGCCGCCCGTCGACGCTTGACAGCGCGCGCCCGCGTGAGTGTCGGCTCGCCCTGCGCGCGCTCGAGCAGCGCCCTGGCATCGGCCAGTCGCCGTCCTTGCTGCTTGCTGCCGAGACGTGTGCCCTCTCGGTTGGTAAATTCCCGAACCTCCACCCTTTGGGCGTCCTGATTTTCGATGCTGTTTATTAATTAGGATAATTTATTGCTTGCTTAGGTTGCTCGAGTTCACTTAAAAGCTCGAGGGTCGTTATTCGATTCGGGATAATCAACCTCCACTTATTTCGTGTAAGGATTCTTACGGGGTTGTGTGGACCTGCGAATACTTGATAGCACACTGACATCGTAAATATATGAATTTCTAGTGATAGGTTCCATGTTTTCTTTTGATTCATGTTCGTGACATGTTTAAATCTCGTTAGTTCCATGCTAGGCATTCCTACCTTAATAGACCCATGCTGCCTATTGTATGCTGCTAGATCCAAGTTACGGTTAGACGTGAGATGTAAAGTTAGAGGGCCGTAGAGGTAACTAGTTTGGGGTCCCGCTCGGGCAAGACCGATGGACATCTGGAGGTGTAAGGCCCTATGGGCATCCTAGGTGTGTAAGGCCCCGGGCATCACCGATTTTGGAGGTGTAAGGCCCTATGGGCATCCTAGGTGTGTAAGGGCCCTTTGGGCATCACCGATTACGGAGGTGTAAGGCCCTATGGGCATCCTAGGTGTGTAAGGCCCACCGGGCATCACCGATCATGAAGGTGTAAGGCCCGATGGGCATCCTAAGTGTGTAAGGCCCCTTTGGGCATCCTTTGTGTCCTAAGTGTGTAAGGCCCCATTGGGCATCACTGAGTCCTAGATTGTGTAAGGCCGAAGGGCATCCAAGCGTAGGACCTAGGAGTGACTGTTGATGGGAGCCCTTGTATAGGCTCGCCCTAGAAATAGCCCATAGCCTAACCAACCGTTTCTGCTCTAAGTCTTGTATGGTTGCTTGCCCATGTGCTAAATGAGATGATTTCGTATTGTACCCCGGTTGGGGATTCTTACTGAGTAACTTGTTGCTCACCCTTATTTTCTGTGGCTTCCACAGGTAACTTGGGACAGAGGCTGGATGGCTAGGAGGAAGCGGCTCGATGATCATGGACAGCTGACTCTGGATCGCACGTTTCTTTAAATGTTTTCCTTAATGATTTAGCATGTAGTGGGACTTGGGTCCCTAGGAAAAAGCACTCAAACTATTTTATGTTCTCGTACCGTTTTCCTTTGAATTGTTTTAAGAAAGTACTGATCAGTCATTTACCTATTTTATTTAATTGAAATCATGGTTTTGTTTTAAAAATGTTTATTGCAAAGTTTTAAACTTCCGACTCTGAATGATGTTTATATTCTTAATCATGCATGCTAAGTATGGACCTTAGGTTAGAGACCGTTTCTTGGGTCGGGTCTTTACAATAGGTTTTGTTCATTCTTTTCTTCTCCAATCCTCCTTGCATCCCCATCTCTCTCCCAAGCTTCGTGTGTGCGTCTTCTCTTCGAGAGCTCCATCGATCGTCATCCCAGGTAAGTGTTCTCGATCTTCTTCTTCTCTCTTTCGTTTGATGTGATTATTGCTGGCTTAGAGAGAAGAGCTGAGTTTTTGGTGTTGTGCAGCCAACCGTGCAGCAGCCCCATCGCCCCTGCCCGACGCCCGTCCATCTCACCAGTCGAGCAGTAGATCACGTCGCCCATGCCTCGCCGTCGCATCGCCCATCGCTCATGCCATGCCGTCGCGTCGCCCATCGCTTGCAGCAGCCGATCGCAGTTGTGGCAGCCAGCCCGTCGCGTCGCACATCGACTGCAGCAGTGCATCGTTTCGTCCGTGGTGCCTCATCCTCGCGAGTGCTGCCCAGTGCCCCGTTGCACCAGTACGCATAGCCCAGGGTCCTACCGCGCTAGCACGAACAGCTCCAGCGCGAGCTTGTCTGCCCGCGCAGCCCTATAGCGCCCCTGCACTAGGAAGCCGCCCGTCCGCACGGGCAGCTCCTGCTGCACCAGCACGCCAGCAGTGCCTATGCGTTTGTAGCATAGGACCTTTGTGTGTAATTGCCTTCCGACCAAGGTAAGGATTTCTTACCGGAGTTTTGTGGGCCCTGCGATATATTCTGTGATTGCTGTTTGTGTGCTTGTTTATGTTTATCAGCATGCTAGTGGATAGGTGCTCTGTTCTGAATTCTGACTGGCATGATTCTCGTGTTGTTTCTCATGTTAGTTCCATGCTAGGTTGTTCTGTTCTGGCATGCTCGTTATCTGTTCTTGCTTCGTAGTATCATGCTAGGTTCATTGTTTCTGTTGAGCACGTATTGGAATGTTGTTGTTATCTATTATAGCTTAGAGTTCTGATAGGTAGCATCATCCGGGCGAGGATGCATAACGTAATTTGCATCCGTGGCAGGGACGTGCGAGGTAGTACTCCGTCCCTGATCCGTCTTTAGGGTTTAGCTAACCCTAACGGCAGCCCATTGCAATCTTGGGTGAGGGTGGCAGACTTTTAAATGCCCGAACGGTCGGGGGAATGACGAGGCATTGCCTTGTCCCCGGCAGTCGACACGTCCTCAGCGTGTCGGCCATAGCCCTTTATTGCCACCTGATAGGGCAAGGACCGGTTTCTGTAAGAACCCGACCCAAAACACGGTCCTAAACCTAGGTTCTCACTCAGCATGCAAGTTAAATACTTCATCAAGCGGTTTAGTGCTCATATTTAAAACCTTTCAAAACATTTAAAAGCGGGGACACTTAAAACATAAACAACAACCTTCATTTAAGCAAAGCCAACAAAGTAAAACAAGCCTGGCCAGTGTTTATAAAATCATACAATACAATTTAAACAACTTTTAAAAACGTCCCCTAGGACTCCTCGTCCGTCTACATGCTTTGAACAAATTATGCAAACAATAAAGACAGAGTGCGTCTGGCGGCTCCCATGATCAATCGGCTCCCTCCGCTAGCCGCCCGGTCTTTGTCCCAAGTTACTGGTGGAAAACCACGAAATAAGGGTGAGTATAAACATACTTAGTAAGAATCCCCAACCAGGTACAATACGATACATCAATCATCTAGCACACTGGTATACATGCAAACGATTACCAACATGGATCATAGCTCAACGAGCTTACAAGGCGAGAATCTGGAATCCTCGGAAGTCTCCTACTTAGGCCTAATGATTGGCTCTCATAACCAATCCCGGGACATCTCCGAGGGTCTTTCTCCTCGGCCAATTTATCAGCTCAAAAATCGATCCCAAAGATGTCCGACACCCTCGAGGGTCTTTCTCCTCGACCATATGATCAGCTCAAAAGGCAATCCCAATGGGTGTCCTCAAGGGCCTCTTACCCTCGCTAACAAATCGGACTATCGGGAGAGTACCCGAAGTCCGGCTCTAAAGCGGAAAGAACGGGTGTACTCACGAACATTAGCCCGGGAGCTCTCGAACCGGCGACTAACGCGCAGGCGCGCACATCGCATCTTCTTTTGCAACCGGCAAATGTGGGGGCCTAAGTACAAACTACGCGGGGCCAGTACGCATGCCTAAAGACTCGGAAAGCGGTGTCACCGAAACATGAGAGTGCGAGGGCCTCGCCACTCATCCATGCGTGCACTGTACCACCGACTGAAGCTAAGAACCGGCAAAGGAAGGCTTCCACCGTTGGCGGGGTTCCGCTCTAGCAGAGCTACAAACTAGGCTTATGCCGATGTGGTAGCTAAATCCACATCATCACGGGGAAGCAATGTACGTTATGCTTCGCTCTACACCCTACCGGTGGGGCAAAGTACGTTATGTCCGCTCCCAGCCTCTGGATGATGACAAACCCTACTATACTAGCTAGGAGTACAAAATAACTGATTCCTGGCTAAACATACATATCAACATCAATCACACATAACCTAGCATGATACTACGAACTTAAAGCAGGAATCTCAAGCATGCTGGAAGAACAATCCTAGCATGGCACTAACATGTACAAACAGGCAAACATGCTAGCAAGAATGCAATCACAAGCCCTCCTATCCACTAATCATGTTCATACAAGTAAACATGCATATAAGGCACAATCAAGAAAGCATCGCAGGGTGCACACAACCACGGTAAGAAATCCTTACATGGAAACAAGCAGAAAATAACTACCATAAGCCAACCAAGCGACTCCCGAGCTTCTAAGTGAACTCGAGCAACCTAAGCATTTAATAAAAATATCCTAATTAATAACAACATCCAATCAACTTAGGGTCCAAAAGAGTGGAGGCTCGGGAATTACCAACTGAGGTCTCGGCCCCAACAATTTTGGCAAAACAGGCTCTCGACGGCAAGTGGGCTGCCAGGACGTGCAGCTGGGGCGAGCAGACTGGGCGCTGCTGGGCGCTGCTAGGCACCCTGGCGCGGCAGGGGACCAGCACTAGCGAGGCAGGGGATAGGCGCGCGGACGGGCGCTGGCGACACTGATCGTCTGGCCATGCGCGACGGGCGCTGGGGCGGAGAGCAGGCTGGCTGGGCGACGGTCATCGCGACGCGCTGGCGCTGGCGACGGTGCCAGGCTGCGACAGCGTCTGGCCGCTGCTCAATCGGGTGGCAGGGTGGTGATGGTCAGGCGATGGGCTGATGGTGGGCGACGTGGTGATGGCGGCGAGGCAGCGGGGCTGGGTCAGTGGCTCGAGGCGGCTCGGTGAGGCTCGGTTGGGTTTCTTGGTGAGGTCGGCAAGGAGAGAGAGAGAGAAAGAGAGAGAGAGAGAGGTAAAACAAGGGGAATGAGATTTTCTTGATTTTCTTTCCTTTTCCTAATTTAAATAGGTCTTGGTGACCTAAATCTCTTCCCCAGGCTTCCTCCTTGAGTCCTTTGAAGCAACCTTTTGTCCTTATTAAAACTCATTTAAACCAAGCTCCCAAATCACCATCAAGGGCAAGGGTTCAAATCCCAATGGAAGCACTTAAATTAACAATAATTTTGTTAATTACCAAATCACCTCCAAACTTCCAACCAACTAGCCCGAACTTCATTGGTCCTGCAACCAACTACAATCAAGCCTCGACAAGGAGGGGGAGTGACCACGGAATCTCGAAAATCCACAAAACCCTGACCGGGGGCAAAAGACCAAAATACCCCTAAGGGTTAAAATAGCTCTAACGGCCCATCCGAACATCCGAATACTGACCCGAAATCACCTGGATAATCGAAGTAGAAAACTGGGCCGTTACAATACTCCCTCCTTTTAAGACTTTCGTCCTCGAAAGTCCTAAGACGAAAACAACTCTAGGAAACTCCACTGATTCTTAACCAACCAAGCTCCCGATCAAGAAAACACTAAATCTTCTTTGAAATCCAAACCCCCTTGGGTTCCCAAAGGCTCACAGCCACAAACCATCCAGTCTACCACAAACTATCTCAACCAAGACTGGGCATACACCGAACTCCGAAGAAATAGATTTGATAGTGCTAACGGTAATACACATCCTCAAACTCGCACTAGCTCTCAAACGGTCTTAAAATCTTAGGGCTCACTTAAACCTGCTAGCCCAACTCGGAACGCCTCTCTACTGCGCTACTCTCAGCAAACTCGTGGATGGGTCACAAGCTCTAAAACTCTACGCCACACTCCGGCGTAACTTCTCTGAATGCTCATAGCTGTTATCAAACAGCCTTGACCCTTCACCATGCTGACCAAACAACTGAACCTCCCAGGTTTTAGAAACTAAACAGCCTACTCTTACTTCGCAAGAGATCTGCGAGCCCCAATGGTTGCCTACAATCCTTAACGAAATCCAAATCGAACCACCAATCTGGTGGTGATCCGAGGCAAACTCCTCCAACTAGCATGCGTCCACAACACTTAAGCAACCATCTTACGAGAAATCGAAGCACCAAAGCCAAGGGGCACTTTTTCTGTTCACCAAACGGCTACCACCAACACACCGGTGAAACTCAGCACACGTCCACCTTTAGAAGACAAGGTCCGAGCACAGGCTCCACTCGGCCAAACTAACAAACTGGAGCCCCTCAACGGCCGACAACAAACTTTCCAATGCAATCCGATCTGCCACTAGCCTAAGAGAACATCGCCAGACAGAAAAACAAACAACATTTCTCTTACGGAAATCTCGAGCAGCAAGGAATACAACATTACATGGCTACTTGCAACACAATAGCTGGAGGATAACAACTCTAAGGTTTCCAACCAATGCCACGGCATCTCTGTGCCAACCCACTCAACTGTGGCTCAGCTATAACGCCAACTGCGAACGCACATCAACTAGGAACAAAGCTCGAGAAGGCTTGCTATGCAGAAACTCAACCTAAGCTTATAACGAGCAAGGCTCGCCTCCAAGCTGCCACTCAACTCTTAAGCCCATCTGGCTGCTCCAAGGACTTCCTCCTTATAGCTTAGACCTAACTCTTCTTCCAATCTAGAAACTCCACCCACGAAACATCGCGAGGAATAAGGATAGCGACGACCACAAGCTTGCGGATCCTGAACAACACGAGTCGGCAAGACTACCTCAAAAGTTAAAACTCGAGGCCGGCATCCACGGTGCAACTCAACTACCAAAGAACTAAGGGGTTCTACAAACTCCAAAGATCCAACAACCTTCCAGCAACAACTCAAGCCCTTGAATTGGCAGGCCTCCGCCCTTGCGGGAACAAACAACTTTACGCTTGCTAACAAACAAACGCAGAGGACACTCATTTGGGTGACCGCGCGCGCTACTCTGATCAACTACACAACTCAGGAGCTAAGCTGACTCCTCCTCAACAGGAACGATTTCCCAGCAAGCGAACTTCTGAAGGACAACGAACTTCACACACGCTCGCTGTCTTGCTCAAACCCAAGGGCAACAACAACCATATCTCTCAGAATCAACATCCGAGGATCCTCAATCGCTTGAACCCCCAACTTGGAACTAGCAGTGCCTACTCAATTGCCGAGGGAGGGGTCAACTCCCAAAACTTCCTGACTAGGAACAAGTCCTCAGGGCAACGCCCGCTTGCTCAAACGGAGCTAGCTCACGAAACAACATGGGAACCAAACCTTGGTCAACACCAAGCACCACCTAGCTAAGAATTCTGAAAATCAACGTGGAGGTTACCAAGAACAACTCTAGCTTGTTAACCGACAACAAGCATCCAACAACTCAAGCGAGGAACCTTTGCTGGAGTGCAGTGAGCTCTGGTGAGGCTCTCCACAACTTAGGGTTCCTCCGATTGCCCTCCGACACACACTGCCGTTAAACGGTCTAACAGACAACTAGCTACACGAGCACATCTCCCTCCAGCATCTCAACTATGCTGGCCAAAAGCCCTTCCTTGCCACATCTGTAGCAAGCACGGGCGATGCTCCACACAATCCGAAAAGCGCCTTACCACACTTGATGCAATGAGCCGGCTGCCTGGCCCCGCCCTGCTGACGATCCTGAGCTCTAACCTGCGGTCGGCGCTGATCGCGACCCCTAGACTGGCCCTGTCGGCGAGTCTGCTATCCACCTGAGCGGGAACAACCAGAAGACCCAAACTTCCTCTTGCTCAAAGGATCAGCCACATCGTAGCTTCTACCCAGGGTAAGGATCCGAACAACTCTCTTAGCCATGGTGGCCAAAAACTCCGCGATTTTACTTCCATCGCCCTGGATCAGTTCCAACTGAACTCCAACCATCGATCAACAAGAAATGCCTCTACCCAGGTCAAGGGCCAACTAGCATAACTTGCCTACGCAACAACCAAAGCACTGCGGCACGGTAACCTCTCAACCCAAGTAAGGGCACTTGCCAAGAACTAAAGTCCTAACTCCTCAGAACTGAGCACTGGTTTCACAACCCGAAACCCCTCGTGGTTCTTGAAAAATACACCAGGGAACGAGCTACACAAAAGTACACCGGCGTGTACAGCTCCAACTTGGTTCCTTAAGATCCAAACCAACAAGTATTCTCACACAAGGCAACTTTTGCCGCCCAATAGAGCCACATCTAGCAAAGGAGCAACAAGAGTTCAACCCACTCGGGGTCAACTCACCACGGAATGCCACATTGGTCGACTCACTCTTACAAGAGCATAGCTACACCAAGCTAACTTACCTCATACCAATGGTCCACTAAACGTGCTCCGATCAACCATCCAACTCATGGCTCTAACAGTGGATCCACCACGCATCATCGATGCCAACCCTACTCATATTAGGGTAACTCTAGGGTAGTCGAATCACACTACCATCCAACTGGCTCACAAGCCCACAACACAGGCGCGAGAACTCGGACGCGCTAGCCCTTAACAACCAACAGCATCCTTTGTACCCAACTCTCGGTGACCCTGAAAGGCTGCTACTTATCCCTCGAAGGGTCTCACACTCGTAGTTCTCTGACTACCACCGAGCTAGATCTATTATGCAGCCCAAACAGGTGCAGTCTTAGAATGGATACAAGACTAGTGGTGTAAGGACCCGACCCAAGAAAATGGTCTCTAACCTAAAGTCCATACTTAGCATGCATGATTAAGATTATAAACATCATTCAGAGTCGGAAGTTTAAAGCTTTGCAATAAACACTTTTAAAACAAAACCATGATTTCAATTAAATAAATGTAAATGATGATCGGTACTTTCTTAAAACAATTCAAAGGAAAAGCGATGCGAGAACATAATATAGTTTGAGTGCTTTTTCCTAGGGACCCAAGTCCCACTACATGCTAAATCATTAAGGAAAACATTTAAAGAAACGTGCGACCAGTCGGCTATCCATGATCATCGAGCCGCTTCCTCCTAGCCATCCGACCTCTGTCCCAAGTTACGGTGGAAAGCCACAGAAAATAAGGGTGAGCAACAAGTTACTCAGTAAGAATCCCCAATCGGGGTACAATACGAAATCATCTCATTTAGCACACGGACAGGCAACCATACAAAGACTTAGAGCACGAACGGCTGGCTTAGGCTATGAGCTACTTCTAGGGCGAGCCTATTCAAGGGCTCCCATCAACAGTCACTCCTAGGTCCTACGCTTGGATGCCCTTCAGGCCTTACACAATCTAGGACTCAGTGATGCCCAGTGGGGCCTTACACACTTAGGACACAGTGATGCCCAGTGGGGCCTTACACACTTAGGACACAGTGATGCCCAGTGGGGCCTTACACACTTAGGATGCCCATCGGGCCTTACACCTTCAGTATCAGTGATGCCCAGTGGGCCTTACACACTTAGGATGCCCATCGGGCCTTACACCTTCAGATGTCCATCGGGTCTTGCCCGAGCGGGACCCCAAACTAGTTACCTCTACGGCCCTCTATACTATATATCACACATCTAACCGTAACTTGAATCTAGCAGCATACAATAGGCAGCATGGTTCTATCAAGATAGGAAAGCCTAACATGGAACTCAACGGGATGTAAACATGTCACGAACATGAATCAAAAGAAAACATGAAAGCTATCACTAGAAACTCATATAATTCTGATGAATCAGCGTGCTATCAACTATTCGCAGAGGTCCACACAACCCCGGGTAAGAATCCTTACACGGAAATAAGTGGAGGTTAATTATCCCGAATCAAATAACGACCCTCGAGCTTTTAAGCGAACTCGAGCAACCTAAACAAGTAATAAAACATCCTAATTAATAAACAACATCTAAAATCAGGAAGTCCAAAGGGTGGAGGCTCGGGAATTTACCAACCGAGAAGGCACTCGTCTCGTCGGCAGCAAGCGCAAGGCGATGTAGCGCCGCTAGGCGCAGCAGGCGCTGGCGCGCCGCACTGGCGCTATCGGGCGCTTTGGCTGGCTGGGGCGGCGCAGCGGCAGCAGCGACGAGCGCTGGCGCTGGCCAGCGCTGCAGGACGTGGACGAGCGCAGCGCTTGCGCTGGCGTGGACGCGACGAAGCAGCACGGGCACGCAGACGACGCGGGCGGTGCTTGGGCTGGCGGCGGCGCGCGCGCTGGCTGGTGGTGTCGTCCTGGCGCGAGGCGGCTACACGGCCGGTCATGTTGGGCGACTGGTGCAGAGTGGAGACTGGGCATTTATTGCGGCGGTGGGCGCGAGCTGGCCGCCGACGCGATCTGGCCTGGCGGGTGGCTCGGTGCGGTGCGGCGATGGTCGTGGGCGTCGCGATGTCGCGGGCGGCAGCGAGGCGTTGGGCGGCGGCGTGGGCGAGGCACGGCGCGTGTGGGGGGCGAGCACGGCGGCGGTGTGGGGCATCTTGGGCGAGGTGAAGGAGAAGTCTAGGGTTTTGGGTTCTTTCTTTTTCCTTATTTTCTCTTTTCTTTCTCCTTAAATATAATTCCCTTCCTTAACTTACATAGACTTGGGAATCTCATATGGCCTTCCCAAGACTCCCCTTCGAGCCAGGTGATGCATTTATTTTCCTTATTTAAACCCAAGCTTCCAAACCCCTTTTTAGGCCAAGGGTTCGAGTCCTTCCAATGACTCCTCCCAAACTAAAAAAATATAAAAGGGAACCTTATTTTACATTTAGTGAAAACCGGGTGTTACAATACTCCTCCTTAGAAGACTTCCGTCCCAGGAAGTCATTGCTCCTAAAACAACTCAGGTAACTCCTCCTCATCTCCCTTCCAACTCCCAAGTAGCTTCCTCAACTCCCGATTCCGCCACCGCACTTTCACTAGGTCAATGGCTCGGTTCCTCAAAACCTTTTTCTCAAATGCCAGGATCCTTATGGGTTTCTCCTCAAAGCTCGAGTCATGGTTCAACTGTAAAGGCTCAAAATCTATGACGTGCGAAAAAGTGCGCCACATCATGGCGGAGCATCAAACGTGGAACACACTATGCACTGCGCAGCCCAGGACGGCGGCAATGCTAATCGATAGGCCACAACCCCAATCCTCTCAAGGACCTCGAAAGGTCCAACAAACTCAGGGCTCGATTTCCCCTTTTTACCGAACCTCGGGACCCCTCGCATCGGAGCTACCTTGAGGAAAACATGTGGCCAACCTCAAACTTCAGCTCCCTACGCCTAACATCGGCGTAGCTCTTCCGCTGCTTTGGGCGGTCGGCATACGAGCTCGATTTTTCGGGATGGCCTCATTGGTCATTTGAAGCAACTCGGGCTCTGTAAAGACCCAACCCGAAAATGGAACTAAATCTAGGTCTTTACTCAAGATGCAAATTTAAAACATAAAAGGACCAAATGGGTCGGATTAAAAGCTTTTCAAACACATGAACGGAAAACAATCAAAACAAAGTAAACATTCATTAGGCAAAAACGAACCATTCAAATTAAAAAATGGTGATCGATCAAGATTTTTACTTAAAAACATAAAATAGTTCAAATCATAGTTTTCCCTACGGATCTAAGTCCAACTACATCTTTGAAATCCAAAAAGCGAGTAAAATAAGACACGGCAGAGTGTCAAGAAGATCCATGATCTCCCGGCTCTCTCCGCTAGCCACCTCGGTCTTTGTCCCAAGTTACCGTGGAAGAAACCACGATAAGGGTGAGTATAAACATACTCGGTAAGAACCCCCGACCAGGGAGTACGATACGATGCAATCTATCATCTAGCGACCTAGTACACATGCCACAAATATCAACACGGATCTTAGCTCAATGAGCTCACAAGGCAAATCCGGAATCCACGGAAGTCTCCTACTTAGGCCTAATGATTGGCTCTCAAACCAATCCCGGGACATCTCCAAGGGTCTTTCTCCCTTGGCCAATTGATAAGCTCAAAAACCGATCCCAAGATGTCCGACACCCTCGAGGGTCTTTCTCCTCGACCAATTGATTAACTCTAAAGTCAATCCCAATGGGTGTCCTCAAGGGTCTCTTACCCTCGCTATAAATCTGGACTATCGGGAGAGTACCCGAAGTCTGGCTCTAAACAAGAAGGAACTGGTGTACTCACGAACATTAGCCCGGGGGAGCTCTCCGAACCGGCTACTAACGCGTGTGCGCGCACACCGCATGCTCTTCTCAACCCGGCGTAAATGCGGGGCCTAAGGGCAAACTACGCGGGCAGTGCACGCATGCCTAAGACTCGGAAACGGTGTCACCGATCACGATGAGTGCGAGGCCCTCGGCACTCATCTGTGCGGCACTGTACCACCGACACGAAGCTAAGAACCGGCCAAGGTAGGCTTGCACCGTTGGCAGGGTTCCGCTCTAGCAGGCTACAAACTAGGCTTATGCCAATGAGGTAGCTAATCCTCACTGGCTGCCGGGGGAAGCAAGGTACGTTATGCTTCGCTCTACTCCCGACCGGTGGGGACAAGGTACGTTATGTCCGCTCTCAGCCTCTAGATGAAGACAAACCCTATCATACTAGCTTAGACTACCAAGTACGTGATTCCTGGCTAACATCCACAAAGACATCTGTCATACATAGCCTAGCATGATACTACGAGCTTAAAGCAGGAATCTCAAGCATGCTGGAAGAACAAACCTAGCATGGCACTAACATGTACAAAAAGGCAAAACATGCTAGCAAGAATTCAATCACTAGCTATCCTATCCACTAACATGCTCATAAAGGTAAACAAGCATACAAGGCACAATTAAGAAAGCATAGCGAGGTCCACACAACCACGGTAGGAAGTCCTTACCTGGAAACAAGTGGAGAATAGCTATCACAACCAAAAAGACCCTCGAGCTTAATACGAACTCGAGCAACCTAGGCATAAATAAAGCATCCTAAGTAAATACATACAGCACTGATGCCGAAGCTTAGAAAACACAAAGGGATTGGTTCGGGAATTACCACCGAGAAGACACGGGCCTCGCAGCAAGGAGGGTAGCTTGGGCGCCTTTGGTGCGTGGGCGTGGCGCTGGGCGCTGGCGCTGGCGCTGGCTGGCGGCGCGTACACGTCGGGCGGACGCGCAGGGCGCAGTGTGTGTGCGGCTGCAAGGCGGCGACGCGCGAGCGACTCGGCTCATTGGTGGGCGCGCGCGAGGGGTCGTGCTGGAGTGGGCGCCTTGTCGGGTCGCGCTGGGCGGCGGAGGCGGCCAGGCGGCGTCGCGTCGTCTGAGGCTGCGTTGCGACCTTTGGCGACCACGCGAGCGACGCCGGGCGGTCTTTGGCGGCCACGGCGACGTCGGCGGCGATGGGGTGCGGACGGGGAAATTTCATCTTGGGTGCGAGCGTCGCGTGGCTCGCAAGCGGGAGTGGGCGGTCGGGCGGTGCAGTGCGGTGCGGCGTGGGTTTGTGCAGGCGGTGTGTGGCAGGGGTGGTGCGTGCGGCTAGGGATGGGTGGCTCGGGGTGGCTCGATGGTGTGGCTAGAAATTTTGCTCGGCTAGGGTTTTAGGAGAGAGAGAGAGAATGCGGCTCTAAGGGGAAAAATTAGGAGTTTCTTGATTTTCCTTCTTTTCCTTATTTTTAAATAGGTTAGGAGACCTAAATTCCTTTCCCAAGGCTTTTCTCTTACGGGTCCCGGCCAAAGAAATTCTTTTCTCTTTTCTTTTTAATTAAGACTCTTTTCTTAAAACTCCACATTCACCATTTAGGCAAGGCTCAAATCCCAAAAGATTAAATTAATTTTCCAATTAATTTTGTTATTAACAGGGAAGGAAAAGCGGGGCCGTTACAATACTCCCTTAAAAGACTTTCGTCCCCGAAAGTCCTAAGACTGGAACAACTCGGGTAATGAGTCCTCATCTCATCCTCTAGCTCCCACGTCGCTTCCTCTCGCCTCTCGATGCCTCCAAAGAACCTTTACTAAACTTATCTCTCGGTTGCGCAATACCTTGCGCCACAAGCCAAAATTTGCACGGGCTTCTCCTCGAAGGATAAATCTTTACTCAACTCTAGGGGCTCATGCTCTAGCACATGCGAAGGATCTCGCCACGTACTTTCTCAACATCGAAACGTGGAACACATTATGCACCGCCGACAAAGACGGGGGTAAAGCTAACCGATAGGCCACCGCTCCGATCCGCTCAAGGATCTCAAAAGGCCCTACAGCACAGGGGCTCACTTGCCTCGCTTTCCAAACCTTAACACCCCACGCATAGGTGCTACTTTCAGGAAAACATGTTGACCCACCTCAAATTCCAAGTCTCTACGCCTCACATCGGCGTAACTTTTCTCGCCTACTTTGTCTTTGTCAACATGCGAGCCCTTATCTTCGTGATGCTGCGTCGTTCGTCATCTGGAAGTAACTCGGGTCCCAGAACACGCCTATCCCCAACCTCCTCCCCGAACACTGGGGATCTGCGGCGCTTACCATACAATGCCTCGAATGGGGCCATCTCGTATAGACGCTGATAAGTTGTTGTTGTAAGCGAACTCCATCAAGTCACAGTATTGGTCCCAAGCTGCTGGGAAGTCCAAGACACGGGCTCTCAACATGTCTTCGAATCCGATTCACCTCTCGGTCGATCATCGGTTTGAGGGTGGAAGGCGATCTTGAAATCGCACTCAGTTCCCGGACCATACGGAGCGCTCTCGAAGCGAGATGTGAACCGAGAATCCCGATCGATACTATCTTTGCGGGTACCCGTGGTACCGCACAATCTACTCAAGGAACAAGCGTGCCCACTGTTCCACGGTATAACTAATCTTCCGGGAATAAAGTGTGCACTCTTGGTCACCGGTCCACTACTACCCGGATCTCGAGTGAACCCTCTCGGTGTCCTCGGCAACCTGAGAGATAAAATCCATTGAAATCTCGTCCCACTTCCATCGTGGAACACTTAACGGCCGCAATAAACTGCAGGGTTTCGTGCGGGGCCTTCACTTGTTGACAAGTGAGACACCGGCTAACAAACTCCGCTATATCTCGCTTCATGCCCATCCACCGTAACGTCTCGCTTGAGATCTTGGTACATCTTGGTACCTCCCGGGTGCCAAGTGAATGGGGAACTATGTGCCTCGGCGAGCAACTCTGCTCGAACCTCTGCGTCATCGGGACGCACAATCGACTCTCGGTACCTCAAGCCTTCGTGCGGTGCCACAACAAAGTCGAAATCACCATCAGCCTTAACCCTCTCGAGCAATCTCCTCAACTTGGGATCACTCGGTGATCATCGATGATCCTGCGCTAAGCGACAATTTTGAAGCCCGATAGTTGGGCTACCCTCGGCGGTAACCTCTCCCAACAAGGCGCAATACCGGTTCGCTCAAACTCTTTCCGCAATTCAACTTGGGAGCTCAAAGCAAAGCTCTTGAATGCGACGTCTTCCTACTCAGCGCATCGGCCACAACATTGGCTTTTTAGGGATGATACAAAATCTCACGATCGTAGTCCTTTACCAACTCGAGCCACCTCCTCTCGCCTCATGTTCAACTCCTTCGAGTGAAGAAATATTTGAGGCTCGGTGGTCCGTGAACAACTGAATCCTCTCACCATATAAGTAGTGCCTCCAAATCTTTAGAGCAAAAACAAGCTGCAGCCAACTCCATATCATGAGTTGGATAGTTCTTCTCATAAGGCTTCAAGCTCCGCGGGAAGCATAAGCTATCACCTTCCGTCTTTGCATCAACACACAGCCTAAACCATACTTGGAAGCATCACTATAAACTACGAAACCTCCTGTTCCTTCGGAATCGCCAACACAGTCTTTGTCGTCAAAAAGCCGAGCTTAAGCCGGGCAAAACTTTCCTCACATCTAGCATCCCAAATAAAGTCAACACCCTTCTTGGTCGGACGGGTTAGGGGTGCTTTGCCTTTAGCGGAAAAGTCTTTCACGAAACGCCGGTAATAACTCGCCCGACCCAAAAGGCTGCGTATCTCGGCGACCGTCGTCGGTCGGCCCATGAGCTAACTGCCTCTATCTTTGCGGGGTCCACCGCTATACCATCTGCTGACACGATATGTCCAAGGAAGGCTACTCTCTCTAGCCAAAATTCACACTTAGAGAACTTTGCGAACAACTGGTTCTCACGCAATGCTGTCAAAACTTGCCTCAAATGCGAAGCATGGTCCTCCTTTGTCCTGGAATAAATCAAAATGTCGTCTATGAATACGATAACGAAGTTATCCAAGAATGCCTTGAACACTCTGTCCATCATGTCCATAAACGCTGCGGGGGCGTTCGTGAGTCCGAAAGACATGACCACGAACTCATAATGACCATACCTCGATCTGAACGCGGTCTTGGGATATCGCATCTCGAATCCTCGGTGATGGTACCACGACCTCAAATCAATCTTAGAAAACACCGAGGCTTCCTCAGGTGATCAAGCAGATCATCTATACGCGCGGGGATACTTATTCTTCACCGTGACTTTATTCGGTTCTCTATAGTCTATACACAAGCGCATGGATCCATCCTTCTTCTTAACAAAGCAGATGAGTGCTCCCCACGGGACACACTCGGACGGATGAAACCTCGATCCGGCATCTCTTGCAAAGCGCACTTTGAGTTCTCTCAACTCACCGGCGCCATACGACACGGGGCTTTGGAAATGGGAAGAGTCCGGCTCCGGCTCAATGGTGAAGTCCAACTCCCGCTTCGGGGGTAAACCCAAGCAACTCTTCAGGGGAAAACATCTGCAAACTCTTGCACCACAGGGACCATGTCAGCGATCACGCAAAGATTACTATCTATCTCGGCGGCTTTGCCAAGAAGCCCCAAGCTCCTCGAGCCAACAATCTATGGGCTTTATTGCTGCGAGATCAAAGCGGGCAAGTTCCGCCCGACACCGCATGAACTTGAAGCTCGGCCTCGAGGCGGCCTAAACACCACTTCTTTCCGGCGGCAGTCTATCAAAGCATGGTTCTCTGCCAACCAATCCATGCCAAGGATTACATCGAAACCGCTCATAGACGGCACTATGAGGGTAGCCTCTAAAATCTCATCGAGATATCTCGTGATCCGCCATGCTTAACTCTCATCGCTAGCTAACATCCTCACACCCGAAGGAGTGGCAACACACACTCAAACCCTAGAGGTTCGAGCTCCACACAAGCTTGTCTAACGAATGCATCGAAACAAAGGAATGGGTCGAACCCGAATCAAACAACACAAATGCATAGTCTTTGTAAGACAAGCAGCGTGCACTGCAGAATCTGCATCATCGATGACGCTCCGCCTCTGGCAGTAGTAGTGGCAAACACTCGCCCGCTTTGTTGGGCGGTCCCGCTGCTGCTAAATCTCGAGTGCAGAATCGGCCAAGTGCCCCTCCTTGCCACATCCAGCGTAGCAAGCACGGGCGAAGCTCCACACTGAACCAAAATGTGCCTTTCCGCACTTGTTGCAATGAGTGGTGGATGGTCCCGCCTGCTTTGGCGATCACAGGCTCTACCCGAGGTCGGCGCCGATCTCGACCACTGGGATCGCCCCGCCGGCGAGTCTGCTTGACCGATTGAGCGGAAACCACTAGAAGTCCCCTGACTTCCTCTTCGCCGAGTATCTTGGCTGGGGCAATGGTGAGCCGAGTGGCGCAACAGGATCTGCATGGCGGATACTTCGGGTTATAAATCGTGGCCAACTCTCTATTGCTCGATCATAACTCTCGGGAGCGAGTGCTCGAACATCTGAGCAACCTCCTTCCTCAGCCCACAAATGAACTTCTTAGTCTTGAGCTCCTCGGTGGCAATGAGCTCGGGTGCGAAATAGCTATACTCGAGAGAACTTCTTCTCATAGGCAAAGCAATACTATCTCGATCCTGTTTCAGATTTGAGAAGGCCTCTGCCATCTCCCTGCTGAGCCTCGTCATTAACATACTTAGCTCTGAACTTCGTTCTAAAGAACTCCCTGTGTGGGTGGAGAAGACCCCGGTGGTCTAGCTCTATCTGTGGACTCCCACCACCACTCGGTGTGTCGGAGAGAACATGGGCCGCACATCTCGGCCTCTGTACATCTGGGCATCCCATAACTCTAAAGATGTACTCCATTCTTGCCAACCACTGATTTGCCACAAGTGGGTTCTCTCAAGCGTCAAATTCTCTTGGCTTCCACTTGGTGAAATCTTTCAACCACTTGCCAAACTCAGCAGACTCCTCTCGCACTATCAAGTGAGTCCGAGTGGTCACGATGACCTGCCCCTCCGGTTGAGCTACCGGAGCTACCGGGGCTCTTTGGAGCTGCTGGGGGTGCTCTTTGCATGAGTGTGTCAACTGGGCTATCTGTGCCCTAGACTCTCTCTCTGCTTTGCGCCGCTAGCTGCGCTGAGTCTCGACTCTCTGCTCGGCCATTAGGCCCATCATCATGTCTCTCATAGCGAGAAATATCTCCTCCCGAGCTGCACCTTGAGGCATAGCAGCCTCCGCCCCTTCTCTGGGCAAGTTAACCTCTGGTGCCACGGGCGCCTACGAGCTCTGATATACCCAGGCTGCTGGCTCTGCGGCATCTCTATTTGCGATTCCAGACGGACTGCTCCACTACGTAACCGGCATCTTGGCGATCTACACGGAAACCACAACGGGTTAGTCCACGCTCGGACTTTCTCTGTCAACAAAGATAACACATGTGTCTTCGCATATAGTATCATAAACAAAACCCTTAGCTTATTGAACTTAGACAAACTGGCGGCCTTGGAGTGCTGGAGATCATGGGAACACAACCTACAAACAGGTTAGTCTACAGAATCTATGACTCTGTGCTCTGATACCAACTGTAAAAACCCAACCCGAAAATGGAACTAAATCTAGGTCTTTACTCAGCATGCAAATTTAAAACATAAAAGGACCCCGCCAGGGTCGGATTAAAAACTTTTCAAACACATGAACGGGAAAACAATCAAAACAAAGTAAACATTCATTAGGCAAAAACGAACCATTCAAATTAAAACAGTGACTGATCAGTACTTTACTTAAAAACATAAAATAGTTCAAATCATAGTTTTCCCTACGGATCTAAGTCCAACTACATGCTGAAATCCAAAAACAGTAAAATAAGACACGACAGAGTGTCAGCAGCATCCATGATCTCCCAGCTCTCTCCGCTAGCCACCTCGGTGCTGTCCCAAGTTACTGTGGAAGAAACCACGATAAGGGTGAGTATAAACATACTCGGTAAGAACCCCGACCGGGAGTACGATACGATGCAATCTATCATCTAGCGACCTAGTACACATGCCACAAATATCAACACGGATCTTAGCTCAATGAGCTCACAAGGCAAATCCGGAATCCACGGAAGTCTCCTACTTAGGCCTAATGATTGGCTCTCAAACCAATCCGGGACATCTCCAAGGGTCTTTCTCCCTTGGCCAATTGATCAGCTCAAAAACCGATCCCAAGATGTCAGAGACACCCTCGAGGGTCTTTCTCCTCGACCAATTGATTAACTCTAAAGTCAATCCCAATGGGTGTCCTCAAGGGTCTCTTACCCTCGCTATAAATCTGGACTATCGGGAGAGTACCCGAAGTCCGGCTCTAAACAAGAAGGGCTGGTGTACTCACGAACATTAGCCGGGGAGCTCTCCGAACCGGCTACTAACGCTGCGTGCGCGCACACCGCATGCTCTTCTCGCAACCGGCGTAAATGCGGGGCCTAAGGGCAAACTACGCGGGCAGTACGCATGCCTAAGACTCGGAAAGCGGTGTCGCGATCACGAGAGTGCGAGGCCCTCGGCACTCATCTGTGCGGCTGTACCACCGACTGAAGCTAAGAACCGGCCAAGGTAGGCTTGCACCGTAAGCGGGGTTCCGCTCTAGCGAGCTACAAACTAGGCTTATGCCAATGAGGTAGCTAATCCTCACCGGGTCATTTGGGGAAGCAAGGTACGTTATGCTTCGCTCTACTCCCGACCGGTGGGGACAAGGTACGTTATGTCCGCTCTCAGCCTCTAGATGAAGACAAACCCTATCATACTAGCTTAGACTACCAAGTACGTGATTCCTGGCTAACATCCACAAAGACATCATCATACATAGCCTAGCATGATACTACGAGCTTAAGCGAGGAATCTCAAGCATGCTGGAAGAACAAACCTAGCATGGCACTAACATGTACAAAAAGGCAAAACATGCTAGCAAGAATTCAATCACTAGCTATCCTATCCACTAACATGCTCATAAAGGTAAACAAGCATACAAGGCACAATTAAGAAAGCATAGCAGGGTCCACACAACCACGGTAGGAAGTCCTTACCTGGAAACAAGTGGAGAATAGCTATCACAACCAAAAAGACCCTCGAGCTTAATACGAACTCGAGCAACCTAGGCATAAATAAAGCATCCTAAGTAAATACATACAGCAGCCAGAAGCTTAGAAAACACAAAGGGATTGGTTCGGGAATTACCACCGAGAAGACACGGGCCTCGGCAGCAAGGAGGGTAGCTTGGGCGCCGCTCTTTGTGTGGGGCTGGGCGCTGGCGCGCTGGGCGCTGGACGCTGGCGCTGGCGCTGGCGCGCTGGGGCGCGCTTGTGCACGTCGGGCGGACGCGCAGGGCAGGCGGGCGGGTGTGCGGCCGCAGGCGCGGCGAAGCGAGCGCAGCTGCTGGCTGGCGCGCGGCGAAGTCGTTGGAGTGGGCGCTTGTGTGGGTCGCGCTGAGAGCGGGGCGGGGCGGCGCGGCGGCGCGTCTCGCTGCGCGTTGCGGCCTGCGGCGACCACGAGCGACGCCGGCGGTGCTGGCGGCCACGAGCGGCGTCGGCGGCGATGGGCGGTGCGGCGGTGGAAATTTCTTGCAGCGCGCGCAGCGTGACTGCGGGCGGTGCAGGGGGTGGGCGGTTCGTGGTCAGTGCGGTCTGGTGCAGGCTTGCGGCGCGGGGCTGTCTGGCGAGGGGTGGTGCGTCGCGGCTAGGGTGGGTGGCTCGGGGGTGGCTCGATGGTGTGGCTAGGGCTGCTCGGCTAGGGTTTTAGGAGAGAGAGAGAGAGAGAGAGAGAGAATGCGGCTCTAAGGGGAAAAATTAGGAGTTTCTTGATTTTCCTTCTTTTCCTTATTTTTAAATAGGTTAGGAGACCTAAATTCCTTTCCCAAGGCTTTTCTCTTACGGGTCCCGGCCAAAGAAATTCTTTTCTCTTTTTCTTTTTAATTAAGACTCTTTTCTTAAAACTCCACATTCACCATTTAGGGCAAGGCTCAAATCCCAAAAGATTAAATTAATTTTCCAATTAATTTTGTTATTAATTGGGAAGGAAAGCGGGGCAGCATAGGCCTAACACTGCCGGTCACCAACCTCTTCCCGGAAGGTCGGATCTGCAGCGCTTACCATACAACGCCTCAAGCGGTGCCATCCAGATGGTCGATCAAAAGCGTTGTTGTAGGCAAACTCCATCAAGTACAAATCATTGGTCCCAATGCTGGGAAATCCAACACGCAGCTCGCAACATATCCTCTAAGATCGATTTACCGCTCGGTCCGCCGGTCCGCCATCGGTGCGTGGGTGGAAGGTTGTCTTTGTAGCCGCACTCTGTGCCCAAACCTGCTGAAGGGCCTTCCAAAACCGTGATGTAAAGCGGGAATCCGATCGGAGATAATTTTAAGCGGCACTCCGTGGTACCTCACTATCTGCTCAAGGAGCAGTTGTGCCCCCTTGCTCCACGGTGTAGTTTATCTGCCCGGAATGAAATGGGCACTCTTAGTCAACCTATCAACGACCACCCAAATCTGTGCATATCCTCTAGGAGTCTGGGCAAACCCGAGATAAAATCCATGGTGATCTCCTCCCACTTCCTTTGTGGCACCCGAGCGGTTGCAACAAACCTGTGGCTGCCTGCACAGGCGCCTTCACTGTTGATGGTGAGACACCGACTAACGAACTGGGCAATCTCCCTCTTCATCCCCATCCACCAAAAAGTCTGTTTAAGATCTTGGTACATCTTGTTACCCCACAGGTGCCAAGAAAAAGGCGAGTGTGAGCCTCGGTCAATAACTCTGTGCGAACACAGGCATCTACTGGAACACACAAACGACCTTTATATCTCGGACCCCATCCGCAAGTATCACAAAGTCGAAGTCACCATCGGCTGAACCCTCTCATACAAACTTTTTAACTTAGGATCTTTAATTTGGTTGTCGATAATCCTTTGCCTTATCGAAGAAGGTGGATGGTCAATCGAGCTACTACAGCGGTAACATCCCCTAACAACATCTGCTATTTACGCCCTCTCGAGATCCTTCACGATGATACTCTTGGGGTTTGCCAATGTTGCCAGATGCGAGGCCTTTCTACTTAGTGCATCAACCACAACATTTGCTTTTCCAAGGTGATACAAGATCTCACAGTCGTAATCCTTCACGAGCTCCAACCACCTCCTCTGCCTCATGTTCAGGTCCTTCTGAGTGAAGAAATACTTGAGGCTTTGGTGATCCGAGAAAATCTGAATCTTCTCCCCATACAAGTAGTGCCTCCAAATCTTAAGTGCAAAGGCGACCATTGCCAACTCCATATCATGAGTCGGGTAAGTGCGCTCGTGCGGTTTCAAGCTGCACAGAAGCGTATGCTATCACCTTACCGTGTTGCATCAGAACGCATCCCAAACCAAACTTGCTGGCATCACTATACACCACGAAACCCCCAGTCCCCTCCGGAACCGCCAACACCGGGGCAGACGTCAAACTGCTCTTTAGCTTCGCAAAACTCTCATCGCACTTCCTATCCCAAACGAAATCAAAACCCTTCCTCGTCAATCGAGTAAGCGGGGCAGCTATAGCGGAAAAATTTTGAACGAAGCGTCGGTAATATCCGGCCAGACCCAGGAAGCTACGAATCTCCGTCACAGTCGTCGGTCCGCCCACGAAATAACGGCCTCTACCTTGAAGGGTCCTGACCACTCCTCCTTAGACACAAGCGTGTCCCGGAAATGCTACCTCCTCGAGCCAAAAGTCACACTTTGAGAACTTCGCATAGAGCTTGTTCTCGCGCAAGGTGCCAAAATCGCCTTAGGTGCGAGGCATGGTCCTCCTTAGACTTAGAGTACACAAGAATGTCATCTATGAACACGATGACAAAGCGGTCCAAGAATGCCTTGAACACTCTGTCCATCATGTCCATGAATGCAGCTGGGGCGTTCGTCGGTCCGAAAGACATGACTACGAACTCATAATGCCCATACCTCGACACGAGCATTTGTCTTGGGAATATCTGCATCCCGAATCCTCAACTGGTGGTAGCCCGACCTCAAGTCAATCTTCGAAAACACACAAGCTCCCTGGAGCTGGTCAAACAGGTCATCGATACGAGGCAGCGGGTATTTGTTCTTAATGGTTACCTTGTTCGGTTCCTGTAATCGATGCATAGGCGCATCGAGCCATCCTTTTCTTAACAAACGCAGACGGGTGCTCCCACGAGGACACACTCGGCCTAATAAATCCTCTGTCAAGCATCTCCCGCAGCTGTTCTTTTAACTCTTTCAGCTCTGCTGGTGCCATGCGATAAGGAGCTTTCGAGATAGGGCGAGTCCCCAGCTCAAGCTCAATTGAGAAGTCCACCTTCCTCTTCGGCGGCAGGCCAGGCAACTCCTCGGGAAAAACATCGCAAACTCCACGCACTATGGGCACACTGCTCGATGAGATAGTGGGTCACGATTCTCCCGATCAACTTAGCTAAGAAACCCCAAGCTCCTCGAGCTAACAAGCGGTGAGCTTTAAGCTGCAGAAATCACCAGCGGACACACCCACTCTGGGTGCCCCGAAATTTAAAGGTAGGCCTACTGGCGGCTGAACACCACCTCCTTACAACGACAGTCAATCATAGCGTGGTTCTCAGCTAACCAATCCATGCCGAGGATCACATCAAAACCGCTCATAGCTAACACAATGAGGGTGACTGCAGAGTCCTGGTCGGATGCACTGTATCCGACCGTCCCCTTACCAGCTGCTAGCCAAAGATACTAGTTCAGGGAGTAGCGACAGACAACTCAAAACCTAGAGGCTCTAAATTCATGCAAGCAAGCTCAGCAAAAACAGCAGAAACAAACGAATGGGTGGAACCCGAATCAAACAACACAAAGGCGAGGTGATCAAGAACTAGGAGCGTACCTGCCACTGTGGGTCCGGCTCTCTCAACCTCCTGGCGAGTCGTAGCATATACTCTTCCTGTTTCTTTGAGCTGGTTTGTGTGCCACCACCGCATGCGGGTGCGATCTGCAGGGCCCGATGCCCTTCCTTTCCACAATTGAAACAAGCCCTAGGGTTACCACCACGGGGTCCCCAATCTTTGCTTCCCGCAGATTTACAATCTGATGGCGGCCTCCCTACGCCCTGTTGGCGAGGCTGATCCCGGTTACGGTCTCGGTACTGGTCTCTGCCATGATAAGAACCCTGGGGGCGCTGACCGCCCCCCCGGACATTGCTCCCTGAGTCAAACTTGCGCTTCTGGCCCGAGTACACTGGGGCCTTAGACACTACGGTACTAACAACCTGCTCTGGAGGATACTTCCCATCATAAATTGTTGCCAACTGTACTGTCTTGGCAAAAGTTTCTGGGGCCTGTGCCCTAACATCCTGAGACACTCCCTGTCTCAAACCCGCAATAAACTTCCTGATCTTCAGTTCCGGGGTAGAAATCAACTGTGGCGCGAAGTATCCATACTCTGAGAACTTCTTCTCGTACACCTCGATCGAGTCAGACCCCTGCTTAAGGTTTGAAAACAGCTCAATCATCTTCTCTTGGGCTTCTTCGCTGATAAATTTTGCCTTGAACTCCGCCTTGAAGAACTCCCAGGTGGCAGGTGGAGACCCAGCCGGTCTCTCACTTAAGGTGGAATCCCACCACCACTTAGTTATCTTCAGGCTAATACGTGAAGTTTTGCACATCGAGCTCATTGCACCTCGAGACACTCCATTACCATAAGCGTATATTCTAACTCGGCCAATCCACGTGGCAGCTACCAATGGTTCCCCAGGGGCACTAAACTTCTCCGGCTTCCATTTCACAAAATCCTTCAGCCACTTGCCTAGATCCTCAGCACCTTCCGCCATAACGGCCTCATTCACAATTGGCTCCTGCGGAGCTGGCGGTGCTGGTGGCGCTGCTGATCCTCTTTGAACCAACTCGGTCGATTCTTTGTATCTCGAACGCGGACTCCTCCCTCTGCGCAGCTAACCAAGCTTGCGTTTCAGCTCTCTGCTCGGCCCTCTGGTCGGCTAGCAACCCAACCATAAGAGCCCTCATAGATTCCATAAAAGCAGCTCCCGGGGCGGCCTCTCGAGACTCGCTTGCCCCTACACCCTCTCGGGCAACACGGTTGAAGGGCACGATGGTGGCCTAACCTCGGCATCGGCTTGGGACGAGGTCCCCGGTGTCGAGAATCGTCACGAATGCACTGGGTGGTCGGCCTCGAGCCTCCACGCCCTCTACGAGTGGTGGCATACCGAAAATCTCTGACCAAACCAACAATGGGTGAACCTGTCTTCCCTGCTCTACAACAACAAGTCATGTACATGCAAGGTGCAACCGGTATTGTAATTCTTAACCCTTAACTTTAAACTTACGGACATACCTGATGGCTGGCGGAGCGCTGATGATCATGGAAAATAACCTACAAGCTGCAGTCGGTCTACAGAACCTATAACTCACGGGCTCACGATACCAAGCTGTAAGGACCCGACCCAAGAAAATGGTCTCTAACCTAAAGTCCATACTTAGCATGCATGATTAAGATTATAAACATCATTGAGTCGGAAGTTTAAAGCTTTGCAATAAACACTTTTAAAACAAAACCATGATTTCAATTAAATAAAAGCAGTAAATGGTGATCAGTACTTTCTTAAAACAATTCAAAGGAAAGCGAGTGCGAGAACATAATATAGTTTGAGTGCTTTTTCCTAGGGACCCAAGTCCCACTACATGCTAAATCATTAAGGAAAACATTTAAAGAAAGCGTGCGACCCGAGTCAACTATCCATGATCATCGAGCCGCTTCCTCCTAGCCATCCGACCTCTGTCCCAAGTTACGGTGGAAAGCCACAGAAAATAAGGGTGAGCAACAAGTTACTCAGTAAGAATCCCCAATCGGGTACAATACGAAATCATCTCATTTAGCACACGGACAGGCAACCATACAAAGACTTAGAGCACGAACGGCTAGCTTAGGCTATGAGCTACTTCTAGGGCGAGCCTATTCAAGGGCTCCCATCAACTTGATCACTCCTAGGTCCTACGCTTGGATGCCCTTCGGGCCTTACACAATCTAGGACTCGGTGATGCCCGGTGGGGCCTTACACACTTAGACACGGTGATGCCCGGTGGGGCCTTACACACTTAGGACACAGTGATGCCCGGTGGGGCCTTACACACTTAGGATGCCCATCGGGCCTTACACCTTCGATGATCGGTGATGCCCGGTGGGCCTTACACACCTAGGATGCCCATAGGGCCTTACACCTCCAGACTCAGTGATGCCCAGTGGGCCTTACACACCTAGGATGCCCGTAGGGCCTTACACCTACAGATTTAGTGATGCCCAGTGGGTCCTTACACACTTAGGATGCCCATCGGGCCTTACACCTTCAGATGTCCATCGGGTCTTGCCCGAGCGGGACCCCAAACTAGTTACCTCTACGGCCCTCTATACTATATATCACACATCTAACCGTAACTTGAATCTAGCAGCATACAATAGGCAGCATGGTTCTATCAAGATAGGAAAGCCTAACATGGAACTCAACGGGATGTAAACATGTCACGAACATGAATCAAAGGAAAACATGAAAGCTATCACTAGAAACTCATATAATTACAGTAATCAGCGTGCTATCAACTATTCGCAGGGTCCACACAACCCCGGGTAAGAATCCTTACCTAGAAATAAGTGGAGGTTAATTATCCCGAATCAAATAACGACCCTCGAGCTTTTAAGCGAACTCGAGCAACCTAAACAAGTAATAAAACATCCTAATTAATAAACAGCATCTAAAATCAGGAAGTCCAAAGGGTGGAGGCTCGGGAATTTACCAACCGAGAAGGCACTCGTCTCGCAGACAGCAGCAAAGGACAGCGATTTGCTAGGGCAGCCAGGCGCCTGGCGCGCTGACTGGCGCTTATCGGGCGCTGCTGGCGCGCCGGGCGTAGGCAGGGACGAGGGCTGGCGCTGGGCTACTGTAGCGGAGGAGCGAGCAGCGCTGGCTGGCGGCGCGCACGGACGAAGCGGCACGGCACGCAGACGCGGGCGGTGCGGTCAGCGAAGCGTCTTGCGCGCGCGGCGGCGCTGGGTGGTGTCGTCTTTGGCGTGAGGCGGCTACACGGCCGTCGCTGGGCGACTGGTGCAGAGTGGAGAGCCCGGGCTATTGCGGCGGTGGCGAAGCTGGCTGCTCGACGCGATCTGGGCTGGCGGTGGCTCGGTGCGGTGCGGCAGTGGTCAGCAGGGCGTGCGATGTCGCGGGGCGAAGCAGCAGGGCGTTGGGCGGCGGCGTGGGCGAGGCACGGCGGCGGTGTGGGGCGGAGCACGGCGGCGGTGTGGGGCGTCTTGGGCGAGGGTGAAGGAGAAGTCTAGGGTTTTGGGTTCTTTCTTTTTTCCTTATTTTCTCTTTTCTTTCTCCTTAAATATAATTCCCTTCCTTAACTTACATAGACTTGGGAATCTCATATGGCCTTCCCAAGACTCCCCTTCGAGCCCCGGCTGATGCGTTTATTTTCCTTATTTAAACCCAAGCTTCCAAACCCCTTTTTAGGCCAAGGGTTCGAGTCCTTCCAACAGCTCCTCCCAAACTAAAAAAATATAAAAGGGAACCTTATTTTACATTTAGCTAAAAACCGGGCTGTTACAAGTGGGGATGCTAAACTCCGGGCGGGTCCTGGAACCACCTGCACGAAAAGTGCCAACTGGCCTGAAACTAGGCCTCCTTCCAAAGCTTGGTGCCAACAGGCACTACTTCCTTTACAACACAAACATCCCTTTACGGGCTTTAAGCCCCTATGAGGGTAGGGAAGGTCACACTCCAGGTGATAGGGCAATGGCATCAACACAAGAGTCTCAACACTCGAGTAGACTACTCTCTGACATCACGTCTAACAGACAAGCCAAGGCCCACTCCTGCATCCCACTCGATGCTCAACGAATACTCAGGCCAACCCTCGGGTGGCAGCACCTAGCTCCACACCTGGAACATGCTAACAGAATGTGCTTCTCTCTAATAGCCAGCTGAAAACCACGGACGGATTAAGTCCTGACAAGCAAACTCCACACTACCCCCTGGCTACGAGGGTACTAAAAGAACTGGCTCCAAAACGACTGCAGGCTTGCAGGAGGACAAGATGTCTCTACATCTTCCTCAAAAGCTACTAAATTGGCAGCTTGCCAATCGACCGGGTGGCTGGTGGAGACTCTGCTGGTCCGCCTCTCACAGGGGACTTCCACCACCACACTGCTGCATCAAACAACACCACAACGGCGCGCCTCGACCTCTAAACATCTGGTCATCGGCCTCTGAACACCAGGTCATCCCAGCACTTGGATGATAAAGTCGATCCTGGCCAACCACCTTGCTGCTAGCAATAGGTCTAAAAAAACATCCAGCTCTACAGGCTTCCACTTGCCAAACTCGGCGACTCGATCAACGCCAACTAACTTATCAGCATAACCTGCTGATCGAGCCCTCCCGGGAACCTCCAGGGCTACTGGAGCTACAAGGAGGGGTGTCTCCTAAATAAACTCTACCAGCTGGGCTATATGTGCCCAAGACTCCTCACTACGCGCTACAAACTGCGTCTGGGTCTCCGCTCTCTGTTAGCTAAAAGACCTGCCATCAACTCCCTCATGGCTGGAGCACACTCTGCTCAAGGAGTCTCACTCTGAGGCGTGCTAGCCTCAACCCCCCCTACTCTTGGCAACTCATCTGCCAGGGCCAAAGGTGGCCTACGGGTCTAGACAACCCTAGACGTGGTCTCATGATCAACATGAACAGTCCAACTCCTCGGTTGGAAATACCAAACGTCCCTGCTCCTCTAAGTGCAATCAACCTACTAGCGATCCACACAAAGCATAAAAGCTAGCCCACGCTGGGGCTCTCACTGCCAAACAAGGGTAACGCACGTATACTAGATGCAGTATTGTAAAATAAAACCCTTAGCTTAATGAACTCAGACAAACCTGACGGCCGCGGAGTGCCGATGATCATGGGGGCAACAACACCGCAAAGCGAGGTTAGTCTCTGAGAATCTATGACTCTGTGCTCTGATACCAACTGTAAGAACCCGATCCAAAACACGGTCCTAAACCTAGGTTCTCACTCAGCATGCAAGTTAAATACTTCATCGAGCGGTTTAGTGCTCATATTTAAAACCTTTCAAAACATTTAAAAGCGACGACACTTAAAACATAAACAACAACCTTCATTTAAGCAAAGCCAACAAAGTAAAACAAGCCTGGCCAGTGTTTATAAAATCATACAATACAATTTAAAAAACTTTTAAAAACGTCCCCCTAGGAATCCTGTCCATCTACATGCTGAACAAATTATGCAAACAATAAAAGACAGAGTGCCGGCGGCTCCCATGATCAATCAGCTGCCTCCGCTAGCCGCCCCGGTGTTGTCCCAAGTTACCTGGTGGAAAACCACAGAAATAAGGGTGAATATAAACATACTCAATAAGAATCCCCAACCGGGGTACAATACGATACATCAATCATCTAGCACCCTAGTAAACATGCAAACAGTTACCAACACAGATCATAGCTCAACGAGCTTACAAGGTAGAATCTGGAATCATAGGAAGTCTCCTACTTCCGGCCTAATGATTGGCTCTCATAACCAATCCCTAGACATCTCCGAGGGTCTTTCTCCCCCGGCCAATTAATCAGCTCAAAAATCGATCCCAAAGATGTCCGACACCGTCGAGGGTCTTTCTCCCTCGACCATATGATCAGCTCAAAAGCCAATCCCAATGGGCGTTTTCAAAGGCCTCTTACCCTCGCTAACAAATCTGGACTATCGGGAGAGTACCCGAAGTCTGGCTCTAAACTGGAAAGAACGGGTGTACTCACGAACATTAGCCCGGGGGAGCTCTCCGAACCGGCGACTAACGCGTGTGCGCGCACACCGCATGCTCCTGCAACCGGCGTAAATGTGGGGGCCTAAGTACAAACTACGCGGGCCAGGTACGCATGCCTAAAGACTCGGAAACGGTGTCACTGAATGCAGTAGTGCGAGGCCCTCGCCACTCATCTGTGCAGCCTGTACCACCGACCTGAAGCTAAAAACTGGCCAAGGCAGGGTTCCGCTCTAGCAGGCTACAAACTAGGCTTATGCCGATGTGGTAGCTAAATCCACATCGGCTGCCGGGGGGAAGCAATGTACGTTATGCTTCGCTCTACACCCGACCAGTGGGGACAAAGTACGTTCTGTCCGCTCTCAGCCTCTGGATGATGACAAACCCTACTATACTATCTAGGAGTACAAAATAACTGATTCCTGGCTAAACATACATATCAACATCAATCACACATAACCTAGCATGATACTACGAACTTAAAGCAGGAATCTCAAGCATGCTGGAAGAACAATCCTAGCATGGCACTAACATGTACAAACAGGCAAACATGCAAGGAAGAATGCAATCACAAGCCGTCCTATCCACTAATCATGTTCATACAAGTAAACATGCATATAAGGCACAATCAAGAAAGCATCGCAGGGTCCACACAACCACGGTAAGAAATCCTTACCTGGAAACAAGCAGAAAATAACTACCATAAGCCAACCAAGCGACTCTCGAGCTTCTAAGTGAACTCGAGCAACCTAAGCATTTAATAAAAATATCCTAATTAATAACAACAGCCAATCAACTTAGGGTCCAAAAGAGTGGAGGCTCGGGAATTACCAACCGAGAAGGTACAAGGTCTCGACCCCAACAATTTTGGCAAAATAGGCTCTCGGCGGCAAGTGGGCAGCGGGGACGTGCAGTGGGCGAAGAGCAGACTGGCGCTGCTAGCTACGCTGGGCGCGGCGAGGATAAGCGCGCAGACGGGCGCGCGCGACACTGATCGTCTGCAGGCGCAGACAGAAGCTGGCGTGAAGGCGCTTGGCGCGCATGAGCGACGGAGATGCCCGGCGAAGGCGCTGGCGCTGGGCGGCGGCCATGCATCTGACGACACTCTTTGGCGTCTGGCGTCTGGCGCGGCGGCAAGCTGCCGCTGCGACAAGCGTCTGAGGCTATTCGGTTGGGCGGCAGGTGATGATGGTCTGGTGATCGGGTGATGGTTTGGCGAGCAGGATGATGGCGGCGGCGGTGCTGCTGCTGGGGCTGGTGGCTCGGAGCGGCTCGGTGCGGCTCGGTTGGGTTTCTTGGTGAGGTTGGCAAGGAGAGAGTGAGAGAAAGAGAGAGAGAGAGAGAGGTAAAACAAGGGGAATGAGATTTTCTTGATTTGCTCTCCTTTTCCTAATTTAAATAGGTCTTGGTGACCTAAATCTCTTCCCCGGGCTTCCTCCTTCGAGTCCCGACTGAAGCAACCTTTTCTCCTTATTAAAACTCATTTAAACCAAGCTCCCAAATCACCATCAAGGGCAAGGGTTCAAATCCCAATGGAAGCACTTAAATTAAAAATAATTTTGTTAATTACCAAATCACCTCCAAACTTCCAACCAACTAGCCCGAACTTCTTGGGTCCTGCAACCAACTACAATCAAGCCTCGACAAGGGCAGGAGTGACCCTGGAATCCTGAAAATCCACAAAACCTTGACCGGAGGCAAAAAGACCAAAATACCCCTAAGGGTTAAAATAGCTCTAACGGCCCATCCGAACATCTGAATAGTGACCCGAAATCACCTGGGTAACCGAAGTAGAAAACTGGGCTGTTACAGTTTCTTAGCCTCAAATGCGGTGGTACAAGCTAACATAGTTTTCGTGTCCTGGTCTCACACCGCTATGTTCAGTGACATTGATCTAGAGATTTGTTAGGCATGCGTACTGGACCAGGGCAGCTTGCCCTAGACCCAGCACCCCCCTGGTTTAAGCCTATCACAACCGGTTCCTTAGCCTCAGGTGCGGTGGTTCAGGCCGACATAGTTCACGTGTCCATGTCTCACACCCGTATGTCAGTGACACCGATCCAGAGATTTAGTTATGCATGGTGACTGGACCTGGGCAGCTTGCCACTATACCTGGCACCCCCCATGGTTTGCAGTAGCATGCGGTGCGCGCACACGCTCATTACAGCGCCGACCGGAGAGCTCCTCGGGATCTTGAGTTCAGTGCACCTCTCGTATCGACAGTAGACAGGCTGAGGCCTAGACTTGTTTCTCGTATAGGATCGTATAGTGTGGTGGATTTTCCGGAGTAAGACCCTGAGATGGCTTCCGAAGTTTATGTGTGGATTTAAGCTATGTGCTCTCTTTTGTGTTTATATTCATAGCTTGCATACCTTTTTGCTAGATGACCATGTATATCGTATTGTACCCCGGTTGGGGATTCTTACTGAGTAATTCGTTACTCACCCTTATTTTGTGGTTTTCCACAGGTAACCATAGTACGAGACAGGATGGCTGGAGGAGGAGCTGTGATCAAGGAAACCCGTTGTTCGAACCCTGAGTTTATGTCTATGATTCTTTGTGTTTTATTTTCCTCTGAATGCATGTAGTTGGGCACGGAGCCCTAGGCTATTTTCTGACTGTTTTCCGGATTCTAGCACTATTGTAACTATTGGAAAGTTTTGAATGTTTTAAATAAATCTCTGATCAGAGTGAGTTTTGGAAATGTATTTGTCTTGGAACAGGTGCTTGGAAACAGGGACAGGTTTCAAGAATTTCATGTTGACTTTTCAAATGGTTGTTTGTATGTTTTAGTTTTCACTTAGAATCCGAAAACCATTCCTGCATATTGATTTTAGTTTTGATTGCATGCATTGAGGTAAAGGCCTATTTTAGAACCCCATTCGGGTTGGGTCTTTACATTTACTCTGTACTCTTAGCTTGTATAGTAGGGTTTGTCATCATCCAGAGGCTGAGAGCGGACATAACGTACTTCGTCCCCACCGGTCGGGAGTAGAGCGAAGCATAACGTACCTTGCTTCCCCCCGGCAGCCGATGTGGATTTAGCTACCACATTGGCATAAGCCTAGTTTGTAGCCTGCTAGAGCGGAACCCTGCCAACGGTGCAAGCCTGCCTTGGCTGGTTCTTAGCTTCAGATCGGTGGTACATCTTTGCCGCATGGATGAGTCTTTGAGGGCCTCGCACTCTGTGTTCGGTAACACCGCCGCCGAAGTCTTTAGTCATGCGTGCACTGCCCGCGTAGTTTGTACTTAGGCCCCCACATTTAGGCCGGTTGCACCAGCATGCGGTGTGCGCGCACACGCGTTAGTCGCCGGTTTCGGAGAGCTCCCCCGGGCTAATGTTCATGAGTACACCAGTTCCTTCCAGTTTAGAGCCAGACTTCGGGTACTCTTCCGATAGTCCATATTTTTTTAGCGAGGGTAAGAGGCCCTCGAGGACACCCATTGGGATTGGTTTTTGAGCTGATCATATAGTCGAGGGAGAGAGACCCTCGAGGGTGTCAGACATCTATTGGGATCGGTTTTTGAGCTTAGCATTTGGCTGAGGGAGAAAGACCCTCAGGGATGTCACAGGATTGGTCATGAGAACCAATCATTAGGCCGGAAGTAGGAGACTTCCGAGGATTTCGGATTTTGCCTTGTAAGCTCGTTGAGCTATGATATGTGTTGGTAACTGTTTGCATGTATACTAGGGTGCTAGATGACTGATGTATCATATTGTACCCGGTTAGATTCTTCTTTGAGTATGTTTATACTCACCCTTATTTCTGTGGTTTTTCCACCAGGTAACTTGGGACAGCACCGGGACGGCTAGCGGAGAGAGCTGATTGATCATGGGAGCTGCTGGCACTCTGTTATTTTTTATTTTCATTATTTATTCAGCATGTAGATGGATGGGAGTCTTAGGGGAAACGTTATTGAAAGTGATTTAAACTGTTTTGATAGTTTTTATAAATACTGGCCAGGCTTGTTTTTACTTTGTTGGTTTTGCTTAATGAAAATTGCTAGTTATGCTTTAAGTGTTCCCGGTTCACAAATGTTTTGAAAAGTTTTAAAATATGAGCACTAAACCGCTTGTTGACCTATTTAACTTGCATGCTGAGTGAGAACCTCGGTTTAGGACCGTTTTTTGGGTCGGGTTCTTACACATAGTGAGTCTTGCAACAAGTGTGGCTGCTTAACAATGCCCTACTGACCCTGCTGGCCTTGTGGTCTAAACTGTGGTCGACGCTGATCTCGACCTCTAAACTGGCCCTGACGACGAGCCTGCTGACCACCTAAGCGGGACCCACCGGAAGAGTCAAACTTTCTCTTCTGCCATGAGTACTGCTGGACACACTGAACTGGTGCAACAGGAGCCTGCACCTGCGTGTACTTGGAGTTATAAATAGAAGCCAACTCAACAGCTCTGTCATAAGACTCTGGGGCAAGTGCTCTAACATCCTGAGCAACCTCTTTTCTCAAACCACTGATAAACTTTTTCGTCTTGAGCTCCTCTGTGGTTATGAGCTCTAGGGCAAAGTAACTATACTCTGAGAATTTCTTCTCATAAGCAGCAATACTATCAGTACCCTGCTTCAGGTTTGAGAAGGCCTCTGCCATGTCCTGCTGAGCCTCATCATTAACATACTTGGCTCTGAACTTCGTTCTGAAGAACTCCCAGGTGGCTGGTGGAGATTCTACTAGTCTGGCCCAGTCGATGGACTCCCAACATCACACAGCTGTGTCAGTCAAAATGTGGGCCGCACACCTCGGCCTTTGAATATTCAGGCATCCCATCACCATAAAGATGTACTCCATCCGAGCTATCCACTTCACTGCCACTAATGGGTTTTCTGAGGCATTCAACTCTATGGGCTTCCATTTAGTGAAGTCCTAGAGCCACTTACCAAACTCGACAGCTCTTTTAGCACCGTCATACATTACAGTTTGGTCTTGTTGACCCTTATCTCCTGGAGCCACTAGAGCTACTGGGGGTGCCTTCTGGAAAAGTTGTGTCAGCTGGGCCATCCAGGCCCTGGACTCCTCTCTCTGCGCTGACAGCTGCGCCTAAGTCTCTGCTCTCTGCTCTGTCATCAGGGCCATCACCATGTCTCTCATGGCTACAAACTCAGGTCCTAGGGCTGCTCTCTGAGGCATGGCAGCCTCTACCCCCTCTCCAGGCAAATTAACAGCTGGGGCCACTTGTAAGAACCCGACCCGAAATACGGTCCTAAACCTAGGTTCTCACTCAGCATGCAAGTTAAATATGTCAACAAGCGGTTTAGTGCTCATGTTTAAAACTTTTCAAAACATAGAGAATGGGGAACACTTAAAACATAAATAACAATTTTCATTAAGCAAATCCAATAAATTAAAAACAAGCCTGGCCAGTATTTATAAAAACACTCAAACAGTTTAAACAACTTTTAAAAACATTCCCCTAAGACTCCTGTTCATCTACATGCTGAACAAATAATGCAAATAATAAACGACAGTGTGCCGGCAGCTCCCATGATCAAACAACTCCCTCCACTAACCGTCCTAGTGCTGTCCCAAGTTACCTGGTGGAAAAACCACAGAAATAAGGGTGAGTATAAACATACTCAGTAAGAATCCCCAACCGGGGTACAATACGATACATCAGTCAGCTAGCACCCTAGTATACATGCAAAAAAATACGAGCTCAGAAGCAACAAGCTGTCTCAAGCTATCCACCGATCAAGAAATTGCCTATTCAAGGACTTACAACCACAACCTACACTAGGTTCTACACCTTGATGCCCGTCGGGGTGTTACACAACCTAGGACGCGATGATGCCCATCGAGGTCTTACTCCTGCTACACACAGTGATGCCCATCGGGGACTTACACACAAGGATGCCCATCGGGGTCTTACTCCACAATTAATGATGCCCATCGGGGTCTTACACATACGGATGCCCATCGGGGTCTTACTCCTGCTAAACACAATGATGCCCATCGGGGACTTACACACAAGGATGCCCATCGGGGTCTTACACATACGGATGCCCATCGAGGTCTTACTCCACAAATCAATGATGCCCAACGAGGCCTTCCTCATCTAGGATGCCCATCGGGGTCTTACTCCAACTAGGACCACGAAGATGCCCATCGGGGTCTTACACTTCCTAGCTACATTATGATGCCCATCGAGAACTTACACATAATGCCAACAGTGTAGTGCCCATCGGGGACTTACGTACACTAGCAACGCATTGGTGCCCATCGAGGACTTACCCAAGCGGAACCTAACTAATAACCCCTAACGGTCTCATAAGTTCAGAACACAATCTAGCCTAATAATCAGACAGCATACACTACCTGCTATCCTAGCATGAAACTTTCAGAATACGAACAGGAAACATGGATATGCCAGGATAAGAAATCCCTAGCATGGAACTAACAGATTACGAACAGGAACATGGATATGCCAGAATAAGAAAAATCCCAAGCATGATACTACGAACTTAAGCAGGAATCAAAAGCATGCTGGAAGAGCAAACCTAGCATGGCACTAACATGAAAACCAAGCAACATGCTAGCAAGAATTCGAACACAAGCTGTCCTATGGCTAACATGCTAATAACAGAAGTCAAGCATACAAAGCACAATCCTGAAAGCATCGACGGGTCCACACAACCCCGATAAGAAATCCTTACCTAGAAACAAGCAGAAAATAACTACCACAACCAACAAGTGACCCTCGAGCTTCTAACTGAACCCGAGCAACCTAAGCAATCAATAAAATCATCCTAATTAAACAAACAGTAGCTAACATCTTAGGGTCCAAAAGAGTAGAGGCTCGAGAATTACGAACCGAGAAGGCACTAGGTCTTGGCCCAACTCTCTTGGCAAAACAGGCTCTCGACGGGAAGTGGGCAGGCAGGACATGCGGTTGGGCGCGAAACAGTGGTGGGGTGGCCTTGCACGGCAGAGGATGAGCGCGGACGAAGCGGCAGCGACACTGGTGCGCTGGCGCCTGACCTTGGACGAGTGACGTGGCGAGCTTATCTTTGGGACGGCGTGCGGTAGGAGCGCTGGCGGGCACGCGTGAAGCGATCTTGCGGATGGGCGACACGATCTGAATGCTGGCTGCGACGCGGTGCAGGCGGGCTATGGGCGTCTGGTCGCGATGCAGGTGCTGAGCGGTGGCGTCTGGGCTGCTTGGCTGCTGGTGCGATAGGCAGGGGCTGCTGCTGTTGGTGCGGCGCTGGGGTTGGGAGGCAAAGTGCGGCGCTGGGGCTGGTGGCAGCACACACGCCGGCGGTTAGGGATGCTCTCGGTTCTTGATCTTGATGATCTCGGCAAGAGGATGAAGGGGAAGAGATTGTGTTCGGCAAGGGGAGTGAATGATAGTGTGATTTCGGCAAGAGTGAAAGAGGGAGAGAGTGTGTTCGGCAAGGGGAGTGAGGGAACTCGGCTAGAGTAAGGAGAAATAGGGTTTCTTGATTTCCTTTCCTTTTTCCTAATTTAATTAGGCTTTGGTGACCTAAAGTCCCTTCCCAGGGCTTTCCTCCTTCGAGTCCCAGCTGAATCAATCTTTTCTCTTTATTAAAACTCATTTAAATCAAGCTTCCAAATCACCATTGGGTAAAGGGTTCAAATCCCAATGGAAGCACTTTAAATAACATTAATTTTGCTAATAACCAAATCACCTCCAAACTTCCAAACGACTAGCACAAACTTCTTGGGTCTTGCAACCAACAACAATCAACCCTCGATAAAGGGCAGGAATGACCCTGGAATCCTGAAAATTCACAAACCCTGATCGGGGAGCAAAAGACCAAAATACCCCTAAGGGTTAAAATAGCTTTAACGGCCTAACCGAACAACTGAACATTGAACCAGAAACACCTGGGAAATCGGAATAGAAAACTGGGCCGTTACACCACTGGCGGCCTACGGGTTTGCTCAACCCTAGGTGTTGTCTCAGCAACACCTCCACTCGCAGTCTCGGACGGTCCTGCACCACTTCGTGTCACCGACATACTGGTGATCTACACGGAAACCATAAGGGTTAGTCCTCTCTCGGACTCCCACTGCCAACAAAAGGTAATACATGTATACTAGATATAGTATTATAAAAACCCTTAAACTTAGTTCTTAGCCAAACCTGACGGCCGTGGAGTGCTGATGATCATGGGGGCAAACAACCTACAAAGCAGGTTAGTTGGCTCTCCCCAGACAATTTGGCTAGGTAGCCCCAAGCTCCATGAGCTAGCAAACGACGAGCTTTCACAGCCGACACCATCGGCGGGCAAACTCCACCCTGGACTCCACGAAACTTAAAGCTGGGCCGACCCGGTAGCCTGAACACTACTTCTTTCGGTGGCAGTCAATCAACGCGTGGCTAGCAGCTAACCACTCCGTACCAGCCACAGCGGCATCTATACGCTCTGCCTTCTAACGGGTCGTAGCAAACACCCGACCCTGCTGCTGCTGCACTGGCTGAGCTGCCATGGCTGGCTGAGTACAAGAACAAATCATATGCCCCTCCTTACCACAGCGAAAACACACCCTAGGCCCTGCCTGACAAACTCTAGTGTGGGCTCTCCCACAAGTAGCACATAAGAGAATCGGCCTAGGACCGTCCTGCTGGCGAGGCTGGAAACGGGTCGGAGCTCTATGGTGATCGATTCTGGCCCGACCTTGGCGACGCCCGCCACCTCTCGAAATCAAACTTCCTCTTACCCCCTACTGTAGCTAGGGACGGGATGGCCCGAACTGAAAGCGGCAACAATTCGCTCAGCAAGATACTTCCCATTATAAATGGTAGCCAGCTGAACCGCTCTAGCATAATTGTTAGGGGCCTGTGCCCTGACATCCTGAGACACACCCTGCCTCATACTTGAAATGAACTTCCTAATCTTCAGCTCAGGAGTAGCTATCAACTGCGGAGAAAAATATTCATACTCCATGAACTACCTCTCATACTCCTCAATGGAATGAGAACCCTGCTTCAGATTCTGGAACAGCTCTACCATTTTCTCCTGGGCCTCATCACTAATATACTTGACCCTGAACTCACACTTGAAGAACTCCTAGGTGGCAGGTGGAGACCCAGCTGGTCTCTCACTCAGAGTGGACTCCCACCACCATCTAGCTGTGCCTCCTAGCACATGAGCTGCACACCTCGGCCTCTGAACATCGGGGCACACCATAATTAGGAAGGTGTACTCCAAATGGGCAATCCATCTGGCTGCCGCTATAGCATCTCCCGAGGCATCAAACTTCTCTGGCTTCCACTTCACGAAGTCCTTCAACCATATACCAAGCTCCTCGGCACCCTCTACCACATACGCCTGCAGATTTGCTTGCTCTGTGGAGCTCGAGTCTTCTTTGCGCCTCTTTGAAATGTGCGAGTCAACTGCTCGATCTGGGATCGAGACTCTTCCGGCTGCGCGGCCAACAAAGCCTGGGTCTCTACCCTCTGGTCACTCAACAGGCTGACCATCATAGCCCTCATAGAATCAACAAATTCTGCTCCAAGAGTAGTCTCACGGCTCTCGGTCGCCTCAACGCCTACTCTAGGCGCAACAGGGGGAGCTACTGGTGGAATGCCATCAGTCTCAGCTTGGGACGATGTCCCTGCATGCAAGAACCCGACCCAAAACATGGTCCTAAACCTGGGTTCTCACTCAGCATGCAAGTTAAATATGATAACAAGCGGTTTAGAGCTCATATTAAAAAACCTTTCAAAACATATGAGAAGGGGGAGCCCTTAAAACATAACCAACAATTTTCATTTGAAAACAATCCAACAAAGTAAAACAACCTGGCCAGTGTTTAATAAAATGTACAATACAATTTAAGCAACGTTTTAAACAATGTTCCCCTAGGACTCCTGTCCATCTACATCTTTGAATAAACAATGCAATAATAAAAGACAGAGTGGCGGTTCCCCATGATCAATCGGCTCCCTCGCTAGCCCTCCCGGTGTTGTCCCAAGTTACCTGAAAGATAAATAAGGGTGAGTATAAACATACTCAGTAAGAATCCCCAACCGGGGTACAATAAGATACATCAGTCATCTAGCACCTCAACATGCAAGCAAACACCTATCAACACAGATCATAGCTCAACGAGCTCATAAAACAAGATCTGGAAACATCGGAAGTCTCTTACTTTCAGAATCATCGGAAGTCTCCTACTTCCGGCCTAATGATTGGTTCTCATAACCAATCTCGGGACATCTCCGAGGTCTTTCTCCCTCGGCCAATTGATCGACTCAAAAACCGATCCCAAGATGTCAGACACCTCGAGGGTCTTTCTCCTCGACCAATTGATTAGCTCAAAAGCCAATCCCAATGGGTGTCCTCAAGGGCCTCCTTGCCCTCGCTAACAATCTGGACTATCGGGAGAGTACCCGAAGTCTAGCTCTAAACTGGAAGCAACTGGTGTACTCACGAACATTAGCCCGGGTGTAAAGACCCGACCCAAAAGGGGCTCTAAATGGGCCTTTACCCCAATGCATGTATTGAAAATAAAAGACATTATGAAAAATACATTTCGGATCCCAAGTAAAAAGCAGAAACATTCAATAATCAAAACATACATTTCTAAAAGCATACTACGATCGAGAGATTTATTTAAACCATTTAAACATTCCACAAGTACAAATATGCTGGAATCCATCAAACCGTAAGAAAACATCCTATGGCTCGTGCCCGTCTACATGCATTCAGGGAAATAGCAAAAGTCAAGAGTCATGATATAATAAAATTGGCGAGATGACAAAGCAGGATTCCATGATCACGGCTCCTCCTTGACCATCTGTCTCGCGCCTTGATTACTGTGGAAAACCACAGAATAAGGGTGAGTAACGAATTACCAGTAAGAATCCCCAACCAGGGTACAATACGATATACATGATCATCTAGAAGAATGTATGCAAGCTATGAGTACAAACATAGAGTAGAGCACATAGCTTAAGTCCACACTTGGACCTCGGATGCCAACTCGGGGTCTTAGTCCGGAAATACCACAACACACTAACGCGCTTATACGGGAACAAGTCCCGGCCTCGGCTGTTCTCTGATCGATCACGAAAGGTGCACGGCTCAAGATCCCGAGGAGCTCTCCGGTCGACATTTGTAATGAGCGTAAGCATGCACCGCGTGCTTCTACAGACTATGGGGTGCCGGGTCCAGTGGCAAGCCGCCCATATCCGGATACCACGCCTAACTAAATCTCCGGATCGGTGTCAGCGACATAGGGTGTGAGACACGGACACGTGAACTATGTCACTGTACCACCGCTTTTTTGAGGCTAAAGGCAGGTCTGGTAGGCTTACACCAGAAGCCGTCCTTACCTTAACAGTGGCAATCAAGGCTACCGCCGAACACGCCGAGGGCGTCTTGTTTGCGGGGACTAGGCATTGCCAAGTCATCATCCCGACCGCTGGGGTATCGCTTAGACTACCACCCTCACCCAAGATTGCGGGGGCCTACCGGTTGGGATAGCTAATCCCTCACGGGTCCAAGGGCGGAGAACTGTCTCGAACGTCCTTGCCATAGATGCAAGATACTTTATGCATCGGGCCCGGATGATGCTATCTACCGAATTCTAACCCGCCTTAACAATCAAGCAAACAATCCAATACGTGCTCGAAAGAATACAGCAGACCTAGCATGGTACTACTGAACAAGAATGAATATGAGCATGCGAGCGGAACAACCTAGCATGGGCTAACATGAAAAACAATACAAGAGTTCATGCCATCGAGAATTGAGCAGAGCACCTAGGGCTAAACATGCTAGTAATCATACGGGCATACAAAACAACAATCACAAATATACGCGCAGGGCCACACAACTCCGGTAAGAAATCCTTACCTTGGTGGGAGGCTTCTACACACAAATCCTAAGGCTGGAACAAACCCAGAGCTAGCTACCGAGAACCTAAACAAAACAATGATAATCATAATCCATAAGCCTAAATATAATAAAATAAACAAGGCTCGGCTGGGAGCAACTCACGCGGCTCAGGTACTGACACGCAGACAGGCGGGCAGCACAGACGGCTGCTTCTTTGGCGCCGACGGGCGCAGTAGAGGGGCTGATGGGTGCGCAGGACCGCACACTGGCGCCGACGGCGGCAGGAGGCGGCAGGATGCATGCGCGCTGGCGCTGACGGCTGGCTGGGCGCGGCGCACGCGCGCGCAAGCGGACGAGAGCAGCGCTGGCGCGAGGCGCGGCGCGACGCTGCGCGCGGCGCGCAGCAAGCGAGCGAGCGCGCGCGCGGCAGCCAGTCAGTGAGCGCCACGGCTGCGACGGGGCTGGCGGTGCAGGCGCGGCCTGGTGCTCTTCTGGCCGCGTGATCTGGGCAACTGGGCTTGTTGCTAGGCGATCTGGGCGGCTTGGGCTTTCTTCTTGGCAGATCTGGGCATCTTTGGGCGACTGCTACAAACACACACACACACACAAGCTCTTCTCTTTACCTTGGCCAACAAGAACACCCAATCGAGAAGATGAAGAGGATGAAGACTTACCGGAATGATGATGAACGATCCAAGGGAGCTGCAAGGATGAAGAATCGGCAAGGAGAGCTTGGGAGAAAGCTTGGCGGCCACAACTCTCTTTTGGAGAAGAAAACACAACAAACCTAATTTCTATTTCATTTAACCAAATGCACCAAACACCAAAGATCCAAGGTTAACTAAGATGTGATGCGAAAGAGCAACAAGAGCACCTAATGGCTCAATTGGCACACATCTCTACAAGCTTTCCAGAGACCCGGGTTCAAACCCCTACTGCAAAGACAATTTCCTTTATTTTTACTTTTGTCCCAAACCTTGCTCAAACCAAACCACAAATCCTTCCAAAAACCTACATAAATCCATCCAATAATTTTAGCAGCTGGAAAAAGACATAAACGGCCTTGTGGCCCGACCAAATTACTAAAATACCCCTAGGGCATACACGGAAGACCGGGAAGAAAAACACAGGTCGTTACACCGGGAGCTCTCGAACCGGCGACTAACGCGTGTGTGCGCGCACACCGCATGCTCATCTGCAACCGGCGTAAATGCGGGGGCCTAAGGGCAAACTACGCGGGTCAGGTACGCATGCCTAAAGACTCGTAAGCGATGTCACTAAACACAGTAGTGCGAGGCCCTCGGCACTCATCATGCATGCGACTGTACCACCGACCTAAAGCTAAGAAGCCGCCAAGGCGGGCTTGCACCGTTGGCGGTGGTTCCGCTCTAGCGAGCTACAAACTAGGCTTATGCCGATGTGGTAGCTACATCCACATCGGCCGCCGGGGAAGTAATGTACGTTATGCTTCGCTCTACTCCCGACCGGTGGGGACAAAGCACGTTATGTTCGCTCTCACCTCCGGATGATGACAAACCCTACTACACTATCTACGAATACTGAGTAAATCAATGATTCTGGCTAGCAAGCAATGACCGACATCAATCACATTTACCTAGCATGATACTACAACTTAAGCAGGAATCACAAGCATGCTGGAAGAACAAACCTAGCATGGCACTAACATGTAAAATCAAGCAAACATGCTAGCAAGAGATCAAACAAAGCTGCCTATCACTATCATGCTCATAACAATCAGCAAACATACAAGGCACAATCGAGATATATCGCAGGGTCCACACAACCACGGTAAAAATCCTTACAGGACAAGCGAGAAAATAATCACAAATCAACCAAGCAATCCTCGAGCCTCTAATCGAACCAAACAGCCTAAGCATCAAATAAAGCAGCCAAATCACATACATAAACAGCCCAAATAAATCAACAACCAGCAGCCAACAAAACAGGGCCCAACGAAGAAACGACTCGGGAAATACCATTCGAGAAGCCACAAGGCTCGGGCCAAGCCAACACATCACAAGCAGGCTGCTGGGCACTGGGCAGGGGCGCTGGGCGCAGGGCAGGCGCGCTGACACGGCGCTGGGGCTCGCAGACACGGCGCTGGGGAGCGCAACGCGAAGGCGAGCAGAGAAGAGGGCGCGCGGGCGCGACGAAGCGCTACAGGGACGCGACTCGGAGCGGCTCGGCGTAGGGGACGGCGCGCGGGCGCGAGGGCGCGCGACAAGGGCGCTGGGACGCGCGACGCGGCTCGGCAGGGATGGCACGGCGCGGACAGATCTGGGCGCGCGAGGGAGAGCGATGGCGAGCGACGGCGATGTGGGCGAGATCTGGCGAGGGCGAGCTCGGATCTGGGCGTCTGGTGCGACACGCGCGCGATCTTTGCTTGGCGACGGACTCGGCGGCGGCGCGATCTGGGCGCGCGAGGGGTCAGTTGTGCGGCGATCTTTGGTCGCGACGCCAGCGTGCGGATATGGCGGCTCGGTGTGTGGCACGGCAGCGACGCGATGGCTCGCTGGGTGAAAAGTGCAAGCTAGGCGGAGAGAGAGAGAGAGAGAGAGAAAAGAGAAAAAGAAAAAGAAAAAGAAAAATAAAAAGAAAAGGAAAATGGGTTTGGACAAAAAGGGAAAAAAAATAAAAGAAAAGGGAAATAAAAGGAAAAATGGGATTTTATCCACCTTTCCATCCTTGACCAATTTTCTTTCCAAATTTAAATAAGTCTTAAAGTCCTTAAATCCCATTTCCCAGCTTCCTCCTTCGAGACCCGGCTGAAGCAACCTTTTCCAATCAACAAATCTCACTTAAAATAAACTCCCAAATCATCTCTAAGGGCCCGGGCTCGAATCCCAAAGAAAACACCCAAACGAATAGCCCAAACATCTCGGGACTCGCAATCATCAACAAACAAGCCTCAACAAAGGCAGGAGCTGCCTCGAAGCCCTGAAAATCCACAAATCCTGCCCGGGGAGCAAAAGACCAAAATACCCCCTAAGGGTCAAAACAGCTCTAACGGCCCAACCGAACCACTGAATCTGAACCGAAAGCTCCTCGAGAACAGGAATAGAAAACTGGGCCGTTACAATACTCCCTCCTTTTAAGACTTTCGTCCTCGAAAGTCCTAAGACGAAACGGCTCTAGGAAAACTCCACTGTTTCCTAGCCAACTGAACTTCTCGGCCAAAACAACACTAACCCTTCTCTAAAAACCAAACCCTCTTGGGTTCTCAAAAGCTCAAAGCCACAATGCTATCCAGTCTGCCAAAAACTATCTCAACAAAGAGACGAGGAACACAAATCTCGCACTGCTGCCAAGACGGGGCAAAGCTAACCACTGCTCCAATCCGCTCAAGGATCTCAAAAGTCCTACAAACCTGGGGCTCAATCAAAACCATGCTAAACCAACACGGAACACCTCTCAATGGTGTTACTCTCAGCAAACTGGCAGACTGGGCACAAGCTCCAAAACTCAACGCCACGCACTGGCGTAACTTCTCTGAATGCCCACAACTGATAACAAACTGCCTCCACACAACGCCAAGCTGGCCAAACAACTGAACCTCTCAGGTTCTAGAAACCAAACGGCCTACTCTTTCTTCACAAGAGACCAGCGAACCACAAGGCTTGCCTAAAGCCTTAACGAAAAACAATCGAACCACCAACTGGCGATTGATCCAAAAGGCAAACTTTTCCCACTAGCACAAGCTGAAACTTCAGCTACGACCAACCCTAAATGGCCAAAAACCAGGCACAGGCTCCACTCGGCCAAGCCAACAACTGGAGCCTCACAACGGCCGAACACAAACTTTTCCATGCAAACCTACTAGCAACTGGCCAAAGAGAACATTGCCATGCAAGGAAACACCCAACATTCCTCTCATGGAAAATCTCAGCAAAGAAGGACCAAACCCTCACAAGGCTACCAAAGAACTCACAACGACTTGAGGAAAGCAGCCCAAAGGCTAACCAACCAATGCCACGGCACCTCTGTGCCAACACACTCAATCGAGGCTCGGCTATTCGCCAAGCGCGAAAGCTCAACAACTAGAAACAAAGCCCGAGAAGGGCTTGCTCGTGAGAAACTCAACTCAAGCTCATAACGAGCAAAGCTTGCCTCCAAGCTACCATTCAACACCTAAGTCCCACTTGGCTACTCAAGGGACTTCCTCCTTTAGCTCGTCAAGGCCTAACTCATCTTGCGACTAGAAACTCCACACTCGAAACATTGCAAGGAAAACGAACTGATGAGGCTATCTCCAAAGATAATACTCGAGGCTGGCATCCATGGTGCAACTCAACCACCAAGGAAAACTAGGGGGAAAAACTTCAAACCCCAAGAACCAACAACTTACCAGCAAAAGCTCAACTCTTAAACTGGCTGGCCACCGCTCTTGCGGGGACAAACAACTTTTCGCTTGCTAACAACACAATGCGCAGGACCCTCTCATTTGGGCTAACCAGCTGCGCTACTCGATCAACTACACAACTCAGAGCTACGCCGACTCCTCAACGGGAACGATTTCCCGGCAAGCAAACTCTAAAGGGCGGCGAACATCACACACGCTCGCTGACTTGCTCAAACCCAAGGGCAACATCAACCAACTCTCTTGGAAGCAACACCCAAGGGAAACTCAACTGATTGGACCACCAATCCAGAACTAGCCGAACTTACTCAACCACCGAGGGAGGAATCAACTCCCAAAACAACCAGACTAGGAACAAATCCTCAGGGCAACGCCCTCTGGCTCGAACCGAGCAAGCTCTTGAAACATCAAGAGAACCAAATCTTGGTCAACACCAAGCACCAACTAGCCACCACTCCGGAACCAATCTGGACTCTACTCCAAACAAGCACTAGCTTGCTAGACTACCAAATCTGCAAGCAACTCACCCAAGGAACAATGCCTGGGTCTAACTGAGCTCTGGAGAGGCTCTCCACAAACTAGGGATCCTCCGATCACCCTCCGACACACACGGTCGTCAAACAATCTAACAGACAACCGGCTACACGGGCACAACCTTCTCCAGCATCTCAACTACGCTGGCCAACTCCAACTTGGAAACCAAGAGAACCGGAAACGCTACAGAATGCGTCATCCTCCTACTCAAAGCAACAACCTCAACATACCTTCTGCCCAAGGTAAGGATCCGAACAGCTCTCTTAGCCAAAATGATCGAAGCTCGTTTGCTTTGCTATCACCGCTCTTGCTCGGTTCCAATCGAACTCGCGCCTGAGGCAAGGACCAACTAGCAAAACTTGCTTAACCAACAGCCCGGTAACGAGCACGGCATCCTTACAGCCAAAGCTAGGGCACTTGCCAAGAACTAAAGCCTTGACACCTCAAAGACTGAGCACTGGCTCCTCAACACGAACCTCTCGTTGTTCTCCAAACATAAACCACGGAACGAGCTACGCAAAAGTGCACTGGGGTACAGCTCCAACTTGATCCCTTAAGATCCAAAGCCAACAAGGGCTCTCACACGGGGGCAACTTTTGCCTCCAAACAGAGCCACAACAAACAAGGAGCAACAAGAGTTCAAACCCACTCGGGGCCAACTCACCACTTAAAAGCCACATTGGCCAACTTACTCTTACAAGCGCAAAACCACACCAAGCTAACATTCCTCAAAACAATGTGCTCACTAAACGCGCTCCGATCAGCCATTCAACTCGTGGCTCTAACACTGGATCAACCACGCATCCACGATGCCAACACTAACCATACTAGGGTTACTCAAAGGGTAGCCGAATCATGCTACCATCAAGCTGGCTCACAGGCTCACAACACAGCGCGAGAACTCGAACGCGCTAGCTCTTAATGACCTATAGCATCCTTTACACCCAACTCTCGAGAGATCCTGAGCAGCTCCTACTTTCCTCGAAAACCTCAAACTTGTAGTCCTTTGACTACCACCGAGCTAGATCTCTTAAGCAACCCAAACAGGTGCAACCTCAGGAAAAGGGGTAAAAGACTCGCGGGGATGCTATACTCTGGGCAGCCAAGGAACCATCTGCACAAAAGGGCCAACAGGCCTCAAATCTAGGCCTCCTCTCAAAGCCTAGTGCCAACGAGCACTACATCCTTTACGACACAAATCGGCCCTAAACGAGCTTTACGCCCCTCAGAGGAAAGTCACACTCCAAGTGACGGGGCAATGGCACTCAGCAAAGGAGTCCAAACACTCGAAAGCAGCCTAATCTCGGCATCTCGACCAACATGACATGCCAAGGCCTACTCCTGCATCCCACTCGATGCTCACAAAATCTCAGGCTAACTTTTGCATCTCACTCGATGCTCAACAAAAGCTCAGGCTAACTCCTCGGGTGGCAACAACTAGTTCCACACTGGGAACATCCAAATAAAAGAGTGTTCCACTCTACTAGCCCGCCGAAATCCACAGATGGATAAAACCCTGGCAAGCAAACTCCACACTGCACCCTGGCTACGAGGGCACTAAAAGAACTGGCTGCACAACGACGGCATGCTTGCAAGGGGGCACAGATGTCTCTACATCTGCCTCAAGCCACTAACACGGCAACTTGCCAATCAATCGGGCGACTGGTGGAGACTCTGCTAGTCCCCTCTCTCAAGGGACTACCACCACCAACTGTTGTACCAAACAGCACGGGAACGGCACACCTCGGCCTCTGAATAGCAGGACATCCCAACACACGGATGTTAAACTCAAACCTGGCCAACCACTTTACTACTAGCAGCAGAACTTTCTAATACATCGAGCTCTACAGGCATCCACTTGCCAAACTGGGCGGCTCCATCAACGCCAACAAACTCAACGACATAAACCTGCTGATCATGCCCTCCCGGGAACCTCCGAGGCTACAAGAGCTGCTGGGGGGAAAAATGCTGAAACAAACTCTGTCAGCTAGGCTATCTGTGCCCGAGACTCCTCACTACGCGCTACAAAGCTGCGCAGGTCTTTTCTCTCTCGATAGCTAAAGACACGCCATCAACCCCTCTCATGGTGGAGCACACTCTGCTCAAGGAGTCATACTACGAGGCGTGCTAGCCTCTACCCCCTCCTCTAGGCAACTCAGCTGCGCGGGGCCAACTCGCCAACGGGCTAAACAACCACGGGACGCGGCCTCAACATCAACACAATCGGTCGGCTCCTCGGTCGGACATGCCAAGCGTCTGCTCCTGCGAGTGCGATCAACACATTTGGCGATCCGCACAAGGCACCTCCACCCTCTCACTGGGAGAAACCAACAACCGGGCCACAAATGGCCTATGGGAGTCTAATCTCTCGCCTCCCTCGACGAGTGCGATCGACACTGCTGGCGATCGCATAAAGCATAAATCTTTGGCCCACACTGGGGCTCTCACCGCTCAACAAGCTGCTGCCAAGATCGCTGAAGTTGGCATGATGGCTCTCTAAGCCCAAACCAACAACGAGTCAGAACCAGCTCGTCTCCGCTCCACAACTCTACACAGGCATAAAAGCTAGAAGAAAAGTATTGTAAATTCTTACCCCTTAACTTAATTGAACTCAGACAAACCTGGCGGCCGTGGAGTGCTGATGATCATGGGAACAACAACCTACAAAGCGGAGTTAGTCTGAGAATCTATGACTCTGTGCTCTTATACCAACTGTAAGAACCCGACCCAAAACATGGTCCTAAACCTGGGTTCTCACTCAGCATGCAAGTTAAATATGATAACAAGCGGTTTAGAGCTCATATTAAAAAACCTTTCAAAACATATGAGAAGGGGGAGCCCTTAAAACATAACCAACAATTTTCATTTGAAAACAATCCAACAAAGTAAAACAACCTGGCCAGTGTTTAATAAAATGTACAATACAATTTAAGCAACGTTTTAAACAATGTTCCCCTAGGACTCCGGTCCATCTACATGATGAATAAACAATGCAATAATAAAAGACAGAGTGCCGGCGGTTCCCCATGATCAATCAGCTCCCTCTGCTAGCCCTCTTGGTGTTGTCCCAAGTTACCTGAAAGATAAATAAGGGTGAGTATAAACATACTCAGTAAGAATCCCCAACCAGGGTACAATACGATACATCAGTCATCTAGCACCTCAACATGCAAGCAAACAGCTATCAACACAGATCATAGTTCAACGAGCTCATAAAACAAGATCTGGAAACATCGGAAGTCTCTTTCTTTCGGAATCATCGGAAGTCTCCTACTTCCGTCCTAATGATTGGTTCTCATAACCAATCCCAGGACATCTCCGAGGGTCTTTCTCCCTCGGCCAATTGATCATCTCAAAAACCGATCCCAAGATGTCCGACACCCTCGAGGGTCTTTCTCCCTCGACCAATTGATTAGCTCAAAAGCCAATCCCAATGGGTGTCCTCAAGGGCCTCCTTGCCCTCGCTAACAATCTGGACTATCGGGAGAGTACCCAAGTCCGGCTCTAAAGCTGGAAGGAACCGGTGTACTCACGAACATTAGCGGGGAGCTCTCGAACCGGCGACTAACGCGCGTGTGCGCGCACACCCCATGCTCATCTGCAACCGGCGTAAATGCGGGGGCCTAAGGGCAAACTACGCGGTCGCACGCATGCCTAAAGACTCGGGAGCGGTGTCACCGAACACGATGAGTGCGAGGCCCTCGGCACTCATCATGCGGCACTGTACCACCACCACTGAAGCTAAGAACCGGCCAAGGCAGGCTTGCACCGTTGGCAGGGTTCCGCTCTAGCAGGCTACAAACTAGGCTTATGCCGATGTGGTAGCTACATCCACATCGGCTGCCGGGGGGAAGCAATGTACGTTATGCTTCGCTCTACTCCCGACCGGTGGGGACAAAGTACGTTATGTCCGCTCTCAGCCTCTGGATGATGACAAACCCTACTACACTATCTACGAATACAGAGTAAATCTATGATTCCTGGCTAGCAAGCAATGACCGACATCAATCACATTTATCTAGCAGGATACTACAACTTAAGCAGGAATCACAAGCATGCTGGAAGAACAAACCTAGCATGGCACTAACATGTAAAATCAAGCAAACATGCTAGCAAGAGATCAAACAAAGTTGCCTATCACTATCATGCTCATAACAATCAGCAAACATACAAGGCACAATCGAGATATATCGCAGGGTCCACACAACCACGGTAAGAAATCCCTACCTGGGACAAGCAGAAAATAATCACAAATCAACCAAGCAATCCTCGAGCCTCTAATCGAACCAAACAGCCTAAACATCAAATAAAGAAGCCAAATCACATACATAAACAGCCCAAATAAATCAACAACCAGCAGCCAACAAAACAGGGCCCAACGAAGAAAAGACTCGGGAAATACCATCCGAGAAGCCACAAGGCTCGGGCCAAGCCAACACATCACAAGCAGGCTGCTGGGCACTGGGCACTGGGCAGGGGCACTGGGCGCAGGGCAGGCGCGCTGACACGGCGCTGGGGAGCGCAACGCGCGGGCGAGCAGAGAAGAGGGCGCGCGGGCGCGACGACGCGCTACAGGGACGCGACTCGGAGCGGCTCGGCGTAGGGGACGGCGCGCGGGCGCGAGGGCGCGCGACACGGCTCGGCAGGGATGGCACGGCGCTGACAGATCTGGGCGCGCGAGGGAGAGCGACGGCGATGTGGGCGAGATCTGGCGAGGGCGAGCTCAGATCTGGCGTCAGTGCGGCGACGCGCGATCTCATTTCTGGCCGGGCGACGAACTTCGGCGGCGCGCGATCCGGGCGCGCGAGGGGCTGGCTGTGCGGCGATCTTTGATGCGGCGCAGCGGCGTGCAGATCTGGCGAGCTCGGCGGTGGCACGACGGCGTCTGGCGGCTGGGTGAAGTGCGCTAGGTCGGGGGAGAGAGAGAGAGAGAGAGAGAGAAAAGAGAAAAAGAAAAAGAAAAAGAAAAATAAAAATAAAAAGAAAAGGAAAATGGGTTTGGACAAAAAGGGAAAAAAAATAAAAGAAAAGGGAAATAAAAGGAAAAATGGGATTTTATCCTCCTTTCCATCCTTGACCAATTTTCTTTCCAAATTTAAATAAGTCTTAAAGTCTTTAAATCCCATTTCCCGGCTTCCTCCTTCAAGACCCGGCTGAAGCAACCTTTTCCAATCAACAAATCTCACTTAAAATAAACTCCCAAATCATCTCTAAGGGCCCGGGCTCGAATCCCAAAGGAAACACCCAAACGAATAGCCCAAACATCTCGGGATTCGCAGTCATCAACAAACAAGCCTCAACAAAAGCGGGGAGAGCCTCTCAAGCCACGAAAATCCACAAATCTCGCCCGAGGAGCAAAAGACCAAAATACCCCTAAGGGTCAAAAGCAGCTCTAACGGCCCAACCGAACCACTGAATCTAAACCGGAAGCTCCTCGAGAACCGGAATAGAAAACTGGGCCGTTACACTGCAGTATCAAACCCAATCCTGATACTCTGACCTGCTCTCGATCCTCCTCTTCCAGCGCAGGTGATTAGCATGCTGGCGATCTACACCCAAACCAACAACGAGTCAGAACCTGCTCGTCTCCGCTCTACAACACTAAACAAGGCATACACTAGATGAATGGTATTGTAAATTCTTAACCCTTTTCTAAAAACAGTAAACTTAGGCGTACCTGATGACTTTCGGAGTGCTGATGATCATGGAAAAAATGACCTACAACAAAAGGTCAGTCTACAGAATCTATGACTCTGAGCTATGATACCAATCAGAAAAGACTGACCGAATGGGGTCCTAAAATAGGTCTTTACCTCAATGCATGCATTCAAAACTAAAGTCAATATGCAAGAATGGTGTTTCGGATTCTAAGAAAAACTAAAAACATAAACATCCATTTAAAAGTCAACATAAATTCCTGAAACCTGTCCCTGTTTCCAAGCACCTGTTCCAAGACAAATACATTTCCAAAACTTACTCTGATCAGAGATTTGTTTAAAACATTCAAACATCCAACAATTACAATAGTGCTAGAATCCGGAAAACAGTAAGAAAACAACTTAGACATGCATTCATAGGAAAATAAAACACAATGAATCATAGACATAAACTCAGAGTTCGAACAACATGTTTCCATGATCACAACTCCTCCTTCAGCCATCCTGTCTCGCACCATGGTTACCTGTGGAAAACCCAAAATAAGGGTGAGTAACGAATTACTCAGTAAGAATCCCCAACCGGGGAACAATACGATATACATGGTCATCTAGCAGAAAGATATGCAAGCTATGAATATAAACACAGAATAGAGGTGATAGCTCGCTTCCCAGCCGCCTGACCAGCTCGCCCGGCGTGCGACCACGCCATCCAGTGCGCGCCAGCAGCCACTCACGCACGCGACTGTCCGTCCTGGTCCGTAGCGTCAGCCGTGCCGCGTGAGTTGCTCCCGTGCCAAGCCCTGTTTATTTTATTATATTTAGGCCTATGGATTGTAATTATTGTTGTGCTTGTTAGGTTCTCATTAGCTAGCTCTGGATCGATCGCAGCTTAGGATTCTTGTGGGTAGTTGCCTTCCGACCAGGTAAGGATTTCTTACCGGAGTTGTGTGGGCCCTGCGATATTATATATGATTGTTGTTTGTATGCTTGTTTATGTTTATCAAAATGTTTAGTGATAGTTGCTCTGTTCTGAATTCCCGACTGGCATGATTTCTTATGTTGTTTCTCATGTTAGTCCATGCTAGGTTGTTCCATTCTGGCATGCTCGTTATCTGTTCTTGCTTCGTAGTATCATGCTAGGTTTGTTGTATCTGTTGAGCACGTATTGGATTGTTTGTTGTTGATGTTATAGTTTAGAGTTCAGATAGGTAGCATCATCCAGGCTAGGATGCATAAAGTACCTTGCATCCACGGTAGGGACGTACGAGGCAGTTCTCCATCCCTGATCCCCTGTTAAGGTTTAGCTAACCCTAACGGCAGGCCCTGGAATCTTGGGTGAGGGTGGCAGACTGTTAAATGCCCCAACGGTAGGGATGATGACATGGCATTGCCTTGTCCCCGGCAGTCGGCACGTCCTCAGCGTGTTCGGCAGTATCCCTTGATTGCCACCTGATAGGGCAAGGACGGCTTCCTGGTGTAAGCCTACCACGACCGGTTTCTTAGCCTCAGGTGCGGTGGTTCAGGCTGACATAGTTCACGTGTCCAGGTCTCATCCTATTGAGGGATCCTTGCACCATTGTTGGTATTCTTGTTCTTGGTAGTTGGTGTTAACCGAGTAGTGGCGTCCCGTTTGTGAAGTTTCGGTGGAAAGATGCAATAAGCCTAAGCTAGAGGGTTAAGCCTGTATGTGTTATCGTTTGGACTTGTGAGATGTGTTTCATATTTGAGGCAAGCTTCGTTCCATTGCTTGCATGGAGGTAAGTTTGGTGGAGGGAGCCCTCTAGGTCCCTGTTGATAGCAGCTTGACTTTTCCAGTCAGTAATCTAAGTCGAGTTAGAGTTGGGTGGATTGGCGTAGCTATGCAGTTTGCAGTTTTTTGGGCTTCCGAGTTCGTAGCACTCAAGTTGTTGGATTGTAGGTTTCCGTGTGGGTGCTGTCAGCGGGTTGAGGTTGTTGTGTGAGTTCGGATTTTTGGTGGATTAGTGTCAGTAGCTAGATCCCGCACCTCGCCCAGGTGGAGATGTCATTACTGTGGAGTAGTGGCATGGCAGTTTCAGGCTAGAGTTGTTGGCACCAGGGTGTGGCAACAAAGGTTATTCTAGGCAGTGCGTTGAAGAACCGTGGTTCTGGAGAGCGTCCGTAGAGGCTTGTGAGACGAGTGCAGTTATTGTAGTGTTTTCACCCTCTGACCGATGGTCTTTTGGGAGGCGTGAGCCAGATCCTTCAGAGCTTGTTGCGGGTTGGTGTTTCCGTGGTTAGGCAGTGGGAGACCAGTGTTGGTTTTATGAGGTTGCCTTGGGTTGCAGTTCTCAGCGGTCAGTTCATGTTGTTCCCTTGAGGCGTTGTATATTAGATGTTGCAGGTTTCTAGTGTTCTGGGAAAAGATTGGTGGTCGTCACTTCTTTTGGGTCCTGAGTTGCTAGAGCTGACCAGCAGTACAGTGCAAAAGTTTAGAGCTCGTATGTTGGTAGCCCAGAGCAGGGAGAAGTGTTACGCTGATGTACGGCGTCGAGTTTTAGATTTTGAGGTTGGAAAGTGCGTGTTTTTAAGGTTGCACCGATGTGAGGTGTGGTGAGGTTTGGTAAGCGAGGGAAGTGGAGTCCCCGTTTTGTTGGACCATTTGAGATTTTCGAGAGGATTGCAGAGTTGCATATCGGTTAGTTCTTTCCCGTCATTGTCAGTTGTACAGTGTTTTCATGTATCGATGTTGAGGCAGTATGTGCTGGAGCCATCGCTCATTGTGGACTTTGAGCCTTTGCAGCTGAATGAGGATTTGAGCCTCGAGGGGAAGCCTGTGAGTATTGTGGTCTTCGAGACGAAGACCAGAATACTCGTGAGATCCGTTTAGTAAAAGTTCAGTGGAGGAGTCAGAGTTCATAGGAAGCCGCTCGTGAGCTGGGAGGACGAGATGAGAATGCAGTATCCTGAGCTGTTTCAGTCTTAAGGACTTTCGAGGACGAAAGTCATAAAAAGGAGGGAATATTGTAACGGCCCAGGTTTTCATCCTGGTCTTCCAGGTATGCATAGGGGTATTTTGGTAATTTGCTCGAGCCGTCAGGGCCGTTTATGTCTTTTTAAGTTGTTAAAATTATTAGATGGACTTAAGTAGGATTTTGATGCTTTGTGGATGTGTTTATGCATGGTGAGATGCAAAAGAAAAATTGAGGAGTAAGGTGTGTTTGTTGGGATTCGAACCCGAGGTGCTAGGAAGTTAGGTGGGTGGAGTGGACAGTTGAGCCACCAGGTGATCTTATTATTCTTTCCGCGCATATCTTGGTTAGCCTTGAGTCTTTAGGGTTTTGGTGTTTTTGGCTAAATGAAGAGAAATAGGTTTTTCCCCATTTGTTCTCCAATTGCCTTGCCGCCCCAACCCATTGTCTCTCAAGCCTTGCGTGTGCCTTCTCCCGAGAGGAGCCCAGCCAAGCCAGACGCCATCGCCCAGCAGCTGCGTCGCCCAGCCCCTACCGCCGCACCAGCAGCCCCATCGTCAGCAGCAGACGCCCAGCCTAGTAGCAGGTCCTACCGTCGCACCAGCAGCCCCATCGTCAGTAGCAGACGCCCAGCCGAGCAGCAGCCCCTACCGTCGCACCAGCAGCCCCATCGTCAGCAGCAGTCTCTCAGGCCGTCGCACGCCCAGACGCCGTCGCCCAGCCCTGCAGCAGCCACGACCGTGCAGCCTGTCCCTCCACGAGTCAGCCGTGCCGTGTGAGTTGCTCCCGAGCTGAGCCCTATTTTTTTTTATTATATTTAAGCCTATGTATTGTGATAATTATCATTAGCTAGCTAGGGATCGATCGCAGCTTAGGATTCTTGTGGGTAGTTGCCTTCCGACTAGGTAAGGATTTCTTACCGGAGTTGTGTGGGCCCTGCGATATTATATGTGATTGCTGTTTGTATGCTTGTTTGTGTTTATCAACATGTTTAGTGATAGGTGCTCTGTTCTGAATTCCCGACTGGCATGAGTTCTTATGTTGTTTCTCATGTTAGTCCATGCTAGGTTGTTCCGTTCTGGCAAGCTCGTTATCTGTTCTTGCTTCGTACTATCATGCTAGGTTCGTTGTATCTGTTGAGCACGTATTGGATTGTTTGTTGTTGATGTTATAGTTTAGAGTTTAGATAGGTAGCATCATCCGGGCCAGGATGCATAAAGTACCTTGCATCCACGGCAGGGACGTACGAGGCAGTACTTTGTCCCTGATTCCCCGTTAGGGATTTGCTAACCCTAATGGCAGGCCCTGCAATCTTGGCTGAGGGTGGCAGACTGTTAAATGCCCCAACGGTCGGGATGATGACATGGCATTGCCTTGTCCCCGGCAGTTGGCACGTCCTCAGCGTGTTCGACACTAGCCCTTGATTGCCACCTGATAAGGGAAGGACGGCTTCCTGGTGTAAGCCTACCACGACCGGTTCCTTAGCCTCAGGTGCGGTGGTTCAGGCTGACATAGTTCACGTGTTCAGGTCTCACACCCTTATGTCAGTGACACCGATCGAGAGATTAGTTAGGCATGGTGACTGGAAACAGGGACAGGTTTCATGAATTTTATATTGACTTTTTAAATGGTTGTTTGTATGTTTTAGTTTTCACTTAGAATCCGAAAACCATTCTTGCATATTGTCTTTAACTTTTGAATGCATGCATTGAGGTAAAGGCCTAATTTAGAAGCCGTTTCTGGGCCAGGTCTTTACAGTTGGTATCAGAGCTCAGAGTCATAGATTCTGTAGACTGACCTTTTGTTGTAGGTCGTTTCTCCATGATCATCAGCACTCCGACAGTCATCAGGTACGCCTAAGTTTACAGTTTTAGAAAAGGGTTAAGAATTTACAATACTTTTCATCTAGTGTATGCCTTGTTTAGTGTTGTGGAGCGAGACGCAGGTGTTTACGACTCGTTGTTGGTTTGGGTCCGAGCACCATCATGCCAACTTCCCGCATGATGTAAGAAGTATGATAGCGGCTAGTAGAGGAGTATCTAGATAGATCGAGATACTGGCTGGGACATCGCCCTGCAGGGAGGCAGAGATTAGACTCCCGTAGGCCACTTGTGGCCCAGTTTTTAGTTTTCCCCTAGAGAGAGGGTGGAGGTGATTTGCCCTGGAGTACCACTCCAGAAGAGGAGTTAGCTATGGCTTTGCTCATGTTGATTTTATTGGAGCAGGTCCCAGTGTGGACTAGCCTGGGTAGTTCAGGTGTTAATCTTGAACCTTAGCAGATTGTTTGGTTGCCCAGAGATTGGCTGCAGAGTTAGTAGCCTTCGAGAAGGACGTAGAGACATCTTTGTTCTCTTATAAAGTGTTGTTTTTTTGCAGCTAGTAAGTCAGAACCCTGTGGTTAAGGGTACAACGAGGAGTGTACCCATCAGACTTGATCCGTTGGTGGTTTCCCAGTTGTTTAGTAGAGTTGAGCACTCTTCTTATGGTGAGCCCCTAGTGTAGGGCTAGCTGCTGGCCAGAGTTTTGTAGAGCATCATGTGGAGATGCAAGAGTAGGTCGTGAGACTTCAGTTAGATGAGATGCCATAGTCAGGGTTGTTTGAGTTTTTGAGCCCTTGTATGCCTAGCCAGAGTTTTTGTCACTCGAGGTTGTGACCTTGCTGGCCCCATTTGTAGTAAGATGTGGATTTGGTAGTAGTGGTACTTGAGGTGCATTGGTTGGTGTGCCGCTTTGGCACTAAGTCTGGTTCAGGCCTGAGTTTGGCATGGGTATAGCAGATGGTTCTATGACCCGTTCGGAGTTCAGCACACTCCTTTAGCCTTTGGATCCGTTTATGGCAGTTGCACCTGTTTATGTCGTGCAAGAGGGCTAGTTCAGTGGTAGTCGAAGGACTACAAGCGAAATGATGTTTGAGAGGAGCTGGAGCCTCTTCCCAGTGCTACCGGGGTAAGAATACGTCAGCAGGTTGAAGGTTGATAGTGTTAGTGCGTGTGAGTCTCACGCTAGTGCTAAGGCCAGGAGATCTATGTGGTTGGTAGTGCGGTCAACTACTTTCGAGTGCCTAAATCTGAGGAGAGTTGAGCATTGTAGATGCGAGTTTGGTCCAGCAGAGGGACCATGAGTTGGATGCCTATGAGATGAGTTGGATGCTTATGAGATGAGTTGGATGCCTATGAGGTGAGTTGGATGCTTGTGAGATGAGTTGGATGCTTATGAGATGAGTTAGACGCCTCATGAGATGAGTTGGATGTCTTATCTGTAAAGCACACTTGGTAGAGTCTTGGTATAAGGTAAGTTCGGTTTGGCATTGTTATGCTTTAGTAGAGTGTAAAGACCCGACCCGAATGGGGTCCAAAATAGGCCTTTACCTCAATGCATGTGTTCAAAACTTAAAGACAATATGCAAGAATGGTTTTCGGATTCTAAGTGAAAACTAAAACATTCAAACATCTATTTAAAAGGTCAATACAAAGTTCCTGAAACCTGTCCCTGTTTCCAAGCACCTATTCCAAGGCAAATACATTTCCAAAACTCACTATGATCAGAGATTTATTGAAAACATTCAAAGCTTTTCAATAGTTACAACAGTGCTAGTATCCGAAAAAACAGTCAGATAACAACCTAGGGCTCTGTGCCCAACTACATGCATTTAGAGGAAAAATAAGACATAAAGAATCATACACATAAACTCAGAGTTCAACAACGGGTTTCCATGATCACAGCTCCTTCTCCAGCCATCCTGTCTCGCACGATGGTTACCTGTGGAGAACCACAAAATAAGGGTGAGTAACGAATTACTCAGTAAGAATCCCCAACCGGGTTACAATACGATATACATGGTCATCTAGCAGAAAGGTATGCAAGCTATGAATATAAACACAGAATAGAGCACATAGCTTAAATCCACACATAAACTTCGGATGCCATCTCAGGGACTTACTCCGGAATAATCCACCTCATGATACGCCCTATACGAGAAACAAGTCTCGGCCTCAGCCTGTCTACTGTCGATACGAAAGGTGCACTGGCTCAAAATCTCGAGGAGCTCTTCGATCGGCGCTGTAATGAGCGTATGAGCGCACCGCATGCTACTGCAAACCATGGGGGGTGCCAGGTCTAGTGGCAAGCTTCCCAGGTCTAGTCACCATGCCTAACTAAATCTCTGGATCGGTGTCACTGACATAGGGGTGTCAGACCTGGACACGTGAACTATGTCAGCCTGAACCACCGCACCTGAGGCTAAGGAACAGGTCGTGGTAGGCTTACACCAGGAAGCCATCCTTGCCCGATCAGGTGGCAATCAAGGGCTACGGCCGAACACGTTGAGGACGTGCCGACTGTCGGGGATGAGGCAATGCCAAGTCATCATCCCGACCGTTGTGGCATTTAACAGTCTGCCACCCTCACCCAAGATTGCAGGGCCAGTCGTTAGGGTTAGCTAAACCCTAACGGGATCAGGGACAGAGTACCGTCTCATATGTCCCTGTTGTGGATGCAAGTTACGTTATGCATCCGACCCGGATGATGCTACCTACCTGAACTCTAAACTATAATATCAACAGCAAACAATCCAAAACAATCCAATACGTTCTCAACAGTAACAACGAACCTAGCCTGATACTACGAAGCAAGAACAGATACGAGCATGCCAGAACGGAACAACCTAGCATGGACTAACATGAGAAACAACATAAGAAATCATGCCAATCGGGAATTCAGAACAGAGCATGTAACGGCCCAGTTTTCTATTTTGGTTACCCAGGTGATTTCGGGTCATTATTCGGATGTTCGGATGGGCCGTTAGAGCTATTTTAACCCTTAGGGGTATTTTGGTCTTTTTGCCCCCGATCAGGGTTTTGAGGACTTTCAAGATTTCAGGGCCATTCTTGCCTTTGTCGAAGCTTAATGGTTGTTGGTTGCAAGACCCGAGAGGTTTGGGCAAGTTGTTTGGAAGTTTGGAGGTGTTTTAGAAAATGGCAAAATTAATTGTAATTTTGGTGCTTCCATTGGGTTTTGAGCCCTTGCCCTAAATGGTCTTGGGGAGTTCGTAGGAAAAGAGAGTTTTATTTTTAAAATAAGTTTGCTTCGGCCGGGTTTGGAAAGAGGAAGCTTTGGGAAGGGATTTTAGACCTATTTAATTAGGGAAAAAGGAAAGAAAATCAAGAAAATCCCTTTTCCCCTTGTTTTGCAATCTCTCTCTCTCTCTCTCTCTCTCTCCTAGCCGACCTCACCAAGAAACCCTAGCCGCCCTAGCCGCACCCCCGCTCAGCCCTGCTCAGCCCAGGCGCACCAGGCAGCCCAGTTCAACAAGACAGCCCAGCGCACCAGCACTCAATTGGCCCGTCAGCCCAGCGCACCAGACAGCCCAGCCGCTCCGCACCAGGCTGCCCAGACGCGCCGCACCGACCTGCATCGGGTCGCCCAGACGCGCCGCGCCGTCCCGCACCAGGCCGCCCTGCACCGCGCCGCCCGCGTCGCCCCTGCCGCACGCCCGCGCCCCAGCACCGTCCGCGTCTGCGTGCCCGTGCCGCTCGTCCGCGTCCGCCCGCCAGCGCCTCCTGCGCCCTGTCGCAGTCCGCGCGAAGCCAGCGCCTGCGCGCCGTCCCTCGCCGCCCAGTGCGCCCAAGAGCGCGCCAAAGCGCCCCCTTGCTGCCGAGACCCCGTGCCTTCTCGGTTGGTAATTCCCGAACCTATCCCTTTTAGATTTTTAAGCTGCTGGCTGCTGTATATTTATTTAGGATGCTTTTAAAATGCTTAGGTTGCTCGGTTTCGCTTTAAAGCTCGAGGGTCACTATTTGATTGTGAAAGTTATTCCTACTCGTTTCCAGGTAAGGATTTCTTACCGTGGTTGTGTGGACCCTGCGATGCTATCATGATTGTGCCTTGTATGCTTGGATGTTGTTATGAGTATGTTAGCTATTGAACAGCTTGTGTTTGAAATCTTGCTAGCATGTTGCTTGTTGTTCATGTTAGTGCCATGCTAGGTTTGTTCTTCCAGCATGCCATGTCTTGTGATTGTATGAAATTTCCAGTGGGTAGGTTACATGTTTTCTCTTGCTTCCATATCGTGTTGCTCTTGTGTCCCCTGATATATTCTGTTAGTTCCATGCAAGGGGTTTAATTATCTTGGCATACCTTGTTCTATTTTATCCTGTTAGTTAAAGTGCCGGGCATAGGCGGTGTGATATATAGTGTAGAAGGCGTAGGGGTAACTAGTTTAGGTCCCGCTCGGGTAAGACCCCGATGGACATCCGGAGGTGTAAGACCCTGATGGGCATCCTAGGTGCGTAAGTCCCCGATGGGCATCACTGAGTTGGAGGTGTAAGACCCTGATGGGCATCCTAGGTGTGTAAGTCCCCGATGGGCATCACTGAGTTGGAGGTGTAAGACCCCGATGGGCATCCTAGGTGTGTAAGTCCCGATGGGCATCACTGAGTTGGAGGTGTAAGACCCTGATGGGCATCCTAGGTGTGTAAGTCCCCGATGGGCATCACTGAGTTGGAGGTGTAAGACCCTGATGGGCATCCTAGGTGTGTAAGTCCCCTATGGGCATCACTGAGTTGGAGGTGTAAGACCCTGATGGGCATCCTAGGTGTGTAAGTCCTCGATTGGCATCACTGAGTTGGAGGTGTAAGACCCGATGGGCATCCTAGGTGTGTAAGTCCCCGATGGCATCACCGAGTTGGAGGTGTAAGACCCTGATGGGCATCCTAGGTGTGTAAGTCCCCGATGGGCATCACTGAGTTGGAGGTGTAAGACCCCGATGGGCATCCTAGGTGTGTAAGACCCCATTGGGCATCACTGAGTCCTAGGTTGTGTAAGGCCCGAAGGGCATCCAAGTGTAGAACCTAGGATAGGCAGTAGATGAAAGCCATTGAATAGGCTCGCTCTAGAAGTAGCTCATAGCCTAATTCAACCGTTTTGCTCTAAGTCATTGTTTTATTTGCATGTATACTAGGGTGCTAGATGACTGATGTATCGTATTGTACCCCGGTTGGGGATTCTTACTGAGTATGTTTATACTCACCCTTATTTCTGTGGTTTTTCCACCAGGTAACTTGGGACAACACCAGGATGGCTAGCGGAGGGAGCTGTTTGATCATGGGGGGCCACCAGCACTCTGTCGTTTATTGTTTGCATTTATTTATTCAGCATGTAGATGGACATGAGTCCTAGGGGAATGATGTTAAAGTTGTTTAAACTGTTTTGAATGTTCTTTTATAAATACTGGCCAGGCTTATTTTACCTTGATTGGATTTGCTTATGAAAATTGTTGGTTATGTTTTAAGTGTTCCCCGTTTCCAAATGTTTTGAAAAAGTTTTAAATATGAGCACTAAACCGCTTGTTGAAATATTTAACTTGCATGCTTGAGTGAGGACCTAGGTTTAGGACCGTATTTCAGTCGGGTCCTTACAGGTTGGTATCGAGCTCGAGTCATAGATTCGTAGACTAACTGCTTTGTAGGTTGTTGTCCCCATGATCATCAACACTCCGCGCCGCCGTCAGTTTGTGCGAGTTCATTAAGCTAAGGGTTTTATTTTACAATCTCGCATCTAGTATACATGTGTTACCCTTGTTTGGCGGTGAGAGCCCAGCGTGGGCTAGCTTTTATGCTTTGTGTGGATCGCTAGTAGGTTGATTGCACTTAGAGGAGCAGGGACGTTTGGTATTTCCAACCGAGAAGTTGGACTGCGCATGTTGATGATGAGACCACGTCCAGGGTTGTCTAGACCCGCAAGCCACCTTTGGCCCCGGCGATTGAGTTGCCAAGAGAAGAGGTGTAAAACCCGACCCAAAACATGGTCCTAAACACTGGTTCTCACTCGGGATGCAAGTTAAATATGATAACAAGCGGTTTAGAGCTCATATTTAAAAACCTTTCAAAACATATGAGAAGGGGACCCCTTAAAACATAACCAACAATTTTCATTTAAAACAATCCAACAAAGTAAAACAACACGGCAGTGTTTAATAAAATATACAATACAATTTAAGCAACGTTTTAAACAATGTTCCCTAGGACTCTGTCCATCTACATCTTTGAATAAACAATGCAATAATAAAAGACAGAGTGCTGGCGGTTCCCCATGATCAATCGGCTCCTCCGCTAGCCCTCCCGGTGTTGTCCCAAGTTACCTGAAAGATAAATAAGGGTGAGTATAAACATACTCAAGAAGAATCCCAACCGGGGTACAATACGATACATCGGTCATCTAGCACCTCAACATGCAAGCAAAGCAACTATCAACACAGATCATAGCTCAACGAGCTCATAAAACAAGATCGGAAACATCGGAAGTCTCTTACTTCCGGAATCATCGGAAGTCTCCTACTTAGGCCTAATGATTGGTTCTCATAATCAATCCGGGACATCTCCGAGGGTCTTTCTCCCTCGGCCAATTGATCAGCCCAAAACCGATCCCAAGATGTCCGACACCCTCGAGGGTCTTTCTCCTCGACCAATTGATTAGCTCAAAAGCCAATCCCAATGGGTGTCCTCATGGGCCTCTTACTCGCTAACAACGGACTATCGGGAGAGTACCCGCGATCACCGCTCTAAAGCGAAGGGCGGTGTACTCATGAACATTAGCCCGGGGAGCTCTCGAACCGGCGACTAACGCGTGTGCGTGCACACCGCATGCTCATCTGCAACCGGCGTAAATGCGGGGCCTAAGGGCAAACTACTCGGGTCAGTACGCATGCCTAAAGACTCGGAAGCGGTGTCTTCGAACACGATGAGTGCGAGGCCCTCGACACTCATCATGCGGCACTGTACCACAGACACGAAGCTAGAACCGGCCAAAGGGCGGGCTTGCACCGTTGGCGTGGTTCCGCTCTAGCGAGCTACAAACTAGGCTTATGCCGATGTGGTAGCTACATCCACATCGGCCGGGGGGAAGCAATGTACGTTATGCTTCGCTCTACTCCCGACCGGTGGGGACAAAGTACGTTATGTCCGCTCTCGGCCACCGGATGATGACAAACCCTACTACGCTATCTAAGAATACCGAGCAAATCAATGATTCTGGCTAGCAAGCAATGACCGACATCAATCACGTTTACCTAGCATGATACTACAACTTAAACAGGAATCACAAGCATGCTTTGGAAGAACAAACCTAGCATGGCACTAACATGTAAAATCAACAAACATGCTAGCAAGAGATCAAACAAAAGCGCCTATCGCTATCATGCTCATAACAATCAAGCAAACATACAAGGCACAATCGAGATATATCGCAGGTCCACACAACCACGGTAAGAAATCCTTACAGGACAAGCGAGAAAATAATCACAAATCAACCAAGCAATCCTCGAGCCTCTAATCGAACCCAAACAACCTAAACATAAAATAAAGCAAAAGCCCAAATCAAATACATAAAGCAGACCAAATAAATCCCTAAACAAAGCAGACCAACAAATCGGGGCCCAACGAAGAAAAGACTGGGAAATACCATCCGAGAAGCCACAAGGCTCGGGCCAACCAAAGACACAACAGTGCAGGCCGGGCGCAAGAGTGGTGGTGGGCGCTGGGCAGCTGGCGGCGCTGGGCACTGGGGCGCAGGCGGCGGCGCCGCGCGCAGCACCCGCGCGCTGGGCGAGGCAAGGGCGCGCGGGCGCGGGCTCGAGCTCTGCTGGCGGCGACGACACGGCGCGGCTTGGCAGAGGCGAGCGCGCGCGCGCGCGCGCACGAGGCGACAGGCTCGGGGCGCTCGGGAAGGCACGACGACCTACTGTGGGCGGCGACTTCGGTGTGCCGGGGCTCGGGCGACTCGACACGGACACGGGCGACACGGTGGCGGCACTGGCGATGCCGATCTGGGCTCGGCGCGACCAAGGCGACACGGAGATGGCACGGGCGATGCAGATCTGGGCTCGCGCGACTAGGGCGAGGCGATGCGATCGGGCGCTGGGGTGGCTTTCGACGGGCGCGGGCATGGGCGGCCCAGGCGGCTGGCGAGGGCGCGGCGGCCGGTGGACATGGTGCGACTAGGTTTGGGCATGGTGCGGCTAGAAATTTGGACATGGGCGACCAAGGGACTGCTCGGGTGGAGGAGAGAGAAAGGGAGAGAAAAAGGAATTTTGGGGATTTTGGAAAATAAAAGGGAAAAATAAAAGGAAAAAGGGAATTAAAAGGAAAAATGGGATTTTATCCTCCTTTCCATCCTTAACCAATTTTCTTACCAAATTTAAATAAGTCTTAAAGTCCTTAAATCCCATTTCTGGCTTCCTCCTTCGAGACTACATTTGAAGCAACCTTTCCAAACAATAACTCTCACTTAAAACAAACTCCCAAATCATCTCTAAGGGCACAGGCTCGAATCCCAAAGGAAACACCCAAACAAAGATCACTTTGCCCAAAACCCAAATCACAACCGAACTCCCAAACGAATACCCCAAACATCTAGGGACTCATGACCACCAACATACAAGCCTCAACAAAGCGGAGGAGCTGCTTGAAGCCACGAAAATCCACAAATCCCGCCCGGGAGCAAAAAGACCAAAATACCCCTAAGGGTCAAAAGCAGCTCTAACGGCCCAACCGAACCATCGAATCTGAACAGGAAGCACCTGAGAACTGGAATAGAAAATCGGGCGTTACAATACTCCCTCCTTTTAAGACTTTCGTCCTCGAAAGTCCTAAAACGAAACTTGACTCTATGAATACTCCATTGATTCTTAGCCAACTGAACTTCTCGGCTAAAACAACACTAGCCCTTTCTCGATAACCAAACCCTCTTGGGTTCTCAAAGGCTCAAAGCCACAATGCTCTCGATGCGCCACAAACTATCTCAACAAAGAGACGAGGAACACAAAACTTGCTTCTTTGCCAAAGACGGGGCAAAGCTAACCGCTGCTCCAATCCGCTCAAGGATCTCAAAAGCCCTACAAACTTGGGGCTCGGCCAAAACCCCGCTAAACCAACACGGAACACCTCTCAACGGTGTTACTCTCCTCAAGAATCGCGGTGGGCACAAGCTCCAAAACTCAACGCCACGACTGGCATAACTTCTCTGAATGCCCCTGGCCCGATAACAAAGCGCCTCAACACAACGCCAAAGTGGCCAAACAATCTGAACCTCTCGGGTTCCGAGAAACCAAACGGCCTACTCTTTCTTCACAAGAGACCGGCGAACCACAAGGCTTGCCTAAAGCCTTAACGAAAAACAATCGAACCACCAGCGGGATTGATCCAAAAGGCAAACTTTTCCCACTAGCACAAGTGAAACTTCAGCTCACGGCCAACCTTAAATGGCCAAAAACCAGGCACGAGCTCCACTCGGCCAAGCCAACAGCTGGAGCCTCACAACGGCCGAACACAAACTTTTCCATGCAAACCTACTAGGCTGGCCAAAGAGAACATTGCCGGCAAGGAAACACCCAACATTCCTCTCATGGAAAATCTCAGCGAAGGACCAAACCCTCACGGGGCTACCAACAACTCACAACGGCTTGAGGAAAAAGCCCAAAGGCTAACCAACCAATGCCACGGCACCTCTGTGCCAACACACTCAATCGAGGCTCGGCTATTCGCCAAGCTGCGAAAGCTCAACAACTAGAAACAAAGCCCGAGAAGGGCTTGCTCGTAAGAAACTCAACTCAAGCTCATAACGAGCAAAGCTTGCCTCCAAGCTACCACTCAACACCTAAGTCCCACCTGGCTACTCAAGGGACTTCCTCCTTTAGCTCGGGCCTAACTCATCTTGCGACTAGAAACTCCACACTCGAAACATTGCAAGGAAAACGAAGGCGATGAGGCTATCTCCAAAGATAATACTCGAGGTTGGCATCCATGGTGCAACTCAACCACCAAGGAAAACTAGGGGAAAAACTTCAAACCCCAAGAACCAACAACTTACCAAAGAAAAGCTCAACTCTTAAAGCTGGTTGGCCACCGCTCTTGCGATGGGACAAACAACTTTTGCTTGCTAACAACACAATGCGAGGACCCTCTCATTTGGGCTAACCCACTGCGCTACTCGATCAACTACACAACTCGGGAGCTACGCCGACTCCTCAACGGGAACGATTTCCCGGCAAAGCAAACTCTAAAGGCGGTGAACATCACACACGCTCATTGACTTGCTCAAACCCAAGGGCTACATCAACCAACTCTCTTGGAAGCAACACCCAAGGGAAACTCAACCGATTGGACCACCAATCTAGAACTAGCCGAACTTACTCAACCACCGAGGGAGGAATCCATTCCCAAAACAACCGGACTAGGAACAAATCCTCGTGGCAACGCCCTGCAGCTCGAGCCGAGCAAGCTCTTGAAACATCAAAAGAACCAAATCTTGGTCAACACCAAGCACCAACTAGCCTCCAAAACCAAACAAGCACTAGCTTGCTAGGATCGCCAAATCTGCAAGCAACTCATCCAAGGAACACCGCACGGGTCTAATCGGAGCTCGGAGAGGCTCTCCACAACTAGAGATCCTCACGATCACCCTCCGACACACACGATCGACAACGATCTAACTAACAACCGGCCACGCGGGCACAACCCTCTCCGGCATCTCAACTACGCTGGCCAACTCCAACTTGGAAACCAAGGGAACCGGAACGCGCACGGGAGGCGTCATCCTCCTACTCAAAGCAAGAACCTCAACATACCTTACGCCCAAGGTAAGGATCCGGATGACTTTCTTAGCCAAAACGATCGAAGCTGCGCGGCTTGCCCTCTCGCTCTTGTTCGGTTCAAACTGAAGTCTAACCAGGGCAAGGACCAACTAGCAAAACTTGCTTAACCAACAACCCGGCAACGAGCACGACATCCTTACAACCCAAAGCTAGGGCACTTGCCGAGAACCCAAGCCTTGACACCTCAAAGACTGAGCGCTGGCTCCTCAACACGAACCTCTCGTGGTTTTCCCAAACATGAACCACGGAACGAGCTACGCAAAAAGTACACGGGGGTGTCTGGCTCCAACTTGATCCCTTAAAGTCCAAAGCCAACAAGGCTCTAACACAGGGCAACTTTTGCCTCCAAACAAAGCCACTACTAACCAGGGAGCAACAAGAGTTCAAACCCACTCGGGGCCAACTCACCACGAAAAGCCACATTGGCCAACTTACTCTTACAAGCGCAAAACCACACCAAGCGAACATTCCTCAAAACAACGTGCTCACTAAACGCGCTCCGATCAGCCATCCAACTCATGGCTCTAACACTGGATCAACCACGCATCCACGATGCCAACACTACCCATACTAGGGTAACTCAAAGGGTAGCCGACTCATGCTACCAGCAACTGGCTCAGAAGCTCACAACACAGGCGCGAGAACTCAAACTTGCTAGCTCTTAACAGCCTACAGCATCCTTTGGTACCCAACTCTCGGTGACCCTGGAAAGCTCTTACTTTCCCTCGAAAACCTCATACTTGTAGTCCTCTGACTACCACCGAGCTAGATCTCTTATGCAACCCAAACAGGTGCAAGCTCAGGAAAAGGGGTACAAGACTCGCGGGGATGCTATACTCTGGGCAGCCAAGGAACCATCTGCACAAAAGGGCCAACAGGCCTCAAATCTAGGCCTCCTCTCAAAGCCTAGTGCCAACAAGCACTACATCCTTTACGACACAAATCAGCCCTAAACGAGCTTTACGCCCCTCAGAGGAAAGTCACACTCCAAGTGACGGGGCAATGGCACTCAGCAAAGGAGTCCAAACACTCGAGCAGCCTAATCTCTGGCTTCTCGACCAACAGACATGCCAAGGCCTACTCCTGCATCCCACTCGATGCTCACAAAATCTCAGGCTAACTTTTGCATCTCACTCGATGCTCAACAAAAGCTCAGGCTAACTCCTCGGGTGGCATCAACTAGTTCCACTCTGAGAACATCCAAATAAAAAGAGTGCTCCACTCTACTAGCCCGCTGAAATCCACATACGGATCAAACCCTGGCAAGCAAACTCCAAACTGCACCTTGGCTACGAGGGCACTAAAAGAACTGGCTGCACAACAACGGCATGCTTGCAAGGGGGCACAGATGTCTCAACATCTGCCTCAAGCCACTAACACGGCAACTTGCCAATCAATCGGGCGACTGGTGGAGACTCTGCTAGTCCACTCTCTCAAGGGACTACCACCACCAGCTCTTTGTACCAAGCAAAGACGGGGGACGGCACACCTCGGCCTGCGAGCAATGAGGACATCCCAACACACGGATGCTAAACTCAAACACAGCCAACCGCTTTACTACTACTAGAGTAGGACTTTCTAATACATCGAGCTACTGAGGCATCCACTTGCCAAAAGTGGGCGGCTCCATCAACGCCAACAAACTCAGCTGCATAAACTTGCTGATCATGCCCTCCAGGAACCTTCGGGGCTACAAGAGCTGCTTGGGGAAAAATCTTTGAAACAAACTCTGTCAATTTGGGCTATCGTGCCGAGACTCCTCACTACGCGCTACAAAGCTGCGCTGGGTCTTTGCTCTCACGATAGCTAAAGACACGCCATCAACCCTCTCATGGTTGGAGCACACTCTGCTCAAGGAGTCATACTCGAGGCGTGCTAGCCTCTACCCCCTCCTCTAGGCAACTCAGCTGCCGGGGCCAACTCGCCAACGGGCTAAACAACCACGGGGACGCGGCCTCAACATCAACACGATCGGTCCAACTCCTCGGTCGGACATGCCAAGCGTCCTGCTCCTCCGAGTGCAATCAACATGCGGCGACCGCACAAGGCACCTCCACCCTCTCACTGGGGAGAAACCAACAAGCCCCGGGCCATAAATGGCCTATGGGAGTCAAATCCGCCTCCTCAGTGCGATCAACATCTTGGCGATCGCACAAAGCATCAAAATCGGCCCACACTGGGGCTCTCACCGCTCATCAAACTACTGCGCCGCTGCGGAAAAGTTGGCATGATGGCGCTCTAAGCCCAAACCAACAACGAGTCGAGAACACGCTTGTCTCTCGCTCCACAACTCTACACAAGGCATAAAAGCTAGAAGAAAAGTATTGTAAATTCTTACCCCTTAACTTAATTGAACTCAGACAAACACGGTGGCCGTGGAGTCTTGATGATCATGGGAACAACAACCTACAAAGCGGGTTAGTCTACAGAATCTATGACTACGTGCTCGATACCAACTGTAAGAACCCGACCCAAAACATGGTCCTAAACCTGGGTTCTCACTCAGGATGCAAGTTAAATATGATAACAAGCGGTTTAGAGCTCATATTTAAAAACCTTTCAAAAAATATGAGAAGGGGGAGCCCTTAAAACATAACCAACAATTTTCATTTAAAACAATCCAACAAAGTAAAACAACCTGGCCAGTGTTAAATAAAATATACAATACAATTTAAGCAACGTTTTAAACAATGTTCCCCTAGGACTCTGTCCATCTACATCTTTGAATAAACAATGCAATAATAAAAGACAGAGTGCCGGTGGTTCCCCATGATCAATCGGCTCCTCCGCTAGCCCTCCCGGTGTTGTCCCAAGTTACCGAAAGATAAATAAGGGTGAGTATAAACATACTCAGTAAGAATCCCCAACAGGGTACAATACGATACATCAGTCATCTAGCACCTCAACATGCAAGCAAACAACTATCAACACGGATCATAGCTCAACGAGCTCATAAAACAAGATCTGGAAACATCGGAAGTCTCTTACTTAGGAATCATCGGAAGTCTCCTACTTAGGCCTAATGATTGGTTCTCATAACCAATCCCGGGACATCTCCGAGGGTCTTTCTCCCTCGGCCAATTGATCAGCCAAAAACCGATCCCAAGATGTCCGAGCACCCTCGAGGGTCTTTCTCCTCGACCAATTGATTAGCTCAAAAGCCAATCCCAATGGGTGTCCTCAAGGGCCTCTTACCCTCGCTAACAATGCGGACTATCGGGAGAGTACTCGCATGATCGGCTCTAAAGCGGAAGGGCGGTGTACTCATGAACATTAGCCGGGGGAGCTCTCGAACCGGCCGCGACTAACGCTGCGTGTCGCGCGCACACCGCATTCTCATCTGCAACCGGCGTAAATGCGGGGCCTAAGGGCAAACTACGCGGGTCGGTACGCATGCCTAAAGACTCGGAGGCGGTGTCACCGAACACGATGGTGCGAGGCCCTCGGCACTCATCATGCGGCACTGTACCACCGACACGAAGCTAAGAACCGGCCAAGGCGGGGGCTTGCACCGTTGGCGTGGTTCCGCTCTAGCGAGCTACAAACTAGGCTTATGCCGATGTGGTAGCTACATCCACATCGGTTTTGCGGGGAAGCAATGTACTTTATGCTTCGCTCTACTCCCGACCGGTGGGGACAAAGTACGTTATGTCCGCTCTCGGCCTCGGATGATGACAAACCCACTACGCTATCTAAGAATACCGAGCAAATCAATGATTCACGGCTAGCAAGCAATGACCGACATCAATCACGTTTACCTAGCATGATACTACAACTTAAAGCAGGAATCACAAGCATTTGGAAGAACAAACCTAGCATGGCACTAACATGTAAAATCAACAAACATGCTAGCAAGAGATCAAACAAAGTCGCCTATCGCTATCATGCTCATAACAATCGGCAAACATACAAGGCACAATCGAGATATATCGCGAGGTCCACACAACCACGGTAAGAAATCCTTACCAGGACAAGAGAAAATAATCACAAATCAACCAAGCAATCCTCGAGCCTCTAATCGAACCCAAACAACCTAAACATAAAATAAAGCGACCCAAATCAAATACATAAAAGCAGCCCAAATAAATCCCTAAACAAAGACCAATAAATCGGGGCCCAACGAAGAAAAGACTAAGGAAATTCCATCCGAGAAGCCACAAGGCTCGCCAACCAAGACACACAGCAGGCGGTGGGCGCAGAAGAGCAGCTGGTGGTGGCGCTGGGCACAGCGCCAGGCAGTATTGGGCGGGCGCAGGCGGTTGGCTGGCGCAGCGCAGCAGGCGCTGGGCGGGGCGAGGCAAGGCGCGCGGCGCGAGCTCGAGCTCTGGCTGGCGGCGACACACGGCGCGGCTTGGCAGAGGACGGCGACGCCACGCCACGCGAGGCGGCGACGCGACGCGGCGGGCTCGGGGCGCTCGGGAAGGCACGACGACCTCAGGGCGAGCGACTTCGGTCGCGCCGGGGCTCGGGCGACTCGACACGGACTGGGCGACACGGTGGCGGCGGCCTGGCGATGCCGATCTGGGCTCGGCGCGACCAAGGCGACACGGAGATGGCACGGGCGATGCAGATCTGGGCTCGGCGCGACTAGGCGAGGGCGATGCGATCGGCGCTGGGTGGCTTGGCACGGCGCGGGCATGGGGCGAGTGGGCGGCTGGAGCGAGGGCGCGGCTCGGTGGACATGGTGCGACTAGAAAGGGTGGGCATGGTGCGGCTAGAAGGGTGGACATGGGCGACCAAGGGTGCTCGGGTGGAGGAGAGAGAAAGGAGAGAAAAAGGAATTTTGGGGATTTTGGAAAATAAAAGGGAAAAATAAAAGGAAAAAGGGAATTAAAAGGAAAAATGGGATTTTATCCTCCTTTCCATCCTTAACCAATTTTCTTACCAAATTTAAATAAGTCTTAAAGTCCTTAAATCCCATTTTCAGCTTCCTCCTTGAGACCATTTGAAGCAACCTTTTCCAAACAATAACTCTCACTTAAAACAAACTCCCAAATCATCTCTAAGGGCACAGGCTCGAATCCCAAAGGAAACACCCAAACAAAGATCACTTTGCCCAAAACCCAAATCACAACCGAACTCCCAAACGAATACCCCAAACATCTCGGGACTCGCATGACCACCAACATACAAGCCTCAACAAAGGCGGAGAGCTGCCTCGAAGCCCCGAAAATCCACAAATCCTGCCGGGAGCAAAAAGACCAAAATACCCTAAGGGTCAAAAGCAGCTCAAACGGCCCAACCGAACCATTGAATCGAGCAGGAAGCACCTCGAGAACTGGAATAGAAAACTAGGCCGTTACAAGAGGTTAGAGGCTAGCATGCCTTAGAGTGAGACTCCTTGAGCAGGGTGTGCTCCAGCCATGAGAGAATTGATGGCAGGTCTTTTAGCTATTAGAGAGCGGAGACCAGTGCGCAGATTTGTAGCGCGTAGTGAGGAGTCCCGAGGCACAGATAGCCCGGTGTGAGTTTGTTTAGGAGACACCCCTAGTAGCTCGAGTAGCCGGAGGTTTCCGGAAGGGCTTGATCAGCAGGTTTATGTTGATGAGTTAGTTAGCATTGATGGAGCCGCCGAGTTTGGCAAGTGGAAGCCTGAGGAGCTTGATGCTTTAGAGAACTTGCTGGTAGCGGCAAGGTGGTTGACCAGTTCGAGTTTATCATCCAAGTGTTGGGATGACACGGTGTTCGAGAGACCGATGACTTTGATGTTCGGAGGTCGAGGCGTGCTGGTTCTGGTCTTTGTTTGATGCAAAGCAGGTGTGGTGGTGGAAGTCCTGTGAGAGGCGGACGAAGAGAGTCTCCACCGACCACCGGGCGAATTGGCATTTGCCAAGTTAGTAGCTTTTGAGAAAGATGTAGAGACATCTTGTCCTCCCGCAAGTCTGCGATCGTTTTGCAGCCAGTTCTTTTAGTATCCTCATAGCTAGGGGGTATTGTGGAGTTTGCTTGTCAGGACCTAATCCGTCCGTGGTTTCCAGCTGGCTATTAGTGAGAAGCACCTTACGTTAGCATGTTCGGTGTGGAGCTAGGTTTGCCACCCGATGGTTGGCTTTGAGTATTCGTTGAGCATCGAGTGGGATGCAGGAGTGGGCCTTGGCTTGTCTGTTAGGCGTGATGTCGAGAGAGTAGTCTACTCGAGTGTTGAGACTCTTGTGTTGAGCGCCATTGCCTGTCACACTGGAGTGTGACCTTCCCTACCCCGGAGGGCTTAAAGCTCGTAAAGGGATGTTTGTGTTGTAAAGGATGTAGTGCTGTTGGCACCACGCTTTGGAAGGAGGCCTAGTTTCGGGCCGGTTGGCACTTTTAGTGCGGGTGGTTCCATGCCCGCCGGAGTATAGCATCCCCACTAGCCTTGTACCCATTTTTACGAGGTTGCACTGTTTAGGTTGCATAAGAGATCTAGCTCGGTTGTAGTCGGAGGACTACAAGTGTGAGGTCGTTCGAGGAAAGCAAGAGCTTTCAAGGTCACCAAGAGTTGGGTACAAAGGATGTTGTAGGTTGTTAAGGGCTAGCGCATTCGAGTTCTCGCGCTTGTGTTGTGGCCTTGTGAGCCGGTTTGTTGGTAGGGTGATTCGACTACCCTTGAGTTTCCTTGGTACGAGTAGAGTTGGCATCGATGATGCGTGGTTGGTCAGCGTGGGAGCCATGTGTTGGATGGATTGTGCGGAGCACATTTGGTGGACACATTGGTATGTGGTTGTTAGCTTGGTGTGGTTATGCTCTTGTAGAGTGAGTTGGCCAATGGGGCGTTTCGTGGTGAGTTGACCCGAGTGGGTTTGAACTCTTGTTGCTCCCTTGCTAGTTGTGGCTCTTTTTGGAGGCAAAGGTTACCTTGTGTTAGAGTTCGTGTTGGATCTTAAGGAATCAAGTTGGAGTGTGCACGCTTGATGTACTCTTGTGTAGCTCGTTCCTTGGGGTATGTTTTGGGAACCTCGAAAGGTTCGTGTTGAGAAACCAGTGCTCGGTCCCTTTTGGTGTTAGGGCTTTAGTTCTTGGCAAGTGCCCTAATTTTGATCGTAAGGATACCGTGCTTGTAGCCGGGTTGTTGCTTAGGCAAGTTATGCTAGTTGGCCTTTGACACAGGTAGAGGAATTTCTTGTTGATCGATGGTTGGAGTTCGGTTGGAACTAATCAAGAGGCGGTGGTAGCAAAGCCGCGTAGTTTTTGTCCGTCATTGCTAAGAGTGTTGACCGGATCCCTACCCAGGTAGAAGCTATGATGTGGTCGATGCTTGAGTTGGAGGTCGACACATTATGTAGTATTTCGGTCTTCTTGGTCTTTCGAGGAGTTGGAGCACGCCCGGCATAGTCGAGATCTTTGGAGAGAGAGTTGTGCCCGTGTAGCCGGTTATCTGTTAGACCGTTTGACTACTGTGTGTGTGTCGGAGGGTGATCGGAGGAACCCAAGGTTGTGGAGAGCCTCACCAGAGCTCAGCCAGACCCAGGCAGTGTTCCTCGGTTGAGTTGCTAAAAGCTTGTAGTCGGTTGACGAGCTAGTGTTGTTTTAGTACCTCGCGTTGGCTTCAAACTGTTATCTGTTGGTGCTTGTAGTTGGCCAAGGGTTGGTTCCCATGTTGTTGTAAGAGCTAGCTTGGTTGGAGCAAGCGGGCGTGGCCTTGAGGACTTGCTCTTGTTTGGAAGGTTTCAAAGTTGGCACCTCCTTCGGTGTTTGGATAGATCTTTGCTAGTTCTAAGTTGGTGGTTCAATCGATTGTGGAGTTTACGGTTGGAAGATGAGTTAGGCCTAAGCTAAAAAGAGGAAGTCATTCGTTTAGCCAGTTGGACTTGAGAGTTGCATGTCATTGGAGGCGAAGCCGCTAGTTGTAAGCTTGAGTTGAGTTCTGCAGAGCAAGCCTTTCTCGAGCTTTGCTCCTAGTTGTTGCGCTGCGTTCGTGGTTGGCATTTAGTTGAGCCAAAGTTGAGGGGTTGGCATAGACGTGTGTCGTGGCATTGGTTAGTTAAACCTTTGAGTTGTTATCCTCGAGGTGTTGTGTTGCAAGTAGCGCGTGTTGTTTTATTCTTTCTTTGCTAGAGATTTCCGGAGAGGTATGTTATTTGTTTTTCTCATGCGCGATAATCTCTTAGGCGATGGCTGATCGGATTGCATTGGAAAGTTGTTGTCGGCCGATGAGGGGCTCCAATATATTAGTTTGGGTGAGTGGAGCACGTGCTCGGACCTTGTCTTCTAAAGGTGGCCGTAAGTGAAGTTTCATTTGGTGTGTTGGTGGTATTTGTTTGGTGAACCGAGAAAAAGTGCCCCTTGGCTTTGGTTCTTCGATTTCTCGTAAGATGGTTGCTTTAGTGTTGTGGACGCATGCTAGTTGGAGAAGGTTGCCTAGGGACCGATCACCGGTTGGTGGTTCGAATTGGATTTCGTTAGGGATTGTAGGCAACCGAGTGGGGTTCGCGAGTCTCTTGCGAAGTAAGAGTAGACCGTTTTGTTTAGAAACACAGGAGGTTCGGTTGTTTGGTCGGCATGGTGAAGGGTCGAAATTTGTTTGATAACAATGGCTATGAGCATTCAGAGAAGTTCTGCCGGAGCGTGGCGTAGAGTTTTAGCACTGTGACCCGTCCACGAGTTTCTTGAGAGTAGCGCCATAGAGAGGCGTGCCCGAGTTGGGTTAGCGAGGATAAGTGAGCCCTAGAGTCATGAGACCGTTTGAGAGTTGGTGCGAGTCAGAGGGTGTGACTCACCGACTAGCTATCGCATGATTTCTTCGAAGCTCAGTGTTAGTTCAGTTCTGGTTGAGATAGTTTGTGGCAGACTCGGTGTCTTTTGGGATTGGAGACTTTGGGAAACCAAGAGGGTTCGGTTTCGAAGAAGGATTTGTGTTGTCTTAACCGGGAGCTTGGTTGGTTAAGAATCAGTTGAGTTTTCCTAGAGTCGTTTTCGTCTTAGGACTTTAGAGGACGAAAGTCTTAAAAGGAGGGAGTATTGTAATGGCCTGATTTTCTATTTGGTTTAGGTGATTTCGGGTCATTATTCGGATGTTCGGATGGGCCGTTAGAGCTATTTTAACCCTTAGGGTTTTGAGGATTTTCAAGATTTCAGGGCCATTCCTGCCTTTGTCGAAGCTTAATGGTTGTTGGTTGCAAGACCCGAGAGGTTTGGGCAAGTTGTTTGGAAGTTTGGAGGTGTTTTAGAAAATGGCAAAATTAATTGTAATTTTGGTGCTTCCATTGGGTTTTGAGCCCTTGCCTAAATGGTCTTGGGGAGTTCAGTAGGAAAAGAGAGTTTTATTTTTAAAATAAGTTTGCTTTGGCCGGGTTTGGAAAGAGGAAGCTTTGGGAAGGGATTTTAGACCTATTTAATTAGGGAAAAGGAAAGAAAATCAAGAAAATCCCTTTTCCCCTTGTTTGCAATCTCTCTCTCTCTCTCTCTCTCTCTCTCTCTCTCTCTCTCCTAGTCGACCTCACCAAGAAACCCTAGCCGCCCTAGCCGCACCCCGCTTCAGCCTGCTCTGGCCCCAGCGCACGCAGCGGCCAGTTGCCTGACCCAGCGCAGCAGCAGCGGCCAAATCGGCCAGCGCGCAGCGCAACCAGCCGCTCGCGCCCCGCACCAGAATCGCCCAGATGCGCGCCAGACCGACCTGCATCGGTCGCCCGACGCGCGCCGACCGACATGCATCGGTCGCCAAGACGCGCCGCGCAAATCCGCGACCGAGCCGCCCACCGCGCGCCGCCGCGTCGCGCTACACGACGCCGCGCGCCCAGCACCGTCCGTGTCTGCGTGCGTGCGCTTCGTCGCGTCGCCGCCCGGCCAGCGCTGCGCCTGTCGCGATCCGCGCGAAGCCCAGCGCCAGCGCCCGTCCCCTGCCGCGCCATACGCCAAGAAAGACACCAAAATCGCCCCCTTGCTGCGAGACCCCATGCCTTCTCGGTTGGTAATTCTCGAACCTATCCTTTTAGATTTTTAAGCTGGCACGTTCTTTGTATATTTATTTAGGATGCTTTTAAAATGCTTAGGTTGCTCGGTTTCGCTTTAAAGCTCGAGGGTCACTATTTGATTGTGAAAGTTATTCCTACTCGTTTCCAGGTAAGGATTTCTTACCGTGGTTGTGTGGACCCTGCGATGCTATCATGATTGTGCCTTGTATGCTTGGATGTTGTTATGAGTATGTTAGCTATTGAACAGCTTGTGTTTGAAATCTTGCTAGCATGTTGCTTGTTGTTCATGTTAGTGCCATGCTAGGTTTGTTCTTCCAGCATGCCATGTCTTGTGATTGTATGAAATTTCCAGTGGGTAGGTTACATGTTTTCTCTTGCTTCCATATCGTGTTGCTCTTGTGTCCCCTGATATATTCTGTTAGTTCCATGCAAGGGGTTTAATTATCTTGGCATACCTTGTTCTATTTTATCTGTTAGTTAGTGCCGGGCATAGGCAGGTGATGTATAGTGTAGAAGACTATAGGGGTAACTAGTTTAGGTCCCGCTCGGGTAAGACCCCGATGGACATCCGGAGGTGTAAGACCCTGATGGGCATCCTAGGTGCGTAAGTCCCCGATGGGCATCACTGAGTTGGAGGTGTAAGACCCTGATGGGCATCCTAGGTGTGTAAGTCCCCGATGGGCATCACTGAGTTGGAGGTGTAAGACCCCGATGGGCATCCTAGGTGTGTAAGTCCCGATGGCCATCACTGAGTTGGAGGTGTAAGACCCCGATGGGCATCACTGAGTTGGAGGTGTAAGACCCCGATGGGCATCCTAGGTGTGTAAGTCCACGATGGGCATCACTGAGTTGGAGGTGTAAGACCCCGATGGGCATCCTAGGTGTGTAAGTCCCCGATGGGCATCACTGAGTTGGAGGTGTAAGACCCCGATGGGCATCCTAGGTGTGTAAGTCCTCGATGGGCATCACTGAGTTGGAGGTGTAAGACCCCGATGGGCATCCTAGGTGTGTAAGTCCCCGATGGGCATCACTGAGTTGGAGGTGTAAGACCCTGATGGGCATCCTAGGTGTGTAAGTCCCCAATGGGCATCACTGAGTTGGAGGTGTAAGACCCCGATGGGCATCCTAGGTGTGTAAGACCCCACTGGGCATCACTGAGTCCTAGGTTGTGTAAGGCCCGAAGGGCCCGAAGGGCTTTAGTGGAGCAAGACAACGAGCGTGTGTGGAGCTCTCTGTTATTCGGTTGTCCGCTTGTAAGAACCTTTTCCTGATAAGAGTTGTCAGGTTACTCCCTTGGTCTTGGAGTTGATGGTAGTGCTGCTAGCAAGAGGGAAAAGTTTGTTGGCTGCTTGGAAGAAGTTGTTTGTCCAGTTAAGCGGACTCTTGAGTGGTCTTCTGGAAGTTGCAGTAAGGGTTGTTCTGCCTCTTGTGAGTGTTGGGCCTAGTCAGCTAAGATACGTTGTGTGTTTGGCCTGGAAGCTGTTGCACCTTTGTAGTTGAGGAACCCTCCCTTTGTATCAGTTGTGGGATGAGGTTGCACCATTGTGGCTGGATTGGGGTCTTGACCTATTGAAGGATCCTTGCTGGTTAGTGTAGCTTGTGCTCTGCCAGCCATTGTTGGTATTCTTGTTCTTGGTAGTTGGTGTTAACCGGGTAGTGGCGTCCCGTTTGTGAAGTTTCGGTGGAAAGGGTGCAATAAGCCTAAGCTAGAAAGTTAAGCGTGTATGTGTTATCGTTTGGTCTTGTGAGATGTGTTTCATATTTGAGGCAAGCTTCGTTCTGTTGATAGCAGGTTGACTTTTCCAGTCAGTAATCTAAGTCGAGTTGGAGTTGAGTGGATTGGCGTAGCTATGCAGTTTGCAGTTGTTTGGGCTTCCGAGTTCGTAGCACTCAAGTTGTTGGATTGTAGGTTTCCGTGTGGGAGCTGTCAGCGGGTTGAGGTTGTTGTGTGAGTTCGGATTTTTGGTGGATTAGTGTCAGTAGCTAGAGCCCGCACGTCGCCCAGGTGGAGATGTCATTACTTTGGAGTAGTGGCATGGCAGTTTCAGGCTAGAGTTATTGGCACCAGGGTGTGGCAACAAAGGTTATTCTAAGTAGTGCGTTGAAGAACCGTGGTTCTGGAGAGCGTTTGTAGAGGCTTGTTAGCCGAGTGCAGTTCCTGTAGTGTTTTCACCCTCTGACCGATGGTCTTTTGGGAGGAGTGAGCCAGATCCTTCAGAGCTTGTTGCGGGTTGGTGTTTCCGTGGTTGGGCAATGGGAGACCAGTGTTGGTTTTATGAGGTTGCCTTGGGTTGCAGTTCTCAGTGGTCAGCCCATGTGGTTCGTTGAGGCGTTGTATAGTAGATGTTGCAGGTTTCTAGTGTTCTGGGAAAAGATTGGTGGCCGTCAGTTCTTTTGGGTCCTGAGTTGCTGCAGCTGACCAGTAGTGCAGTGCAAAAGTTTAGAGCTCGTATGTTGGTAGCCTAGAGCAGGCAGAAGTGTTACGCCGATGTACGGCGTCAAGTTTTAGAGTTTGAGGTTGGACAGTGCGTGTTTTTAAGGTTGCACCGATGTGAGGTGTGTTGAGGTTTGGTAAGCGAGGGAAGTGGAGTCCCCGTTTTGTTGGACCATTTAAGTTTTTCGAGAGGATTGGCTGAGTTGCATATCGGTTAGTTCTTCCCCGTCATTGTCAGCTGTGCACTGTGTTTTCATGTATAGATGTTGAGCCAGTATGTGCCGGACCCATCGCTCATTGTGGACTTTGAGCCTTTGCAGCTGTAAAGACCCGACCTGAAAACGGTGCTAAACCTAGATCTTTACTCAGCATGCAAGTGAAAAGCATAAAAGGACCCAGCTGGGGTCGGTTTGTAAAACTTTTCAAATATAAGAGTGGAAAACATTAAAAACAAAGTAAACATTCATTAAGCGAAACGAACCATTCGAATTAAAAGCGATGGATCGATCAGTACTTTCCTTAAAAACATAAAATAGTTCAAATCATAGTTTTCCCTACGGACCCAAGTCCAACTACATGCTGAAATCAAAAACAGTAAAATAAGACACGACAGAGTGTCAGCAGCATCCATGATTCCCGGCCCTCCGCTAGCGCCTCGGTGTTGTCCCAAGTTACGTGGAAGAAACCACAATAAGGGTGAGTATAAACATACTCGGTAAGAATCCCCGGCGGGAGTGCGATCACGATGCAATCAATCATCTAGCAACCTAGTACACATGCCACAAATATCAACACGGATCTTAGCTCAACGAGCTCACAAGGCAAATCCGGAATCCTCGGAAGTCTCCTACTTAGGCTAATGATTGGCTCTCAAAACCAATCCGGGACATCTCCGAGGGTCTTTCTCCTCGGCCAATTGATCACTCAAAAGAAACGATCCCAAGGATGTCAGGCACCCTCGAGGGTCTTTCTCCCTCGACCAATTGATTAACTCCAAAGTCAATCCCAATGGGTGTCCTCAAGGGCCTCTTACCCTCGCTATAAATCTGGACTCAGGGAGAGTACCGAAGTCCGGCTCTAAAGCGAAGGAATTGGTGTACTCACGAACAGAGGCAGGGAGCTCTCCGAACCCGGCAACTAAAGCGTGTGCGCGCACACCGCATGCCGCCGCAACCGGCGTAAATGTGGGGCCTAAGTACAAACTACGCGGGCAGTGCACGCATGCCTAAGGACTCGAAGCGGTGTCACCGAACACATGAGTGCGAGGGCCCTCGGCACTCATCTGTGCGACTGTAGCCACCACCGGCACTGAAGCTAAGAACCCGCCAAGGCGGGCTTGCACCGTTGGCGGGGTTCCGCTCTAGCAGCTACAAACTAGGCTTATGCCAATGAGGTAGCTAATCCTCCTTTGTTGCTGGGAAACAATGTACGTTATGCTTCGCTCTACTCCCGACCGGTGGGGACAAGGTACGTTATGTCCGCTCTCGGCCTCTAGATGATGACAACCCTACTACGCTAGCTAGATTATAGAGTAAGCGATTCTGGCTAAACATACATAAGCATCATCAATCATATATAACCTAGCATGCTACTACGAACTTAAAGGAGGAATCTGGGCATCTTTGGAAGAACAATCCTAGCATGGCACTAACATGTACAAACAATCAAACATGCTAGCGAGAATGCAATCACAAGTCATCCTATCCACTAATCATGTTCATAAAAGTAAACATGCACATAAGGCACAATCAAGAAGGCATCGCAGGTCCACACAACCACGGTAAGAAATCCTTACGGAAATAATTGGAAAATGCTAACACGAGTCAAGCAAGACCCTCAAACTTTAAAACGAACTCGAGCAACCTAGGCATATTAAAAGCATCCTAAATAAATATCAAAGCACCTGACTTAAAAATCAAAAGGAAAAGGCTCGAGAATTACCAACCGAGAGGACACGGGCTCTCGCGGCAAGAAGGCGAGGAAGGGCGCTGCTGGCGCGCTGGCGCTGAGCTCGAGTGCGCGGCAAAGGCGAGCGGATGCGTGAGGAGCGGCGCGCGCACACGCGTCTGGGCAGCGGGCGATCTGCGATCGATCGGCTGCTGGCGATCTGTGCGAGCGAAGCGGGCTCGGCTGGGTTGGCGCGCGGGCGGCGGCTGGACTGGCTGGGCGTGATGCGCTGGCGGCGGCGACGGCTGGCGTCGTGAGACGGCGTCGGGCGGTGATGGGCTGCGACGGTGGGGCTTCTGGTCTGCAAGCGCGCGGCGACTGGGCGAAGCAGAGGCCGAGTGTTGCGGGCAGGTAGTGGCTTGGGCGGTGTGGTGCAGTGCGTGGCGCAGGCCTGCCAGGCGGGCGGTGTGGTGCGATGTGGCTGGGTGGTGCGGCTGGGTTTAGGTGAGAGAGAGAGAGAGAGAGAGAGAGAGAGAGAGAGAGAGAGAGAATGCGGCTATGAGGGGAAAATTAGGGGTTTTCTTGATTTTCCTTCTTTTCCTTATTTTTAAATAGGTTAGGAGACCTAAATTCCCTTCCCAAGGCTTTTCTCTTGCGGGTCCCGGCTAAAGCAACCTTCTTTTCTTTTTTTCATTTTAATTAAGACTCTTTTCTTAAAACTCCAAATTCACCATTTAGGGCAAGGTTCAAATCCCAAAAGATTCAATTAATTTTCCAATTAATTTTGTTATTAACTTAGGGATGGAAAGTCAGGCCGTTACAATACTCCCCCTTAGAAGACTTTCGTCCTCGAAAGTCCTAAGACTGGAACAACTCAGGGTAATGCGTCCTCATCTCCTCCTCTAGCTCCCCACGCTTCCTCGCCTCCGATGCCTCCAAAGAACCTTTACTAAACTTATCTCCCGGTTGCGCAATACCTTGCGCTCATATGCCAAAATCTACACGGGCTTCTCCTCGAAGGATAAATCTTTACTCAACTCTAAGGGCTCATGCTCTAGCACATGCGACGGGTCTACCACGTACTTTCTCAAAGATCGAAACGTGGAACACATTATGCTGCATCGCTAAGGACGGGGTAAAGCTAACCGGTGAGGCCACCGCTCCGATCCGCTCAAGGATCTCAAAAGGCCCTACAAACACGGGGCTCAACTTGCCTCGCTTTCCAAACCTTAACACCCCACGCATAGGTGCTACCTTCAGGAAAACATGTTGACCCACCTCAAACTCCAAATCTCTACGCCATACATCGGGCGTAACTTTTCTCGCCTACTTTGTCTTTGTCAACATGCGAGCCCTTATCTTCTCGTGCTGCGTCGTTCGTCATCCGAAGTAACTCGGGTCCCAGTAACTCGCTCACACCAACCTCCTCCCAAAACACTAGGGATGCGCAGCGCTTACCATACAACGCCTCGAATGGGGCCCATCGGATAGTCGCCGATAGCCACATTTGTTTGTAAGCGAACTCCATCAAATCACAGTCTTGGTCCCAACTTCACAGGAAGTCCAAAACGCAGCTCTCAACATATCTTCGAGATCCGATTCACCCTCTCCGTCGACCATCGGTTTGCGGGTGGAAAGCGATCTTGAAGCCGCACTCGATTCCCAAACCCTTTTGGAGCGCTCTCGAAGCGAGATGTGAACCGAGAATCCCGACCGACACTATCTTTGCGGGTACCCGTGGTACCGCACAACCGCTCAAGGAATAAGCGTGCCCATTGTTCCACGGTATAACTAATCATCCCGGGAATAAAGTGTGCACTCTTGGTCGGCCGGTCCACAACTACCCGGATCTGCGAAAACCCTCTCGGTGTCCTCGGCAACCCAAATGATATAATCCATCGAAATCTCGTCCCACTTCCACTCTGGAACACTTAATGGTTTGCAATAAACTGCGCAGCTTCGCCGGGAGCCTTCACTTGCCGGCCGGCAGTGAGACACCGGCTAACAAACTCGGCTATATCCCGCTTCATGCCCATCCACCAAAACGCGTCGCTTGAGATCCTAGTACATCTTGGTACCTCCACGGGTGCCAAGTGAATGGGGAACTATGTGCTTCGGCGAGCAACTCGCTCGAATCTCCGCGTCGTCGGGACGCACAACCGACCTCTGTACCTCAAGCCTCCGTCGGTGCCACAACAAAGTCGAAATCGCCATCGGCCTCAACTCTCTCGAGCAATCTCCTCAACTTGGGATCACTCGGTGATTGTCGATGATCCTCTCGCTAAGCGACGGTGAACCGATAGTTGGGCTACCTCGGCGGTAACCTCTCCCAACAAGATTGCAATACCGGTTCGCTCAAACTCTTTCTCGCAATTCAACTTGGGAGCTCAAGAAAGCTCTCTTTGAATGCGACGTCTTTCTACTGTTGCAGATCGCCCACAACATTGGCTTTTAGGGATGATACAAAATCTCACGATCGTAGTCCTTTACTAACTCGAGCCACCTCCTCTCGCCTCATGTTCAACTCTTTCGAGTGAAGAAATATTTGAGGCTCGTGGTCCGTGAACAATGAATCCTCTCACCATACAAGTAATGCCTCCAAATCTTTAGAGCAAAAACAAGCTGTGACCAACTCCATATCATGAGTTGGATAGTTCTTCTCATAAGGCATCAGCTCGCTAGGGAAGCATAAGCTATCACCTTCCCATTTGCATCAACACACGGCCTAAACCATACTTGGAAGCATCACTATAAACTACGAAACCTCATGTTCCTTAGGAATCGCCAACCACAGTCTTGTCGCTGCCAAACCGAGCTTAAAGTGGGCAAAACTTTCCTCACATCTAGCATCCCAAACAAAGTCAATACCCTTCTTGGTCGACGGGTTAGAGTCTTTGCCTTAGCGGAAAAGTTTTTCACGAAACGCCGTAATAACTCGCTGCATCGGTAAAGAAGGCTGCGTATCTCGGCGACCGTCGTCGGTCCGCCCATGAGCTAATCGCCTCTATCTTTGCGGGGTCCACCGCTATACCATCTCTTTGACACGATATGTCCAAGGAAGGCTACTCTCTCTAGCCAAAATTCGCACTTAGAGAACTTTGCGAACAATCGATTCTCACGCAATCTTCGCCAAAACTTGCCTCAAATGCGAAGCATGGTCCTCCTTGGTCTTGGAATAAATCAAAATGTCGTCTATGAATACGATGACAAAGTTATCCAAGAATGCCTTGAACACTCTGTCCATCATGTCCATAAACGCTGCGGGGCGTTCGTGAGTCGAAAGACATGACCACGAACTCATAATGACCATACCTCGATCCGAACGCGGTCTTCGGGATATCTCGTATCTCGAATCCTCGGTGATGGTACCCGACCTCAAGTCAATCTTAGAAAACACCGAGGCTCCTGAAGCCGATCGAACAGATCATCTATCTGGCGGGGATACTTATTCTTCACCGTGACTTTATTCACTCTCTATAGTCTATACACAAACGCATGGATCCATCCTTTTTCTTAACAAACGGGGATGAGTGCTCCCCACGGGGACACACTCGGACGGATGAAACCTCGATCCGGCATCTCTTGCAAATCGCACTTTGAGCTCTCTCAACTCACCGGTGGCGCCATACGATCACGGGGCTTTAGAAATGGGAAGAGTCCCGGCTCCGGCTCAATGGTGAAGTCTAACTCCCGCTTGAGGGTAAACCCAAGCAACTCTTCAGGGAAAACATCCGCAAACTCTTGCACCACGGGGACCATGTCAGCAGACAACGAAGTACTACTATCTCCGAACAGCTTTGCTAAGAAGCCCCAAGCTCCTCGAGCTATCAATCTACGGGCTTTCACCTTTGAGATCAATGGCGAGGCAAATTCCGCCGACACGCGAAACTTGAAGCTCGGCCTGCGAGGTGGCCTAAACACCACTACTTTCCGTGGCAGTCTATCAATGCATGGTTTTCGCCAACCAATCCATGCCAAGGATCACATCGAAACCGCTCATAGACAAAGCACTATGAGGGTAGCCTCTAAAATCTCATCGGATATCGTATCCGCCACGCTTAACTCTCTCGCTAGCTAACATACTCACACCCGAAGGAGTGGCAACACAGCTCAAACCCTAGAGGTTCGAGTTCCACACAAGCTTGTCTAACGAATGCATCGAAACAAAGGAATGGGTCGAACCCGAATCAAACAATACAAATGCATAGTCTTTGTAAGACAAGCGGCGTACTGCTCGCGCATCATCGATGACGCTCCGCCTCTGGCGAGTAGTGGGCAAACACCCGCCCTCTTTGTTGGGCGGTCCTGCTTCTTGCTAAATCCCGAGTGAGGATCACGGCCAAGTGCCCTTCCTTGCCACATCTGCGTAGCAAGCACGGGCGATGCTCCACACAAACCAAAGTGTGTCTTTCCACACTTGTTGCAATGAGTTGGTTGCTCGCCCCGCCTCGCTCTTGGCGATCTCGGGCTCTCCCACGTGGTGGCGCCGATCTCGACCTCTAGATCGCCCCCGACGGCGAGTCTCTTTGACCAGTGAGCGGAAACCACTAGAAGTCGCGATTTCCTCTTCGCTCGAATATCACTTGAGCAGTGGCCGAATCGACCGAGCTGGTGCAATGAATCTCGCTGACTTTGGCGGATACTTCGGATTATAAATCGTGGCCAACTCTACCGCTTGATCATAACTCTCGGGAGCGAGTGCTCGAACATCTGAGCAACCTCCTTCCTCGGCCCACAAATGAACTTCTTAATCTTGAGCTCCTCGGTGGCAATGAGCTCCGTGGCGAAATAGCTATACTCAGAGAACTTCTTTTCATAGGCAGCAATACTATCTCGATCCTGTTTTGATTCGAGAAGGCCTCTGCCATCTCCGCCGAGCCTCGTCATTAACATACTTAGCTCGAACTTCGTTCTAAAGAACTCCTGTGTGGTGGAGAAGACCCGGTGGTCTAGCTCTATCTGTGGACTCCCACCACCACTCGGTGTGTGTCGGAGAGAACATGGGCCGCACATCTCGGCCTCTGTACATCTGGGCATCCCATAACTCTAAAGATGTACTCCATTCTTGCCAACCACTGACCGCCACAAGTGGGTTCTCTCAAGCATCAAATTCCCTTGGCTTCCACTTGGTGAAATCTTTCAACCACTTGCCAAACTCAGCGGCTCCCTCTGCACTATCAAGTGAGTCCGACCGGTCCACGATGACTGCCCCTCGGTTGAGCTCACCGGCTACTGGAGCTCTTTGGGGTGCTCGCTGCATGAGTGTGTGTCAAGCCCGGGCTATCGTGCCCTAGACTCTCTCTCTCTCTGCCGTTGCTAGGCTGCGCTGAGTCTCGCTCTCTCTGCTCGGCCATTAGGCCCATCATCATGTCTCTCATAGCGAAATATCTCTCCTGGAGCTGCACCTTGAGGCATAGCAGCCTCCACCCCTTCTCTGGGCAAGTTAGCCTCTCGGTGCCACGGGCGCCTACGAGCTCGATATATCTCGGGCTGGCTGGCTCTGCAACATCTCTATTTGCGATTCCAGACGGACTGCTCCACTGCGTGTAACGGCATATCTTGGCGATCTACACGGAAACCACAACAGGTTAGTCCACGCTCGGACTTTCTCTCGCCAACAAAGATAACACATGTGTATCGCATATAGTATCATAAACAAAACCCTTAGCTTATTGAACTTAGACAAAACTGGCGGCCTTGGAGTCTTGGAAATCATGGGAACACAACCTACAAACAGGTTAGTCTCTGAGAATCTATGACTCGTGCTCGATACCAATCAGTAAAGACCCGACTGAAAGCGGTGCTAAACCTAGATCTTTACTCAAAGCATGCAAGTGAAAAGCATAAAAGGACCCAGCTGGTGTAAGGACCCGACCCAAGAAAATGGTCTCTAACCTAAAGTCCATACTTAGCATGCATCATTAAGATTATAAACATCATTCAGAGTCGGAAGTTTAAAGCTTTGCAATAAACACTTTTAAAACAAAACCATGATTTCAATTAAATAGAAACAGTAAATGACTGATCAAGACTTTCTTAAAACAATTCAAAGGAAAAGCAGTGCGAGAACATAAAATAGTTTGAGTGCTTTTTCCTAGGGATCCAAGTCCCACTACATGCTAAATCATTAAGGAAAACATTTAAAGAAACGTGCGACCAGAGTCGCCTATCCATGATCATCGAAATGCTTCCTCCTAGCCATCCACCTCTGTGTCCCCAAGTTACCCGGTGGAAAGCCACGAGAAAATAAGGGTGAGCAACAAGTTACTCAAGAAGAATCCCCAATCGGGTACAATACGAAATCATCTCATTTAGCACACTGACGGACAGCAACCATACAAAGACTTAGAGCACGAACGGCCGTGGCTTAGGCTATGAGCTACTTCTAGGGCGAGCCTATTCAAGGGCTCCCATCAATGATCACTCCTAGGTCCCACGCTTGGATGCCCCCGGGCCTTACACAATCTAGGACTCGGTGATGCCCAAAGTGGGGCCTTACACACTTAGGACACAAAGTGATGCCCGGTGGGGCCTTACACACTTAGGACTCGGTGATGCCCGGTGGGGCCTTACACACTTAGGACACAGTGATGCCCAAAGTGGGGCCTTACACACTTAGGATACAAAGTGATGCCCGGTGGGGCCTTACACACTTAGGATGCCCATCGGGCCTTACACCTTCGATGATCGGTGATGCCCGGTGGGCCTTACACACCTAGGATGCCCATAGGGCCTTACACCTCCGGACTTAGTGATGCCCAGTGGGCCTTACACACCTAGGATGCCCGTAGGGCCTTACACCCACAGATTGGTGATGCCCGGTGGGGCCTTACACACTTAGGATGCCCATCGGGCCTTACACCTTCAGATGTCCATCGGGTCTTGCCCGGAGGGACCCCAAACTAGTTACCTCTACGGCCCTCTATACTATATATCACACATCTAACCAGAACTTGAATTTAGCAAAGATACAATAGGCAAAGCATGGTTCTATCAAGATAGGAAAGCCTAACATGGAACTCAACGGGATGTAAACATGTCACGAACATGAATCAAAAGAAAACATGAAAGCTATCACTAGAAACTCATATAATTACGATGAATCGCGTGCTATCAACTATTCGCGAGGTCCACACAACCCCGGGTAAGAATCCTTACACGGAAATAAGTGGAGGTTAATTATCCCGAATCAAATAACGACCCTCGAGCTTTTAAGCGAACTCGAGCAACCTAAACAAGTAATAAAACATCCTAATTAATAAACAAAGATCTAAAATCGGGAAGTCCAAAGGGTGGAGGCGGGAATTTACTAACCGAGAAGGCACTCGTCTCGCAGCAGCAGGCAAGGATGCTAGCGCCGCTAGGCTAGGCAGGGCGCTGGCGCGCGATCTGGCGCTTATCGCGCACTGGCTGGGCGGGCGGGCGCGGCAGGGACGAGAGCGCTGGCGCTGGCTGCGCGCGTGTAGGACGAGCGCAGCGCGCTGGCGGCGCGACGCGACGAAGCGTGACCGCACGCAGACGCGGCGGTGCAGTCTGGCGTGGGCGCGCGGCGACGGCGCTGGGTGGTGTCGGCTGGCGCGGAGGCGGCTTACACGGCCGGTCTGGCGGGCGACCGTGCAGCAGTGGAGGCCGGAATTTGCGGCGGCGGTGGCGAGCTGGCCGCTCGACGCGATCCGGGCTGGCGGTGGCTCGGTGCGGTGCGGCAGATGGTCGCCAGGCGTGCGATGTCGCGCATAAGCAAAGAGGCGTTGGGCGGCGGCGCGGGCGCAGGCACGCGCGGCGGTGTGGGCGGAGCACTGGCGGCGGTGTGGGGCGTCTTGGGCGAGGGTGATGGAGAAGTCTAGGGTTTTGGGTTCTTTCTTTTTTTCCTTATTTTCTCTTTTCTTTCTCCTTAAATATAATTCCCTTCCTTAACTTACATAGACTTGGGAATCTCATATGGCCTTCCCAAGACTCCCCTTCGAGCCCCGGTGATGCGTTTATTTTCCTTATTTAAACCCAAGCTTCCAAACCCTTTTTAGGCCAAGGGTTCGAGTCCTTCCATGACTCCTCCCAAACTAAAAAAATATAATAGGAACCTTATTTTACATTTAGTCAAAACCTGGTCATTATAAACTGGCCTCGGTTTGTAAAACTTTTCAAATATAAGAGTGGAAAACATTAAAAACAAAGTAAACATTCATTAAGCGTAAACGAACCATTCAAATTAAAAACAATGTGGATCGATCAAGACTTTCCTTAAAAACATAAAATAGTTCAAATCATAGTTTTCCCTACGGACCCAAGTCCAACTACATCTTTGAAATCAAAAAAAGCAAAAATAAGACACGGCAGAGTGTCGCGAGCATCCATGATTCCCAGCCTCCTCCGCTAGCCGCCTCGGTGTTTTCCCAAGTTACCTGTGGAAGAAACCACAATAAGGGTGAGTATAAACATACTCAAGAAGAATCCCGATCGGGTACGATACGATGCTATCAATCATCTAGCAACCTAGTACACATGCCACAAATATCAACACGGATCTTAGCTCAACGAGCTCACAAGGCAAATCTGGAATCCTCGGAAGTCTCCTACTTCCTAGGCCTAATGATTGGCTCTCAAAACCAATCACAGGACATCTCCGAGGGTCTTTCTCCTCGGCCAATTGATCACTCAAAAGAAACGATCCCAAGGATGTCCGACACCCTCGAGGGTCTTTCTCCTCGACCAATTGATTAACTCCAAAGTCAATCCCAATGGGTGTCCTCAAGGGCCTCTTACCCTCGCTTATAACTGACTGGACTCTGGGGAGAATACCCAAGTCCGGCTCTAAACCGGAAGGAATTGGTGTACTCACGAATAGTAGCCCGGGAGCTCTCCGGCAAGCAACTAAAGCGCTGCGCGCGCACACCGCATCTTTGCAACCCGGCGTAAATGTGGGGGCCTAAGTACAAACACACGCGGGCGTGCACGCATGCCTAAGGACTCGGAAGCGGTGTCACCGAACACGTGAGTGCGAGGCCCTCGGCACTCATCTGTGCACTGTACCACCGACACTGAAGCTAAGAACCGGCCAAGGCGCAGCTTGCACCGTTGGCGTGGTTCCGCTCTAGTGAGCTACAAACTAGGCTTATGCCAATGAGGTAGCTAATCCTCACCGGGCCGCCTGGGAAACAATGTACGTTATGCTTCGCTCTACTCCCGACCGGTGGGGACAAGGTACGTTATGTCCGCTCTCAGCCTCTAGATGATGACAACCCTACTACGCTAGCTAGATTATAGAGTAAACGATTCCTGGCTAAACATACATAAGCATCATCAATCATATATAACCTAGCATGCTACTACGAACTTAAAGCAGAATCTCGGGCATCTTTGGAAGAACAATCCTAGCATGGCACTAACATGTACAAACAATCAAACATGCTAGCAGGAATGCAATCACAAGCTGTCCTATCCACTAATCATGTTCATAAAAGTAAACATGCACATAAGGCACAATCAAGAAGGCATCGCAGGGTCCACACAACCACGGTAAGAAATCCTTACCTGGAAATAAGTGGAAAATGCTAACACGAGTCAAGCAAGACCCTCAAACTTTAAAACGAACTCGAGCAACCTAGGCATATTAAAAGCATCCTAAATAAATATACAGCAGCCAGTAGCTTAAAAATCAAAAGGGAAAAGGCTCGAGAATTACCAACCGAGATGACACGGGCTCTCGGCAGCAAGGGGCAGCAAGGGGCGCTGCTAGGCGCTGGGCGCTGAGCTCGGGTGCGCGGCAAGGCGAGCGGATGCGCAGGAGCGGGCGCGCACGACGCCCGTCTGGGCGGGCAAAGGCGCGTCTGTCGATCGGTCGCGAAGGCGAAAGCGATCTGAGCGAGCGGGCTCGTCGCTGGTTGGCGCGCGGCAAGCGTCTCGGATCTTTGGCGTGATGCGCGCTGCGGGCGACGGGGCTGGGCGTCAGCGGACGGCGTCGGGCGGTGATGGGCTGCGACGGTGGGGCTTCTGGTCTGCAAGCGCGCGGCGATTGGGCGAAGCAGAGGCTGAGCGGTCTGGGCGGGTGGCCTGGGCGGTGTAGTCTGGTGCGACTGTAAGAACCCGACCCAAAATACGGTCCTAAACCTAGGTTCTCACTCAGCATGCAAGTTAAATATTTCACCGAGCGGTTTAGTGCTCATATTTAAAACCTTTCAAAACATTTAGAACGGGAATGCTTAAAACATAATCAACAATTTTGTTTAAGAAAAACCAACGAAGTAAAACAAGCTTCTGGCGAGTATATAAAAACATTCAAAAGCAGTTCAAACAACTTATAATAATGTTTCCCTAGGACTCTGTCCATCTACATCTTGAACAAATATGCAAACAATAAAGATAGAGTGCTGGCAGCTCCCATGATCATTCGACTCCTCCACTAGCCGTCCGGTCTTTGTCCCAAGTTACCAGTGGAAAACCACGAGAAATAAGGGTGAGTATAAAAACATACTCGCAGAAGAATCCTCAACCAGGGGTACAATACGATACTTCAATCATCCGCACCCTAGTATACATGCAAACAAAGATTACCAACATGGATCATAGCTCAACGAGCTTACAAGGCGTAACTGGAATCCTCGTAGTCTCCTTCTTCCGACCTAATGATTGGCTCTCATAACCAATCCGGGACATCTCCGAGGGTCTTTCTCCTCGGCCAATTGATCACTCAAAAATCGATCCCAAAGATGTCCGACACCCTCGAGGGTCTTTCTCCTCGACCATATGATCACTCAAAAGCCAATCCCAATGGGTGTCCTCAAGGGCCTCTTACCCTCGCTTATAACTACGGACTATCGGAGAGTACCCAAGTCCGGCTCTAAAACAGAAGGAACCGTGTACTCACGAACATTAGCCCGGGAGCTCTCCGGCGGCGACTAACGCGCAGGCGCGCACACCGCATGCCGCCGCAACCGCGTAAATGTGGGGGCCTAAGTACAAACTACGCGGGCGTGCACGCATGCCTAAAGACTCGGAAGCGCGGTGTCACCGAACACGATGAGTGCGAGGCCCTCGGCACTCATCTCATGCGGCTGTACCACCGACTTGAAGCTAAGAACCGCCAAGCGCAGCTTGCACCACTGTTAGGTGGTTCCGCTCTAGCGAGCTACAAACTAGGCTTATGCCGATGTGGTAGCTAAATCCACATCGGCTGCCGGGGAAGAAATGTACGTTATGCTTCGCTCTACTCCCGACCGGTGGGGACAAGGTACGTTATGTCCGCTCTCGGCCTCTAGATGATGACAAACCCTAACACACTAGCTAGAGTATAGAGTAAACGATTCTGGCTAAACATACATAATCATCATCAATCATACATAACCTAGCATGATACTACGAACTTAAAGCAGAATCTCAAGCATGGAAGAACAATCCTAGCATGGCACTAACATGTACAAACAAGCAAACATGCTAGCAGAATGCAATCACAAGCCGTCCTATCCACTAATCATGCCCATAAAAGTAAACATGCATATAAGGCACAATCAAGAAAGCATCGCAGGGTCCACACAACCACGGTGAAGGAATCCTTACACCGAAACGAGCGAAATAACCTTCACAATCAAATTAATGACCCTCGAGCTTTAAAGCGAAACCGAGCAACCAACCGAGAAGGCACGGGTCTCGCGCACAAGGGGGCAAAGGCCGGGCGCTTTGCTGTGCGGCTGGGCGTTGGCGCTGAGCTGGGCCGGGCGCCGCTCGCGCGCGGCAAGGTGAGACGTCGGGTCAACGAGGACAATGCGTGCGCGGGCGACGCGTCTGGGGCGGCAGCTGAAGCTGGCGCTGGCGACGCGTCGGGGCGGCAAAGCAGCGGAGCGCGCGGCGCGGCTCGGCGCGGCTCGGTGCGGAACGGCGCGACGCGTCTGGCCGGGCGAGGCAAGCGATCGGATCGCGCGCGCGCATGGGCGATGCAAGGCGTCTGGGCATGGGCGTGGCCTTGATGCAGTGCGAGGATGAATTTGAGCGGCTAGGGTTTGGTTTCTTGGTGAGGGGCTCAAGGAGAGGAGAGAGAGAGAGAGAGAGAGAGAGAGAGAGAGAGAGAGAGAGAGATTTTTCCAAAACAAGGGAATAGGATTTTCTTTTCCTTTTCCTAATTTAAATGAGTCAAAAATCCCTTCCCAAGGCTTTCTCATGGGTCCCAGCTAAAGAAATTCTTTTCTTTTTAACTAAATCTTCTTTTTCTAAAAACTCCAATTTCACCATTAGGGCAAGGGTTCAAATCTCAATGGGACCAATTAAATTCCAATTAATTTTGCTATCAACCGGAATGACTCCGAACTTCTAATCAACTAACCCAAACTCCTTGGGTCTTGCAACCAACATTAATCAAGTCTCAACAAAGGCCGAAATGACCCTGAAGCCCTGAAAATCCTCAACCTCTGACCGGGGAGCAAAATACCAAAATACCCTTAAAGGTTAAAAAGCTCTAACGGCCCATCCGAACATCCGCATAATGTCCCGAAAACTCTTGGGAAACCGAAATAGAAAACTGGGCCGTTACAGCGCAGGGGCTGGCTGTGCGGGCAGGTGTGGTGCGATGTGGCTGGGGTGGTGCGGCTGGGTGGTGCGGTTGGGTGGTGCGGCTGGGTTTAGGTGAGAGAGAGAGAGAGAGAGAGAATGCGGCTATGAGGGGAAAATTAGGGGTTTTCTTGATTTTCCTTCTTTTCCTTATTTTTAAATAGGTTAGGAGACCTAAATTCCCTTCCCAAGGCTTTTCTCTTGCGGGTCCCGGCTAAAGCAACCTTCTTTTCTTTCTTTTTTTCATTTTAATTAAGACTCTTTTCTTAAAACTCCAAATTCACCATTTAGGGCAAGGTTCAAATCCCAAAAGATTCAATTAATTTTCCAATTAATTTTGTTATTAACCGGGATGGAAAGCTGGGCCGTTACAGCAGCTGAATGAGAATTTGGGCTTCGAGAGGAAGCCTGTGAGTATTCTGGTCTTTGAGACGAAGACGTTGCGTAATCGTGAGATCAGATTGGTAAAAGTTCAGTGGAGGAGTCAGAGTTCAGAGGTAGCCACTTGGGAGCGGGAAGACGAGATGAGATTGCAATATCCTGAGCTGTTTCAGTCTTAAGAACTTTCGAGGACGAAAGTCATAAAAAGGAGGGAATATTGTAACTGCTCGGGTTTTCATCCCGGTCTTCCAAGTATGCCCTAGGGGTATTTTGGTAATTTGGTCGGGCCGTCAGGGCTGTTTATGTCTTTTTCATTTGTTAAAATTATTGGATGGACTTTTGTAGAATTTTGTTGCTTTGTGGAGGTGTTTGGGCATGGAGAGATGCAAAATTAAAATAGGGATTTAAAGTTGCTGCTGCTGGGGTTCGAGCCAAGGTGGCCTTGTGTGCTAGGGCAGGGCCTTGCCAGTTGAGCCACCAGGTGATCTTGTTGCTCTTTCCGCGGCATATCTTGGTTAGCCTTGAGTCCTTGGGGTTTGGTGCATTTGATTAAAAGAAAAGGAATTAGGGTTGTTGTTGTTTCTTCTCCAAATCAACCTTGGCCGCCCAACCATTTTCCTCAAGCTCCATTGCCGTGATTTTCTTCCCCATGCCAAGCTTCAGCCATCGAGGGTCATCCCTACGAGCAAAGAAAGAAAGCCGAGAGTAGCAATTTCACCGGCAAAGAAGGTCGCCAAGAAGAAATTTCACACCGAGCAAAGAAGTCGCAAATCAAACCGGCTCGACCACCGAGCATCGGTGAGCATCCAAAGATCGCTTCGTCGTGACGCCCGCAGACGCCGCAGAGCTCCATCGATAGCCCCAGATCGCGACGCCGTACGCCCGAAGCCAGCGGATCATCGTCCGTCGTAGCCATTTGTGGTCGTATGCGTCGTGCGACGCCATCGCCTTTATCGAGCTCGCGCGCCAGACGCCTGTGTTCGTCCGTCTGCGTCTGCGCCGCTTCAGATGCGTACACCACGCGCGCATGGCTCTTGTCTCGCCCGCAGCTCGTCCGCTATAGTGCGCTGCGCCCAGTCTTGCCGCAGCGACTCGCAGGCTTCGTGCTGGCGCATGCCAAGATGCCCACCGCGCCAGCCGCCGCCATCGGCACCCATCAACGCCAAAGCACCAGCCTACTACTACGTGCAACTTTGTCCGTCCGCGAGTCATCCGTGCCTTGTGAGTTGCTCCCAAGCTGAGCCCTATTTATTTTATTATATTTCGGCTTATGGATTGTGATAATTATTGTGCTTGTTAGGTTCTCATTAGCTAGCTAGGGATCGATCGCAGCTTAGGATTCTTGTGTGTAGTGGCCTTCTGACCAGGTAAGGATTTCTTACCGGAGTTGTTGTAACGACCCAGGTTTTTCATCCCGGTCTTCCAGGTATGCCCTAGGGGTAATTTGGTAATTTGGTCGGGCCGTCAGGGCCGTTTGTGTCTTTTCCAGTTACTAAAATTATTGGATGGATTTATGTAGGTTTTTGGAAGGATTTGTGGTTTGGTTTGAGCAAGGTTTGATGCAAAAGTAAAAATAAAGGAATTGTGCTACAGCTGGGGTTTGAACCCGGGTCTCCTGGAAAGCTTGTGGGGTTGTGTGCCAATTGAGCCATTAGGTGCTCTTGTTGCTCTTTCTGCATCACATCTTAGTTAACCTTGGATCTTTGGTGTTTGGTGCATTTGGTTAAATGAAATAGAAATTAGGTTTGTTCCATCTTCTTCTCCAAAGTGTGTGGCCGCCAAGCTTTTCTCTCCATTGCCATGCCGAATTCTTCATCCTTGCGGCTCCTTGGATCGCTCATCATCATTCGGGTAGGTATCGATCTTCCTCTTCTTCTTCTCATCCGTTTGGTGTCTTTGTTTGGCCAAGTGAATAGAAGAGTGTTGTGTGTGTTTGTGTTGATTGCGGCCGGTAGGAGAAGAGAGAAGCCCCACCATCGTCGAGCATCGCCGAACGCCCACCGGCTCGCCGACGCCGGATCGCGCCAACAAGAAATTTCAGATCGCCCCTGCCGTCGCACCAGATCGCCCTTGCCGTCCACGGCCCACTCGTCGCGCGAGATCTCGTGACAAGAACCGCCCGGCCACCGCCGCCATCGCCCGGCCCGACGTCACGCCCGATTGCGCGCGGCAAGAGACGCGCGACACCGCGCGCGCCGCGCGTGTCGCTTGCCGAAGCCGCCGCGCAGACGCGCGCGCGCGTCCTCGCCGAGCGGCTTCGCCGTGTCGCTTGATCGCACTCCAGCGCCCGCGCGCTGCGCTGCGCGCCTGCGCTGAGTCGCCGCCGAGTCCCGTCTGTCCGTCGCGCGCGGCCGCGCCCAGCGCCCATCCGCGCGCGCAGCGCGCGCCAGCCGCTGTGCGTGCCGGCAGCAGCGCGGCAGACAGCCTGCCGCTGTGCCCGACTGCCGGCACCTCCAAGTACGTGTCGCCGCGTGCGCGTGAGTGCCCCGAGCCGAGCTGCTTTGTTCTATTGTGTTTTAGACGTTTTAGATGCCGATTATTATTGGTTTGCTAGGTTCCCTTTGCTAGCTCGGGATTGTTCGCAGACTTAGGATTTGTGTGTAGAAGCGTCCGACCAAGGTAAGGATTTCTTACCGGAGTTGTGTGGGCCCCTGCGGTATATTTGTGATTGTTGTTTTGTATGCTGTGTATGATTATTAGCATGTTTAGCCCTAGGTGCTCTGTTATGAATTCTCGATCGCATGAACTCTTGTATTGTTTCTCATGTTAGCCCATGCTAGGTTGTTCCATTCGGCATGTTCGATATCATTCTTGCTTCGTAGTATCATGCTAGGTTCCTTGTATCTCATTGAGCACGTATTGGACCGCATTGAATGAATTGTTATTATTGCTATGGTGTAGAGTTCGGTGTAGGTAGCATCATCCGGCCGGATGCATAACGTAACTTGCATCCCCGACGATGTGGACGCACGAGATGGTACTCGTCCCCGATCCCGTTAGGGGTTTAGCTAACCCTAACGATCGCCCCGCAATCTTGGGTGAGGGTGGCGATCGTTAAATGCCCCAACGGTCGGGATGATGACTTGGCATTGCCTCGTCCCCGGCGATCGCACGCGTCCTCGGCGTGTTCGGCCGTAGCCCTTGATTGCCACTGTTAGGGCAAGGAGGCGCTTCGGTGTAAGCCTACCACGGCCGGTTCCTTAGCCTCCGGTGCGGTGGTACAGCCGACATAGTTCACGTGTCCAGTCTCACACCCCTATGTCGGTGACACCGATCCAGAGATTTAGTTAGGCATGGTGATCGAACTCGGGCGGCTTGCCACTAGACCCGGCACCCCGAGTTTGCGGTAGCATGCGGTGCGCGCTTACGCTCATTACAACGCCGACCGAGAGCTCCTCGGGATCTTGAGCGATGCACCTTTCGTGATCGGCGATGAGACAGCCGAGGCCGGGACTTGTTTCCGTATAGGGCGTATAGTGTGTTGTGGTATTTCCGGACTAAGACCACGAGTTGGCATCCGAGGTCCAAGTTTGGACTTAGCTATGTGCTCCGCTCGTGTTTATACTCATAGCTTGCATACATTCTTCTAGATGATCATGTATATCGTATTGTACCCCGGTTGGGGATTCTTATTGAGTAATTCGTTACTCACCCTTATTTTGTGGTTTTCCACACAGTAACGAGGCGAGAGACAGGATGGTGAAGGAGGAGCGTGATCATGGAATCTCTTTCATCATCTCGACCATTTTATTATATCATGACTCTTGACTTTTGTTATTTCCCCGAATGCATGTAGCAGACGGGCACGGAGCCCTAGGATGTTTTCTTATGTTTTATGGATTCCAAAGATATTTGTACTTTTAGAAATCTCTCGATCGAGTATGCTTTTAGAAATGTATTTATCTCAGAAACAGTGCTTGGCATGAGGGACAGTTTTAGAGTAAATTGTTTTGATTGTTGAATGTTTCTGTTGCTACTTGGGATCCAAACATTATTTTTCATAATGTCTTTTATTTTGAATACATGCATTGGGGTAAAGGCCCATTTAGAGCCCCTTTTGGGTCTGGGTCTTCTGATTGGTATCGAGCTCGATGTCATAGATTCTCAGAGATCGACCTTTTTGTTGTAGGTCGTCCTTCTATGATCACCAAAGACTGACAGTCATCAGTACGCCTAGGTTTATTGTTTTAGAAAGAAAAAGGGTTAAGAATTTACAATACCTTTCATCTAGTGTATGCCTTGTTTGGTGTTGTGGAGTGGTGACAGTGTGTTTTGATTCGTTGTTGGTTTGGATGTAGATCGCCAAAGATGCTACCATCCTCCGCATCGGAGAGGAGGTTCGAGAGTAGGTCGAGGTATCGGGATCGGATCTCGTCATCGCAGGACATCGCCCCAAGCCGAGATCGATGGCATCCCACCAAAGCTCCTCTCCCGTTACGCCTAGAGCGGGCGTTGAGGCGATCGAAGCGGCCGTGAGATCGCTCTTGGAGCGAAATTTGCCGAGTCTATGAGGGCTTTTATGGTCAGCATGTTGAGTGCCCAGAGAGGCGAGACCTGAGCCTTGTTGGCGCAAGGCGCAGGAAGAGTCCCGAGCCTCAGATTGAGCGGTGACTCGATTGGTTCAAAGAGAGCACAAGAGCACCTCCGGCTCCACAGAGCAAGTAGCCCCAGAGGCGATATGGCAGAGGGTGCCGACGAGTTGGGTAGGTGGTGAAGGATTTTGTGAAGTGGAAGCCTAAGAAGTTTGATGCCACCGGTGATGCGTTAGCGGCGGCCGGTGGATTGCCCATTTGGAGTACACCTTCCCGATCATGGTGTGCCCCGATATTCGTGAGGCCGAGGTGTGCGGCTCATGTGCTAGGAGGCACAATGAGATGGTGGTGGGAGTCCACCTTGAGCGAGAGACCGGTGGGTCTCCACCCGCTACTTGGGAGTTCTTCAAGGTGAGTTCAAGGTAAAGTTCATCGGTGATGAGGCTCAAGAGAAGATGGTGGAGCTCTTCCGGAACACAAGCAGGTTCGATTCCATTGAGGAATATGAGAGGAAGTTCTCGGAGTATGGATATTTTTCTCCTCGGTTGATAGCCACCCCAGAGTGAAGATTCGGAAGTTCATATCGGATTGATTGGAGGGTGTTTCTCAGATGTCAGGCTCAGCCCCCGACACTTATGCTAGGGCAGTGTCGATTAGCCACGATTTATAATGGGAAGTATCCTGGCGAGCGGGTTGTTGCCGCCTCTGTTGTCGTCCCGTCCCCAGCGGTGTGGGGCGTAAGAGGAAGTTTGATTTTTCGGGAGGCGGCGCGCCGCCGCGCAAGGGCGATTCAGATCGAGATCGGCGGAGCTCGATCTGTTTCGGCCCGACAACGAGGGAGGACCCAGCGAGTTCCCGCTTGTGCTACTTGTGGGAAAGTCCACGGCTGGAGCTTGTCGATGGACCTAGATTGTGCTTCCGTTGTGGTAGAGAGGGGCACATGGCCCGTTTTTGTGATCACCAACTATGGCTCATTTCAAATGCAGCAGCGAGAGGGTCGAGTGTTTGCTACGACCCGTCAGAGGCCGAGCGCACGGATGCCGCCGTGGGTGCACGCTTCTTGTTTTAGATCACTGCGCATTTGTCTTGTTTGATTACGGTTTCTACGCATTCTTTTGTATCCGTGTTGTTTCTTGAGCATGCTAAGTTAAGATTAGAGCCTCTAGGTTTTGAGTTGATTGTTGCAACTCCTTCGGGAGTTAATATGTTGGCTAGAGATAAGATTAGGGATGGCGGATCGAGATATCAGGAGAGTTGCTTAGGCTACGCTCATAGTTCCGCCTATGAGCGGTTTTGATGTGATTCTTGGTATGGAGTGGTTAGTTGCTAACCACGCGTTGATTGATTGCCACCGGAAAGAAGTAGTGTTTAGGCCGCCAGTCGCCCAGACTTTAAGTTTCGTGGAGTCTAGGGTGGAGTTTGCCCGCCGATGGTGTCACCGTGAAAGCTCGTCTTTTGCTATCTCATGGAGCTTGGGGCTATCTAGCCAAGTTATGCCGGGAGAGCCGCCCCTCATTTGTCTGTTGATCGTGCACCGGCGTGCGCAGGAGTTTGCGGACGTGTTTCCGAGGAGTTACCTGGGGTTGCCCCAAGAGAGAGGTTGACTTCACAATTGAGCTCGAGCCAGGACCCTCCCTATCTCGAAGGCTCAGATCGTATGGCGCCGGTGAGCTAAAGGAACCGAAGATTCGGGTTGCAGGAGATGCTTGATCGAGGGTTCATCCGTCCGAGTGTGTCCCCGTGGGGGGAGCACGATTCTGTTTGTGAAGAAGAAGGATGGTTTGATGCGCTTATGCATTGATTACCGCGAGCTTAATAAGGTGATCGTGAAGAATAAGTATCTCATTGCCCGTATTGACGATTTGTTCGATCGCCTTCAGGAGCTTCCGTGTTCTCCAAGATAGATCTCGAGATCCGGTTACCATCGCCATGGATCGGGATGCCGACATTCCTAAGACGACTTTCAAGTCTAGATATGGTCACTATGAGTTTGTGGTCATGTCGTTTGGATTGACCAATGCCCCAGTGCGTTCATGGACATGATGGATAGGGTGTTCAAATCATTTTTGGACAACTTCGTCATCGTGTTCATTGACGATATTCTCGATTTATTCGAGGTCTAAAGAAGACCATGCAGAGCATTTGAGGCGAGTATTGGTAGCTTTGAGGGAAAACCACTTTATGCGAAGTTTTCCAAATGTGATTCTGGTTGGAGCGGTGGCCTTCCTAGGCCACGTGGTTTCGAGAGATGGTATAGCCGTGGACCCCGCGAAGATTGAGGCCGTGAGTTCGTGGGCCAAGCCGACTTCGATTCTGCCGAGATTCGCGACTTTCTAGGTTTGGCGAGTTACTACCGTCGGTTCGTCAAGGACTTTTTTCGCTATAGCCTCGCCTCACTCGCGTCGACGAGGAAGGGTGTCGAGTTTGTTTGGGACAAGCGAGTGTGATGAGAGCTTTGCGTGCTCAAGCTCGGTTTGACTTCAAAGACGATGTTGGCGATCCGGAGGGGACAGTGGTTTCGTGGTCTCTGATGATGCTTCCAAGTTTGGATTAGGTTGTGTGTTGATGCAAAGACGGGAAGGTCATTGCCTATGCTTCCCGTCATTTGGCCGTATGAGCAGAACTACCCGACTCATGATATGGAGTTGGCGCAGTGGTGTTTGCAATGAAGATTTGGAGGCATTACGTGTATGGTGAGCGGATTCGAGATGTTTACCGATCACCGAGCCTCAAGTATCTGTTTACTCAATAGGAGTTGAATATGAGGCGAGAGGAGATGGTTGGAGTTGGTAAAGGATTATGGCTGCGAGATTTTGTACCATCCGGTAAAGCCAATGTAGTGGCGATGCTTTGAGTAGAAAGACGTCGCACTCGCGGCGTTGTTGAGTTCTCAGCCAGATTTATGGAGAGAGTTCGAGCGGCCGAGGTTGCGATGTTGTTGGGTGAAGTTACCGCTGTGGTAGCTCGATGGACTGCTTATTGGCCGATTAGGCAAATGGATTATAGACGGCCAGTTGGGTGACCCGCACTTAAGAGATTGGTTGACAGAGTTAGTGCCGATTTTGAGACTTTGACTTTGTATATTCACGAGCAGTTGGGTTGACTTATAGAGGCGGTTGTGTGTTCCGGACATTGCAGGATTGCGAGCAGCGAGTTGCTCTCAGAGGCCCTGATTCTCCATTTGCTTGGCACCCGGGGTACCAAGATGTATCGAGACCTTAAGCGGACCTTCCGGTGGATGGGAATGAAGAGAGATGTGGCAGAGTTTGTCACCGGTGTCTCACTTTTCAGCAAGTGAAGGCACCCAGCAGAGGCCTTGGTTGGTTTTATTGCGACCATCGAGTGTACCCTAGTGGAAATGGGAAGAGATCTCCATGGACTTTATCTCTCTGGTTTGCCAAAGACTCAGGAAGTTCTCTCGATTTGGGTGATAGTAGACCGTTTGACAAGAGCGCACACTTCATTCCGGTAGAACACACTTATACCGTGGAACAAAGGCGCAGATTGTTTTTGGAACAGATCATCCGATATCATGGTGTGCGGTGAGGATTGTGTCCGATCGTGACTCGCGGTTCACTTCTCGTTTTCGAGAGCGCTCGAGAAGGGTTTGGGCACAAAGTGCGATTTCAAAGATGACTTTTCACACACGCAGACGGATGGTCGATCGAGAGAGTGAATCGATTCTCGAGGATATGTTGAGGGCTTGTGTGTTGGATTTCCCGAGCGATTGGGACAGATCTGCATTTTGATGGAGTTTGCCTATAACAACAACAGCTTATCGATCGGCGACGATGAGATGGCTCCATTCGAGGCTTGTATGGTAAGCGTTATCGGTCCCTCGTGTGTTCGGGAAGAGGTTGGTGATAGACAGTTTTGGGTCCCGAGTTCATCGCAGATTGACCAATGGTGCAAAGTCTGAAGATTAGAGCTCGTATGTCGACTTACTTTAGAGCAGCGAGAAGAGTTACGCCGATGTTGGCGTCGGGATTTGGAGTTTGAGGTTGGTCGGCATGTGTTCCTTAAGGTTGCTCCGATCGCGAGGTGTTTTGAGGTTTGTAAGCGTGGGAAGTTTAGTCCCCGTTTTGTTGGTCCATTTGAGATCCTAGAGAGGATTGGCGAGTTGCTTACCGGTTAGCCCTACCTCCTTCACTATCGGTGCATAGTGTTTTTCATGTATCGATGGTGAGGCGGTATGTGCTTGGACCGTCGCACATTGTGGACTTTGAGCCTTTGCGGTGAATGAGGATTTGAGCTTCGAGGAGAAGCGGTGAGGATCCTTGCCTTTGAGACCAAGACGTTGCGTAATCGCGAGATTCGTTTGGTAAAGGTTGAGTGGAAGAGTCGGGGTTCGAGGAAGCCACTTGGGAGCGGGAAGGCGAGATGAGATTGCATTATCCTGAAATGTTTTGAGTCTTAAGGACTTTCGAGGACGAAAGTCATAAAAAGGAGGGAATATTGTAACGACCTGTGTTTTTCATCCGGTCTTCCGGTATGCCCTAAGGGTAATTTGGTAATTTGGTCGGGCCGTCAGGCCGTTTGTGTCTTTTTCGATTACTTTTTACTAAAATTATTGGATGGATTTATGTAGGTTTTGGAAGGATTTGTGGTTTGGTTTGAGCAAGGTTTGATGCAAAAGTAAAAATAAAGGAATTGTGTTGCGCACTGGGTTTGAACCCGGTCTCTCTGAAAGCTTGTGGGGTTGTGTGCCAATTGAGCCATTAGGTGCTCTTGTTGCTCTTTTCGCATCACATCTTAGTTAACCTTGGATCTTTGGTGTTTGGTGCATTTGGTTAAATGAAATAGAAATTAGGTTTGTTCCATCTTCTTCTCCAAAGTGTGTGGTGCCCAAGCTTTTCTCTCCATTGCCTTGCCGAATTCTTCATCCTTGCGGCTCCCTTGGATCGCTCATCATCATTCGGGTAGGTATCGATCTTCCTCTTCTTCTTCTCATCCGTTTGGTGTCTTTGTTTGGCCAAGTGAATAGAAGAGTGTTGTGTGTGTTTGTGTTGATTGCGGCGGCACCGAGAGAAGCCTCACCAAGAGCCATCGCCGAACGCCCGGCCGGCCACCAAGACGCCGGATCGCGCAAGAAGAAGCCCCAGATCGCCTCGCCGCGCGCACGAGATAGCCCTTGCCGCCACACCCTGCCGCGCCCAGATCTCGCCAGGCAAAGAACCGGCCACACCGCCGCCATCGCCGGCCCGACGTCACGCCCGGATTGCGCGCAGCAGCAGACGCCGACACACCGCGCGCCTTCGCGTGCGCGCTTGCCGAGCCGCTCGCCCAGACGCTGCGCAAGCGCTCCGCGCTAAGCGTCCAGCGCCGGTCGCCGTGATCGCATCGCACTCCAGCGCCCGTCGCGCCTGCCGTTGCGCTGCCGCCGCGAGTCCCGTCTGTCGTGTGTGCAGGCCGCGCCCAGCGCCCATCGGGCGCCATCCGCTAGCAGCGCCGGCGCGCGTGCGCCGGCGCAAGACGCAGCGCCCGCCAGCCTGCCGCGTGCTACCGGCAAAGAACTCTAAGTTCGTGTCGCCGCGCCGCGTGAGTGCCCCGAGCCGAGCTTGCTCGTTTCTATTGTGTTTTAGACGTTTTAGATGCCGATTATTATTGGTTTGCTAGGTTCCCGCCGCTAGCTCGGGATTGTTCATGACTTAGGATTTGTGTGTAGAAGCCACCCGACCAAGGTAAGGATTTCTTACCGGAGTTGTGTGGGCCCTGCAGTATATTTGTGATTGTTGTTTTGTATGCCCGTGTATGATTATTAGCATGTTTAGCCCTAGGTGCTCTGCTCTCAATTCTGATGGCATGAACTCTTGTATTGTTTCTCATGTTAGCCCATGCTAGGTTGTTCCATTCGCATGTTCGATATCTGTTCTTGCTTCGTAGTATCATGCTAGGTTCCTTGTATCCATTGAGCACGTATTGGATCGCATTGAATGAATTGTTATTATTGCTATGGTTTAGAGTTCGTAGGTAGCATCATCGGGCCGAATGCATAACGTAACTTGCATCCCGCATAGAGGACGTCACGAGATGGTACTTCGTCCTCGATCCCGTTAGGGGTTTAGCTAACCCTAACTACCGCCCCGCAATCTTGGGTGAGGGTGGCGATCGTTAAATGCCCCAACGGTCGGGATGATGACTTGGCATTGCCTCGCCCCGGCGATCGGCACGTCCTCGGCGTGTTCGGTCGTAGCCCTTGATTGCCACCGTTAGGGCAAGGACCGCTTCCTATTGTAAGCCTACCATGACCGGTTCCTTAGCCTCAAAGTGCGGTGGTACAGCCGACATAGTTCACGTGTCCGTGAGTCTCACACCCCTATGTCAATGACACCGATCCCAGATTTAGTTAGGCATGGTGATCGAACTTGGGCGGCTTGCCACTAGACCCAGCACCCCCCGAGTTTGCAAAGAGCATGCGGTGCGCGCTTACGCTCATTCAACGGCCACCGGAGAGCTCCTCGGGATCTTGAGCGAGTGCACCTTTCGTATCGACAGAGAGACAGCCGAGGCCGGGACTTGTTTCCGTATAGGGCGTATAGTGTGTTGTGGTATTTTCGGACTAAGACCACGAGTTGGCATCCGAGGTCCAAGTGTGGACTTAGCTATGTGCTCCGCTCGTGTTTATACTCATAGCTTGCATACATTCTTCTAGATGATCATGTATATCGTATTGTACCGGTTGGGGATTCTTATTGAGTAATTCGTTACTCACCCTTATTTTGTGGTTTTCCACAGTAACTGAGGCGAGAGACAGGATGGTGAAGGAGGAGCTTTGTGATCATGGAATCCTGCTTGTCATCTCTCGACCATTTTATTATATCATGACTCTTGACTTTTGTTATTTCCCCGAATGCATGTAGACGGGCACTGAGCCCTAGGATGTTTTCTTATGTTTTATGGATTCCAAGATATTTGTACTTGTGGAATGTTTAAATGGTTTAAATAAATCTCGATCGTAGTATGCTTTTAGAAATGTATTTATCCTGAAACAGGTGCTTGGCAACAGGGACAGGTTTTAGAGTAAATTTTTTTTATTGTTGAATGTTTCTGTTGCTACTTGGGATCCGAAACATTATTTTTCATAATGTCTTTTATTTTGAATACATGCATTGGGGTAAAGGCCCATTTAGAGCCCCTTTTGGGTCGGGTCTTTACAGTTGTGTGGGCCCTGCGATATTATATGTGATTGCTGTTTGTATGCTTGTTTGTGTTTATCAACATGTTTAGTGATAGGTGCTCTGTTCTGAATTCCCGGCTGGCATGATTTCTTATGTTGTTTCTCATGTTAGTCCATGCTAGGTTGTTCCGTTCTGGCATGCTCGTTCTCTGTTCTTGCTTCGTAGTATCATGCTAGGTTCGTTGTATATTTTAAGCACGTATTGGATTGTTTGTTGTGGATGTTATAGTTTAGAGTTCAGATAGGTAGCATCATCTGGGCCAGGATGCATAAAGTACCTTGCATCCATGGCAAGGACGTACGATGCAGTACTCCGTCCCTGATCCCATTTTAGGGTTTAGCTAACCCTAACGGCATGCCCTGCAATCTTGGGTTAGGGTGGCAGACTGTTAAATGCCCCAACGGTCGGGATGATGACATGGCACTGTCTTGTCCCTGGCAATCGGCACGTCTTCAGCGTGTTCGGCAGTCGCCCATGATTGCCACCAGATAGGGCAACGACGGCTTCCTAGTGTAAGCCTACCACGACCGGTTCCTTAGCCTCAGGTGCGGTGGTTCATGCTGACATAGTTCACGTGTCTAGGTCTCACACCCCTATGTCAGTGTCACCGATCCAGAGATTAGTTAGGCATGGTGATCGACTGGCGACTTGCCACTAAACCGGCACCCCATGGTTTGCGGTGAGCATGCGGTGCACGATACGCTTATTATAGCGCCGATCGAGAGCTCCTCGAGATTGTGAGCGCTGCACCTTTCAGACGCATGAGACAGCCGAGGCCGAGACTTGTTTCTCGTATAGGATTGTATCGTGAGGTGGATTATTCCGGAGTAAGACCCTAAGATGGCATCCGAAGTTTATGTGTGGATTTAAGCTATGTGCTCTCTTCTGTGTTTATATTCATAGCTTGCATACCTTTCTGCTAGATGACCATGTATATCGTATTGTACCCCAGTTGGGGATTCTTACTAAGTAATTCGTTACTCACCCTTATTTTGTGGTTTTCACAGGTAACCATGGTGCGAGACAGGATGGTTGGAGGAGGAGTTGTGATCATGGAAACCCGTTGTTCGAACTCTGAGTTTATGTCTATGATTCTTTGTGTTTTATTTTCCTCTGAATGCATGTAGTTGGGCACGAAGTCCTAGGTTGTTTTCTTACTGTTTTCCGGATTCTAGCACTGTTGTAACTATTGGAAAGTTTTGAATGTTTTAAATAAATCTCTAATCATAGTGAGTTTTGGAAATGTATTTGTCTTGGAATAGGTGCTTGGAAACAGGGACAGGTTTCAGGAATTTTATATTGACTTTTTAAATAGTCGTTTCTATGTTTTAGTTTTCACTTAGAATCCGAAAACCATTCTTGCATATTGTCTTTAACTTTTGAATGCATGCATTGAGGTAAAGGCCTAATTTAGAACCCCTTTCTGGGTCGGGTCTTTACACGATCACAGCTCCTTCCCGTCGCACTCCCCGCCTGCAGCGCCAGCCAGATCGCATTGCAGCCCAGCGTCCGCGAGCAAGCAGCACCTTGTTCGTCCACGCGCCAAAGACACCCTTTCGTCTCGACGCCCACCGCCGCGACGCACGCACGCACCCCGGGCCAGACGCACGCCAGCCAGGCGCCAAAGACCCGTTGCAACTCGTCCAGTATGCGCGCCCGCCACATGCGATGTGAGTTGATCCCGACCGAGCCGAGCTCTGTTTGCATTTTTCCTAAGTCTTATATATTGTGATGTTTGTTGTTTGTCTGTTAAGTTCTCGATAGCTAGCTCAGTTTCGGTTGCAGCATAGGATCCTTTTGTGTGTTGTTTTCTTCCGACCCAGGTAAGGATTTCTTACTAGAGTTGTGTGGGCCCTGCGATATTTTCTATAATTGTTGATTGTATGTATGTTTATGTTTATCAGCTTGTTAATGGATCAGTGCTCTGTTCTGAATTCCGAGTGGCATGATTCTCGTGTTATTTCTCATGTTAGTACCATGCTAGGTTGTTCTGTTCTGGCATGCTCGTTATCTGTTCTTGCTTCGTAGTATTGGTATGTTTGTTGTTATTTGTTTATAGCTTAGAATTCTGATAGGTAGCATCATCTGGGCGAGGATGCATAATGTAACTTGCATCTGTGGTAGGGACGTGCGAGGCAGTACTCCGTCCCTAATGCGTTGTTAGGGTTTAGCTAACCCTAACGGCAGCCCAGTGCAATCTTGTGTGAGGGTGGCAGACTGTTAAATGCCCCAACGGTATGGGGAATGACTAGGCATTGCCTTGTCCCCTGCAGTCGACCTCAGCGTGTCGGCAGTAGCCCTTGATTGCCACCTTATAAGGCAAGGCCGGTTCCAGGTGTAAGCCTACCACGGCCGGTTTCTTAGCCTCAGGTGTTGTGGTACATGCTGACATAGTCATAGTGTCCTGGTCTCACACCACTATGTTCAGTGTCACCGATCCAGAGATTTGATAGGCATGCGTACTGGACCAGTGCAGCATGCCCTAGACCTAGCACCTCCCTGGTTTGCAGCAGCATGCGGTGCGCGCACACGCTCATTACAGCGCCGACTGGAGAGCTCCTCGGGATCTTAAGTTCAGTGCACCTTTCATACCGACAGTAGTAGGAAAGCTGAGGCCGAGTTTAGTTTCTCGTACAATATCAAGATGCGTTGTAGATTTTCTAGAGTAAGACCGTAAGATGGCATCCGTGGTATTTTATGTATGGATTAAAGTGATGTGCTCTCTTCTGTGTTTATATTCATAGCTTGCATACTTTCTGCTAGATAACCGGTTATATCGTATTGTACCCCGGTTGAGGATTCTTACTGAGTAATTCTGTAACGTCCCAGTTTTCTATTCCTGTTTCCCAGGTGTTTCCAGTTCAATATTTGGTTGTTCAGTTGGGCCGTTAAAGCTATTTTAACCCTTAGGGGTATTTTGGTCTTTTTCTCTCCGGTCAGGGTTTGTGGATTTTCAGGATTTCAGGGTCATTTCTGCCCTTTATCAAGGCTTGATTGTTGTTGGTTGCAAGACCCAAGAAGTTTGTGCTAGTTGTTAGGAAGTTTGGAGGTGATTTGGTTATTAGCAAAATTAATGCTAATTAAAGTGCTTCCTTTGGGATTTGAACCCTTGACCTAATGGTGAATTGGAAGATTGATTTAAATGAGTTTTATTAAAGGGAAAAGATTGATTCAGCTGGGTCTCAAGGGAGGAAAGCCTTGGGAAGGGACTTTAGGTCACCAAAGCCTAATTACATTAGGAAAAAGGAAAGGAAATCAAGAAACCCTATTTCTACTTGCTCTAGCCGAGTTCCCTCACTCCCCTTGCCAAACACAATCTCTTCCCCTCTTCCACTTCATCCTCTTGCCAAGTTCATCAAGATCAAGAACCGAGAGCACCGATCACTGGGTGTGTGTGTCGCCACATGCCCCAGCCGCGCATGTCGCCACTAGCCCCAGCCACAGACGCAAAGAAGCCAGCCACCGCTGTCGCACTAGCAGCCGAGTAGCCCAGATGCCACCGCTCAGCCCCTGCATCGCGCTGAGACGCTCAACGCCCGCTTTGACCGCGCCGCGCAAAGCACGCGATCGCGTCGCCGCGTTCGCAAGCACGCGGCGCGCGTCGCCCGCTGCGCGTATAGCATGCGCGGCCGCCCCGCGCTCGATCGCGCGCTGCCCAAAGACAAGGTCGCCCGCACCGCTCGTCGGTGTCTGCGCGCCGCGCGCTGTGTCTCGCCGTCGCCGTCCGTCTGCGCAGCCTCCGTGCCTCGCTCGCTGTCGCGCAAGACATCCTCTCGCGCGCTGCAGACGCCAAGAGCGCCCATCCTGTTCGCCCCAATCGCACGTCCTGGTTGCCCACTTGCAGCTGAGAGCCTATTTTGCAGAGAGAGTTGGGCCGAGACCTAATGCCTTCTCGGTTGGTAATTCCCGAGCCTCTACTCTTTTGGACCCTAAGATGTTAGCTACTGTTTTGTTTAATTAGGATGATTTTATTGATTGCTTAGGTTTCTCGGGTTCACTTAGAAGCTCGAGGGCCGCTTGTTGGTTGTGGTAGTTATTTTCTGCTTGTTTCCAGGTAAGGATTTCTTATCGGGGTTGTGTGGACCCTGCGATGCTTTCAGGATTGTGCTTTGTATGCTTGACTTCTGTTATGAACATGTTAGCCATAGGAAAGCTTGTGTTCGAATTCTTGCTAGCATGTTGCTTGTTGTTCATGTTAGTGCCATGCTAGGTTTGCTCTTCCAGCATGCTTTTGATTCCTGCTTAAGTTTGTAGTATCATGCTAGGGATCTTTCTTATTCTGGCATACCCATGTTCCTGTTCTTAATCTGTTAGTTCCATGCGAGGGATTTCTTAACCTAGCATATCCATGTTTCCTGTTCGTATTCTGTAAGTTTCATGCTAGGATAGCAGGTAGTGTATGCTGTCTGATTATTAGGCTAGTTTGTGTTTTGAACTTACGAGATCGTTAGGGGTTATTAGTTAGGTTCCGCTAGGGTAAGTCCCCGATGGGAACCGATGCGTTGCTAGTGTATGTAAGTCCCCAATGGGCACTACACTGCTGGCTTTATGTGTAAGTCCCCGATGGGCAACATAAGGTTGCTAGGGAATGTAAGACCCCGATGGCCATCTCCGTGTTCCTAGCTGGAGTAAGACCCCGATGGGCATCCTAGATGTGTAAGACCCCGTTGGGCATCATTGATTTGTGGAGTAAGACCCCGATGGGAATCCGTATGTGTAAGACCCCGATGGGCATCATTGATTGTGGAGTAAGACCCCGATGGGCATCATTATGTGTAAGTCTCCGATGGGCATCACTGTGTCTAGCAGGAGTAAGACCCCGATGGGCAAGTGTGTAAGACCCAGATGGGCATCAAGGTGTAGGACCTAGTGTAGGTTGTGGTTGTAAGTCCTTGGATAGGCAATTTCTAGATCTGCAGTTAGCCTGAGCCAACTTGTTGCTTCTGAGCTCGTATTTGTTTGCATGTATACTAGGGTGCTAGATGACTGATGTATCGTATTGTACCCCAGTTGGGGATTCTTACTGAGTATGTTTATACTCACCCTTATTTCTATGGTTTTTCCACCAGGTAACTTGGGACAGCACCGGGACGGCTAGCGGAGGGAGCTGATTGATCATGGGGGCTACCGGCACTCTATCGTTTATTATTATTTGCATTATTTGTTCAGCATGTAGATGGACAGGAGTCCTAGAGGAATTTTGTTAAAAGTTGTTTAAACTATTTTGAGTGTTTTTTTATAAATATTGGCCGGGCTTGTTTTTACTTTATTGGATTTGCTTAATGAAAATTGTCGGTTATGTTTTAATTGTTACCCGTTCTCAAATGTTTTGAAAAGTTTTAAATATGAGCACTAAACAGCTTGTTGAAATATTTAACTTGCATGCTGAGTGAGAACCTATGTTTAGGTCCGTATTTCAGGTCGGGTTCTTACAAATTTGTTACTAACCCTTATTTTGTGGCTTTCCACAGGTAATCAGGGCGCGAGACTGGATGGTTGAAGAAGGGGCTACTGATCATGGAAACCTGCTGTTTTAAAAACTCTGAGTTTATGTTTTATGTTTTGTTGTCCTTTGAATGCATGTAGTTGGGCACGGAGCCCTTAGGATGTTTTCTGATTGTTTTCTGGATTCTGACACTATTGTAACTGTTTGGGGTTTTTGAATGATTTGAATAAATCTCTGATCAGAGTATGTCTTAAACTGCTTTTAGCTTGGAACAGGTGCTTGGAAACAGGGACAGGTTCCAGGACGTTTTACATTTGATTTATGAATGGATGTTTACAAATTTTTAGTTTTCTTTCAGAATCTGGAAACAATCTTGCATATTATTTTTTTTAAGTTTTAAAGCATGCATTGAGGTAAAGGCCTAGTTTATGACCTCTTTTTGGGTCGGGTCTTTACAATTTCTCTCCATCTCCATGGCTTGAAACCTCAAGATTCCCAAGTGTAGTTCATCTTCTCCATTGTTTTCCAAGGTAAGCAATTGCAAAATCCAAGTTCCTCTTCTTCTCTTGCCATGGCTGAACCTATCTTCTAACCAAGATAAGGTGTTTTTTTTCTTGTTTGATTGGGTGGAGGAGATCTTGTTTGTTCTCCTTGTTTGATTGAGATCCGAGAGCACTTCCCATTCCAACCTCCATTGCCGAGAGCTCCAAGGTAGGGTTGATGGTGTTTTTGTTGTGTTTGACTTATGGTTTGGATAGATCTAACTTGCTATTTTCTTCCTTGTGCAAATCCTAGCCCTAGCCGAGATCCCTTTGGTTGTGCACTCTCCTTTGGCCTTGACACCTAGTCCATTTGGGGATCATTGCCGAATCTTAATTGGGTGAGTTGGTTTGGCTGAGAGCCCCAATGAGGGTGTGTAGCTGAGAGCTTCATGTTAATTGGGAGTGTGTTTGCTTGCTCCATGGACATGGGATCTAACATTGTTTGTTGTGTGGTTTTCCCTAGCCAAGACACTTTGTTGCAAGCTGCAGCTGAGAGCTTCTAGGGTTCCATTTTGGGTGCTTGACCTAGAGCACTAGAGCAAGTAGGGGTAATCTCTTGGTTCCCTTGCTTCTAGATCTTGTGCTTAGTTAAGTGTATAGCTAGTTAGATTGAATTTGTATGTTTATGCTTTTAGGTTGTGAGACACTGCAGCTCAAGGAGCACTTTTCTGTTTATATTTTTGCTTGTTTCAGGTAAGGATCTCTTACCAGGGTTGTGTGGACCCTGCGATATGTTTTGATTGCATCTTTTATATATATGTTGTTTGTTATGAGCATGCTGTGGTTAGGACTGTTTCACTGTTTATCTCTGCTAGCATGTTTGCCCTGTTTCTACATGTTAGTGCCATGCTAGGTTTGTCGTTCCAGCATGTTCTGAGTTCTCTGTTTACATTCGTAGTATCATGCTAGGTTGTACTTGTATTCTTATTAAGCATGTTCAGTTGTTAGGGATGTATATTATGTTACATTAGATAGTTAGCTAGACTTGTCTTCCAGAGGCTGAGAGTGGACATAACGTATCTTGTCCCCACAGGTCGGGATCAGTGAGAGGCATAATGTACTTTGTCTCTGCGCCTGGCAGCCGGTGTGGATTAGCTCCTGCATCGGTACAAGCCTAGTTTGTAACCTGCTAGAGCGGAACCCGTCACGGGTGCATGCCTGCCCGGAGACAGTTCTTAGCTTCAAGTTGGTTGTACTGGCTGCTACAGCTGAGTGCCGAGGGCTCTGGACTACTGTAGATCAGTGACACCATTCTTATTCTTATTTAGAGCCAGACCTCGGGTACACTCCCGTTGTCTTAGGGTTTAGCCTGGCTGGGGGTAAGAGGCCCCCGAGGACACCTATTCGGGATCAACTTTTTAGTTGGTCAATTGGCCGAGGGAGAAAGACCCTCGAGGGTGTCTGACATCTATTTGGGATCAGCTTTTGAGTTGATCATTTGGCCGAGGGAGAAAGACTCTCGAGGATGTCTTTAGGATTGGTTAGGAGAACCAATCATTAGGCCGGAAGTAGGAAACTTCAGAGGTTCCCGAACTTGACTTGATTAGCTTGTTGAGCAAAGTTTCTGTGCTGGTAACTGATTGCATGTATACTAGGATGCTAGATGATGGATGTATCATATTGGCCCCGGTTGGGATTCTTATCGAGTATGTTTATACTCACCCTTACTTATCTTTCAGAAACTTGGGACAACACCGGGATGGTTAGTGGAGGGAGCTGTATGATCATAGGAGCTGCCGGCGAACTCTGTGTCTTTATCATTTGTTGTCTTTTATTATGTAGTAGCATGCTAGGAACTTGTTTACTGTTGAGACTTGTTAAACTGTTTTTGTTTGAAATACTGGCCAGGATTGTTTTAAGGATGTTTATGAAATGATTGTTTCTATTATGAAGTCTAAATGAGTTTTATCTTTTAATTGTTTCCGTAATGTTTTAAAGGTTTTAAATTGTAAGCATGCTAGTAAGAACCGGGTTTAGGACCATTTTTGGGTTGGGTTCCTACAGTTGGTATCAGAGCACAGAGTCATAGATTATGTAGACTAACCTGCTTTGTAGGTTGTTTGTTCCCATGATCATCAGCACTCCACGGCCGTCAGGTTTGTCTAAGAACTGAATTTAAGGGTTTCTACAATACTGCATTTAGTATACATGTGTTACCTTTTGTTGGCAGTGGGAGTCCGAGAGAGGACTAACCCTTATGGTTTCCATGTAGATCGCCAGTATGCCAGTGACACGAAGTGGTGCAGACCGTCCGGATCTGCGAGTGGAGGTGTTCTTTGAGACAACATCTAGGGTTGAGAAAACCCGTAGGTCGCCTGTGGCCCCAGCTGTTAGTTTTCCTGGAGAGGTGGTAGAGGCTGCCATGCCTCAAAGAGCAGCCCTAGGAGCTGAGTTTGTAGCCATGAGGGACATGATGATGGCCCCGATGGCGAGCAGCAGAGCGGAGACTTAGGCGCACTGTGTCAGTAGAGAGTGGAGTCTAGGGCCTAGATGGCCCAGCTGACACATCTTTACCAGCACCCCAGTAGCTCTAGTGGCCCCAGGAGATCAAGGTCAGCAGGACTAGACCGTAGTGTTAGACGGTGCTGAAGGAGCCGCCGAGTTTGGCAAGTGGCTCAAGGACTTCACTAAATGGAAGCCCATAGAGTTTAATGCCTCAGAGAACCTATTGGTGGCAGTGAAATGGCTAGCTCGCATGGAGTACATCTTTATGGTGATGGGATGCCTGAAAATTCAGAGGCCGAGGTGTGCGGCCCATGCTTTGACAGACACAGCTGTGTGGTGGTGGGAGTCCCCCGACGAGGCCAGACCAGTAGGATCTTCTTCAGCCACCTAGGAGTTCTTCAGAACCAAGTTCAGAGCCAAGTATGTGAATGATGAGGCTCAGCAGGAGATGGCGGAGGCCTTCTCAAACCTGAAGCAGGGCACTGACAGTATTTCTGCTTATGAGAAGAAATTCTCGGAGTATAGTTACTTTGCCCCAGAGCTCATAGCCACAGAGGAGCTCAAGACGAAAAAGTTTATCAGTGGCTTGAGAAAGGAGGTTGCGCAAGATGTTCGAGCACTTGCCCCAGAGTCTTATGATAGGGCTGTTGAGTTGGCTACCATATATAACTCCAAGTACCCGCCGGTGCAGGCTCCTATTGCACCAGTTCAGTGTGTCCAGCAGTACTCAGGACAGAAGAGAAAGTTTGACTCGTTTAATGGGTCCCGTGCAGGTGGTCAGCAGGCTCGTCGTTAGGGCTAGTTTAGAGGTCGAGATTAGCGTCGACCACAGTTTAGACCACAGGGCCAGCAGGGCTAGTAGGGCCAGCAAGGCATAGTTAATCAGCCACCTCAGTGCCACACTTGTGGCAAGACTCACTATGGAATCTGTGGAGCGTCGCCCCGAGCTTGCTATAGATGTGGCAAGGAGGGACACTTAGCTAGAGCTTGCACTCAAGCTGTAAAGACCCGACCCAAAAGGGGCTCTAAATGGGCCTTTACCCCAATGCATGTAGTGAAAATAAAAGGTATTAAGAAAAATACATTTCGGATCCCAAGTAAAAACAGAAACATTCAACAACCAAAACATACATTTCTAAAAGCATACTCTGATCAGAGATTTATTTAACCATTAAAACAATCCACAAGTATAAATATGCTGGAATCCATAAAACGTAAGAAAACATCCACGGGGCTCTGTGTCGTCTACATGCATTCGGGGAAATAACAAAAGTCAAGAGTCATGATAAATAAAATAGAATAATCAGAGATGACAAGCAGATTCCATGATCACGGCTCCTCCATCACCATCCTGTCTCCGCCTTGATTACCCGTGGAAAACCACGAGAATAAGGGTGAGTAACGAATTACCCAAGAAGAATCCCCAACCGGGGTACAATACGATATACATGATCATCTAGAAGAATGTATGCAAGCTATGAGTACAAACACGAGCGGAGCAAATAGCTAAGTCCACACTTGGACCTCGGATGCCAACTCGTGGTCTTAGTAGGAAATACCACAACACACTAAACGCGCTATACGGAACAAGTCCGGCCTCACCGTCTCATCATCGTCACGAAAGGTGCACTAGCTCAAGATCCCGAGGAGCTCTCGATGGGCGTTTGTAATGAGCGTAAGCGCGCACCGCATGCTACCGCAAACTCGGGAGTGCCGGGTCTAGTGGCAAGCCGCCCGTGTTGATCACCATGCCTAACTAAATCTCCGGATCGGTGTCACCGACATAGGGGTGTGAGACACGGACACGTGAACTATGTCACCTGTACCACCCGCTTTGAGGCTAAGGAACCGGTCGTGGTAGGCTTACACGAGAAGCGGTCCTTGCCCTAACAGTGGCAATCAGGGCTACGGCCGAACACGCCGAGGCGTGCGGCCGCCGAGGACGAGGCAATGCCAAGTCATCATCCCGACCGTTGGGGCATTTAACGACCGCCACCCTCACCCAAGATTGCGGGGCCTACCGGTTGGGATAGCTAATCCCCTCACGGGGTCCAAGGACGGAGAATCGTCTCAAACGTCCTTGCCATAGATGCAAGATACTTTATGCATCGGGCCGGATGATTCTATCTACCTCAATTCTAAACCTTAACAATAATAACGATTCAATCAATGCGGTCCAATACGTGCTCATCGGATACAAAGAACCTAGCATGATACTACGAAGCAAGAGCAGATATCGAACATGCTAGAATAGAACAACCTAGCATGGGCTAACATGAGAAACAATACAAGAGTTCATGCCATCAGAATTGCAACAGAACACCTAGAGATAAACATGCTAGTAATCATACACAGGCATACAAAACAACAATCACAAATATACCGCGCAGGTCCACACAACCCCAGAAGAAATCCTTACCTTGGTCGGAAGACTTCTACACACAAATCCTAAGGCGCTGGAACAATCCCGAGCTAGCGGCGGGAACCTAGCAAACCAACAATAATCGGCATCTAAAATATCTAAACAACAATAGAAATGCGACAAGCTCGGCTCGGGAACTCACGCGCGCGACGACACGAGCTTGGGGTCAGCTGGCGAGCCGGCACGGCAAGGACTTGGCTGGCTGGCTGGCATTTGCACGGACGCTGCAGGCCTTGGCCAGGCTGCTATGGCCCGGAGACGGCAGGACGCGAGCGCAGCTGGCGAAAGGCGTCTGGCGGCGGCGCGCTGTGGCGCCGGGCGTCGCGATCGCGACACGGCGAGCGGCTTCGGCAGGACGCGCGCGCGGCGACGCGTCTCGGCGGGCGCGCTGGCGCTGGCGCGCGTGCGATGCGGACCACAGCGAGCTTCGGCGAGGACGACGCGCGGGCGAACGTCGGGCGTAAGGCGCGCGGCGAGCGGATTCGCAAGCGGACACGCGAGAGGGCGCGCGCGATGGCGACGCGGCGCGGCCGACGCGCGGGCGTTGGCGAGACCTCTGGCGCGCGGCGAGCGACGGCGATCGCGCTGCTGGCGCGGCGGCGGCAAGGCTGGCTGGGACAGATCTGGGCGTCGCGGCGATCGGTGGACGCGGCGACGGACAGTGGGCGATCTGTCTTCTTTGGCGAACGACAAGGTCGGGCCGCTTTCGGCTACACTCTACCGGGCCGCAATCAACACAACACACACAACACACCTCTTTTCACTTGGCCAAACGCACACCAAACGGATGAGAAGAAGAAGAAGAAGATCAATACCTACCCGGAATGATGATGATCGAACCCAAGGAGATGCAAGGATGAAGAATCGGCAAGGCTATGGAGATGGAGAGCTTGGGCGGCCAAGAGGTGTTTTGGAGAAGAAGATGGAATAACCTAATTCTATTTCATTTAACCAAATGCACCAAAACTCCAAAATCCAAGGTTAACTAAGATGTGATGCAGAAAGAGCAACAAGAGCACCTAATGGCTCAATTGGCACACCTCTCTACAAGCTTCCCGGGAGACCGGGTTCAAACCGGATGCAAAGACAAATTCCTTTATTTTTACTTTTGCAACGAACCTTGCTCAAACCAAACCACAAACCCCTCCAAAACCTACAAAAACCATCCAATAATTTTAGTAATCTGGAAAAAAGACACAAACGACCCGACTTTACCGACCAAATTACCAAATTACCCCTAGGGCATACGGAAGACCGGGAAGAAAAACACAGGTCGTTACAATATTCCCTCCTTTTTATGACTTTCGTCCTCGAAAGTCCTTAAGACAAATTACTCGTGGTAATGCAACCTCATCTCGTCTTCCCGCTCCCAAGTGGCTTCCTCGAACCCGACTCTTCCATTGAACCTTTACTAAACGAATCTCGCGATTACGCAACGTCTTGGTCTCAAAGGCAAGGATCCTCACGGCTTTTCCTCGAAGTTCAAATCCTCATTCACCGCAAAGGCTCAAAGTCCACAATGTGCGACGGGTCCGCACACATCTTGCCTCAACATCGATACATGAAAAACACTATGCACCACCGATAGTGACGGAGGTAGGGCTAACCGGTAAGCAACTCGCCAATCCTCTCTAGGATCTCAAATGGACCAACAAAACGGGGACTCAACTTCCCACGCTTACCAAACCTCGAACACCTCGCGATCGGAGCAACCTTAAGGAACACATGCCGACCAACCTCAAACTCCAAATCTCGACGCCGAACATCGGCGTAACTCTTTCTGCTCGCTCTGAGTTTGTCAACATACGAGCTCTAATCTTCTCGTGACCGCACCATTGGTCAAGCTCGCAGAACTCGGGACCCAAAACACGTCTATCACCGACCTCTTCCCGAACACGGGGACCGAAATAACGCTTACCATACAATGCCTCGAATGGAGCCATGAAGATCGCCGATCGGGTAATCGTTGTTATAGGCAAACTCCATCAAATACAGATCATGGTCCCAAGCGCTCGGGAAATCCAACACACAAGCCCTCAACATATCCTCGAGAATCTGATTCACTCTCTTCATCGACCATCCGCTCGAGGGTGAAAAGTCTGTCTTTGAAATTGCACTCGTGCCCAAACCCTTACGGAGCGCTCTCGAAACGAGAAGTGAACCGCGAGTCACGATCGGACACAATCCTCACCGGCACACCATGATAACGGATGATCTCGCTCCAAAAACAATCGCGCCATTGTTCCCACGGTATAAGTGTCTCTACAGGGAATGAAGTGTGCTCTTGGTCAAACGGTCGACTATCACCCAAATCGAGAGAACTTCCTCGAGTCCTTGGCAAACCAGAGATAAAGTCCATGGAGATCTCTTCCCATTTCCACGGGGTACACTCGGTGGTCGCAACAAACCGGTGGCCTCTCGCCAGGTGCCTTCACTTGGCGACAAGTGAGACACGGGGTGACAAACTCGCCACATCTCTCTTCATTCCCATCCACCGGAAGGTCTGCTTAAGGTCTCGATACATCTTGGTACCCCGGGGTGCCAAGCAAAGGAAGGCTGTGGGCCTCTCAGAGCAACTCGCTCATGAAACTCGCAATGTCGGAACACACAACCGGCCTCTATAAGTCAACCCTTTCGTGCGGTGAATACACAAAGTCAAAGTCACCGTCAAGATCGACTCGGTCAACCAATCTCTTAAGTGCGGGGTCACCTAACTGGGTCGTCTATAATCCATTTGCGCCGAATCGGCGGTGAGCAGTCAATCGAGCTACCTACGGCGGTAACCTCTCCCAACAACATCGCAACCTCGGCCCGCTCGAACTCTCTCGCAAACCTGGTGGGAACTCAACAACGCCGCAGAGTGCGACGTCTTTTCTCGCTCAAAGCATCGGCCACTACATTGGCTTTACCGGATGGTACAAAATCTCGCAGATCATAATCCTTTACCGGCTCTAACCATCTCTCTCGCCTCATATTCAACTCCTTACGAGTAAGCAGATACTTGAGGCTCACGGTGATCGGTAAACATCTCGAACTGGCCACCGCATGTAATGCCTCCAAATCTTGATTGCAAACACCATCGCCGCCAACTCCATATCATGAGTCGGGTAGTTTCGCTCATACGGCTTGGTGTGACGGAAGCATAGGCAATGACCTTCCCGTCTTTGCATCAACACACAACCTAATCCAAACTTGGAAGCATCATTTGTAGACCACGAAACCACTGTCCCCTCCGGATCGCCAACATCAGTCTTTGAAGTCAAAGCGCGCTTGAGCACTCGCAAAGCTCTCATCACACTGCTTTGTCCCAAACAAACTCGACACCCTTCCTCGTCGACGAGTGAGGGGCGAGGCTATAGCGAAAAGTCCTTGATTTAACCGACGGTAGTAACTCGCCAAACCAGAGTAAAGTCGCGAATCTCGAGGCGAAGTCGGCTTGGCCCATGAACTCACGGCCTCAATCTTCGCGGGGTCCACGGCTATACCATCTCTCGAAACTACGTGGCCTAGGAAGGCCACCGCTCCAACCAGAAATCACATTTGGAAAACTTCGCATAAAGTGGTTTTTCCTCAAAGCCGCCAATACTCGCCTCAAATGCTCTGCATGGTCTTCTTTAGACCTCGAATAAATCGAATATCGTCAATGAACACGATGACGGTTGTCCAAAAATGATTTGAACACCCTATCCATCATGTCCATGAACGCGGTGGGGCATTGGTCAATCCAAACGACATGACCACAAACTCATAGTGACCATATCTAGACACTGAAAGTCGTCTTAGGAATGTCGGCATCCCCGATCCGCATGGCCCGATGGTAACCGGATCTCGAGATCTATCTTGGAGAACACTGAAGCTCCCCTGAAGCCGATCGAACAAATCATCGATCACGGGGCAGCGGATACTTATTCTTCATCGTCACCTTATTAAGCTCGCGGTAATCAATACATAAGCGCATAGAACCATCCTTCTTTTCACAAACAGAATCGGTGCTCCCACGGGACACACTTGGACGGATGAACCCTCGGTCTAACATCTCCGCAACCGAATCTTGATTCCTTTAACTCACGTGGCGCCATGCGTCACGGAGCCTTCGAGATAGGGAGGGTCCGGCTCGAGCTCAATAATGAAGTCAACCTCTCTCTTTGGGGCAACCCCAGAACTCCTCAGAAACACATCCGCGAACTCCTGCACGGCCGGTGCACTGATCAGCAGGGCGAGGGGCGGCTCTTCCGCATAACTTGGCTAGATAGCCCCAAGCTCCATGAGCTAGCAAACGACGAGCTTTCACGGTGACACCATCGGTGGGCAAACTCCACCTCGACTCCACGAAACTTAAAGTTGGGCCGACCAGCGGCACGAACACTACTTCTTTCCGGTGGCGGTCAATCAACGCGTGGTTAGCGACTAACCACTCCATACCAAGAATCACATCAAAACCGCTCATAGGCGGGACTATGAGCGTAGCCACTAGCAACTCTCGGATATCTCGATCCGGCCATCCCTAATCTTATCTCTAGCCAACATATCAACTCCCGAAGGAGTTGCAACAGATAACTCGAAACCTAGAGGCTCTAGTCTTAACTTAGCATGCTCAAACCAAACAACACAGATACAAAAGAATGCGTGGAACCGAGAATCAAACAAGACAAATGCGCAGATGATCTAAAACAAGAAGCGTACCGCCACAGCGGCATCCGTGACGCTCGGCCTCTGACGGGTCGTAGCAAACACTCGACCTCGCTGGCTGCTACTGGCCGAGCCGCCATATTGGTGATCACGAAACGGGCCATGTGCCCCTCTCTACCACAACGGAAGCACAATCTAGGTCCAGGTGACAAGCTCCGGCGTGGACTTTCCCACAAGTGGCACAAGCGCGGAACTCGCTCGGGTCCTCCTGCTGTGTCGGGCTGGAACGGGTGGAGCTCTCCGCCGATCTCTGCTTCAATCGCCCTTGGCGGCGCTGCCGCGCCCCGAAAAGTCAAACTTTCTCTTCGCCCCAGTGCTTTGGGACGGGACAGACGCCAACAGAGCGGCAACAACCCGCTCAGCAGGATACTTCCCATTATAGATCGTGGCTAAGCTGGGATGACCCTAGCATAAGTGTGTCGGGCCCGAGCCACGACATCTCGGGAAACACCTTCGCCTCAATCCGAGATATGAACTTCCGAATCTTCACTCTGGGGTGGCAATCAAGCGAGGAGCAAAATATCCATACTCGAGAACTTGCGCTCATATTCCTCAATGGAATCGTAACCCCGCTTGAGTTCCAAAGAGCTCCACCATCTTCTCTCGAGCCTCATCACCGATGAACTTTACCTTGAACTCGGCCTTGAAGAACTCCCAAGTAGCGGGTGGAGACCCGGTGGTCTCTCGCTCAAGGTGGACTCCCACCACCATCTCATTTGTGCCTCCTAGCACATGAGCCGCACACCTCGGCCTCTCGAATATCGGGGCACACCATGATCGTGAAGGTGTACTCCAAATGGGCAATCCACTGGCTGCCGCTAACGCATCACCGGTGGCATCAAACTTCTCGAGCTTCCACTTCACAAAATCCTTCACCACCTACCCAATTCCTCGGCACCTCCGCCATATCCGCCTCTGGGGCTACTTGCTCTGTGGAGTGGAGGTGCTATCGAGCTCTTTGAACCAATCGAGTCACCGCTCGATCTGGGCTCGAGGACTCTTCCCGCCATACGCCAACAAGGCTCGGGTCTCGCCTCGGTCACTCAACATGCCGACCATAAAAGCCCTCATAGACTCGGCAAACTCGCTCCAGAGCGATCTCACGGTCTGCTCGGTCGCCTCAACGCCCGCTCTAGGCGTAACAGGAGGAGCTGCTGGTGGAATGCCATCGATGTCGGCTTGGGACGATGTCCCCGCAGATCGATCCGATCCACGATACCTCGACCGCTCTCGAACCTCCTCTCTCGATGCGGATGGTAGCATCTTTGGCGATCTACATCCAAACCAACAACGAATCAAAACTCGCTGTCACCATTCCACAACACCAAACAAGGCATACACTAGATGATAGGTATTGTAAATTCTTAACCCTTTTTCCTTTCTAAAACAATAAATCTAGGCGCACTGATGACCGCTTGAGAGTCTTGATGATCATGGAAAACGACCTACAACAAAAGGTCCGTCTACAGAATCTATGACTCGAGCTTTGATACCAATCAGAAAGACCCGACCCAAAAGGGGCTCTAAATGGGCCTTTACCCCAATGCATGTAGTGAAAATAAAAGGTATTAAGAAAATACATTTCGGATCCCAAGTAAAAACAGAAACATTCAACAACCAAAACATACATTTCTAAAAGCATACTGATCGTAGATTTATTTAACCATTAAAACAATCCACAAGTATAAATATCTTTGGAATCCATAAAACGTAAGAAAACATCCCGGGGCTCTGTGCCCGTCTACATGCATTCAGGGGAAATAACAAAAGTCAAGAGTCATGATAAATAAAATAGAATAATCGAGATGACAAGCAGGATTCCATGATCACAGCTCCTCCATCACCCATCCTGTCTCTCCCGCCTTGATTACCCGTGGAAAACCACGAGAATAAGGGTGAGTAACGAATTACCCAGTAAGAATCCCCAACCGGGGTACAATACGATATACATGATCATCTAGAAGAATGTATGCAAGCTATGAGTACAAACACAGAGCGGAGCACATAGCTAAGTCCACACTTGGACCTCGGATGCCAACTCGTGGTCTTAGTCCGGAAATACCACAACACACTAAACGCGCTATCACGGGAACAAGTCCCGGCCTCGGCTGTCTCATCGCCGATACGAAAGGTGCACTAGCTCAAGATCCCGAGGAGCTCTCGATCGGTGCCAGTAATGAGCGTAAGCGCGCACCGCATGCCACCGCAAACTCTCGGGGTGCGGGTCTAGTGGCAAGCCGCCGTGAGTCGATCACCATGCCTAACTAAATCTCCGGATCGGTGTCACCGACATAGGGGTGTGAGACACGGACACGTGAACTATGTCGGCTGTACCACCGCTTTGAGGCTAAAGGAACCGGTCGTGGTAGGCTTACACCAGAAGCGGTCCTTGCCCTAACAGTGGCAATCAGGGCTACGGCCGAACACGCCGAGGACGTGCGGCTGCCGAGGACGAGGCAATGCCAAGTCATCATCCCGACCGTTGGGGCATTTAACGATCCGCCACCCTCACCCAAGATTGCAGGGCCTCACCGGTTGGGATAGCTAATCCTCACGGGGTCCAAGGACGAGAATCTGTCTCAAACGTCCTTGCCATAGATGCAAGATACTTTATGCATCGGGCGGATGATTCTATCTACCTCAATTCTAAACCTTAACAATAATAACGATTCAATCAATGCGGTCCAATACGTGCTCATCGGATACAAAGAACCTAGCATGATACTACGAAGCAAGAGCAGATATCGAACATGCTAGAATAGAACAACCTAGCATGGGCTAACATGAGAAACAATACAAGAGTTCATGCCATCAGAATTGAATGAACACCTAGAGATAAACATGCTAGTAATCATACACGGGCATACAAAACAACAATCACAAATATACCATGAGGTCCACACAACCCGGTAAGAAATCCTTACCTTGGTCGGAAGACTTCTACACACAAATCCTAAGTCTGCGGAACAATCCCGAGCTAGCGAAAGGAACCTAGCAAACCAACAATAATCAGCATCTAAAATATCTAAACAACAATAGAACAGCAAGCTCGGCTCGGGAACTCACACGGCGCGCGACGACACGAGCTTGAAAGTGCCTGGCGAAGCCGGGCACGGCACGATGCGACACGGCGAGCGGCTCGGCAGGACGGCGCGCGCGCGCGAACGTCGGGCGGCGCGCGCTGGCGCCGGGCGCGGCGATGCGACACGGCGAGCGGCTTCGGCAGGACGCTTGCGCGCGCGAACGTCGGGCGAAGGCGCGCGGCGAGCGATTCGGCAAGCGGACACGGCGGGCGCGCGGCGGCGACGCGGCGCGGCCGACGCGCGGGCGTTGGCGAGGACCTCTGGCGTCGCGGCGATGAGCGACGGCGGCGCTGCGCGCGCGGCGAACGACAAAGGTCGCTGGGACAGATCTGGCGCGTGCGAGCGATCACGGACGGGCGACGGCGTGTGGGCGACCGCGGCGTCTGGCGAACGATAAGGCGAAGCGACGCTTCTGCTGCGCACGGCTACTCGGTGGCCGCAATCAACACAACACACACAACACACCTCTTTTCACTTGGCCAAACGCACACCAAACGGATGAGAAGAAGAAGAAGAAGATCAATACCTACCCGGAATGATGATGATCGAACCCAAGGAGATGCAAGGATGAAGAATCGGCAAGGCTATGGAGATGGAGAGCTTGGGCGGCCAAGAGGTGTTTTGGAGAAGAAGATGGAATAACCTAATTCTATTTCATTTAACCAAATGCACCAAAACTCCAAAATCCAAGGTTAACTAAGATGTGATGCAGAAAGAGCAACAAGAGCACCTAATGGCTCAATTGGCACACCTCTCTACAAGCTTCCCAGAGACCCGGGTTCAAACCCCTACTGGCAAAGACAAATTCCTTTATTTTTACTTTTGCAACGAACCTTGCTCAAACCAAACCACAAACCCCTCCAAAACCTACAAAAACCATCCAATAATTTTAGTAATGGAAAAGACACAAACGACTCGACGGCCCGACCAAATTACCAAATTACCCCTAGGGCATACCCGGAAGACCGGGAAGAAAAACTGGTCGTTACACAAGTGGAGCAAAGACCAGACCAGTTCAAAGAAGAGGCGATTGTTTGCCACGACTCGTCAGGAGGCAGAGCGTACTGATGCAGCTGTTGCAGGTACTCTGCTTGTCTTAAATCATTATGCGTTCGTACTATTTGATTCGGGCTCGACCCATTCGTTTGTTTCTGATGCATTTGCTAGACAAGCTTGTTTGGAACTCGAACCTTTAGGGTTTGAGTTGTCTATTGCAACTCCTTCGAGAGTGAGTATGCTAGCTAGTGAAAAGGTTAAGGGTGGCCGGATACAGATATCCGAGGAGCTTCTAGAGGCTGTAATCATAGTCTTGCCTATGAGTGGTTTTGATGTCATTCTTGGTATGGTTGGTTGGTTGAGCATCATGCTATGATACACTGCCTCCAGAAAGAAGTTGTGTTCAGGCCGCCCCAGAAGAAAAGCTTCAAGTTTCGCGGTGTCCAAGGTGGGGTGTGTCCCCCATTGATTTTTGTAGTGAGGGCCCAACGTTTGTTAGCTCGAGGAGCTTGGGGCATTCTAGCAAAGTTGACAGGTGGGAGTAGTTCTATGTTGTCAGCTGAGATGGTACCTATAGTGCAGGAGTTTGCAGATGTTTTCCCTAAGGAGTTACCGGGGTTACCCCCGAAGAGAGAGGTGGACTTTACCATTGAGCTTGAGCCAGGGACTCTCCCTATCTCTAAAGCTTCATATCGTATGGCGTCAGCTGAGTTGAGAGAGCTCAAAGTGCAGTTGCAAGAGATGCTTGATCCAGATTCATCCGCCCGAGTGTGTCCCCGTGGGGAGCACCTATTTTGTTTGTTAATAAGAAGGATGGATGAATGCGCCTTTGTATTGACTACCGAGAGTTAAATAAAGTCACTGTAAAGAATAAGTATCCCCTGCCGCGTATTGATGATTTGTTTGATCAGGTTCAGGGAGCCTCAGTGTTTTCTAAGAAAGATTTGTGGTCAGTATACCATCAGTTGAAGATTCGAGATGCAGACATTCCCAAGACAGCTTTCAGATCAAGGTATGGTCATTTCGAGTTCGTGGTCATGTCGTTTGGACTGACTAATGCTCCCGCAGCATTTATGGACATGATGGACGTGGTGTTCAAGGCATTCTTGGACGATTTTGTTATCCATTCATAGATGATATTCGATTTACTCCAAGGCGAAAGAGGACCATGCTTCGCGACTTGAGACAAGTTTTGATGACCTTGCGTGAGAACCCGCTTGTATGCTAAGTTTTCCAAATGTGAGTTCTGGCTTGAGGAAGTAGCTTTCCTTGGACATGTTGTCTCCAAGGATGGGATAGCTGTTGACCCCGCAAAGATTGAAGAATTTAGTTCATGGGCTAGACCTACGACGGTCGCCGAGATTCGCAGCTTTCTGGGATTGGCAGGTTACTACCGGCGCTTTGTTAAGGACTTTTCTGCTAAGGCAGCACCCCTGACTAGACTAACCAGGAAGGCTGTTGACTTCGTTTGGAATTCCAGTTGCGAGGAGAGTTTTGCCCAGCTAAAGCGTAGTTTGACGACAGCACCAGTATTGGAAGTTCTTGAGGGAACAAGTGGATTTGTAGTTTACAGTGATGCATCCAAGTTTGGCTTGGGCTGTGTGTTAATGCAACATGGAAAAGTGATCGCGTATGCATCCCGTCAGTTGAAGGCTTATGAGAATAATTACCCAACTCATGACATGGAGTTGGCTGCAGTCGTGTTTGCTTTGAAAATTTGGATGCATTACTTGTATGGTGATGTAAAGACCCGGCCGAATGGGGTCCTAAACTAGGCCTTTACCTCAATGCATGCAATCAAAACTAAAATCAATATGCGAGGAATGGTTTTTGATTCTAAGTGAATACTAAAACATACAAACAACCATTTGAAAAGTCAACATAAAATTCCTGAAACCTGTCCCTGTTTCCAAGCACCTGTTCCAAGACAAATACATTTCCAAAACTCACTCTGTTCAGAGATTTATTTAAAACATTCAAAACTTTCCAATAGTTACAACAATGCTAGAATCCGGAAAAATAGTCAGAAAACAACCTAGGGCTCCGTGCCCAACTACATGCATTCAGAGGAAAATAAAATACAAAGAATCATAGACATAAACTCAGAGTTCGAACAACGGGTTTCCATGATCACAGCGACTCCTCCAGCCATCCTGTCTCGCACCATGGTTACCTGTGGAAAACCACAAAATAAGGGTGAGTAACGAATTACTCAGTAAGAATCCCCAACCGGGGTACAATATGATATACATGGTCATCTAGCAGAAAGGTATGCAAGCTATGAATATAAACACAGAAGAGAGCACATAGCTTAAGTCCACACATAGACCTCGGATGCCATCTCAGGGTCTTACTCTGGAAAAATCCACCACACGATACGATCCTATACGAGAAACAAGTCTCGGCCTCGGCACTCTCTCGTCGATCACGAAAGGTGCACCGCTCACAATCCCGATGAGCTCTCAATCGGAGCTAAAATGAGCGTATGCGCACCGCATGCTACTTCAAACCATGGAAGTCTTTGGGTCTAGTGGCAAGCTGCTCAGGTCCAGTCACCATGCCTAACTTAATCTCTGGATCGGTGTCACTTACATAGGGGTGTGAGACCTAGACACGTGAACTATTTCAGCCTGAACCACCGCACCTGAGGCTAAGGAACCGGTCGAAGTAGGCTTACACCAGGAAGCCGTCCTTGCCCTAACAGGTGGCAATCAAGGGCTACTGCCGAACACGCTGAGGATGTGCCGACAGTTGGGGACAAGGCAATGCCATGTAATCATCCCGACCGTTGGGGCATTTAACAGTCTGCCACCCTCACCCAAGATTGCAGGGCCTGCCGTTAGGGTTAGCTAAACCCTAATGGTGGATCAGGGAAGGAGTACTGCCTCGTACGTCCCTGCCGTGGATGCAATTTACGTTATGCATCCTGGCCCAGATGATGCTACCTACCATATCTCAACCTATAAACAGATACAACAAACAATCCAATACGTGCTCAACAGATACAACGAACCTAGCATGATACTACGAAGCAAGAACAGATAACGAGCATGCCAGAACAGAACAACCTAGCATGGACTAACATGAGAAACAACATAAGAAATCATGCCAGTCGGAAATTCAGAACATAGCACCTATCATTAAAAATGTTGATAAACACAAACAAGCATACAAACAACAATCACATATAATATCGCAGGGCCCACACAACTCCGGTAAGAAATCCTTACGGCCTGGAAGGCAACTACACACAAGAATCCTAAGTTGCGATCGATCCCGAGCTAGCTAATGAGAACCTAACAAGCACAACAATTATCACAATCCATACACCTAAATATAATAAAATAAACAGGGCTCAGCTCGGGAGCAACTCACATAGCACGGCTGATGCGCGCAGATTTAACAGCCGCGACAGTGGCCGCTTCTTTGGCGCTAATGGGCGCTGATGGGGCGCAGGATGGATGGCGCGCTTGCGCATGACGGGCGGGCTAGGGCGCAGCGGGCTGACGCGGACAAGCAGACGCGATGGCAAAGACGCAGCGTGCCGCCGCGCCGCGCGCGAGCAGATCGAGGAGCGACACACGCGACAGCGGTCGCTTGGCTGGCGCGACGCAGCGACGGTGCACAGTCTTGCCGGGTTTGGCATGGCCGACTCTTGCTTGTGCAGTGACGAGCGGCTAAGCACTACGGCCGAGTCCTGGCGAGCGATCCGGCTGCGGCGACAGTCGCTGCAGACCACTTTGGGCGTGCTATTTGGCTAGGCTAGACGCCGCGCCGCTGGCTACCGGGCGCATACCAGGTGGGTCGATGGTCGGGTCGCTGGCGCGATGACATGGCTGGTGCGGCACAGAGGCTGCTGCTAGGTGACCTGCTGCTCGGCCAGGACAACGCTCGATGGCCGAAGCTTGGCACGGGGAAGAAAAACATGGCGAAGGCTAGGGAGAGAAGGCTTGGGCGGCCATGGAGCTTGGAGAACCAAAAGAGATGAAAACCTATTTTTCTCTTCATTTAATCAAACACACCAAAACCCCAAAGACCCAAAGCTAACCAAGATATGCAGCGAAAAGAGCAACAAGAGCCTCTTGTGGCTCAACTAGCCACTCCACCCACCTGACTTCCTAGCACCCCGGGTTCGAATGCCAACAAACACATCTTTATTCCTCAATTGTTCTTTTGCATCTCACCATGCCCAAACACATCCAAAATCCATCAAAATCCTACTTAAGTCCATCCAATAATTTTTACAACTGAAAAAGACATAAACGACCCTGACGGCCCGACCAAATTACCAAAATAGCCCTAGGGCAAACCTGGAAGACGGGGATGAAAACGTGGGCCGTTACACCTTAGGGTTAGCTAAACCCTAACGATGGATCAGGGACGGAGTACTGCCTCGTACGTCCCTGCCGTGGATGCAAGTTACGTTATGCATCCTTGCCCGGATGATGCTACCTATCTGAACTCTAAGCTATAACATAAACATTAAACATTCCAAAACGTGCTCAACAGAAACAACGAACCTAGCATGGTACTACGAAGCAAGAACAGATATCGAGCATGCCAGAACAGTTCAACCTAGAATGGAACTAACATGAGAAACAATACGAGATTCATGCAAGTCAGAATTCAGAATAGAGCACCTATCCAATAACATGGTGATAAACATAAACAAGCAAATAAAGAGCAACCACAAATTATATCGCATGGCCCACACAACTCCGGTAATAAATCCTTACATTGGTCGAGAGGCATCTACACACAAAGATCCTAAACTGTGATCGATCCCAAGCTAGCTAATGAGAACCTAACAAGCACAACAATATCACAATCTATAGGCCTAAATATAATAAAACAAGCAGGGCTCGGCTCGGGAGCCACTCACACGGCACGGCTGATGCGCGGACGGACAGGCTGCACTACACTGGGCGTTGCTGGGCGGCAGGGGCTGCGCGCTGGGCGTGCTGGCAAGGGCGCGGGGCGTTGCTATGCTTGTGCGTTCCGCATGACGCTGTAAAAAGGAGTCGCGCGGACAAGCGCAAGGGCGCGGGCGTGCAGACGCGGACAAAGAGCTCCATGGGATCTTGAGTTCAGTGCACCTTTCGTATCCACAGTAGATAGGCTGAGGCCGAGACTAGTTTCTCGTATAGGATCGTAAAGCGTTGTAGTTTTCCGGAGTAAGACCCTGAGATGGCATCCGAGGTTTATGTGAGGATTGAAGTAAAGTGCTCTCTTCTATGTTTATATTCATGGCTTGCATACCTTTCTGCTAGATGACCATGTATATCGTATTGTACCTCGGTTGGGTATTCTTACTAAGTAATTCGTTACTCACCCTTATTTTGTGGTTTTTTCCACAGGTAACCATGGTGCGAGACAGGATGGCTGAAGGAGGAGCTGTGATCATGGAAACCATCTGATTGAACTCTGAGTTTATGTCTATGATTCTTTATGCTTTATTTTCCTCTAAATGCATGTAGTTGGGCACAGAGCCCTAGGTTGTTTTTCTGACTGTTTTTCCGGATTCTAGCACTGTTGTAACTGTTGGAAGTTTTTGAATGGTTTAAATAAATCTCTGATCAAAGTGAGTTTTGGAAATGTATTTGACTTGAAACAGGTGCTTGGAAACAAGGACAGGTTTCAGGAATTCTATAATTGTGTTTGTTTTAAATGGTTGTTTGCATGTTTTAGTTTTCACTTAGAATCCGAAAACCATTCTTGCATATTGTCTTTAAGTTTTGAACGCATGCATTGAGGTAAAGGCCTATTTTAGAACCCCATTCGGGTCGGGTCTTTACACTCGGCTACCAAGGGAGAATTGGCCAAGTAACAAACATCAACCACCCTAAGGCTCGCCTTGTAGTCTCGGCCAAGGAAGGATGCACAAGAGATCTCGGCTAGGGTTAGTCCACAATCACCAATTGTCTCGGCTAGGCCTTAGCTTGAACAAACAAGTAGAACACTTGAGTAAACCAAAATCTAACCATTTAAACATCAAAACAAGAGCAAAGCACAATCCCCAATACTCACCTTGTAGTCTCGGCTAAGGAGAAAAAGAGGAAGCAAGGTGGATTCGACAACAACAAAAGAGAGGTAACCTCGGGTTTTCAAGCACAAGAGGAAGAACAAGCTCCAAACCTTCTCTTCTCCACAAGGGCTCGGATCTACAAGAAGGAGAGAACAAAATCCCCCTTTGAGTTAGAGTATGTCTCGGCCAAACAAGAAAGAAAGGAGAAGAAGGTTGCAAAGGACTTACCTTGGAACAACAATGGAGAGGAATGGAGGAATGAGAGATTTCGGCCAAAGGGAAGGAAGAAGAAGTGGTTGGGCAGCTAGGGCAATTTGGAAGGGGAAGGGATGGATTCTTTTTTCTTATTTTTTAATTGCTAAATTGCTAAAAAACTCCCTCCATTTGACAAGTGTCAAATGAGGTTCCCCCTTCGAGTCCCAGCTCCAACATCTTTTTTTTCAAACAATTATTTTCCTCTCTACAAGCCTCCAATTTCGACCACCACACACCAAGGATCAAATCCTAGCTCAAACACAATTATTTTAATTTTCTCCATTCACCCGGAAGACCACCAAACTTTCCTAAAATGGAACCCTTGCCCTGGAAACCAGAACCGGAGGAAAACTGAAATCCAAAACCAACACAGACATTCCTGAAACCCTGAGGAACTGTGAGAACAACTCGGAGGACAAAATGACCAAAATACCCCTGGAGGGTAAAATGACCAAAATACCTGCGCAAAGATGCCAAGCGTCGCGGTTCCTCATGCGCGCCCAGCCGTGCCCGTCCGCATGCCATGTTTTCCTCTCCCGCTGAAGCACGACCGATCCGCTTGGCCCCAACAAAGCCCACTGCCCTGCCGAGTGCTGCCACACGCCCTGGTGGCCTCGCCCGTGCTGCTGGTTCCTGCCTCACACACACTTGCCGAGGCTGCCTAGCTGTCGAGTTGTATGCTCAAGGTTTTGGGTAAGCCTAATTCTGAGGCTGTTTTGATACTTGTCTGTTTGATAATTTATACCTAGGATTGATGTGTGTTGTGTGGCTTTACTGTTAGGTTATTGGTGTTCTTCCGGCAGCTCAAGAGACTTCTCGTTTCCCGACTTTTTCCACTATTCATGTAAGGGTTCCTTGTCGAGGTTGTGTGGACCCTGCGCATGGTTTCGATAGACTCCTAGTTGTATGTTCTGCATGTCTTATAAATTGCTAGTGGATTAGGTCGTGCAAGTTGAGTATGTGCTGGATCTATTTTGTATGCCTGACTTGTATGCCCTGTATGCCTGTTTACTTGCTTGTTTCCCTGTTATTGTTTATGCACGTACTGTTGTTAGGGCTTGGCATGTAGATCTTGAGATTGGCTATGGTACTCCCATGATTAATTAGTGTCTTGATTTTCCTACACATATTCTGTTGATTTAAAGCCTTGTTGATTGTCAGACACTATTAGCCTAAGTTGTTTATTGTTGTAGTGCTTGATAGGGAGCCCCAAGTGACAGTCGAGTTGCATGCTGGCTCGTTTCCCAAGTGATAGTCGAGTTGCGTGCTGGCTTGTATGAACCACGAGTGACAGTCGAGTTGGGTGCTGGCTCGTTTCCCCAAGTGACAGTCGAGTTGCGTGTTTGCTTGGATGACCCACGAGTGATAGTGTAACGGCCCAGTTTTCTATTCCGGTTCTCGAGGTGCTTCCAGTTCAGATTCAGTTGTTCGGTTGGGCCGTTAGAGCTGTTATGACCCTTAGGGGCATTTTGGTCTTTTTGCTCCCTGGGCAGGATTTGTGGATTTTCAGGATCCCGAGGCAACTCCTGCCTTTGTCAAGGCTTGTTTGTTGGTGCTTGCGAGTCCCGAGATGTTTGGGCTAGTTGTTTGGAAGTTCGGTTGTGTTTTGGGTTTTGGCAAAGTGATGGTTGTTTGGGTGTTTCCTGTGGGATTCGAGCCCGGGCCCTTAGTGTTGATTTGGGAGTTGGATTTAAGTGAGTTTTATTTATTGGAAAAGATTGCTTCAGTCGGGTCTCGAAGGAGGAAGCCGGGAAATGGGATTTTAAGGATTTTATGGTTTTAAAAATTGGATAAAAGTGGATAAGGTTGGAAAATAAAGATAAAAATCCCCATTTTTCCTTTTTTCCCCATTTTTCCCTTTTCTCTCTCTCTCTCTCTCTCTATCTCCTCCAGCCCTAGCCCCCAAACCCTAGCCCGAGCCCTAGCCCAGCTCGCCCAACCTGGCCGCCCACCGCCCAGCCCGAGCCCAGCCACCCGGCCCAGCCCTCCGCGCCACAGGTGTCCAGCCGCCGCCCAGCCTTGCTCGCCCAGACCCAGCCGCGTCGCACAGTGTCGCCCAGGCCCCGCGTCTCCCAAGCCCCGCGCCGCCTGTGTCCGAGCGCCTGCAGATTGTCTTGCCGAGCCGCGGCGCCTCTGTAGCTCGCCGTGCCATCCCGAGCGCCTCAGAGCTCTGTCGCGTCGCGTCGCCTCGCAAGACGCCCTCGTGCCGAAAGCGCCGCGCGCGCGCCGGCCGGTGAGCTAGAGCCCGCGCCCGCGCGCCCTTGTCTCGCCCGGCCTCGTCTGCGCGCGACCTCTGCGCGCCCCCATCGCCAACCCACCCAACCCTCGCGCCCACTGCCTGTTGTGTGTTGGTTGGCTTGAGCCTTGTGGCTTCTCGGATGATATTTTCGAGTCTTTTTCTTCGTTGGGCCCCGATTTGTTGGTCGCTGATTATGTATTTAATTGGGGTGTTTTATTTGAATTTTTAGGGTGTTTCGGGTTCGATTAGAGGCTCGAGGTTGCTTGGTTGATTGTTATTATTTTCTGCTTGTTCCAGGTAAGGATTTCTTACCGTGGTTGTGTGGACCTGCGATATATCATGATTGTGCCTTGTATGCTTGTTTACTTTTATGAGCATGTTAGTGGATAGGACAGCTTGTGATTGAATTCTTGCTAGCATGTTTGCCGTTTGTACCTGTTAGTGCCATGCTAGGTTTGTTCTTCTAGCATGCTCGAGATTCCTGCTTTAAGTTCGTAGTATCATGCTAGGATACGTATGATTGATGTCTATTATGTATGTTAGCCAGGAATCTTTCACTCTGTACTCTTAGCTAGTGTTGTAGGGTTTGTCATCATCCAGAGGCTGAGAGCGGACACAACGTACTTTGTCCCCACCGGTCGGGAGTAGAGCGAGGCATAACGTACATTGCTTCCCCTCCCGGCAGCCAATGAGAATTAGCTACCTTATTGGCGTAAGCCTAGTTTGTAGCATGCTAGACCGGAACCCTGCCAACGGTGTAAGCCTACCTTGGCCGGTTCTTAGCTTCAGGTAGGTGGCTCAGGATGCACAGATGAGTGTCGAGGGCCTCGCACTACTGTGATCAGTGACACCGCTTCCGAGTCTTAGGCATGCATACCTGGCCCGCGTAGTTTGTCCTTAGGCCCCCACATTTATGCCGGTTGCAGCAGCATGCGGTGTGGCGCACATGCGTTAATTGCCGGTTCGGAGAGCTCCCCCGGGCTAATGTTTGCATCTACACGAACGCGCCAACGCCGCCTGTCTGCGCGCAGCCTAGCGCCCTAGCGCCCTTGCCATCGTGTCGTGCAGCACCCGCGCGCACCCAAGACGCGGCCAGCAGAAAGCGGCCAGCCGCATAACAACCGGCTCTCGCGCGCGCAAGCCCATGCCGTGTGAGTTGCTCCCTAGCCGAGCCCTATAGATTGTGATATTTGTTGTTGCTTGTTAGGTTCCCGTTAGCTAGCTCGGGGTCGATTGCAGCGTAGGATCTTTGTGTGTAGTTGCCTTCCAACCAAGGTAAGGATTTCTTACCAGAGTTGTGTGGGCCCTGCGATATATTCTGTGATTGCTGTTTGTGTGCTTGTTTATGTTTATCAGCATGTTAGTGGATAGGTGCTCTGTTCTAAATTCCGACTGGCATGATTCTCGTGTTGTTTCTCATGTTAGTTCCATGCTAGGTTGTTCTGTTCTGGCATGCTCGTTATCTGTTCTTGCTTCGTAGTATCATGCTAGGTTTGTTGTTTCTGTTGAGCACGAATTGGAATGTTTACTGTTATCTGTTATAGCTTAGAGTTCTGATAGGTAGCATCATCCGGGCGAGGATGCATAACGTAACTTGCATCTGTGGCAGGGACGTGCGAGGCAGTTGTAACGGCCCAGTTTTCTATTTCGGTTTCCCAGGTGTTTCCGGTTCATTATTCGGATGTTCGGATGGGCCGTTAGAGCTATTTTAACCCTTAGGGGTATTTTGGTCTTTTAGCCCCCGGTCAGGGTTTTCTGGATTTTCAGGATTCCAGGGTCACTCCTGCCCTTGTCGAGGTTTGATTGTTGTTGGTTGCAGGACCCAAGAAGTTCGGGCTAGTTGGTTGGAAGTTTGGAGGTGATTTGGTAATGAGCAAAATTATTGTTAATTTAAGTGCTTCCATTGGGATTTGAACCCTTGCCCTTGATGCTGATTTGAAAGCTTGGTTTAAATGAGTTTTAATAAGGAGAAAAGGTTGCTTCAGCCGGGACTCGAAGGAGGAAGCCCGGGGAAGGGATTTAGGTCACCAAGACCTATTTAGGTCACCAAGGATTTCTTACCGTGGTTGTGTGGACCCTGCGATATTATCATGATGTGCTTTGTATGCTTGTTGACTGTTATGAGCATGATAGTGATAGGACAGCTATGTTTTAATTTCTTGCTAGCATGTATGCATGATTGTACATGTTAGTGCCATGCTAGGTTTGTTCTTCCAGCATGCTTATGATTCCTGCTTTAAGTTCGTAGTATCATGCTAGGTTATGTGTGATTGATGTTGATATGTATGTTTAGCCAGAATCGCCACTTTGTACTCTTAGCTAGTATAGTAGGGTTTGTCATCATCCAGAGGCTGAGAGCGAACATAACGTACCTTGTCCCCACCGTTCGGGAGTAGAGCGAAGCATAACGTACATTGCTTCCCCCCGGCAGTCGATGTGGATTTAGCTACCACATCGTCATAAGCCTAGTTTGTAGCCTGCTAGAGCGGAACCCTCCAACGGTGCAAGCATGCCTTGGCCGGTTCTTAGCTTCAGGTCGGTGGTACAGGCTGTACAGATGAGTGCCGAGGGCCTCGCACTACTGTGTTCAGTGACACCGTTTCCGAGTCTTTAGGCATGCCTACCTGGCCCGCATAGTTTGTACTTAGGCCCCCACATTTACGCCGGTTGTAGCAGCATGCGGTGTGCGCGCACACGCGTTAGTCGCCGGTTCGGAGAGCTCCCTCGGGCTAATATTCGTGAGTACACCAATTCCTTCCAGTTTAGAGCCAGACTTCAGGTACTCTCCCGATAGTCCAGATTTGTTAGTGAGGGTAAGAGGCCCTTGAGGACACCCATTGGGATTGGCTTTTGAGCTGATCATATGGTCGAGGGAGAAAGACCCTCGAGGGTGTCGGACATCTTTGGGATCGGTTTTTGAGCTGATCAATTGGTCGAGGGAGAAAGACCCTCGGAGATTTCCCGGGATTGATTATGAGAACAAATCATTAGGCCAAAAGTAGGAGACTTCCGAGGATTCCAGATCTGCCTTGTAAGCTCGTTGAGCTATGATCTGTGTTGGTAACTGTTTGCATGTATACTAGGGTGCGAGATGATTGTTGTATCGTATTGTACCCCGGTTGGGGATTCTTACTGAGTATGTTAAATCTCATCCTTATTTTCGTGGTTTTTCCACGTGTAACTTTGGGGACAAGACCGGGACGGCTTATGAGGGAGCGATTGATCATGGGAGCCGCCGACACTCTGTCTTTTATTGTTTGCATAATTTGTTCAGCTTGTAGACGGACATGAGTCTTAGGGGGATGTTTTTAAAAGTTGTTTAAATTGTATTGTATGATTTTATAAACACTGGCCAGGCTTGTTTTACTTTGTTGGTTTGCTTAAATGAAGGTTGTTGTTTATGTTTTAAGTGTCCCCGCTTTTAAATGTTTTGAAAGGTTTTAAATATGAGCACTAAACCGCTTGATGAAGTATTTAACTTGCATGCTGAGTGAGAACCTAGGTTTAGGACCGTATTTTGGGTCGGGTTTTTACAGCAGTACTCCGTCCCTGATCCGTCGTTAGGGTTTAGCTAACCCTGACGCCAGCCCAGTGCAATCTTGGGTGAGGGTGGTAGACTGTTAAATGCCCCAACGGTCGGGGGAATAACGAGGCATTGCCTTGTCCCCGACAGTCGACACGTCCTCAGCGTGTCGGTAGTAGCCCTTGATTATCACCTGATAGGGCAAGGACCGGTTCCTGGTGTAAGCCTACCACGGCCGGTTTCTTAGGCTCAGGTGCGGTGGTACAGGCTGACATAGTTTTTGGGTCCTGGTTTGTAAGGACCCGACCTGAAATACGGTCCTAAACCTAGGTCCTCACTCAGCATGCAAGTTAAATATCTCAACAAGCGGTTTAGTGTTCATATTTAAAACGTTTTCAAAACATTTGGAAACGGGGAACACTTAAAACATAACCAACAATTTTCATAAAGCAAATCCAATAAGGTAAAATAAGCCTGGCCAGTATTTATAAAAGAACATTCAAAACAGTTTAAACAACTTTAACATCATTCCCTAGGACTCTGGCCCACCTACATCTTTGAATAAATAAATGCAAACAATAAACGATAGAGTGCCTGGCAGCCCCCATGATCAAACAGCTCCCTCCGCTAGCCATCCTGGTGCTGTCCCAAGTTATCTGGTGGAAAAACCACAGAAATAAGGGTGAGTATAAACATACTCAGTAAGAATCCCCAACTGGGGTACAATACGATACAGCCTATCCTAGGTTCTACTCTTGGATGCCCTTCGGGCCTTACACAACCTAGGACTCAGTGATGCCCTGTGGGGCCTTACACACCTAGGACTCAGTGATGCCCAGTGGGGCCTTACACACCTAGGATGCCCATCGAGGCCTTACACCTCCAGAATCAGTGATGCCCAGTGGGGCCTTACACACCTAGGATGCCCATCGGAGCCTTACACCTCCAGAATCAGTGATGCCCAGTGGGGCCTTACACACCTAGGATGCCCATCGGGGTCTTACACCTCCAACTCAGTGATGCCCATCGGGGACTTACACACCTAGGATGCCCATCTGGGTCTTACACCTCCAACTCAGTGATGCCCATCGGGGACTTACACACCTAGGATGCCCATCAGGGTCTTACACTTCCAACTCAGTGATGCCCATCGGGGACTTACACACCTAGGATGCCCATCAGGGTCTTACACCTCCAACTCAGTGATGCCCATCGGGGACTTACACACCTAGGATGCCCATCGGGGTCTTACACCTCCAACTCAGTAATGCCCATCGGGGACTTACCCGAGCGGGACCTAAACTAGTTACCCCTACAGTCTTCTACACTATACATCACCCGCCTATGCCTGGCACGGAACTAACAGGATAAAATAGAACAAGGTATGTCAAGATAATTAAACCCCTTGCATGGAACTAACAGAATATATTAGGGACACAAGAGCAACACGATCTGGAAGCAAGAGAAATCATGTAACCTACCCACTGGAAATTTCATACAATCACAAGACATGGCATGCTGGAAGAACAAACCTAGCATGGCACTAACATGAACAACAAGCAACATGCTAGCAAGATTTCAAACACAAGCTGTTCAGTAGCTAGCATACTCATAATAGCAACCAAGCATACAAGGCACAATCATGATGGCATCGCAGGGTCCAGACAACCACGGTAAGAAATCCTTACCTGGGAACAAGCAGAACTAACTACCTCAACCAACAAGAAACCCTCGAGCTTCTAAATGTACCAGAGCAACCTAAGCAAACAATAAAAATCATCCTAATTAAGCAACCAACAACTAACATCTTAAGGTCCAAAAGAGTGGAGGCTCGGGAATTACCAACCGAGAAGGCACTAGGTCTCGATCCCATCTATCTCGGCAAAGCAGGCTCGGTGGCGGTGGCAGGGGGCAGCAGACGGTACTGGGCGAGCGAGCGATCGGGCGTTGCCGGGCAGCCGGGCGCGGTAGGGGACCGGCGCTCGCACGGAGACACGAGCGCCGGGCGCGCAGAGGACATGGCGCGGCGTCGGCGCGGCGGCGACACGTCGTGCAGCGTGGGACGGTGACTCGGGTACGGCTGGCGACCGGGCGCGTATAGGCAGACGGAGACGCCGACGCGGGCATCGGCGCTGGCGACGCTGGCCGCCGTCTCGCATCTGAAGCGACGGCCGCCGGCCGCGACAGCGTCTGGCCGCTTTCGGGTGAGGCGAGGCTGATGGCGCGAGTGGGCTGCTGTTGGGGCTGGTGGCTCAGGGTGGCTCGGTGCGGCTCGGTTGGGTTTCTTGGTGAGGTCGGCAAGGAGAGGGAGAGAAAGAGAGAGACAGGTAAAACAAGGGGAATGGGATTTTCTTGAATTTCTTTCCTTTTCTTAATTTAAATAGGTCTTGGTGACATTAATCTCTTCCCCGGGCTTCCTCCTTCGAGTCCCGGCTGAAGCAACCTTTTCTCCTTATTAAAACTCATTTAAACCAAGCTCCCAAATCACCATCAAGGGCAAGGGTTCAAATCCCAATGGAAGCACTTAAATTAACAATAATTTTGTTAATTACCAAATCACCTCCAAACTTCCAACCAACTAGCCCGAACTTCTTGGGTCCTGCAACCAACAACAATCAAGCCTCGACAAGGGCAGGAGTGACCCTGGAATCCTGAAAATCCACAAAACCCTGACCGGGGGCAAAAAGACCAAAATACCCCTAAGGGTTATAGTTCTAACGACCCATCCGAACACCCGCATAATGTCCCGAAAACACCTGGGAAACCGAAATAGAAAACTGGGCCGTTACAATACTCCCTCCTTTTCAGACTTTCGTCCTCGAAAGTCCTAAGACGAAAACAACTCGGGAAAACTCCACCGATCCTTAACCAACCAACTCCTTGTCAAGCCAACACTAGTCCTTCTTGAAATCCCAACCCTCTTGGGTTTCCAAAGGCTCAAACCAAAAGGCATCGAGTGCGCTTACAAACTATCTCAACCAAAATCGAAGATACACTCTGAGCTTCAAGAAAAGATGCGATAGTGCTAGTCGGTAAGCCACATCCTCAAACTCGCACCAACTCTCAAACGGTCTCACAACCTTAGGGCTCACTTATCCCTGCTGACCCAACTCTGAACGCCTCTCCACGACGCTACTCTCAGAAACTTGTGGGACGGGTCACATGCTCTAAAACTCTACGCCACGCACCGGCGTACTCCTCTTAATACTCACGGTGTTAACGAACAATCTCATCCCTACACCATCTTTGGCCAACCAATCGAACCTCTCTGCGGTTCCGAAACCGATCGACCTACTCTTACTTCACAAGAGACCAACGAACTCCAATGGGTGCCTATAAGCCTTAACGAAATCCAATCGAACCACCACCGCGGCGCCGATCCCAAAGGCAAACTTGTCCAACTAGAACGCGTCCACAACACTTAAGCAACCATCTTGAAGAGCACCGACGCACTCAAGCCGGGGCACATACGGTTCACGGGACGGCTAACGCCACTCACACTAGCTGAAACTTCAGCTACGGCCACCCATGAACAACAAGGTCCAGGAACAGGCTCCACTCAGCCAAACTAATATATTGGAGCCCCTCATTGGCCGACAACAACTTTCCAATGCAATCCGATCAGCCACTGGCCCTAGAGAATATCGCCAGACAAGAAAACAAACAACATACCTCTCTCAGAAATCTCGAGCTGCAAGGAATAAAACAACACGCGGCTACTTGCAACACAACACCTCGAGGATAACAACTCAAAGGTTTAACCAACCAATGCCACGGCACCTCTATGGCAACCCCCTCAACTTTGGCTCAACTAAATGCCAACCACGAACGCGCAACAACCAGGAGCAAAGCCTGAAAAAGGCTTGCTCTGCAGAACTCAACTCAAGCTTACAATTGGCGAAGCTCGCCTCCAAGGACATGCAACTCTCAAGTCCAACTGGCTAAACGAATGACTTCCTCCTTTTAGCTTAGGCCTAACTCATCTTCCAACCAGAAACTCCACAATCTATTGAACCACCAACTTAGAACTAGCAGTATCTATCCAAACACCGAAGGAGGAGCAAACTTTTGAAACCTTCCAAACAAGAGCAAGTCCTCAGGGCCACGCCCGCTTGCTCCAACCAAGCTAGCTCTTACAACAACATGGGAACCAACCCTTGGCCAACTACAAGCACAAACAGATAACAGTTTCGAAGCCAACGCGGAGGTACTTAAACAACACTAGCTCGTCAACCGACTACAAGCTTTTCAAAGAACTCGACCGAGGAACTTTGCTGGTCCGGTGAGCTCTCGTGAGGCTCTCCACAACCTAGGGTTCCTCCGATCACCCTCCGACACACACAGTAGTCAAGCGGTCCCAATGACACAGCGGCTACATGGGCACAACTCTCTCTCTAGCATCTCAACTATGCTGGCGCGCTCCAACTCCTCGAAAGACCAAGAAGACCAGAAATACTACAGAATGTGTCAGCCTCCAACTCAAGCATCGACCACATCAGAGCTTCTACCCAGGGTAGGGATCAGGTCAACACTCTTAGCAATGACGGACAAAAACTACGCGGCTTTGCTACCACCACCCTTGATTAGTTCCAACTGAACTCCAACCATCGATCAACAAGAAATTCCTCTACCCAAGTCAAAGGCCAACTAGCATAACTTGCCTAAGCAACAACCCGGCTACAAGCACGGTATCCTTACGATCAAAATTAGGGCACTTGCCAAGAACTAAAGCCCTAACACCTCAAGGACTGAGCACTGGTTTCTCAACACGAACCTTTCGTGGTTCCCAAAACATACCCCAAGGAACGAGCTACACAAGAGTACACTGGCGTGCACAGCTCCAACTTGATTCCTTAAGATCCAACACGAACTCTAACACAAGGTAACCTTTGCCTCCAAAAAGAGCCACATCTAGCAAGGGAGCAACAAGAGTTCAAACCCACTCGGGGTCAACTCACCACGAAATGCCCCATTGGCCAACTCACTCTACAAGAGCATAACCACACCAAGCTAACAACCTCATACCAATGTGTCCACCAAATGTGCTCCGCACAATCCATCCAACACATGGCTCCCACGCTGGACCAACCACGCATCATCGATGCCAACTCTACTCGTACCAAGGAAACTCAAGGGTAGTCGAATCACTCTACCAACAAACTGGCTCACAAGGCCACAACACAAACGCTGGAACTCGAACGCGGTAGCCCTTAACAACCTACAACCTCTTTTGTACCCAACTCCTGGTGACCTTGAAAGCTCTTGCTTTCCCTCGAACGTCCTCACACTCGTAGTCCTCCGACTACCACCGAGCTAGATTCCTTATGCAACCCAAACAAGTGCAACCTCAGAAAATTGGTACAAGGCTAGTGGGGATGCTAAACTCCGGGCGGGTCATAGAACTACCTGCACATTTGGTCCGAGCTGGCCTGAACCTAGGCCTCCTTACCGAGCTTGGTGCCAACAGGCATTACATCCTTTACAACACAAAAATCCCTTTACGGGCTTTAAGCCCCTCTGAGGGTAAGGAAGGTCACACTCTAGGGGACAGGGCAATGGCACTCAACACAAGAGTCTCAACACTCGAGTAGTCTACTCTCTGGTAACTCGTCTAGCAAACATGCCACGGCCTACTCCTGCATCCCACTCGATGTTCAACAACTACTCAGGCCAACACTCAAGTGGCATCAACTAGTTCCACCTTTGGAACATGCAAACAAAAAGGGTGCTCCACTTCTACTAGCCAACAAAAAAACAAGGACGGATTAAGTCCTGACAAGCATACTTCACACTTCACCCTGGCCACGAGGATACTAAAAGAGTTGGCTGCAAAACGACAGCAGGCTTGCAAGGGGTCTAGATGTCTCTACATCTTCCTCAAAAGCTACTAACATGGCACTTGCCAATCGACTGAGTGACTCGTGGAGACTCTGCTAGTCCACCTCTCTCAAGGGACTTCCACCACCAAACTGTTGTATCAAACAACACCAGAACGGCACGCCTTGGCCTCACGAACATCGAGTCATCCCCACACTCGGATGATAAACTCGATCCTGGCCAACCACCTAGCTTCTGCTTTCCAAACTCGGCGGCTCCATCACGCCAACTAACTCATCAGCATAAACCTGCTGATCAAGCCCTCCCGAGAACCTCCGGGACTACTGGAGCTACTGGGGGTGTCTTCTAAATAAACTCTGTCAGCTGGGCTATCTGTGCCCGAGACTCCTCACTACGCGCTACAACTGCGCCTAGGTCTCCGCTCTCTAATAGCTAAAAGACCTGCCATCAATTCTCTCATGGCTAGAGCACACTATACTCAAGGAGTCTCACTCTGAGGCATGCTAGCCTCTACCCTCTTCTCTTGGCAACTCAACTGCCAGGGCCAAATGTGGCCTACGGGTCTAGACAACCCTGGACGTGGTCTCATAATCGACATGCGCAGTCCAACTCCTTGGCTGGAAATACCCAACGTCCCTGCTCCTCTATGTGTAATCAGCATAAGCGATCTACACTAAACACAAAGCTAGTCCACACCGGGACTCTCCCTACCCCACAAGGGGAACATATGTATACTAGATGCGGTATTGTAAAATAAAACCCTTAGCTTAATGAACTCAGACAAACCTGACGGCCGCGGAGTGTTGATGATCATGGGGACAACAACCTACAAAGCAGGTTAGTCTACAGAATCTATGACTCTGAGCTCTGATACCAACTGTAAGGACCCGACCTAGGTCCTCACTCAGCATGCAAGTTAAATATCTCAACAAGCGGTTTAGTGTTCATATTTAAAACTTTTTCAAAACATTTGGAAACGGGGAACACTTAAAACATAACCAACAATTTTCATAAAGCAAATCCAATAAGGTAAAATAAGCCTGGCCAGTATTTATAACAGAACATTCAAAACAGTTTAAACAACTTTAACATCATTCCCCTAGGACTCTGCCCACCTACATCTTTGAATAAATAAATGCAAACAATAAGCAGCCAGAGTCTGGCAAAACCCCATGATCAAACAACTCCCTCCGCTAGCCATACTGTGTCTTTGTCCCAAGTTACCGGTAGAAAAACCACAGAAATAAGGGTGAGTATAAACATACTCGGTAAGAATCTCAACCAGGGGTACAATCACGATACATTAGTCATCTAGCACCCTAGTATACATGCAAATAAAACAATGACTTAGAGCAAAACGGTTGAATTAGCCTATGAGCTACTTCTAGAGCGAGTCTATTCAAGGGCTTTCATCTACAGCCTATCCTAGGTTCTACTCTTGGATGCAATTCGGGCCTTACACAACCTAGGACTCAGTGATGCCCAGTGGGGCCTTACACACTTAGGACTCAGTGATGCCCAGTGGGGCCTTACACACCTAGGATGCCCATCAGGGCCTTACACCTCCAGAATCAGTGATGCCCAGTGGGGCCTTACACACCTAGGAAGCCCATCGGGGCCTTACACCTCCAGAATCAGTGATGCCCAGTGGGGCCTTACACACCTAGGATGCCCATCAGGGCCTTACACCTCTAGAATCAGTGATGCCCAGTGGGGCCTTACACACCTAGGATGCCCATCGGGGTCTTACACCTCCAACTCAGTGATGCCCATCGGGGACTTACACACCTAGGATGCCCATCAGGGTCTTACACCTCCAACTCAGTGATGCCCATCGGGGACTTACACACCTAGGATGCCCATCAGGGTCTTACACTGTAAGAACCCAACCCAAAATACGGTCCTAAACCTAGGTTCTCACTCAGCATGCAAGTTAAATATTTCACCGAGCGGTTTAGTGCTCATATTTAAAACCTTTCAAACATTTAGAAACGGGGAATGCTTAAAACATAATCTACAATTTTGTTTAAGAAAAACCAACGAAGTAAAACAAGCAAGCTAAAGATATATAAAAACATTCAAAAGCAGTTCAAACAACTTTTTATAATGTTTCCCCTAGGACTCTGTCCATCTACATCTTGAACAAATATGCAAACAATAAAGACAGAGTGCCCAAGCAGCTCCCATGATCAATCAGCTCCCTCCGCTAGCCGTCCCGTTGTTGTCCCAAGTTACCTGGTGGAAAACCACAGAAATAAGGGTGAGTATGAACATACTTAGTAAGAATCCCCAACCGGGGTACAATACGATACTTCAATCATCTAGCACCCTAGTATACATGCAAACAGTTACCAACACAGATCATAGCTCAACGAGCTTACAAGGCAGAATCTGGAATCCTCGGAAGTCTCCTTCTTCCGGCCTAATGATTGGCTCTCATAACCAATCCCGGGACATCTCCGAGGGTCTTTCTCCATCGGCCAATTGATCAGCTCAAAAACCGATCCCAAAGATGTCCGACACCCTCGAGGGTCTTTCTCCCTCGACCATATTATCAGCTCAAAAGCCAATCCCAATGGGTGTAAGGACCCGACCCAAGAAGCGGTCTCTAACCTACATCCTTACTTAGCATGCATGATTAAGAATGTAAAACGTCATTTAGAGCTCCAAATTTAAAACCTTGTAATCAACAATTTAAAACAAAACCATAATTCCAATAAATAAAACCATCAAGTAGTGTGTGATCGGTACTTTCTTAAAACAATCAAGGGAAACGGTTTGTGAACATAAAATAGTTTTATGAGTGTTTTCCTAGGGACTCAAGTCCCACTACATGCTAATTCATAAAAACAGTAAAAGAATGTGCAATCTCAGAGTCAGCTATCCATGATCATCCAAAGAGCCTCCTCCTAGCCATCCGGCCCTCTGTCCCCAAGTTACCCGTGGAAAACCACAGAAAATAAGGGTGAGCAACGAGTTACTCAGTAAGAATCCCCAATCGGGGTACAATACGAAAACATCTCATTTAGCACAAGTCCATGCAACCATACAACGACTTGGAGCAAATAGTTGGGTTAGACCATACGCCCCTCCCGGAGCTTGCCTATTCGAGAAGGCTTATGACTATAAACTACCCTAGGTTCTACACTTGGATGTCCTTGGGCCTTACACAACCAGGACTCAGGTCGCCCATCGGGGACTTCATTGTAACGACCCGAGTTTTTCTTTCCGGTCTTCTAGGTATGCCCTAGGGGTAATTTGGTAATGTGGTCGGGCCGTCGTGGTCGTTTGTGTCTTTTCGATTACTAAAATTATTGGATGGTTTTATGTAGGTTTTGGAGGGGTTTGTGGTTTGGTTTGAGCAAGGTTTGATGCAAAAGTAAAAATAAAGGAATTTGTCTTTTGCAAATGGGGTTTGAACCGGGTCTCTGGGAAGCTTGTAGAGATGTGTGCCAATTGAGTCATTAGGTGCTCTTGTTACTCTTTTCGCATCACATCTTAGTTAACCTTGGATTTTGGAGTTTTGGTGCATTTGGTTAAATGAAATAGAATTAGGTTTATTCCATCTTCTTCTCCAAATCTCCTCTTGGCCGCACAAGCTCTCTCCTCTCCATAGCCTTTGCCGATTCTTCTTCCCTTGCATCTCCTTGGGTTCGATCATCATCATTCCGGTAAGTCTTCATCCTCTTCATCTCCTCATTTGGTTTTTGATCTTTGGCCGAAGAAAAGATGTAGAGTGTTGTGTGTGTTTGTGTTGATTTGCGGCCCGGTAGAGAGAAGCGACCATCATCGCCGGCGGCTCGCCAGATCAGTTGAAGCGGCCCCGCCACGACGCCAAAGCGGACAGCAGCGGCTTCGCGAGATCCACCGTCGCGAACCTCCCGCGACGCCATCGCCGCCAGATCGTGCGGATCGCGCCAGCCAGCGAGACGCGACGCGCGCCGCGCGCGCGCCCGCCCAAGCCGCCGCGCGCGCGCCCGCCCCCGCGTCGCGTCGCTGCCGCCAGACGCCGCGCGCGGCGCCGCCAGCGCGCTTCGCCCAGAACGCTCGCGCCGCGCTGCGGTATGCGTTGCATGCGTGCGTGCCGTGCCGTGCGTAGCGGTAGCAAGGCCCCTCGCAGCGTCCATCTGCGTGCATCCGTGCCGTGCCGTGCGGTAGCGGCCAGTAGCGTAGCCCGCGCCCACCTGCCGTGCCGGCTTGCTGGCAGCTCCAAGCTCGTGTCGCCGTGCCGCGTGAGTTCCCGAGCCGAGCTTGCTTTGTTCTATTGTTTTTAGACTTTTAGGTATTGACTATTATTGGTTTGTTAGGTTCCCGCCGCTAGCTCGGGATTGTTCATGACTTAGGATTTGTGTGTAGAAGCCTCCCACCAAGGTATGGATTTCTTACCGGGGTTGTGTGGACCTGCGATGTTCTATGTGATTGATGTTGTATGTTTGTTTGTGATTATCGGCATGTATAGTTTAGGTGCTCTGTTCTCAATTCTCGATGGCATGACTTCGTATGTTGTTCTTTCATGTTAGTCCATGCTAGGTTGTTCCGTTACGGCATGCTCATATTCATTCTTGTTCAGTAGTACCATGCTAGGTCCTTTGTATTCTTTCGAGCACGTATTGGATTGTTTGTTGATTGTTAAGGTGAGTTAGAATTCGGTGTAGATAGCATCATCGGCCCGATGCATAAAGTATCTTGCATCTATGGCAAGGACGTTCGAGACAGATTCTCCGTCCTTGGACCCCGTGAGGGATTAGCTATCCCAACCGGTGAGGCCCCCGCAATCTTGGGTGAGGGTGGTAGTCTAAGCGATACCCCAACGGTCGGGATGATGACTTGGCAATGCCTAGTCCGGCGGCGGCACGCGTCCTCGCGCGTGTTGGCAAAGAGCCCTTGATTGCCACACTGTTAAGGTAAGGGCGGCTTCGGTGTAAGCCTACCATGACCCGTTCCTTAGCCTCAAAGTGCGTGTGGTACAGTGACATAGTTCACGTGTCCAGTCTCACACCCTATGTCGGTGACACCGATCCAGATTTAGTTAGGCGTGGTATCCGGATATGGGCGACTTGCCACTAGACCCGGCACCCCATAGTCGTGCAGAAGCACGCGGTGCATGCTTACGCTCATTACAGCGTCGACCAGGAGAGCTCCTCGGGATCTTGAGCTAGTGCACCTTTCAGATCGACGGTGAGAGCGGTGAGGCCGGGACTTGTTCCCGTATAGCGCGTATAGTGTGTTGTGGTATATCCGGACTAAGACCCCGAGTTGGCATCCGAGGTCCAAGTGTGGACTTAGCTATGTGCTCCGCTCTGTGTTTGTACTCATAGCTTGCATACATTCTTCTAGATGATCATGTATATCGTATTGTACCCCGGTTGGGGATTCTTACTGGGTAATTGTTACCCACCCTTATTCTCGTGGTTTTCCACAAGTAATCAAGGCGGGAGACAGGATGGTGAAGGGAAGGCGTGATCATGGAATCCTCTTTGTCATCTCGACTATTTTATTTTATCATGACTCTTGACTTTTATTATTTCCCCGAATGCATGTAGACGGGCACAGAGCCCCGGGATGTTTTCTTACGTTTTATGGATTCCAAGATATTTGTACTTGTGGATTGTTTTAATGGTTTAAATAAATCTCGATCGAGTATGCTTTTAGAAATGTATGTTTTGGTTGTTGAATGTTTCTGTTTTTACTTGGAATCCGAAATGTGTTTTTCATAATGTCTTCTAATTTCAATACATGCATTGGGGTAAAGGCCATTTAGAGCCCCTTTTGGGTCGGGTCTTTACACTTACACACCTAGGATGCCCATCGGGGTCTTACACCTCCAACTCAGTGATGCCCATCGGGGTCTTATACACCTAGGACTCAGTGCTGCCCATCGGGGACTTACACACCTAGGATGCCCATCGGGGTATTACACCTCCAACTAAGTGATGCCCATCGGGGTCTTATACACCTAGGATGCCCATCCGGGTCTTACACCTCCAACTCAGTGATGCCCATCGGGGTCTTATACACCTAGGATGCCCATCGTGGTCTTACACCTCCAACTTAGTGATGCCCATCGGGGTCTTATACACCTAGGATGCCCATCGGGGTCTTACACCTCCAACTCAGTGATGCCCATCGGGGTCTTATACACCTAGGATGCCCATCGGGGTCTTACACCTCCAACTCGGTGATGCCCATCGAGTCTTATACACCTAGGATGCCCATCGGGTCTTACACCTCCAACTCAGTGATGCCCATCGGGGTCTTATACACCTAGGATGCCCATCGAGGTCTTACACCTCCAACTCAGTGATGCCCATCGGGGTCTTATACACCTAGAATGCCCATCGGGGTCTTACACCTCCGGGACCTAAACTAGTTACCCCTAACATCTTCTGCACTGTATAACACCTGTCCAACCTTAACATGGATCTAACAGCATACAACCGAAAACATGGTTATGCCGGGTTGGAAGGACCTAGCATGGAATTAATTGAGTAACACATAAAACATGGATAAGTCAGGATAGGAGAACCTTAGCATGGAACTAACGGAACCCAAACATCACACGAATACGGGATCGAATCAAGCCTGAATCCTATCCACTAGAAACTCATACAGTCACAGTATTCAACATGCTATCAAAGTATTCGCAGGGTCCACACAACCCCGGGTAAGAATCCTTACTTGGAAACAAGTGCAAAAATAGCTATCACGAGTCAAGAAGCAACTCTCGAGCTCCCAAGCAAACCCGAACAACCTAAGCATTTAAGAAAACATCCTAATTAAATAAACAGCGACCAGCAGCTTAGGGTCCAAAAGAGAAAAGACTCGGGAATACCAACGGAGAAGTCACGGGGTCTCGGCAGCCAGGGGGCAGGATGGGCGCTGGCTCGGCGGACGGCAAGGCGAGCAGAGGCGCTGAGCGGCGCACGGCGCGTCGCGCGCGTCTGGGTGGGGCAGGCGCGGCGTGCCTGGCCGCGTGCAGCTATGAGCGGGCGCGAGCGGCAGGCTAGGCGAGCTAAGCGCGCGGCGTGGCGTCGGCGAAGCGGCGGCGCGGCCGGTGGCGTAGATCGAAGCGACTGGTCTGGTGGTGCAGCACTGTCACTGGCCGGATGATGTAGGGATCGAGCGACTTAGTGCAAGCGGTCAGGTCACTGGGTCATTTGAGCGACGATGGGCGGCTGGCTGGTGGAGGTGGGCGGCGCAATTTGGCGACTGGCGGAGCGGTGGGCTCCTTGGCTTGGTTCCAAGGCTTGGTGAGGCTAGGGTTTGGAGAGAGAGAGAGAGAGAGAGAGAGAGAGAGAGAGAGAGTTGAAAAAACAAGGGGAATGGGATTTTCTTTCCTTTTCTTATTTTAAATAGGCCTAAAATCCCTTCCCAAGGCTTCCTCCATCGAGACCCGGCTGAAACGACTTTCCTCCTAAATAAAGAATCATTTAATCCAAGTTTCCACTTCACCATCCAGGGCAAGGCTTCAAAACCCAAAGGAAACACTTAAATAATAAATAATTTTTGCCATTATTCAAAATGCTCCCAAACTTCTAAACAACTAGCCCAAACTCCTTGGGTCTTGCAACCAACAACAATCAAGCCTCGACGAAGGCAGGAAGGACCCCAAAGTCCTGAGAATCCACATACCCGGCTCCGGGGAGCAAAAGACCAAAATACCCCTAAGGGTTTAAATAGCTCTAACGGCCCATCCGAACATCCGAATAATGAACAGGAAACACAGGAAACCGAAATAGAAAACTGGGCCGTTACAATACTCCCTCCTTTTAAGACTTTCGTCCTCGAAAGTCCTAAGACGGAAACAACTCTAGGTAATCTCCACTGTTCCTTAACCAACCAAACTCCCGGTTAAGATAAAACTAAACCTTCTTCGAAAACCAAACCCCCCCCCCTTGGGTTTCCAAAGGCTCAAAGCCACTAGCCATCCAGTCTGCCACAAACTATCTCAACCAAGACTGGGCATACACTGAACTCTGAAGAAATTGATGCGATAGTGCTAAACGGTAATCCACATCCTCAAACTTGCACTAGCTCTCAAACGGTCTAGAAATCTTAGGGCTCACTTAACCCTGCTAGCCCAACTCGGAACGCCTCTCTACGGCGCTACTCTCGGCAACCTCGTGGACGGGTCACAAGCTCTAAAACTCTACGCCATGCACCGGCATAACTTCTCTGAATGCTCACAGCTGTTATCAAACAGCCTCGACCCTACACCATGCTGACCAACAACTGAACCTCCCAGGTTTCAGAAACTAAATGGCCTACTCTTACTTTACAAGAGACCAGCGAACCCCATTGTTTGCCTACAATCCTTACGAAATCCAAATCAACCACCAATCTGGTGACTGATCTTAAAGGCAAACTTCTCCAACTAACACGCGTCCACGACACTTAAGCAACCATCTTAAGAGAAATCGAAACACCAAAGCCAAGGGGCACTTTCCTGGTTCACCAAACGGCTAACGCCACTCACACTAGCTGAAACTTCAGCTACGGCCACCCCTGAACGACAAGGTCCAGGAAAAGGCTCCACTCAGCCAAACTAATAAACTGAAGCCCCTCATCGGCCGAAAACAACTTCCCAATGCTATCTAATCAGCCACTGGCCTAAGAGAATATCTCCAGACAGGAAAACAAACAACATACCTCTCTTAGGAATCTCGAGCGGCAAAAAAAAATAAAACATCGCGCGACTACTAGCAACACAACACCTCGAGGATAACAACTCAAAGGTTTTCCCAACCAATGCCAGGGCACCTCGGTGCCAACCCACTCGACTGTGGCTCAGCTATAACGCCGACTGCGAACGCACAACAACTAGGAACAAAGCCCAAGAAGGGCTTGCTCTGCAAAAACTCAACCCAAGCTTATAACGGCAAGGCTCGCCTCCAAGCTGCCACTCAACTCTTAAGCCCACTTGGCTACTCCAGGACTTCCTCCTTTAGCTTAGACCTACTCCTTTTCCAACCAGAAACTCCACACTCGAAACATCCCGAGGAATAATGTAAGAACCCGACCCAAAACATGGTCCTAAACCTGGGATCTTACTCAGCATGCAAGTTAAATATGATAGCAAGCGGTTTAGAGCTTATATTTAAAAATCTTTCAAAAACATATGAGAAGGGGGAGCCCTTAAAACATAACCAACAATTTAAGTTTAAACAATCCAACAAAGTAAAACATCCTGGCCAGTGTTTAATAAAATGTACAATACAATTTAAGCAACGTTTTAAACAATGTTCCCTAGGACTCTTGTCCATCTACATTTGAATAAACAATGCAATAATAAAAGACAGAGTGCTTGGCGGTTCCCCATGATCAATCGGCTCCCTCCGCTAGCCCTCCCGGTGTTGTCGAGTTACCTGAAAGATAAATAAGGGTGAGTATAAACATACTCAAGAAGAATCTAGCAACCGGGGTACAATACGATACATCGGTCATCTAGCACCTCAATATGCAAGCAAGCGGCTACCAACACAGATCATAGCTCAACGAGCTCATAACACAGAATCTGGAAACATCGGAAGTCTCTTACTTAGGAGTCATCGGAAGTCTCCTACTCCGGCCTAATGATTGGTTCTCATAACCAATCCCGGGACATCTCGAGGGTCTTTCTCCCTCGGCCAATTGATCGGCTCAAAAACCGATCCCAAGATGTCCAGAGCACCTCGAGGGTCTTTCTCCTCGACCAATTGATTAGCTCAAAAGCCAATCCCAATGGGTGTCCTCAAGGGCCTCCTTGCCCTCGCTAACAACGGACTATCGGAGAGTACCGAAGTCCGCTCTAAACTGGAAGGAATCGGTGTACTCACGAACATTAGGCCGGGAGCTCTCGAACCGGCTACTAACGCGTGCGCGCGCGCACACCGCATGCTCTTCTCGCAACCGGCGTAAATGCGGGGCCTAAGGGCAAACTCACGCGGGCCGTGCACGCATGCCTAAGACTCGGAAACGGTGTCACCGAACACGGTGGTGCGAGGCCCTCGGCACTCATCTCGCGCGCACTGTACCACCGACACGAAGCTAAGAACCGGCCAAGCGGGCTTGCACCGCTAAGCGTGGTTCCGCTCTAGCAGCTACAAACTAGGCTTATGCCGATGTGGTAGCTACATCCACATCGGTGCACGGGGAAGCAATGTACGTTATGCTTCGCTCTACTCCCGACCGGTGGGGACAAAGTACGTTATGTCCGCTCGACCCTCGGATGATGACAAACCCTACTACTCTATCCAAGAATACCGAGTAAATCAATGATTCCGGCTAGCAAGCAATGACCGACATCAATCACGTTTACCTAGCATGATACTACAACTTAAACAGGAATCACAAGCATCTTTGGAAGAACAAACCTAGCATGGCACTAACATGTAAAATCAACAAACATGCTAGCAAGAGATCAAACAAAGCCGCCTATCACTATTATGCTCATAACAATCAACAAACATACAAGGCACAATCGAGACATATCGCAGGTCCACACAACCACGGTAAGAAATCTTACACAGGACAAGCGAGAAAATAATCACAAATCAACCAAGCAATCCTCGAGCCTCTAATCGAACCCAAACAACCATCCAGAAGCCACAAGGCTCGGGCCAACCAAAGACACAACAGCGGCGGGTGGCAAGGCTGACCTGGCCGGCGCAGCACGCACGCAGGCGGTGGCGCTGGCGCAGTGACACGCGCGCACTGGGCGGCAAACAAAGCGCACGGAGCGCGAAGCGCGAGCTTCGGCTGGGGCGGCGACACACGCGCGCGCTTGACAGAGGCGGCGCGACGGCGCGCGGCGCGAGGCGACGCGCGCGCGATGGGCTCGGGGCGCTCGGGAAGGCACGACGACTGCAGGGGCGAGCGACTTCAAGACGGAGACGGCTCGGGCGATGCCGATCTGGGCTCGGCGCGACCAAGCGCGAGGGCGACGCGACGGGCGCTGGGGGTGGCTCGGCGACGGCGCAGCTAGGGCAAGGGCGTCGCGATCGGGCGCTGGGTGGTTTCGGCACGGCTAGGGCGAGGGCGTCGCGATCGGCGCTGGGTGGTGGCTCGACACGGCGCGGCATGGGTTGGACGATGCAACGCGATCTGGCGCACACTGGTTGGGCGGTCAGTGGGGCGCCTAGTGCGCGAGGGCATGGCATGGGGTGAGCGGTGATCTGATGCGGCCAGGAGTGGTGCGGCTAGGGCATGGGTGGGTGGCTAGGGTTGGGTCTTCTTGGTGAGGAGGCTAGGGGAGAGAGAGAGAGAGAGAGAGAGAGAGAGAGAGAGAGAGAGAGAGAGAGAGAGATTGCAAAACAAAGGGAAAGGGACTTTCTTGATTTTTCTTCCTTTTTCCTAATTAAAACAAGCCTTAAAGTCCTTAAATCCCCTTTCCGGCTTCCTCCTTCGAGACCCAGGTGAAGCAACCTTTCCCAAACAATAACTCTCACATAAAACAAACTCCCAAATCATCTCTAAGGGCCACAGGCTCGAATCCCAAAGGAAACACCCAAACAAAGATCACTTTGCCCAAAACCCAAATCACAACCGAACTCCCAAACGAATACCCCAAACATCTGGGACTCATGACCACCAACACACAAGCCTCAACGAAGGCGGGAGCGCCTCAAGCCCCCGAAAATCCACAAATCCCGCCCGGGAGCAAAAAGACCAAAATACCCTAAGGGTCAAAACAACTCTAACGGCCCAACCGAACCATCGAATCGAACAGGAAGCACCTCGAGAGGCTGGAATAGAAGGCGGGCCGTTACAATACTCCCTCCTTTTAAGACTTTCGTCCTCGAAAGTCCTAAAACGAAACTTGACTCTAGGAAAACTCCAATGTTTCCTAGCCAATGTAACTTCTCGGCCAAAACAACACTAACCCTTCTCTCAAAACCAAACCCTCTTGGGTTCTCAAAGGCTCAAAGCCACAATGCTCTCCATCATGTCACAAACTATCTCAACCAAGAGACGAGGAACACAAAACTTGCTTCATTGCATCAACGACGGGGCAAAGCTAACCATCGCTCCAATCCGCTCAAGGATCTCAAAAGCCCTACAAACTTGGCGCTCGGCCCAAAACCCCGCTAAACCAACACGGAACACCTCTCAACGGTGTTACTCTCAAAGAAGCGCAGACTCGGCACAAGCTCCAAAACTCAACGCCACGCACTGGCGTAACTTCTCTGAATGCCCACAATCGATAACAAAGCGCCTCAACACAACGCCAAGTGGCCAAACAAGCCGAACCTCTCGGTGTTCCGAGAAACCAAACGGCCTACTCTTTCTTCACAAGAGACCAAATGAACCACAAGGCTTGCCTAAAGCCTTAACGAAAAACAATCGAACCACCAATCGGCGATTGATCCAAAAGCGGACTTTTCCCACTAGCACAAATTTGAAACTTCAGCCACGGCCAACCCAAAATGGCCAAAAAACCGAGCCTGAGCTCCACTCGGCCAAGCCAACAAGCTGGAGCCTCACAACGGCCGAACACAAACTTTTCCATGCAAACCTACTAGCAATCGGCAAAAAGAACATTGCGTGCAAGGAAACACCCAACATTCCTCTCATGGAAAATCTCGGAAGAAGGACCAAACCCTCACAGGGCTACCAAAGAACACACACACATTTTGAGGGAAAGCGTGGCCCAAAGGCTAACCAACCAATGCCACGGCACCTCTGTGCCAACACACCCAATCGAGGCTCGGCTATTCGCCAAGCTGCAAAGCTCGACAACTAGAAACAAAGCCCGAGAAGGCCTTGCTCAGCAGAAACTCAACTCAAGCTCAACTCTTAAACTGGCTGGCCACCGCTCTTGCGGGGACAAACAACTTTTCGCTTGCTAACAACACAATGCAGGGACCCTCTCATTTGGGCTAACCACCGCGCTACTCGATCAACTACACAACTCAGAGCTACGCTACTGACTACCCAACGGGAACGATTTCCCAGCAAGCAAAACTCTAAAAGGGCGTGAACATCACACACTCACGACTTGCTCAAACCCAAGGGCAACATCAACCAACTCTCTTGGAAGCAACACCCAAGGGAAACTCAACCGATTGGACCACCAATCTAGAACTAGCCGAACTTACTCAACCAACGAGGAGGAATCAACTCTCAAAACAACCGGACTAGGAACGAATCCTCGTGGCAACGCCCCTCCCGCTCGAACCGAGCAAGCTCTTGAAACATCAAGAGAACCAAATCTTGGTCAACACCAAGCATCAACTAACCTCCAAAACCAAACAAGCACTAGCTTGCTAGACTGCCAAATCTGCAAGCAACTCACCCAAGGAACACCGCACGGGTCTAATCGAGCTCTGGAAAGGCTCTCCACAACTAGAGATCCTCCGATCACCCTCCGACACACACGGTCGACAATGATCTAACAATCAACCGGCTCACGCGGGCACAACCCTCCGGCATCTCAACTACGCTGGCCAACTCCAACTTGGAAACCAAGGGAACCGGAAAGCGCTACAGGAGGCGTCATCCTCCTACTCAAAGCAACAACCTCAACATACCTTCTTCTTAAGGTAAGGATCCGAACGACTTTCTTAGCCAAAACGATCGAAAATCGCGCGCTTGCCAATCGCGCTCTTGTTCGGTTCCAATTGAAGTCTAACCTGTGGCAAGGACCAACTAGCAAAACTTGCTTAACCAACGGCCCAACAACGAGCACGACATCCTTACGACCAAAGCTAGGCTCTTGCAAGAACTAAGCCTTGACACCTCTCAAAGATCGAGACCTTTGGGTCCTCTACACGAACCTCTCGTGGTTTTCCAAACATAAACCACTTTAACGAGCTACGCAAAAGTGCACCGGGGTGCACAGCTCCAACTTGATCTCTTAAGATCCAAAGCCAACAAGGGCTCTCACACAGGGCAACTTTTGCCTCCAAACAGAGCCACAACAAACAAGGGAGCAACGAGAGTTCAAACCCACTCGGGGCCAACTCACCACGAAAAGCCACATTGGCCAACTTACCCATACAAGCGCAAAACCACACCAAGCTAACATTCCTCGAAACAATGAGCTCACTAAACGCGCTCCGATCAGCCATCCAACTCATGGCTCTAACACTGGATCAACCACGCATCCACGATGCCAACACTAACCATACTAGGGCAACTCAAAGGGTAGCCGAATCATGCTACCATCAAGGCGGCTCACTGGGCTCACAACACAGCGCGAGAACTCGAACGCGCTAGCTCTTAACAGCCTACAACATCCTTTACACCCAACTCTCAGAGATCCTGAACAGCTCCTACTTTCCCTCGAAAACCTCAAACTTGTAGTCCTCTGACTACCACCGAGCTAGATCTCTTAAGCAACCCGAACAGGTGCAACCTCAGGAAAAGGGTACAAGTCAAGCGGGGATGCTATACTCTGGGCAGCCATGGAACCACCTGCACCAAAAGTGCCAACTGGCCTGAAACTAGGCCTCCTCTCAAAGCTTGGTGCCAGCAGCACTACATCTATTACAACACGAATCAGCCTCAAAGCGAGCTTTATGCCCCTCCGAGAATAGGGAAAGTCACCCTCCAAGTGGACGGGCAATGGCACTCAAAGACAGAGTCCAAACACTCGAGCGGCCTAATCTCGGCATCTCGACCAACAGACTTGCCACGGTCTACTCCTCGCATCCCACTCGATGCTCAACAAAAGCTCGAGCCATCTCCTCGGGTGGCAACAACTAGTTACACACTCCGGAACATCCAAATAAAAGAGGGTTCCACTCTACTAGCCCGCCGAAATCCACTGGATGGATAAAACCACGGCAAGCAAACTCCACACTACACCACAGCTACGAGGGTACAAAGAGAATCTGGCCGCAAAACAACAAGCGCAGCTTGCAAGGGGGCACAGATGTCTCTACATCCGCCTCAAGCCACTAACACGGCGACTTGCCAATCAATCGGGCGATCGGTGGAGACTCGCTAGTCCACCTCTCTCAAGGGACTACCACCACCAAGCTGTGGAATCAACAAAGACGGAACGGCTCACCTCGGCCTCTGAGCAGCAGGCATCCCAACACACGGATGCTAAACTCAAACTCTGGCCAACCGCTTTACTACTAGCAAGTAGGACTTTCTAATACATCAAGCTCTCTACAGGCATCCACTTGCCAAACCGGGCGGCTCCATCAACGCCAACAAACTCAATCTGCATAAACTCTTTGATCAAGCCCTCCCGGGAACCTCAGGGCTACGAGAGCTCTTTGGGGAAAAATGTTGAAACAAACTCTGTCATTTGGGCTATCCATGCCGGGACTCCTCGCTCACGCGCTACAAAGCTGCGCGCTGGTCTTTGCTCTCGATAGCTAAAGACCGCCATCAAATCTCACATGGTGGAGCACACTCGCTCAAGGAGTCATACTCGAGGCGTGCTAGCCTCTACCCCCTCCTCTAGGCAACTCAATCGCCGGGGCCAACTCGCCAAAGGGCTAAACAACCACGGGACACGGCCTCAACATCAACAAGATCGGCCCAACTCCTCGGTCGGACATGCCAAGCGCCCCGCTCCTCCGAGTGCAATCAACATATCGGCGACTCGCACAAGGCACCTCCACCCTCTCACTGGGGAGAAACCAACAATCGGGCCACAAATGGCCTATGAGAGTCTAATCTCGCCTCCCTCGAGTGCGATCGACACCTTTGGCGATCCGCACAAAGCAACAAAATCGCAGCCCACACGGGGCTCTCACCGCTCATCAAACTACTCGCAGCTGCGCGAAAAGTTGGCATGATGGCTCTCTAAGCCCAAACCAACAACGAGTCGAGAACCCGCTGCGTCTCCGCTCCACAACTCTACACATGCATAAAAGCTAGAAGAAAAGTATTGTAAATTCTTACCCCTTAACTTAATTGAACTCAGACAAACCAAGCGGCCGTGGAGTGCTGATGATCATGGGAACAACAACCTACAAAGCAGGTTAGTCTACAGAATCTATGACTCTGTGCTCTGATACCAACTGTAAGAACCCGACCCAAAACATGGTCCTAAACCTGGGATCTTACTCAGCATGCAAGTTAAATATGATAGCAAGCGGTTTAGAGCTTATATTTAAAAATCTTTCAAAAACATATGAGAAGGGGGAGCCCTTAAAACATAACCAACAATTTAAGTTTAAACAATCCAACAAAGTAAAACATCTCGGCAAAGTGTTTAATAAAATGTACAATACAATTTAAGCAACGTTTTAAACAATGTTCCCTAGGACTCTTGTCCATCTACATCTTTGAATAAACAATGCAATAATAAAAGACAGAGTGCAGGCGGTTCCCATGATCAATCAGCTCCCTCCGCTAGCCCTCCCGGTGTTGTCCCGAAAGTTACCCGAAAGATAAATAAGGGTGAGTATAAACATACTCAGAAGAATCCCCAACAGGGGTACAATACGATACATCGGTCATCTAGCACCTCAATATGCAAGCAACGGCTACCAACACAGATCATAGCTCAACGAGCTCATAACACTGAGATCTGGAAACATCGGAAGTCTCTTACTTCCGAGTCATCGGAAGTCTCCTACTTCGGCCTAATGATTGGTTCTCATAACCAATCCCGGGACATCTCCGAGGGTCTTTCTCCCTCGGCCAATTGATCAGCTCAAAACCGATCCCAAGATGTCCGACACCCTCGAGGGTCTTTTCTCCTCGACCAATTGATTAGCTCAAAAGCCAATCCCAATGGGTGTCCTCAAGGGCCTCCTTGCCCTCGCTAACAACTGGACTATCGGGAGAGTACCCAAGTCCGGCTCTAAAGCTGGAAGGAACTGGTGTACTCACGAACATTAGCCCGGGAGCTCTCCGAACCGGCTACTAACGCGTCGCGTGCGCGCGCACACCGCATGCTCTTCTCGCAACGGGCGTAAATGCGGGGCCTAAGGGCAAACTACGCGGGCGTGCACGCATGCCTAAGACTCGGAAGCGGTGTCACCGAACACGGTGGTGCGAGGCCCTCGGCACTCATCTGCGCGCAGCACTGTACCACCGACACGAAGCTAAGAACCGCCAAGGCGAGCTTGCACCGTTGGCGGTGGTTCCGCTCTAGCGGAGCTACAAACTAGGCTTATGCCGATGTGGTAGCTACATCCACATCGGCACGGGGAAGCAATGTACGTTATGCTTCGCTCTACTCCCGACCGGTGGGGACAAAGCACGTTATGTCCGCTCTCGGCCTACGGATGATGACAAACCCTACTACTCTATCCAAGAATACCGAGTAAATCAATGATTCTGGCTAGCAAGCAATGACCGACATCAATCACGTTTACCTAGCATGATACTACAACTTAAACAGGAATCACAAGCATCTTTGGAAGAACAAACCTAGCATGGCACTAACATGTAAAATCAACAAACATGCTAGCAAGAGATCAAACAAAGTCGCCTATCACTATTATGCTCATAACAATCAACAAACATACAAGGCACAATCGAGACATATCGCAGGTCCACACAACCACGGTGAAGAAATCCTTACGGGACAAGCGAGAAAATAATCACAAATCAACCAAGCAATCCTCGAGCCTCTAATCGAACCCAAACAACCATCCGAGAAGCCACAAGGCTCGGGCCAACCAACAGACACGGCGGTGGGGCCGGGCGCTGATACTGGTAGCCGCGCAGCACGCGCACGCAGGCGCGGGCGCGCGCAGGCGCAGCGCGCGCTACTGGGCGAAGCAAGGCGCGCGGCGCGAAGCGCGAGCTTCGGTGGCGGCGACACACGCGCGGCAACCCAGCAGAGGGGCGGCGCAGACGGCGCGCGCGAGGCGAGGCGACGCGACGCGATGGGCTCGGCGCGCTCGGGAAGGCACGACGACTGCAGGCGCGAGCGACTCGACGAGAGGCGGCACAGGCGATGCCGATCCGGGCTCGGCGCGACCAAGGCGAGGGGCGACGCGATCGGCGCTGGGGTGGTTCGGCACACGCTAGGGCAAGGGCGTCGCGATCGGGCGCTGGGTGGCTCGGCACGGCTAGGGCGAGGGCGTCGCGATCGGGCGCTGGGTGGCTCGGCACGCGGCGCGGCATGGGCTGGACGATGCAACGATCTGGCGCACTGGTGGGGCGGTCGCGAGGCGTCTAGTGCGGCGAGGGCATGGCCGGGCCGAGCGGAGTCTGATGCGGCCAGTGGAGTGGTGCGGCTAGGGGCATGGTGGGTGGCTAGGGTTGGGTCTTCTTGGTGAGGCCTGGCTAGGGAGAGAGAGAGAGAGAGAGAGAGAGAGAGAGAGAGAGAGAGAGAGAGAGAGATTGCAAAACAAGGGGAAAGGGACTTTCTTGATTTTTCTTCCCTTTTTCCTAATTAAAACAAGCCTTAAAGTCCTTAAATCCCCTTTCTGGCTTCCTCCTTGAGACCCAGTGGAAGCAACCTTTCCCAAACAATAACTCTCACATAAAACAAACTCCCAAATCATCTCTAAGGGCACAGGCTCGAATCCCAAAGGAAACACCCAAACAAAGATCACTTTGCCCAAAACCCAAATCACAACCGAACTCCCAAACGAATACCCCAAACATCTCGGGACTCGCATGACCACCAACACACAAGCCTCAACGAAGGCGGGAGCGCCTCAAGCCACGAAAATCCACAAATCTCGCCGGGAGCAAAAGACCAAAATACCCCTAAGGGTCAAAACAACTCTAACGGCCCAACCGAACCACTGAATCTGAACCGGAAGCACCTCGAGAACTGGAATAGAAGACTGGGCCGTTACAAATAACGATAACGACAACCACAAAGCTTGCGGATCATGAGCAACACCAATCAAGCAAGACTACCCCAAAAGTTAATACTCGAAACTGGCATCCACGGTGCAACTCAAGGATCACAAAAACTAGGGGTTCTTCAAACCCCAAAGATCCATCAAGTAAACAACAACAACTTAACCACTTAGCCTGGCTAACCACCGAACGCACAAGGTCGAACAACTTGCCACTTGCTAATAACACTACACAGGGTTTCCCCTGGCTAGGCTGACCGCTGCGCCACTCCGCTCAACTTCACAACTCAGGAGCTACGCTGACTCCTGATAAACGGGGATGATTCCTTAGCAACGAACTTCCGATGGATAGCGAACTACACACAAGCTCGCTGTCTTGCTCAAACTCAAAGGCACCAACAGCCAACGCTCTAAGGAAGAAACACGGAGGAGTCCTGGCCGATTGGACCACCTAGCGTAACTAACTAACGAGACTTACTCAACCACCGGGGGAGGGGTCAACTCCCGAAACTTCCTGACTAGGAACAGTACTTATACACCTAGGATGCCCATCGTGGTCTTACACCTCCAACTCAGTGATGCCCATCGGGGTCTTATACACCTAGGATGCCCATCGGGGTCTTACACCTCCAACTCAGTGATGCCCATCGGGGTCTTATACACCTAGGATGCCCATCGGGGTCTTACACCTCTGAGACCTAAACTAGTTACCCCTAACATCTTCTGCACTATATAACACCGGTCCAACCTTAACATGGATCTAACAGCATACAACCGAAAACATGGTTATGCCGGGTTGGAAGGACCTAGCATGGAATTAATTGAGTAACACATAAAACATGGATAAGTCAGGATAGGAGAACCTTAGCATGGAACTAACGAAACGCAAACATCACACGAATACGGGATCGAATCAAGCATGAATCCTATCCACTAGAAACTCATACTGATCCACGAGTATTCAACATGCTATCAAAGTATTTCGCAGGTCCACACAACCCCGGGTAAGAATCCTTACTTGGAAACAAGTGCAAAAATAGCTATCACGAGTCAAGAAGCAACTCTCGAGCTCCCAAGCAAACCCGAACAACCTAAGCATTTAAGAAAACATCCAAATTAAATAAACAAAGCAACCAAAGCGACTTAGGGTCCAAAAGAGAAAAGACTCGGGAATACCAACGGCGAAGTCACGGGTCTCGCGGCGAGGGGGGAGGATGGGCGCGCTGGTGTGCAGGTGTCTTTGGCGCTGGCGCTGACGCTGGCGCCGCCTTTCGGCGGACGGCAAGGTGAGCAGAGGTGCTAGAGCGCGCGACGGGGGCGCGCGTCTGGTCGCTGAACTGCGCGCGCGCGCGAAAGTAGAAGCGAGGCTAAGCGGCAGCGAGCTGCGTCGGGCAAAGGAGGCGGCGTCGGCGGCTGGACGGCGCAGCAGATCGAGCGACTGGTGCGAAGCGGTCTGCGGCGCTAGGCCGGCGATCACGAGGATCGAGCGACACAGTGTGCGAGGCGGTCTGCATTGGGCGGGCGACGATGGGCGGCTGAAATTGGTGGTGGTGCTTGGCTTGATTGGGCGACTGGGCGGAGCGGCTGGGCTCCTTGGCTTGGTTCCAAGGCTTGGTGCGGCTAGGTTTGGAGAGAGAGAGAGAGAGAGAGAGAGAGAGAGAGAGTTGAAAAACAAGGGAATGGGATTTTCTTTCCTTTTCTTATTTTAAATAGGCCTAAAATCCCTTCCCAAGGCTTCCTCCATCGAGACCCGGCTGAAACGACTTTCCTCCTAAATAAAGAATCATTTAATCCAAGTTTCCACTTAACCATCCAGGGCAAGGCTTCAAAACCCAAAGGAAACACTTAAATAATAAATAATTTTTGCCATTATTCAAAATGCTCCCAAACTTCTAAACAACTAGCCCAAACTCCTTGGGTCTTGCAACCAACAACAATCAAGCCTCGACGAAGGCAGGAAGGACCCCGAAGTCCTGAGAATCCACATACCCGGCTCCGGGGAGAAAAAGACCAAAATACCCCTAAGGGTTCAAATAGCTCTAACGGCCCATCCGAACATCCGAATAATGAACTGGAAACACCTGGGAAACCGAAATAGAAAACTGGGTCGTACAATGGGTGTCCTCAAGGGCCTCTTACCCTCGCTAATAAATCTGGACTATCGGGAGAGTACCGAAGTCCGCTCTAAATCGGAAGGAGGCGGTGTACTCACGAACATTAGCCGGGGAGCTCTCGACCGGCGACTAACGCGTGTCTTGCGCGCACACCGCATCGCCGCAACCGGTGTAAATGTGGGGCCTAAGTACAAACTACGCGGGCCGTGCACGCATGCCTAAGACTCGGAAAGCGGTGTCATCGAACACAGAGTGCGAGGCCCTCGACACTCATCTGCATGCGCACTGTACCACCGACACGAAGCTAAGAACCGGCCAAGGCAGCTTGCACCATTGGCGGGGTTCCGCTCTAGCGAGCTACAAACTAGGCTTATGCCGATGTGGTAGCTAAATCCACATCGGCTTCCGGGGGGAAGCAATGTACGTTATGCTTCGCTCTACACCCGACCGGTGGGGACAAAGTACGTTATGTCCGCTCTCACCTGCGGATGATGACAAACTCTACTATACTAGCTAGAAGTACAAAAAATCGATTCTGGCTAGACATACATATCATCATCATTCACACATAACCTAGCATGATACTACGAACTTAAAGCAGAATCTCAAGCATCTTTGGAAGAACAATCCTAGCATGGCACTAACATGTACAAACAGCAAACATGCTAGCAAGAGTGCAATCACAAGTCGTCCTATCCACTAATCATGTTCATACAAGTAAACATGCATATAAGGCACAATCAAGAAGGCATCGCGAGGTCCACACAACCGGTAAGGAATCCTTACCGAAACAGCGAAATAACTTTCACAATCAAATAATGACCCTCGAGCTTTAAAGCGAACCGAGCAACCTAAGCATTTTAGTAAAAACAACCTAATTAAATAAACAGCAGCCAACAGCCTAGTGCCCAAAAGAGATAAGGCTCGGGAATTACCGATCGAGAAGACACAATGTCACACCCCAACTCAGACGGCAGGCAGGTGTCGTCCGTCCGCCAGCGACAAGGTGGCGCGCTGGCGCTGGCACCTGGCGCCGGGCGCTAGCGAGGCGAGGGACGTGCGACGCGCGCTGCTGCCGCGTCGCAGCAGCGAACACGCTGGTCGGGCGCGCGGCGGCGACGCGTCGGTTGCGAGGGCAGTGAGGCGGCGACGCGTCGTCTGGCGGCGGCAAGCCGAAGCGGCGCTGGCGACGCGCGTCTGGCGCAGCAGCCAGTGAAGCGAGCGGCGCGCGTCTGGGCGGCTGGTGCGGAACGGCGCTGGCGTGTTCGGGCGCACTGGTGAGCAAAGACGGTGGCGCTGGCGACGGCAGGCGAACGCAGCAACGAAAGCGGCGGTGCGAGGCGACTGGTGGGGTGTCGGACTGCAGACGATCATTTCTTGGGAGAGGCAAGGGGTTGAGCGGTGCAGTGCGGCGTGATGGGTGGCCGAGCGGCTCAGTGCGCGTAGTGAGTGGGTGGGCGAGGCGGGAGTGGTGCGGTGTGGTGGGGTGGCTTGGTGAGTGGTGCTGGTGGGTTAGTGGCTCTGGTTTTAGAGAGAGAGAGAGAGAGAGAGAGAGAGAGAGAGAGACTACCAAGGGAACAAAGAGGGTTTTTTCCCTAATTTCCTTCTTTTTCCTATTTTAAAAGGGTTAGGAGACCTAAAATTCCCTTCCTAAGGCTTTCTCTTGCGGGTCCCGGCTAAAGAAATTCTTTTCTTTTTAACTAAATCTCTTTTTCTAAAAACTCCAATTCCACCATTAGGGCAAGGGTTCAAATCTCACTGGGACCAATTAAATTCCAATTAATTTTGCTATCAACCGGAATGACTCCGAACTTCTAATCAACTAACCCAAACTCCTTGGGTCTTGCAACCAACATTAATCAAGTCTCAACGAAGGCCGAAATGACCCTGAAGCCCTGAAAATCCTCAACCTCTGACCGGGGAGCAAAAGACCAAAATACCCTTAAAGGTTAAAAATCTCTAACGGCCCAACCGATTGCCCTAATACTGAACCGAGAGTACCTGGGAAACTGGAATGGAAAACTGGGCCGTTACAATACTCCCTCCTTTTAAGACCTTCGTCCTCGAAAGTCCTAAGACGAAAACAACTCTAGGAAATCTCCACTGATCCTTAACCATCCAAACTCCCGGTCGAGACAACACTAAATCTTCTTCGAAATCCAAACCCCCCTTGGGTTCCCAAAGGCTCAAGCCACAAGCCATCCAGTCTGCCACAAACTATCTCAACCAAAGCTGGGCACACACCGAACTTCTAAGGAATAGATGTGATAGTGCTAACGGTAGTACACATCCTCAAACTCGCACTAGCTCTCAAACGATCTTAAAATCTTAGGGCTCACTTAACCCTGCTAGCCCAACTCTAACGCCTCTCACTGGCGCTACTCTCAACAAACTCGTGGACGGGTCACAAGCTCTAAAACTCTACGCCACGCTCCGGCAGTAACTTCTCCGAATGCTCATATTTGTTATCAAGCAAGCCTCGACCCTTCACCATGCCGACCAAACAACCGAACCTCCTGTGTTTGAAACTAAACGGCCTACTCATACGCCGCAAGAAACACGCAAACCCCATGGTTGCCTACAATCCTTAACGATATCCAATTCGAACCACCAAGCGGTGATCGATCCCTAGGCAACCTTCTCCAACTAGCATGCGTCCACAACACTAAAGCAACCATCTTACGAGAAATCAAGCACCAAAGCCAAGGGCACTTTTCAGTTCACCAAGCGGCTACCACCACTCACACTAGTGTTAGTTATTGACCGGCCACCCCGAACGACAAGGTCGAGAAATGTGCTCCACTCACCAAACTAATAAACCGAGCCCTCATCGGCCGACAACAAACTTTCCAATGCAATCCGATCAGCCACCGCCTAGGTGAACATCGCGAGACGGAAAACAAACAACATTCCTCTCACGGAAACCTCGAGCAGCAAGGAATAAAAAGAACACGCGGCTACTAGCAACACAAAAGCTTGAGGATCGCAACTCAAGGGCTTTACAAACCAATGCCACGGCACCTCTGTGCCAACTCACTCAACTGTGGCTCGGCTAAAATGCCAGCTGCGAATGCACAACGACTAAAAGAAAAGCCGAGAAAGGCTTGCTTAGCGCGAAACTCAAACCAAGCTCATAACGAGCAAAGCTCGCCTCCAAGCTGCCACTCAACTCTTAAGCCCATCTGGCTGCTCCAAGGACTTCCTCCTTATAGCTTAGACCTAACTCTTCTTCCAATCCAGAAACTCCACCCACGAAACATCGCGAGGAATAAGGATAGCGACGACCACACAAGCTTGCGGAACTGAACAACACGAGTCGGCAAGACTACCTCAAAAGTTAAAACTTGAGGCCGACATCCACGGTGCAACTCAACTACCAAAGAACTAAGGGGTTCTACAAACTCCAAAGATCCAACAACAACTCAAGCCCTTGAACTGGCAGGCCTCCGCCCTTGCGGGAACAAACAACTTTCCGCTTGCTAACAAACAAACGCTTGAGGACACTCTCATTTGGGGTGGCCATTGCTCGCGCTACTCGATCAACTACACAACTCGGGAGCTGTCGACTCCTCCTCAACAGAACGATTTACCAGCAAGCGGACATCCAAAGGACGGCGAACTTCACACACGCTCATTTGTCTTGCCCAAACCAAGGCAACAACAACCAACTCTCTCGGAAGCAACATCCGAGGATCCTCAATCGCTTGAACCCCCAACTTGGAACTAGCAGTGCCTACTCAATTGCCGAGGGAGGGGTCAACTCCCAAAACTTCCTGACTAGGAACAAGTCCTCAGGGCAACGCCAGCTTGCTCGAACCAAGCTAGCTCTAGAAACAACATGGGAACCAAACCTTGGTCAACACCAAGCACCACCTTGCTAAGAATTCCGAAAACCAACGTGGAGGCTACTAAGAACAACTCTAGCTTGTTAACCGACAACAAGCATCCAACAACTCAACCGAGGAACACCGCTGGTCCGTGGTGAGCTCTGGTGAGGCTCTCCACAAATTAGGGTTCCTCCGATCTCCCTCCGACACACACTGTCGTCAAACGGTCTAGCTGACAACTGGCTACACGAGCACATCTCCCTATAGCATCTCAACTGTGCTGGCCAAAAGCTCTTCCTTGCCACATCTGTAGCAAGCATGGGCGATGCTCCACACAATCCGAAAAGCGCCTTACCACACTTGATGCAATGAGCGTGCTGCCGCCTCGCCTGGCGGCGATCTCGAGCTCTAACCTGCGGTCGGCGCTGATCGCGACCCCTAGACTGGCCCTGTCGGCGAGTCTGCCATCCACCTGAGCGAGAACAACCAGAAGACCCAAAATTCCTCTTGCTCAAAGCATCAGCCACATCGTAGCTTCTACCCAGGGTAAGGATCCGAACAACTCTCTTAGCCATGGCGCCGAAACTCTGCGATTTTACTACCATCGCCTGGATCGGTTCAACTGAACTCCAACCATCGATCAACAAGAAATGCCTCTACCTGTGTCAAGGGACAACTAGCATAACTTGCCTACGCAACAACCCGGCTACCGGCACGATAACCTCTCAACCCAAGTTAGGGCACTTGCCAAGAACTAAAGTCCTAACTCCTAAGAACTGAGCACTGGTTTTACAACCCGAAACCCCTCGTGGTTCTTGAAAAATAGACCACGAGCAGAGCTACACAAAAGTACACATCGGCGTGTCTGGCTCCAACTTGGTTCCTTAAGATCCAAACCAACAAGTATTCTCACACAAGGCAACTTTTGCCTCCCAATAGAAACCACATCTAGCAAAGGAGCAACAAGAGTTCAACCCACTCGGGGTCAACTCACCACGGAATGCCACATTGGTCGACTCACTCTTACAAGAGCATAGCCACACCAAGCTAACTTACCTCATACCGATGGTCCACTAAACGTGCTCCGATCAACCATCCAACTCATGGCTCTAACAGTGGATCAACCACGCATCATCGATGCCAACCCTACTCATATTAGGGTAACTCCGTGGTAGTCGAATCACACTACCATCCAAGCGGCTCACAAGCCCACAACACAAAGCGCGAGAACTTCGGACGTGCTAGCCCTTAACAACCAACGGCATCCTTTGTACCCAACTCTCGGTGACCACGAAGGCTACTACTTATCCTCAAACGACCTCAAACTTGTAGTTCTCTGGCTACCACCGAGCTAGATCTCTTATGCGGCCCAAATAGGTGCAATCTCGGGAATGGGTACAAGACTTGTGGGGATGCTAAACTCAAGGCGGGTCTGGAACCACCCGCACGAAAAGTGCCAACCGGCTGAATCTAGGCCTCCTCTCAAAGCTTGGTGCCAACAGCACTACTTCCTTTACAACACAAACATCCCTTTACGGGCTTTAAGCCCCCTCACGAGGGTAGGGAAGGTCACACTCGGTGACAGGCAATGGCACTCAAAGACAAGAGTCTCAACAATCGAGTAGACTACTCTCGACATCACGTCTAATGAGACAAGCCAAGGCCCACTCTCGCATCCCACTCGATGCTCAACGAGTACTCGAGGCCAACCCTCGGGTGGCGGCACCTAGCGCGCACACGGAACATGCTAATGAGAAGGTGCTTCTCTCTAATAGCCGGTGAAAACCACGGGACGGATTAAGTCCACGACAAGCAAACTCCACACTACCCCTAGCTACGAGGGTACTAAAAGAAGCGTTTGCAAAACGATCAGAGGCTTGCGGGAGGACAAGATGTCTCTACATCTTCCTCAAAAGCTACTAACTTGGCGGCTTGCCAATCGACCGGGTGGTGGTGGAGACTCTCTTTGGTCCGCCTCTCACATGGGACTTCCACCACCACGCTTTGCATCAAACAACACCAGAGCAGCGCGCCTCGACCTCTAAACATCCGGTCATCGGCCTCTGAACACCAGTCATCACAACACTTGGATGATAAACTCGATCCTGGCCAACCACCTTGCTTTGCTAGCGATAGCTCTCAAAACATCCAGCTCTACTGGGCTTCCACTTGCCAAACTCGGCGGCTCGATCAACGCCAACTATCTTATCAAAGCATAAACTCGCCGATCAAGCCCTCCAGGGAACCTCCGGGGCTCTTTGGAACTACAAGGAGGGGTGTCTCCTAAATAAACTCTACCGGTGGGCTATCTATGCCCAAGACTCCTCACTTCGCGCTACAAGCTGCGCACTGGTCTCTGCTCTCTGTTAGCTAAAAGACACGCCATCAACTCCCCTCATGGTGGAGCACACTCTACTCAAGGAGTCTCACTGCGAGGCGTGCTAGCCTCAACCCCCTACTCTTGGCAACTCATCTGCCTGGGCCAAAGGTGGCCTACGGGTCTAGACAACCCTAGACGTGGTCTCATGATCAACATGAACAGTCCAACTCCTCGGTTGGAAATACCAAACGTCCCTGCTCCTCTAAGTGCAATCAACATACTAGCGATCTACACAGAGCATAAAAGCTAGCCCACGCTGGGGCTCTCACTGCCAAACAAGGGTAACACATGTATACTAGATGCGATATTGTAAAATAAAACCCTTAGCTTAATGAACTCGCACAAAACTGACGGCCGCGAGAGTTTGATGATCATGGGGCAACAACTCGCAAAGCGAGGTTAGTCTCTGAGAATCTATGACTTTGTGCTCGATACCAAGCTGTAAGAACCCGACCCAAAATACGGTCCTAAACCTAGGTTCTCACTCAAAGATGCAAGTTAAATATTTCACCGAGCGGTTTAGTGCTCATATTTAAAACATTTCAAACATTTAGAAAGCGGGAATGCTTAAAACATAATCAACAATTTTGTTTAAGAAAAACCAACGAAGTAAAACAAACTCAGCGATATATAAAAACATTCAAAATAGTTCAAACAACTTTTTATAATGTTTCCCCTAGGACTCTGTCCATCTACATGCTTTGAACAAATATGCAAACAATAAAGACAGAGTGTGGCGGCTCCATGATCAATCGGCTCCCTCCGCTAGCCGTCCGGTCTTTGTCCCAAGTTACACGTGGAAAACCACAGAAATAAGGGTGAGTATAAACATACTCGGTAAGAATCCCCAACCAGGGGGTACAATACGATACTTCAATCATCTAGCACCCTAGTATACATGCATGCAAGCATTACCAACATGGATCATAGCTCAACGAGCTTACAAAGCAGAATCTGGAATCCTCGGAAGTCTCCTTCTTCCAGCCCTAATGATTGGCTCTCATAACCAATCCGGGACATCTCTCGAGGGTCTTTCTCCCTCGGCCAATTGATAAGCTCAAAAACCGATCCCAAAGATGTCCGACACCCCGAGGGTCTTTCTCCTCGACCACATGATCACTCAAAAGCCAATCCCAATGGGTGTCCTCAAGGGCCTCTTTACCTCGCTAATAAATCTGGACTATCGGGAGAGTACCCAAGTCCGGCTCTAAAGCGGAAGGAGGCTGGTGTACTCACGAACATTAGGCCGGGAGCTCTCCAAACCGGCGACTAACGCGTGTGCGCGCGCGCACACCGCATTTCGCCGCAACCGGCGTAAATGTGGGGCCTAAGTACAAACTACGCGGGGCGCACGCATGCCTAAGACTCGGAAGCGGTGTCACCGAACACGATGAGTGCGAGGCCCTCGGCACTCATCGCGGCGGCACTGTACCACCGACACGAAGCTAAGAACCCGCCAAGGCGAGCTTGCACCATTGGCGGGGTTCCGCTCTAGCGGAGCTACAAACTAGGCTTATGCCGATGTGGTAGCTAAAACCACATCATTTCACGGGGAAGCAATGTACGTTATGCTTCGCTCTACACGACCGGTGGGGACAAAGTACGTTATGTCCGCTCTCAGCCTCTGGATGATGACAAACTCTACTATACTAGCTAGAAGTACAAAAATCTGATTCCTGGCTAGACATACATATCATCATCATTCACACATAACCTAGCATGATACTACGAACTTAAAGCAGGAATCTCAAGCATGCTGGAAGAACAATCCTAGCATGGCACTAACATGTACAAACAGGCAAACATGCTACCAAGAGTGCAATCACAAGCTGTCCTATCCACTAATCATGTTCATACAAGTAAACATGCATATAAGGCACAATCAAGAAGGCATCGCAGGGTCCACACAACCACGGTAAGGAATCCTTAAACGAAAGCAGCGAAATAACTTTCACAATCAAATAATGACCCTCGAGCTTTAAAGCGAAACTGAGCAACCTAAGCATTTTAGTAAAAACAACCTAATTAAATAAACAGCAGCCAACAGCCTAGTGCCCAAAGGAGATAATGTAAGAACCCGACCCAAAACATGGTCCTAAACCTGGGTTTTCACTCAGCATGCAAGTTAAATATGATAACAAGCGGTTTAGAGCTCATATTTAAAAACCTTTCAAAACATATGAGAAGGGGGAGCCCTTAAAACATAACCAACAATTTTCATTTAAAACAATCCAACAAAGTAAAACAACCTGGCCAGTGTTTAATAAAATGTACAATACAATTTAAGCAACGTTTTAAACAATGTTTCCCCTAGGACTCTCTGTCCATCTACATTTGAATAAACAATGCAATAATAAAAGACAGAGTGCTTGGCGGTTCCCCATGATCAATCAACTCCCTTCGCTAGCCCTCCCGGTGTTGTCCCAAGTTACTGAAAGATAAATAAGGGTGAGTATAAACATACTCAGTAAGAATCCCCAACAGGGGTACAATACGATACATCAGTCATCTAGCACCTCAACATGCAAGCAAGCGACTATCAACACAGATCATAACTCAACGAGCTCATAAAACAAGATGGAAACATCGGAAGTCTCTTACTTAGGAATCATCGGAAGTCTTCTACTTCCGGCCTAATGATTGGTTCTCATAACCAATCCCGGGGCATCTCCGAGGGTCTTTCTCCTCGGCCAATTGATCACCCCAAACCGATCCCAAAGATGCCCGACACCTCGAGGGTCTTTCTCCTCGACCATATGATCAGCTCAAAAGCCAATCCCAATGGGTGTCCTCAAGGGCCTCTTACCCTCGCTAAAAATCGGACTATCGGGAGAGTACCCATGATCGGCTCTAAAGCTCGAAGGAGGCGGTGTACTCACGAACATTAGCCGGGGAGCTCTCGAACCGGCGACTAACGCGTGTCTTGCGCGCACACCGCATGCTCATCTCGCAACCGGCGTATATGCGGGGCCTAAGGGCAAACTCACGCGGGTCGATGCACGCATGCCTAAAGACTCGAGCGGTGTCATTGAACACGATGAGTGCGAGGCCCTCGACACTCATCTGCGGCACTGTACCACCGACTGGAAGCTAAGAACCGCCAAGGCGGGCTTGCACCGTTGGCGGTGGTTCCGCTCTAGCGGAGCTACAAACTAGGCTTATGCCGATGTGGTAGCTACATCCACATCGGCCGCCGGGGAAGCAATGTACGTTATGCTTCGCTCTACTCCCGGCCCGGTGGGGACAAAGTACGTTATGTCCGCTCTCGGCCTACGGATGATGACAAACCCTACTACGCTATCTAAGAATACCGAGTAAATCAATGATTCTGGCTAGCAAGCAATGACCGACATCAATCACGTTTACCTAGCATGATACTACAATGAAACAGAATCACAAGCATCTTTGGAAGAACAAACCTAGCATGGCACTAACATGTAAAATCAACAAACATGCTAGCAAGAGATCAAACAAAGGCGCCTATCAAGATCATGCTCATAACAATCGGCAAACATACAAGGCACAATCGAGATATATCGCAGGGTTCACACAACCACGGTAAGAAATCCTTACAGGACAAGCGAGAAAATAATCACAAATCAACCAAGCAATCCTCGAGCCTCTAATCGAACCCAAACAACCTAAACATAAAATAAAGCGACCCAAATCAAATACATAAAGCACCCAAATAAATCCCTAAACAAAGACCAACAAATCGGGGCCCAACGAAGAAAAGACTCGGGAAATACCATCCGAGAAGCCACAAGGCTCAAAGCAACCAAAGACACAACAGTGTGGCGGGCGCAGAAGAGCAGTGGGGCGGGCAAGGCGGCGGCGCTGGGCACTGGGGTGCAGGCGTGGCGCTGGCGCGAGCACGCGCGGCTTGGGCGAGGCAAAGGGTGCACGGCGCGGGCTCGAGCTCGGGCTGGCGACGACACACTGCGCGCGGCTGGAGAGGAGGACGCTTGCGGGTGCTGCGCGAGGCGACGCGACGCGATGGACTCGGCGCTCGGGAAGGCACGACGACCTACTGGGGCAGCGACTTCGTTGCGCGCGGGGCTCGGGCGACTCGACACGGACTGGGGGCGACACGAGAGGCGATGCGGGCGATGCCGATCTGGGCTCGGCGCGACCAAGGCGACACGGAGATGGCTGGCGATGCAGATCTGGGCTCGGCGCGACTAGGGCGAGGAGATGCGATCGGGCGCTGGGTGGCTCGCGGGACGGCGGCGGGCATGGGCGAGCCGGCGGGCGGCTGGAGAGCGAGGCGCGGCTCGGTGGACATGGTGCAACTAGGGTTTGGGCATGGTGCGGCTAGGGTGGACATGGGCGACCAAAGGGGCTGCTCGGGCCGAGGAGAGAGAAAGGGAGAAAAAGGAATTTTGGGGATTTTGGAAAATAAAAGGGAAAAATAAAAGGAAAAAGGGAATTAAAAGGAAAAATGGGGTTTTATCCTCCTTTCCAACCTTAACCAATTTTCTTACCAAATTTAAATAAGTCTTAAAGTCCTTAAATCCCATTTCGGCTTCCTCCTTGAGAGACATTGAAGCAACCTTTTCCAAACAATAACTCTCACTTAAAACAAACTCCCAAATCATCTCTAAGGGCACAGGCTCGAATCCCAAAGGAAACACCCAAACAACGATCACTTTGCCCAAAACCCAAATCACAACCGAACTCCCCAACGAATACCCCAAACATCTCGGGACTCATGACCACCAACATACAAGCCTCAACAAAGCGGGAGCGACCTCGAAGCCCTAAAATCCACAAATCTGCCAGGGAGCAAAAAGACCAAAATACCCCTATGGGTCAAAAAGCGACTCTAACGGCCCAACCGAACCATGAATCGAGCCGGAAGCACCTCGAGAAGCTGGAATAGAAAATCGGGCCGTTACAATACTCCCTCCTTTTAAGACTTTCGTCCTCGAAAGTCCTAAAACGAAAGCTTGACTCTATGAATACTCCAGCGATTCATAGCCAAGCCTGAACTTCTCGGCTAAAACAACATTAGCCCTTCATGCAGAACGCGAGTTTTCGTCGATCTTCCGGGTATGCCCTAGGGGTATTTTAGTAATTTGGTCGGGCCGTCGGGGCCGTTTTATATCTTTTTCGAGTTGCTAAAATTATTGGATGGATTTATGAAGGTTTTGAGGCTTTGTGGTTTGGTTTGAGCATGGGTAGATGCAAAAGTAAAAATAAAGGAATTTGTGTTTGGTGGGATTCGAACCAGGCCTCCGGAAAAGCTGTGAGGATGCGTGCGGTTGAGCTATGGAGAGCTCTTGTTACTCTTTCGCGTCATATCTTAGATACCCTTGGATCTTTGGAGTTTTGTGATTTTGGTTAAATGAAAAGAAATTAGGTTTATTCCATCTTCTTCTCCAAATCACCTCTTGGCGCACAAGCTTTCCCCTCCCAAGCTCCAAGCCGATTTTCATCCCCTTTGCGCCCCGTGGTTCGATCGTCTTTCCGGGTAAGTTTCTTCGTCTCTTCGTCTTCTCCGATTTGAGTTCTTCTTTTGGCGAATGTAAATAGTAGAGTGTGGTTGTGTGTGTATGTTTGTTTGCGCACTGCGAGAGGAGCCCACCAAGAAATTTCACCGTCGCGGCCCCAACCGGCGGATCGCACCGGCCGGCAAGCCCGGATCGCGAGTCGCCCGGCTCCATCGCCCTGCGGTGCCATCGAGCGACTGTCGCTCAGCGGCCGAGGCGAGCCTTTCGAGCAGCCCACATCGCGGCCAATGACGCCAGCGAGAGCGGCCTACCGCGGCCAGCGAATCGCCTGTCGAGCCCTGCTCGCAGAGAATCGCGCGTCGAGCGCTCGTCGCCGCGCGCGCGTCGTCGTCGCAGCGCGCGCGTTCGTTGTCGCAGCGCGCCCGTCGTCGCGCGCAGCGCGTCGTCGCCGCAGCGCTCGCGCGTGTCCGTCCGCTTCCAGCTTGTCGCGCCCGTGCGCTGCGCCGGCCGGCCGTCGTCGCGTAGCGCGCGCGCGCCAGCTCTGCCGCCCATCTGCGCTGTCGGCGCCAGCGCCCGAGCCACTGCGCCGCCATCAGCGCCCATCAGCGCCAGCCAGCGGCCTCGCCATCTTTGTCTGCCGTCAGCGTGTCGGTAGCGCGCGCGTGAGTTACTCGAGCCAAGCCTTGTTTATTTTATTATGTTTAGGCCTATGGATTGTGATTATTATTGTGTTTGTTAGGTTCTCGTTAGCTAGCTCGGGATCGATCGCGGCTTAGGATTTTTGTGTGTAGTTGCCTCCGGCGGTAAGGATCTCTTCACAGGAGTTGTGTGGACCTGCGATGTTCTATGTGATTGTTGTTTGTATGTTTGTTTGTGATTATCAAGCATGTATAGTTTAGGTGCTCATCTTGAATTCTGACTAGCATGACTTCGTATGTTGTTCTCTCATGTTAGCCCATGCTAGGTTGTTCCGTTCTAGCATGCTCATATCTGTTCTTGCTTCGTAGTACCATGCTAGGTTCGTTGTATCTGTTGAGCACGTTTTGGATTGTATTGGATTGTATGTTATTGATATGATAGGTTAAAGTGTAGGTAGGTAGCATCATCGGGCACGATGCATAAAGTATCTTGCATCCATGGCGGGGGCGTCGAGAGCGATTCTCCGTCCCTGGACCCCGTTAGGGTTTAGCTAACCCGGCCGGTAGGCCACGCAATCTTGGGTGAGGGTGGCGATCGTTAAATGCCCCAGCGGTCGGGATGATGACTTGGCATTGCCTCGTCCCCGAGCGATCGGCGCGTCCTCGGCGTGTTCGGCCGTAGCCCTTGATTGCCACTGTTAGGGCAAGGACCGCTTCTGGTGTAAGCCTACCACGGCCGGTTCCTTAGCCTCAGTGCGGTGGTTCAGGTGACATAGTTCACGTGTCGAGTCTCACACCCCTATGTCGGTGACACCGATCCGGAGATTTAGTTAGGCGTGGGATTGGACATGGGCGGCTTGCCACTAGACCCGGCACCCCCATAGTCTGCGGTAGCACGCGGTGCATGCTTACGCTCATTCTGGCGCCCGCCCGGAGAGCTCCTCGGGATCTTGAGCTAGTGTACCTTTCGTATCGGCGATGTAGGCGGTGAGGCCGAGACTTGGTTCTCGTATAGGGCGTATTGTGTGGTGTGGATTATTAGGACTAAGACCACGAGTTGGCATCCGAGGTCCAAGTGTGGACTTAAGCTATGTGCTCTATTATGTGTTTATGTTCATAGCTTGCATACACTCATCTAGATGACCATGTGCATCGTATTGTACCCGGTTGGGGATTCTTCTTGAGTAATTCGTTACTCACCCTTACTTATCTTTCAGGTAACCATGGCGCGAGGCGGGATGGGTGAAGGAGGAGCTATGATCATGGGAGCGTCTTTGTCGTCTCGACTTTTATTTCTATGACTCTTGTCTTTCATTTCCCCTGAATGCATGTAGCGGGACACGGAGCCCTAGGATGTTTTCGAATGATTTTGTGGATTCCGCTTTATTGAATTTGAGGATGTTTCAAATGTTTTAATAAATCTCGATCGAGTGTACGTTTTGGAAATGTATTTGCCTTGAAAGCAGTGCTTGGAGACAGGGGACGAGTTTGACAAACTATATTGATTTCGATTGAACCTTGATTGTTTTGTTTTAATTGGGAATCTGAAAACTTATTTGCATATTATCCTTTCCTTTGAATGCATGCATTGGGGTAAAGGCCTATTTAGAGCCCCTTTTGGGTCGGGTCTTTCTGATTGGTATCGAGCTCGAGTCATAGACTTTGTAGACCGACCTTTTGTTGTAGGTCGTCTTTCCCATGATCACCGGCAAGCACCGGCGGTCATCAGTACGCCTAAGTTTTCTGTTTTTAGAAAAGGGTTAAGAATTTACAATACCTTTCATCTAGTGTATGCCTTGTGTAGTGTTGTGGAGCGGAGGCGAGCGAGTTACGACTCGTTGTTGGTTTGGGCTTAGTGAGCCATCATGCCAACTTTCGCATGATCGAAAGCGATTTGTTTGGCGGCTTGTTGAGGTATCCGAGATAGATTCGGATGCCACGGAACATCGTTCGAGGAGGGAGCGAGCTTAGACTCCGTTGGCCATTTGTGGCCTAATTCTTTGCTTTTCCCTAGTGAGAGGGTGGTGGTGCTTCGTGCGATTGCGGTATGTTGATCGCACCTTGAGGAGAAGCGGGCGCTTGGCATGTCCGCCGAGGAGTTGGGCAGATCATGTTGATGTTGAGGCGCGCCCGGTTGTTAGGCCCGCATGCGATTTGGCCCCGGCAGATTGAGTTGCCTAGAGGAGGGGGTAGAGGCTAGTAGCGCCTCGAGTGAGACTCCTTGAAGCGAGTGTGCTCGGCCATGAGAGATTTGATGGCGAGTCTTTAGCTATCGAGAGCGGAGACCCAGCGCGATTTGTAGCGCGTAGTGAGGAGTTCGGGCACGATTAGCCCGGTGTGTGAGTTTGTTTGACATTTTCCCAGTAGCTCTTGTAGCCGGAGGTTCTCGGGAGGGCATGATCGGCGAGTTTATTCGGATGAGTTTGTTGGCGTTGTTGGAGACGCCCGGGTTGGCAAATGGATGCCTCATGAGAGCTCGATGTTTTAGTAAGTCCTCTACTGCTAGTAGTAAGGTAGATGGCAGGTTTGAGTTTAGCATCCGTGTGTGGGATGCCCCTGCTTTGTTCAAAGGCCGAGGTGTGCCGTTCTGTCTTTATTTGGTTCATCGGATGGTGGTGGAAATCCCTTGTGAGAGGTGGTCTAGCGAGTCTCCACGATCGCCCGATTGTTTGGCAAGTTGCCGTGTTAGTGGCAGAGGCGGATGAAGGGTCATCTTTGCCCCCTTGCGAGCTGTTGTTGTTTAATGACCCGCTTCCTCGGATGTGGATTTGGTAGTAGTAGCACTTGAGGTGCATTGGTTGGTGTGCCACTTTGGCACTAAGTGCAGTTCGAGCTTGAGTTTGGCTTGGCATAGCGGATGGTTCTATGCCGTCCGGAGTTCGACACACTTCTTTAGCCATTGAATCCATTTATGGAAAATGCACTTGTTTAGGTCGTGCAAGAGGGCTAGTTCGGTGGTAGTTGAAGGACCACAAGTGAAAGGATGTTCGAGAGGAGTGGAGCCTCTTCCCGGTGTTCTTGGGGGTCGAGTAAGTCGGCGAGGTTGGCGGTGGTAAGTGTTAGTGCGTGTGAGTCTCACGCTAGTGCTAAGGCTAAGAGATCTTTGTGGTTGGTAGTGCGGTCCACTACCCGGGTGCCTAAACTGAGTTGAGTGAGCATTGTAGATGCGAGTTCGGTCAGCAGGGGAACCATGAGTTGGATGCCCGTGAGATGAGTTGGATGCTCTCGAGATGAGTTGGATGCTTATGAGATGAGTTGGATGCCTATGAGATGAGTAGGGCGCCTTATGTGTAAGCGCACTTGGTAGAGTCTTGGTATAAAGTAAGTTCGGTTTGGCGTCGTTATGTTTTAGCGAGCAAGGTTGCCCTTTGCTTTGAGTATCGTGTGAAGATGGAACTTTTGGTGTTCCTTGGATTGTTTGTATCATTTGCGGGAGTTATCGTTGCTTTGTGGAAAAGCTCTTGTTAGTCTTGGATCTCTAAAGGAAGGTTGGGAGTTGTGCACACAAGTGTGTTTTGTGTGGTTCGTTAAAGTGGCGAGAGTTTTGAGATCCATGTAGGGTTTGCTTTGGAGATCTCGTGCTCGGTGCCTTGAGAAGTTGGACTCGGTGGTTGTTGTAAGGCTTGGGTTGAGGTGGTAAGGATCTGAGTGCTCGTGGTATCAAGTTGTTGCTTAGGCAAGATTTGTTAAGTTGGGCCTAAGCTTGGTTGGCGGATCTTCTTGTTGATCGTTGGTTGGAGTTCGGTTGGAAGGCCGAACAAGAGCGGTGGTAGCTAAGCCGCGTGGTTTACGATCGGCATGGCTAAGAGAGTTGTTCGGATCCTTCCTTGGGTAGAAGTTATGTTGTGGCCGATGCTTTGAGTAGGAGGATGACGCGCGTGCAGTAGCGTTCGGGTCCTCTAGGTTCCCAAGGAGTTGGAGTTGGCCGACATGGTTGGGATCTTTGGAAATTGGAGTTGTTTGTTCGGGTAGTTGGTTGTTAGACCGTTAGGCGGCAAAGTGTGTGTCGAGGGTTGTCGAAGAGCCCTAGGTTGTGGAGAGCCTCTCGGAGCTCGGTCGAGCCCAGCTAGTGAGTTTTGATTGGCTATTTGGGGCGTGTAGTTTGTAGCCTCGGTGGAGTTGCTAGCGATCTTGGTAGACTAGCAAGCTAGTGTTTATTTGGAGTAAAGTCCGGAGTGGTTTCGGTGTGGTGGCAAGTTGATGCTTGGTGTTGACCAAGTGTGGATTGAAGTTGCTAGAGTTTAGTTTTGCTCGTGGGGGCGAGTGGTTTGTGCCATGTTGGTTGTTTTTTCTGTTTCGAGGATGTTGAGTTGCCCCGTTTGGCATTTGGAGGTTGATCGAGTTGGACCCTTGTTGTGCCCCGTGAGATTAGATGTTGTTGCTCTGGTGGAGCAAGGCAGTGGCGTATGTGGAGTTCTCTGTCCGTTGGTTTATGCGCTTGTAGGAGCCGTTTCCTTGGGGAGTTGTCGAGTTACTCCCTTGGTCTTGGAGTTAATGGTGGAAGCGCTAGCTTGAAGGAAAAGTTTGTTGTTTGCTTGGAAGTAGTCGTTTGTCGATTAAGCGGATTCTTGGAGGGTGTTCTAGAAGGTGCAGATAAAGGTTGTCTGCCTCTTATGAGTGTTTGGCCTAGTTGGTTAAGATTTTGTGTGTTGGCATGGAAGATGTTGCACCTTTGTAGTGGAAGATCTCCTTTGTATCGATTGTGGGTTGAGGTTGCACCATTGTGTTTGGATTAAGTGCGGACTTATCGAGGATCCTTCTTTGGCTAGTGTAGCTTGCACTCTGCCGACCATTGTTGGTATTCTTGTTCTTGGTAGTTGGTGTTGACCGGTAGTGGAGTTCAGTTATGAAGTTTGGTGGGAAGGTGCATTAAGCCTAAGCTTGAGGGTTAAGCTGTATGTGTTATCGTTTGGACTTGTGAGATGTGTTTCATATTTGAGGCGAGCTTTGTTCCGTTGTTTGCATGGAGGTAAGTTTAGTGGATGGAGCCCTCTGGGGGCACGGTTGTTTGCAAGTTGTCTTGCCCGACTAGTGATTTGAGTCGAGCTAGAGATGAGTGGATTGGCATAGCTATGCGATTTGTAGTTGTTTGAGCTTCCTAGTTCGTAGCACTCAAGTTGTTGGATTGTAAGTTTCCGTGTGGGAGCCTGTCGGCTAGTTGAGGTTGTTGTGTGAGTTCGGATTTTTGGAGTATTGACTTGATGGCTAGAGCTCGCACCTCGGTCGATGTGCTGAGATGCCATTTCTATGGAGTAGAGGCATGTCGATTTTGAGTTGGAGATGTTGCCATTAGGGTGTGGCAACAAAGGTTTGTTCTAGGCGGTGCGTGGGCGAACCGTGGTTGAGAGAGTGTTCTTAGAGGCTTATGAGTGAGTGCGAGTTTCTGTAGTGTTTTCACCCTTCTTGTCCGATGGTCTTTTGGGAGGAGTAAGCGAGATCCTTGAGAGCTTGTTGCGAGTTGGTGTTTAAAGTGATTAGACAGCGAGGAGACCGGTGTGGTTTTAGGAAGTTGCCTTGGGTATGATTCTCGTGATCGATTCTTGTGGTTCCATTGAGGCATTGTATGGTAAGTGTTGCGAGTCTCTAGTCTTTGTGAGGAAAGGTTGGTGGCGTCGGTGTTGTTTTAGGTCTGTGTTGCTGCAGATTGACCGAGAGGTGTTGTGCGGGGAGAGGTTGAGCTCGTTTGTGGTTAGCTCAGAGCGAGCATGAAAGTTTCGCCGATGTTAGCGTCGAGTTTTAGAGTTTGAGGTTGGGCGGTGCGTGCTTTTAAGGTTGTGCCGTTGTGAGTTGTGTTGAGGTTTGGTAAGCGGGAGAAGTGGAGTCTCCTGTTGTTGAACCATTTGAGATTCTCGAGAGGATTGGCGAGAGTTGCATATCGGTTAGCTTTTACTGTCATTGTCGTACCGTGTGCGGTGTTCTCATGTATCGGTGTGAGGCGGTATATGTCGGACCCATTGCTCATTGTGGACTTTGAGCCTTTGCGGTGATTGAGGTTTGAACTTCAAAGGAAGCTGTGAGTATTACGGTCTTTGAGGCGTAGGCGTTGCATAATCGTGGGATCCGTTTGGTGAAAGTTCGGTGGAGAGTCGAGTTACGAGGAGGGCGCTTGTGAGCGGGAAGGCGGGATGAGATTGCAGTATCCCGTTTGTTTTGATCTTAAGGACTTTCGAGGACGAAAGTCATAAAAAGGAGGAATATTGTAGCGGCCCGAGTTTTTCGTCCGATCTTCGGTATGCCCTAGGGGTATTTTAGTAATTTGAGTCGGGCCGTCGGGGGCCGTTTATATCTTTTTCAGTTGCTAAAATTATTGGATGGATTTATGAAGGTTTTGAGGCTTTGTGGTTTGGTTTGAGCATGGGTAGATGCAAAAGTAAAAATAAAGGAATTTGTGTTGTTGTGGGATTCGAACCGGGCCTCGGAAAAGCTGTGAGGATGCGTGCAGTTGAGCTATGGAGAGCTCTTGTTACTCTTTCCGCGTCATATCTTAGATACCCTTGGATCTTTGGAGTTTTGTGATTTTGGTTAAATGAAAAGAAATTAGGTTTATTCCATCTTCTTCTCCAAATCACCTCTTGGCGCACAAGCTTTCCCTCCCAAGCTCCAAGCCGATTTTCATCCCCTTTGCGCCCCGTGGTTCGATCGTCTTTCCGGGTAAGTTTCTTCGTCTCTTCGTCTTCTCCGATTTGAGTTCTTCTTTGGCGAATGTAAATAGTAGAGTGTGGTTGTGTGTGTATGTTTGTTTGCGACTGAGAGGAGCCGGCCCAGCTGACCACCGTCATGCCCCCCCGCCGGCGGATCGCGCAGAAGCAAGCCCAGATCGCGCCGAGTCGCCCGGCTCCATCGCCCTGCGGTGCCATCGAGTAGCTGTCGCTCGCGGCCAAAGCGCGACCTTTCGAGCAGCGGCCATCGCGGCCAATGACGCTCGAGACAGCCCTATCGCGGCCAGCGAGATCGCGCCCTGCCGAGCCTGCAGCAGCGAATCGCGCGTCGAGCGCGCTCGTCGGCCGCGCGCGCCGTCGTCGCAGCCCAGCGCCGTTATCGCCAGCGCGCCCGTCGTCGCAGCGCGCCGTCGTCGCAGCCAGCGCTCGCGCGTGTCCGTCGCTTCCGGCTTGTGTCGCGCCCGTGCGTGCGCTGCGGCCGGCCGTCGCCGTCGTCGCGCGCGCGCGCCAGCTCTGCCGCCCATCTGCGCTGTCGGCGCCCAGCGCCCGACCCACACCGCCCGCCAGCGCCCATCAGCGCCCAGCAGCGGCCTCGCCATCTTTATCTGCCGTCGCGTGTCGGCCGCGCGCGTGAGTTACTCCGAGCCAAGCCTTGTTTATTTTATTATGTTTAGGCCTATGGATTGTGATTATTATTGTGTTTGTTAGGTTCTCGTTAGCTAGCTCGGGATCGATCGCGGCTTAGGATTTTTGTGTGTAGTTGCCTCCCGGCGGTAAGGATCTCTTACAGGAGTTGTGTGGACCTGCGATGTTCTATGTGATTGTTGTTTGTATGTTTGTTTGTGATTATCGGCATGTATAGTTTAGGTGCTCTGTCTTGAATTCTGACTAGCATGACTTCGTATGTTGTTCTCTCATGTTAGCCCATGCTAGGTTGTTCCGTTCTAGCATGCTCATATCTATTCTTGCTTCGTAGTACCATGCTAGGTTCGTTGTATCTGTTGAGCACGTTTTGGATTGTATTGGATTGTATGTTATTGATATGATAGGTTAAAGTGTAGGTAGGTAGCATCATCCGGGCACGATGCATAAAGTATCTTGCATCCATGGCGGGGGCGTCGAGGCGATTCTCGTCCACTGGACCCCGTTAGGGTTTAGCTAACCGGCCAGTAGGCCCGCAATCTTGGGTGAGGGTGGCGGTGTTAAATGCCCCAACGGTCGGGATGATGACTTGGCATTGCCTCGTCCCCGACGATCGGCACGTCCTCGGCGTGTTCGGCCGTAGCCCTTGATTGCCACTGTTAGGGCAAGGACCGCTTCACGGTGTAAGCCTACCACGGCCGGTTCCTTAGCCTCAGTGCGGTGGTTGGTGACATAGTTCACGTGTCGAGTCTCACACCCCTATGTCGCGGTGACACCGATCCAGATTTAGTTAGGCGTGGTATTGGACATGGGCGGCTTGCCACTAGACCGGCACCCCCATAGTCTGCAGTAGCACGCGGTGCATGCTTACGCTCATTCTGGCGCCGGCCGGAGAGCTCCTCGGGATCTTGAGCTAGTGTACCTTTTCGTATCGGATGAGGGCGGTGAGGCGAGACTTGGTTCTCGTATAGGGCGTATTGTGTGGTGTGGATTATTAGGACTAAGACCACGAGTTGGCATCCGAGGTCCAAGTGTGGACTTAAGCTATGTGCTCTATTATGTGTTTATGTTCATAGCTTGCATACACTCATCTAGATGACCATGTGCATCGTATTGTACCCGGTTGGGGATTCTTCTTGAGTAATTCGTTACTCACCCTTACTTATCTTTCGGGTAACCATGGCGCGAGGCGGGATGGTGAAGGAGGAGCTATGATCATGGGAGCGTCTTTGTCGTCTCGACTTTTATTTCTATGACTCTTGTCTTTCATTTTCCCCCTGAATGCATGTGGCAAGACACGAGAGCCCTAGGATGTTTTACGAATGATTTTGTGGATTCCAGCTTTATTGAATTTGAGGATGTTTCAAATGTTTTAATAAATCTCTGATCGAGTGTACGTTTTGGAAATGTATTTGCCTTGAAAGCAGTGCTTGGAGACAGGGGCGAGTTTGACAAACTATATTGATTTACGATTGAACCTTGATTGTTTTGTTTTAATTGGGAATCGAAAACTTATTTGCATATTATCCTTTCCTTTGAATGCATGCATTGGGGTAAAGGCCTATTTAGAGCCCCTTTTGGGTCGGGTCTTTACACCTTCTCTGATAACCAAACCCTCTTGGGTTCTCCAAGGCTCAAAGCCACAATGCTCTCGATGCGCCACATACTATCTCAACAAAGAGACGAGGAACACAAAACTTGCTCTTTATCAAAGACGGGGCAAAGCTAACCACTACTCCAATCCGCTCAAGGATCTCAAAAGCCCTACAAACTTGGGGCTCGGCCAAAACCCCAGCTAAACCAACACGGAACACCTCTCAGCGGTGTTACTCTCGAAAGCCCAGCGGTGGGCACAAGCTCCAAAACTCAACGCCACGCATTTGGCGTAACTCCTCTGAATGCCCTGGCCCGATAACAAAGCGCCTCAACACAACGCCAAGGTGGCCAAACAAGCTGAACCTCTCGGGTTCCGAAACCAAACGGCCTACTCTTTCTTCACAAGAGACCGGTGAACCACAAGGCTTGCCTAAAGCCTTAACGAAAAACAATCGAACCACCAATGGCGATTGATCCAAAAGGCAAACTTTTCCCACTAGCACAAGTGAAACTTCACTACGGCCAACCCTAAATGGCCAAAAACCGAGCCACAGACTCCACTCGGCCAAGCCAACAAGCTGGAGCCTCTGGCGGCCGAACACAAACTTTTCCATGCAAACCTACTAGCAAGCGCCCAAAAAGAACATTGCCGGGCAAGGAAACACCCAACATTCCCTCTCATGGAAAATCTCAAAGGCAGGACCAAACCCTCACAGGGCTACCAGCAACTCACAAGCGGCTTGAGGAAAATAGCCCAAAGGCTAACCAACCAATGCCACGGCACCTCTGTGCCAACACACTCAAGCGAGGCTCGGCTATTCGCCAGCTGAAAGCTCAACAACTAGAAACAAAGCCCGAGAAGGCCTTGCTCGTGAAACTCAACTCAAGCTCATAACGAGCAAAGCTTGCCTCAAGCTACCACTCAACACCTAAGTCCCACTTTGGCTACTCAAGGGACTTCCTCCTTTAGCTCGGGCCTAACTCATCTTGCGACTAGAAACTCCACACTCGAAACATTGCAAGGAAAACGAACTGATGAGGCTATCTCCAAAGATAATACTCGAGGCTGGCATCCATGGTGCAACTCAACCACCAAGGAAAACTAGGGGGAAAAACTTCAAACCCCAAGAACCAACAACTTACCAGCAAAAGCTCAACTCTTAAACTGGCTGGCCACCGCTCTTGCGGGGACAAACAACTTTTCGCTTGCTAACAACACAATGCAGGGACCCTCTCTTTGGGCTAACCAACTGCGCTACTCGATCAACTACACAACTCGGGAACTACGCTGACTCCTCAACGGGAACGATTTCCCGAGCAAGCAAAACTCTAAAAGGCGTGAACATCACACACGCTCATTGACTTGCTCAAACCCAAGGGCAACATCAACCAACTCTCTTGGAAGCAACACCCAAGGGAAACTCAACTGATTGGACCACCAATCCAGAACTAGCCGAACTTACTGTAACGGCCCAGTTTTCTATTTCGGTTACCCAGGTGATTTCGGGTCATTATTCGGATGTTCGGATGGGCCGTTAGAGCTATTTTAACCCTTAGGGGCATTTTGGTCTTTTGCCCCCGGTCAGGGTTTTGTGGATTTTCAGGATTCCCGGGGTCATTCCTGCCTTTGTCGAAGCTTAATGGTTGTTGGTTGCAAGACCCGAGAGGTTTGGGCAAGTTGTTTGGAAGTTTGGAGGTGTTTTAGAAAATGGCAAAATTAATTGTAATTTTGGTGCTTCCATTGGGTTTTGAGCCCTTGCCTAAATGGTCTTAGGGAGTTCGTAGGAAAAGTGAGTCTTATTTTAAAATAAGTTTGTTTGGGTAGGGACTCGAAGGAGGAAGCCTGGGAAGGGATTTAGGTCACCAAGACCTATTTAAATTAGGAAAAGGAAAGAAAATCAAGAAAATCCCATTCCCTTGTTTTACCACTTTTCTCTCTCTCTCTCTCTCTCTCTCTTTCTCTCTCTCTCCTGGCCGAGCCTCACCGAGCCAAATCTGGCGATAAGCAACCCAAAGCAGCCGATCGGCGAGCAAAGCCAGATCGCACCAGCCCCATCATCGCCAGCAGACCCCAGCCCAAAGGTCAGATCTGCGAGCCAGCAGCCCAGCGCCCGAGCGCCCAGCCAGCGCCGCCCGCCCGCGTTGCCCGTCCATGCGCCATCGCGCGCCACGACGACGCCATCGCCTAACCGATTCCGCGCCAGCGCGCCGCGCCAGCGCCCGTGTCTGGCGCTTCGTCCCCTGCACCGCGCCCGAGCCAGCGCCGCCAGCGCCAGCCAGCGCCAGCCAGCGCCGCCAGCGCCCCAGCTGCTCGCCCGGGTGCACGTCCCGCCTGCCCACTTGCCGCGAGTGTGCCTGCTTTTTGCGAGATAGATGGGACCGAGATCTAGTGCCTTCTCGGTTGGTAAATTCCCGAGCCTCCACTCTTTTGGACCCTAAGTTGTTTGGTTCTGTTGTTATTTAATTAGGATATTTTTATTAAATGCTTAGGTTGCTCGGGTTCACTTAGAAGCTCGGGAGTCGTTTGGTTGGCTTATGGTAGTTATTTTCGCTTGTTTCGGTAAGGATTTCTTACAGTGGTTGTGTGGACCCTGATGATGCTATCATGATTGTGCCTTGTATGCTTGGTTGTTGTTATGAGTATGTTAGCTATTGAGCGAGCTTGTGTTTGAAATCTTGCTAGCATTTGCTTGTTGTTCATGTTAGTTCCATGCTAGGTTTGTTCTTCCGGCATGCCATGTCTTGTGATTGTATGAAAATTTCAGTGGAAAGGTTACATGTTTTCTCTTGCTTCCATATCGTGTTGCTCTTGTGTCCCCTGATATATTCTGTTAGTTCCATGCAAGGGGTTTAATTATCTTGGCATACCTTGTTCTATTTTATCCTGTTAGTTCCATGCCAGGCATAGGCAGGTGATGTATAGTGTAGAAGACTGTAGGGGTAACTAGTTTAGGTCCCGCTCAGGTAGGACCCGATGGACATCCGAGGTGTAAGACCCGATGGGCATCCTAGGTGTGTAAGTCCCGATGGGCATCACCGAGTTGGAGGTGTAAGACCCGATGGGCATCCTAGGTGTGTAAGTCACGATGGGCATCACCGAGTTGGAGGTGTAAGACCACGATGGGCATCCTAGGTGTGTAAGTCCCGATGGGCATCACTGAGTTGGAGGTGTAAGACCCGATGGGCATCCTAGGTGTGTAAGTCCCCGATGGGCATCACTGAGTTGGAGGTGTAAGACCCCGATGGGCATCCTAGGTGTGTAAGTCCCCGATGGGCATCACTGAGTTGGAGGTGTAAGACCCTGATGGGCATCCTAGGTGTGTAAGTCCCGATGGGCATCACCGAGTTGGAGGTGTAAGACCCGATGGGCATCCTAGGTGTGTAAGTCCCGATGGGCATCACCGAGTTGGAGGTGTAAGACCAGATGGGCATCCTAGGTGTGTAAGTCCCCGATGGGCATCACCGAGTTGGAGGTGTAAGACCCGATGGGCATCCTAGGTGTGTAAGTCTCGATGGGCATCATTTGAGTTGGAGGTGTAAGACCCGATGGGCATCCTAGGTGTGTAAGTCCCCGATGGGCATCAACTGAGTTGGAGGTGTAAGTCCCTGATGGATGCCACCAGAGTCCTAGGTTGTGTAAGGCCCCGAAGGGCATCCAAGTGTAGAACCTAGGATAGGGAGTAGATGAAAGCCCTTGAATAGGCTCGCTCTAGAAGTAGCTCATAGCCTAACTCAACCGTTTTGCTCTAAGTCATTGTTTTATTTGCATGTATACTAGGGTGCTAGATGGTGATGTATCGTATTGTACCCGGTTGGGGATTCTTCATGAGTATGTTTATACTCACCCTTATTCTGTGGTTTTTCCACCGGGTAACTCAGGGGACATCGGCGGGATGGCTAGGAGGAGGCGGTGGATGATCATGGATAGTGACTTCGGGATGCATGTTCTTTTATTGTTTTCTTTATGATTTAGCATGTAGTGGGACTTGAGTCCCTAGGGAAAACAATCAAACTATTTTATGGTTCTCGTTACCGTACTCTTGTTTTGTTTTTAAGAAAAGCACTTGATCGAGTCAATTACTCTTGATTTTTACATTGGCTACGTGGTTTGTTTAAAGTTCATTAATTGCAAAAGTTTTAAACCTGTAGAATGGATGGTGTTTTACATTCCTAGGCATGCATGCTAAGTAAGGATCTAGGTTAGAGACCGCTTCTTTTGGGTCGGGTCCTTACAGTTGGTATCAGAGCTCAGAGTTATAGGTTCTGTAGACTGACCTGCAGTTGTAGGTTGTTTTCCATGATCATCAGTCGCTCGCCGACCACCAGTATGTCAGTAAGTTTAAAGTTAAGGGTTAAGAATTACAACATCGCATCTAGTATACATGTGTTACCCTTGTTGGGCAAAGAGAGCCCAGCGTGGAAGGCTAGTTTTTATGTTTTGTGTAGACCGCGCGATTCTTGATTACACATTGAGGAGCGAGGACGTTTGGTATCTCCAACCGAGGAGTTGGACCGTTCATGTTGATGATGAGACCTCGTCCAGGGTCGTTTAGACCCGTAGGCCACCTTTGGCCCTGGCAGATGAGTTGCCAAGAGTAAGGGGTAGAGTCTAGCACGCCTCAGTGAGACTCCTTGAGCAGAGTGTGCTCGACCATGCGAGAGTTGATGGCGAGTCTTTTAGCTAACAGAGAGCGGAGACCAGGCGCAATTTGTAGCGCGTAATGGGGAGTCTTGGGCACAACTAGCCCGGTGGCAGAGTTTATTTAGGAGACGCCCCTCCTTGTAGCTCCAGTTGCCGGAGGCTCGGGAGGGATCGATCAACGAGTTATGGCCGATAAGTTAGTTGGCGTTGATCGAGTGCCGAGTTTGGCTAGTGGAACCCGTAGAAATTTGGATGTTTTGAGTCCTCTCTGCCGGGCGCGAGGTAGTTGTCCGGGATCGAGTTTATCATCCAGTGTTGGGATGACTGGTGTTCAGAGGCCGATGACACGATGTTCAGAGGTCGAAGCGTGCGTGCTCGTGTCTTTGTTTGATGATGCAGTGGTGTGGTGGTGGAAGTCCCTATGAGAGGCGGACCAGCAGAGTCTCCACCAGCCACCGGTCGATTGGCAAGTTTGCCAAGTTAGTAGCTTTTGAGGAAGATGTAGAGACATCTTGTCCTCCCTGCAAGCTGCGATCGTTTTGTAGCCACTTCTTTTAGTACCCTCGTAGCCGAGGGGTAGTGTGGAGTTTGCTTGTCAAGACTTAATCCGTCCAGTGGTTTTGGTGGCTATTAGAGAGAAGCACCTTCATTAGCATGTTCCAAGAGTGGAGCAGTGTTTGCCACCCGAGGGTTGGCTTTGAGTATTTGTTGAGCATTGAGTGGGATGCGAGGAGTGGGCGTGGCTTGTGCTGTTAGACGTGATGTCGAGAGAATAATCTACTCGAGCGTTGAGACCCTTGTGTTGAGTGCCATTGCCTCACACTGGAGTGTGACCTTCCCTTCCCTCGGAGGGACTTAAAGCCCGTAAAGAGATGTTTGTGTTGTTAAGGATGTAGTGCTGTTGGCACCAAGCTTTGAGAGGAGGCCTAGAGTCAGGCCAGTTGGTACTTTTGTGCAGATGGTTCCAAGACCCGCCCGAAGTTTGGCATCCCCACTAGTCTTGTACCCACTTCCTGAGATTGCACCTGTTTGGGTTGCATAAGAGATCTAGCTCGGTGGTAGTAAGAGAACTACAAGAGTAAGGTTGTTCGAGGATAAGTAGGAGCCTTCAGTGGTCACTTGAGAGCTAGGTACAAAGGATGTGTTGGTTGTTAAGGGCTAGCGCGTCCAGAGTTCGTCGTGCTGTGTTGTGGGGGCTTGTGAGCCGGTTGGATGGTAGTGTGACTCGACTACTGGAGTTACCCTAATATGAGTAGGGTTGACATCGATGATGCGTGGTTGATCGATGTTAGAGCCATGAGTTGGAAGGTTGATCGGAGCACGTTTAGTGGACCATTGGTATGAGGTAAGTTAGCTTGGTGTGGCTATGCTCTTGTAAGAGTGAGTGGACCAATGTGGCGTTCCGTGGTGAGTTGACCACGAGTGGGTTGAACTCTTGTTGCTCCTTTGCTAGTTGTGGCTCTATTGGGAGGCAAAAGTTGCCTTGTGTGAGAGTACTTATTGGTTTGGATCTTAAGGAATCAAGTTGGAGATGTACACGTCGGTGTACTTTTGTGTAGCTCGTTAAAGTGGTGTATGTTTTGGGAACCACGAAGGTTCGTGTTGAGGAACAGAGCTCAGTCTGACCAAGCGGTGTCCCTCGGTTGAGTTTCTTTGGATGCTTGTAGTCGTTTGGCAAGCTAGAGTTGTTCTTAGTAGCCTCTGCGTTGGTTTTGAGAATTCTTAGCAAGGTGGTGCTTGGCGTTGACCAAGGTTTGGTTCCCATGTGGTTTCTAGAGCTAGCTTCGTTCGAGAGCAAGTGGAGTTGCCACGAGGACTTGTTCCTAGTCGGGGAAGTTTTGGGAGTTGACCCCTCCCTCGGAGGTTGAGTAAGTACTGCTAGTTCTAAGTTGGTGGTTCAAGCGATTGTGGAATCCCTCGATTGTTGCTTTCGAGGGAATTGGTTGTTGTTGCCTTCGATGAGTAGGACTACTAGCGTGTGTGAAGTTCACTGTCCTTCGGAAGTCCGCTTGCTGGAAAATCGTCCCTGTAGAGGAGGAGTCAGCTTAGCTCCTGAGTTGTGTAGTTGATTAGAGTGGCGTAGCGGTCAGCCCAGCGAGAGTGTCCCTGCGTTGGCTTGTTAGCAATTGGAAAGTTGTTTGTCCCCGCGAGGGCGGAGGCCAGCCAGTTCAAGGGCTTGAGTTGTTGTTGGAAGGTTGTTGGGTCCTTGGAATTTGTAGAACCCCTAGTTCCTTGGTCGTTGAGTTGCACCGTGGATGCGGTTTGAGTATTAACTTTTGAGGTAGTCTTTGTGACCCGAGTTGTTCATGATCCGCAAGCTTGTGGTCGTCGCTATCCTTATTCCTCGCGATGTTTCGTGGGTGGAGTTTCTGGATCGGAAGGAGAGCTAGGTCTAGCTATAAGGAGGAAGTCCTTAGAGCAGCCAGATGGACTTAAGGGTTGAGTGGCGGCTTGGAGGAGCCGCTCGTTGTAAGACTTGGTTTGAGTTTCTGCAGAGCCAGCCCTTCTCGGGCTCTGTTCCTAGTTGGTGTGCGTTCGCAGTTGGCGTTATAGCTGAGCCACAGTTGAGTGGGTTGGCACAGAGGTGCCATGGAAATGGTTGGTAAAACCTTTGAGTTGTTATCCTCGAGGTGTTGTGTTGCAAAGTAGCGCGCGTTGTTTTATTCCTTCTTTGCTCGAGATTTTTTTAGAAAGGTATGTTGTTTGTTTCCTTATTTGGCGATATTCTCTTAGGCGGTGGCTGGTCGGATTGCATTGGAAAGTTGTTGTCGGCGAAGAGGGCTCCAGTTTATTAGTTTGGTTGAGTGGAGCCTGTTCTCGGACCTTGTCGTTCATGGGTGGCGAGGTGAAGTTTCAAACTAGTGTGAGTGGCGTTAGCCGTCTGGTGAACCAGTATGTGCCCCGGCTTCGGTGCGTCGGTGCTCTTCAAGATGGTTGTTTAAGTGTTGTGGTCGTGTTCTAGTGAGTCAAGTTTGCCTTTGGGATCCGTCGCGATTGGTGATTCGATTGGATTTCGCAAAGGCTGCAGCAAGCCTTGTGGTTCGTTGATCTCATGTGAAGTAAGAGTAGGCCTTGTAGTTTTCGAATCCGGGAGGTTCGGTTGTTTGGTCGACATGGTGTAGAGTTGATTTGTTTGGTGTTGGTGTGAGCCCAGAGAAGTTTCGCGGGCACGGCGGAGAGTTTTAGAACACGTGACCAATCCACAAGTTTCTTTGTGAGTAGCGCCGCAGAGAGAGGCGTTCCGAGTTGGGTTAGCGGGGCTAAGTGAGCCCTAAGATTTTAAGACCGTTGAGAGTTCGTGCGAGTCGGGAGGTGTGACTCACCGACTAGCTATCGCATGATTTCTTCGAAGCTCAGTGTTAGTTCAGTTTTGGTTGAGATAGTTTGTGGCAGACTCGGTGTCTTTTGGGGCTTGGAGCCTTTGGGAAACCAAGAGGGTTCGGTTTCGAAGAAGGATTTGTGTTGTCTTAACCGGGAGCTTGGTTGGTTAAGAATCAGTGGAGTTTTCCTAGAGTTTGTGTCGTTTTAGGACTTTCGAGGACGAAAGTCTTAAAAGGAGGAGTATTATAACGGCCCAGATTTTCTATTTGGTTACCTGGTGATTTGGGTCATTATTCGGATGTTCGGATGGGCCGTTAGAGCTATTTTAACCCTTAGGGGCATTTTGGTCTTTTGCCCCCGGTCAGGGTTTTGTGGATTTTCAGGATTCCCGGGGTCATTCCTGCCTTTGTCGAAGCTTAATGGTTGTTGGTTGCAAGACCCGAGAGGTTTGGGCAAGTTGTTTGGAAGTTTGGAGGTGTTTTAGAAAATGGCAAAATTAATTGTAATTTTGGTGCTTCCATTGGGTTTTGAGCCCTTGCCTAAATGGTCTTAGGGAGTTCGTAGGAAAAGTGAGTCTTATTTTAAAATAAGTTTGTTTGGGCGGGACTCGAAGGAGGAAGCCTGGGAAGGGATTTAGGTCACCAAGACCTATTTAAATTAGGAAAAGGAAAGAAAATCAAGAAAATCCCATTCCCTTGTTTTACCACTTCTCTCTCTCTCTCTCTCTCTCTCTCTCTCTCTCTCTCTCTCTCTCTCTCTCTTTCTCTCTCTCTCTGGCCGAGCCTCACCAGCCGTAACCCGACCAGCAACCAGTGAGCGGCCAGTCAGCAGCCAGCGAATCGCACCAAGAAGCCATCGTCGTCAGAAGAGACCCAAACCCCAGCCAGCGAGATCTGTCGCACAGCCAGGCCAGCGCCCAGACGCCCAGCCAGCGCCGCCCGCCCGCGTTGCCCGTCCGCGCGCGCGCCGTCGCACGCACCAGACGCCATCGCTTAACCGATTCGCGCCCCAGCGCGCCGCGCCAGCCCCGTGTCTGGGCTTTCGTCCCCGCCGCGCTGAGCGCGCCAGCCAGCGCCAGAAGCAGCGCCGCCAATGGGCGCCAGCCAGCGCAGCGGCGCCCGGCTGCTGCGCGCCCCAGTACTGCACGTCCCGCCGCCCACTTGCCGCCGAGTGCCTGTTTTTGCGAGATAGATGGGACCGAGATCTAGTGCCTTCTCGGTTGGTAAATTCCCGAGCCTCCACTCTTTTGGACCCTAAGTTGTTTGGTGTTGTTATTTAATTAGGATATTTTTATTAAATGCTTAGGTTGCTCGGGTTCACTTAGAAGCTCGGGAGTCGTTTGGTTGGCTTATGGTAGTTATTTTTCGCTTGTTTCGTGTAAGGATTTCTTACAGTGGTTGTGTGGACCTGCGATGCTATCATGATTGTGCCTTGTATGCTTGGTTGTTGTTATGAGTATGTTAGCTATTGAACGACTTGTGTTTGAAATCTTGCTAGCATCTTTGCTTGTTGTTCATGTTAGTTCCATGCTAGGTTTGTTCTTCCAAACATGCCATGTCTTGTGATTGTATGAAAATTTCCGGTGGAAAGGTTACATGTTTTCTCTTGCTTCCATATCGTGTTGCTCTTGTGTCCCCGATATATTACTGTTAGTTCCATGCAAGGGGTTTAATTATCTTGGCATACCTTGTTCTATTTTATCTGTTAGTTCCATGCCGGGCATAGGCGGGTGATGTATAGTGTAGAAGGCTGTAGGGGTAACTAGTTTAGGTCCCGCTCGGGGACCCCGATGGACATCGGAGGTGTAAGACCCCGATGGGCATCCTAGGTGTGTAAGTCCCGATGGGCATCACCGAGTTGGAGGTGTAAGACCACGATGGGCATCCTAGGTGTGTAAGTCCACGATGGGCATCACCGAGTTGGAGGTGTAAGACCACGATGGGCATCCTAGGTGTGTAAGTCCCGATGGGCATCACCGAGTTGGAGGTGTAAGACCCGATGGGCATCCTAGGTGTGTAAGTCCCCGATGGGCATCACCGAGTTGGAGGTGTAAGACCCCGATGGGCATCCTAGGTGTGTAAGTCCCGATGGGCATCACCGAGTTGGAGGTGTAAGACCCGATGGGCATCCTAGGTGTGTAAGTCCTCGATGGGCATCACCGAGTTGGAGGTGTAAGACCCGATGGGCATCCTAGGTGTGTAAGTCCCGATGGGCATCACCGAGTTGGAGGTGTAAGACCCCGATGGGCATCCTAGGTGTGTAAGTCCCGATGGGCATCACCGAGTTGGAGGTGTAAGACCCCGATGGGCATCCTAGGTGTGTAAGTCCCGATGGGCATCGCCGAGTTGGAGGTGTAAGACCTGATGGGCATCCTAGGTGTGTAAGTCCCCGATGGGCATCACCGAGTTGGAGGTGTAAGTCCCGATTGGACAAAGCACCGAGTCCTAGGTTGTGTAAGGCCCGAAGGGCATCCAAGTGTAGAACCTAGGATAGGGAGTAGATGAAAGCCCTTGAATAGGCTCGCTCTAGAAGTAGCTCATAGCCTAACTCAACCGTTTTGCTCTAAGTCATTGTTTTATTTGCATGTATACTAGGGTGCTAGATGTGATGATGTATCGTATTGTACCCGGTTGGGGATTCTTTCTTGAGTATGTTTATACTCACCCTTATTCTGTGGTTTTTCCACCGGGTAACTTGGGACATCGGCGGGATGGCTAGGAGGAGGCGGGTGGATGATCATGGATAGTCGACTACGGGATGCATGTTCTTTTATTGTTTTCTTTATGATTTAGCATGTAGTGGGACTTGAGTCCCTAGGAAAACACTCAAACTATTTTATGGTTCTCGCACTCGTACTCTTGTTTTGTTTTTAAGAAAAGCACCGATCAGTCAATTACTCTTGATTTTTACATTGGCTTTCGTGGTTTGTTTAAAGTTACATTAATTGCAAAAGTTTTAAACTGTAGAATGGATGGTGTTTTACATTCCTAGGCATGCATGCTAAGTAAGGATCTAGGTTAGAGACCGCTTCTTTTGGGTCGGGTCCTTACACTTACTCAACCACCGAGGGAGGAATCAACTCCCAAAACAACCGGACTAGGAACAAATCCTCGGGGCAACGCCCCTCAAGCTCGAAGCAGAGCAAGCTCTTGAAACATCAAGAGAACCAAATCTTGGTCAACACCAAGCACCAACTAGCCTCCAAAACCAAACAAGCACTAGCTTGCTAGGATCGCCAAATCTGCAAGCAACTCACCCAAGGAACACCGCACGGGTCTAATCGAGCTACGAGAGGCTCTCCACAACTAGAGATCCTCCGATCACCCTCCGACACACACGGTCGACAACGATCTAACAAACAACCGGCCACGCGGGCACAACCCTCTCCGGCATCTCAACTACGCTGGCCAACTCCAACTTGGAAACCAAGGGGCGGAACGCTACAGGAGGCGTCATCCTCCTACTCAAAGCAACAACCTCAACATACCTTACGCCCAAGGTAAGGATCCGGACACTTTCTTAGCCAAAACGATCAGAAATCGCGCGCGGCTTGCCACTATCGCTCTTGTTCGGTTCAATCGAAGTCTAACCAGAGGCAAGGACCAACTAGCAAAACTTGCTTAACCAACGCCCGACAACGAGCACGGCATCCTTACACCCAAAGCTAGGGCACTTGCCAAGAACTAAAGCCTTGACACCTCAAAGAGGCGAGCACGGCTCCTCAACACACGAACCTCTCGTGGTTTTCCAAACATAAACCACGGGAACGAGCTACGCAAAAGTGCACCGGGTGTGTGCGGCTCCAACTTGATCCCTTAAGATCCAAAGCCAACAAGGGCTCTCACACGGGCAACTTTTGCCTCCAAGCGAGCCACAACAAACAAGGGAGCAACAAGAGTTCAAACCCACGGGGCCAACTCACCATGAAAAGCCACATTGGCCAACTTACTCTTACAAGCGCAAAACCACACCAAGCTTACATTCCTCAAAACAATGTGCTCACTAAGCGCGCTCCGATCAGCCATCCAACTCATGGCTCTAACATCTGGATCAACCACGCATCCACGATGCCAACACTAACCATACTAGGGCAACTCAAAAGGTAGCCGAATCATGCTACCATCAAGGTGGCTCACGGGCTCACAACACAAAGCGCGAGAACTCGAATGCGCTAGCTTAAATGACCTATAGCATCCTTTACACCCAACTCTTAGAGATCCTGAGCAGCTCCTACTTTCCTCGAAAACCTCAAACTTGTAGTCTCTCGACTACCACCGAGCTAGATCTCTTAAGCAACCTGCAGACAGTGCAACCTCGGGAAAAGGGTACAAGACAAGCGGGGATGCTATACTGCAGGCGACCATGGAACCACTGCACACAAAAAGTGCCAAGCGGCCTGAATCTAGGCCTCCTCTCAAAGCTTGGTGCCAACAGCGCTACATCCATTACAACACGAATCAGCCTCAAACGAGCTTTATGCCCCTCTCGAGAATAGGAAAGTCACTCTCCAAGTGACGGGGCAATGGCACTCAAGACAGAGTCCAAACACTCGAGGCGGCCTAATCTCTCGGCATCTCGACCAACAGACTTGCCACGGCCTACTCCTCGCATCCCACTCGATGCTCAACAAAAGCTCAGGCCAACTCCTCGGGTGGCAACAACTAGTTCCACACTCGGGAACATCCAAATAAAAGAGTTTTCCACTCTACTAGCCGGCTGAAATCCACAGATGGATAAAACCACGGCAAGCAAACTCCACACTACACCACAGCTCACGAGGGTACAAAGAGAACTGGGTGCAAAACAACAAAGAGCTTGCAAGAGGGGCGAGAGATGTCTCTACATACGCCTCAAGCCACTAACACGGCAACTTGCCAATCAGGCGGTGGTGGAGACTCGCTAGTCCACCTCTCTCAAGGGACTACCACCACCAAGCTGCGGAACCAACAAAGACGGAGGCGGCTCACCTCGGCCTCGAGCAGCAGGCATCCCAACACACGGATGCTAAACTCAAACTCGCCAACCGCTTTACTACTAGCGAGGGACTTTCTAATACATCAAGCTCTCTGAGGCATCCACTTGCCAAACCGGGCGGCTCCATCAACGCCAACAAACTCAAGCTGCATAAACTGCTTTGATCAAGCCCTCCCGGGAACCTCAGGGGCTACGAGAGCTACCGGGGAAAATGCTGAAACAAACTCTGTCAATTGGGCTATCTATGCCCGGGACTCGCCACGGCGCGCTACAAAGCTGCGCTGGTCTTTGCTCTCTCGATAGCTAAAGACACGCCATCAAATCTCACATGGTGGAGCACACTCTGCTCAAGGAGTCAAACTACGAGGCGAGCTAGCCTCTACCCCCTCCTCTAGGCAACTTAAGCGCGGGGCCAACTTTGGCCTACGGGCTAACAACAACCACGGGACGCGGCCTTAACATCAACAAGATCGGTCCAACTCCTCGGTCGGACATGCCAAGCGTCCTGCTCCTCTGCGAGTGCAATCAACATGCGGCGATCTGCACAAGGCACCTCCACCCTCTCACTGGGGAGAAACCAACAATGGGCCACAAATGGCCTATGGGAGTCAAATCTCGCCTCCTCAGAGTGCGATCAACATATCGGCGATCTGCACAAAGCATCAAAATCGCCCCTGCCTGGGGCTCTCACCGCTCATCAAACTACTCGCTTGACTGCGAAAAAGTTGGCATGATGGCGCTCTAAGCCCAAACCAACAACGAGTCGAACTCGCTCGTCTCCGCTCCACAACTCTACGGGGCATAAAAGCTAGAAGAAAAGTATTGTAAATTCTTACCCCTTAACTTAATTGAACTCGGACAAACCAAGCGGCCGTGGAGTCTTGATGATCATGGGAACAACAACCTACAAAGCGGGTTAGTCTACATAATCTATGACTCGTGCTCGATACCAGCTGTAAGAACCCGACCAAAAACATGGTCCTAAACACTGGTTCTCACTCAAAGATGCAAGTTAAATATGATAACAAGCGGTTTAGAGCTCATATTTAAAAACCTTTCAAAACATATGAGAAGGGGGAGCCCTTAAAACATAACCAACAATTTTCATTTAAAACAATCCAACAAAGTAAAACAACTTTTGCGGTGTTTAATAAAATGTACAATACAATTTAAGCAACGTTTTAAACAATGTTTCCCCTAGGAGGACTCTGTCCATCTACATGCTGAATATACAATGCCATAATAAAAGACAGAGTGCTTGGCGGTTCCCCATGATCAATCAACTCCCTCCGCTAGCCCTCCCGGTGTTGTCCCAAGTTACTGAAAGATAAATAAGGGTGAGTATAAACATACTCAGTAAGAATCCCAACCGGGTACAATACGATACATCAGTCATCTAGCACCTCAACATGCAAGCAAGCGGCTATCAACACAGATCATAACTCAACGAGCTCATAAAACAAGATCTGGAAACATCGGAAGTCTCTTACTTAGGAATCATCGGAAGTCTCCTACTTAGGCCTAATGATTGGTTCTCATAACCAATCCCGGGACATCTCCGAGGGTCTTTTCCCTCGGCCAATTGATCAGCTAAAAACCGATCCCAAAGATGCTCGACACCCTCGAGGGTCTTTCTCCTCGACCATATGATCGGCTCAAAAGCCAATCCCAATGGGTGTCCTCAAGGGCCTCTTACCCTCGCTAACAATCACGGACTATCGGAGAGTACCCATGATCCGGCTCTAAACTGGGAAGGAACGGTGTACTCACGAACATTAGCCGGGAGCTCTCCGAACCGGCGACTAACGCGTGTGCTTGCGCGCACACCGCATGCTCATCCGCAACCGGCGTAAATGCGGGGCCTAAGGGCAAACTACGCGGGTCAGTACGCATGCCTAAAGACTCGGAGCGGTGTCATCGAACACGATGGTCGAGGCCCTCGGCACTCATCTGTGCACTGTGTACCACACGACTGGCTAAGAACCAGGCCAAGGCGGGCTTGCACCGCTAGCGGGGTTCCGCTCTAGCAGGAGCTACAAACTAGGCTTATGCCGATGTGTAAAGACCCGACCCAAAAGGGGCTCTAAATGGGCCTTTACCCCAATGCATGTAGTGAAAATAAAAGACATTATGAAAAATACATTTGATTCCAAGTAAAAGCGAAACATTCAACAACCAAAACATACATTTCTAAAAGCACACTCGATCGAGAGATTTATTTAAACCATTAAAACAATCCACAAGTACCAATATCTTTGGAATCCATAAAGCGTAAGAAAACATCACGGGGCTCTGTGCCGTCTACATGCATTCAGGGAAATAACAAAAAGTGAAGAGTCATGATAATTAAAATAAAACAATCGAGAGATGACAAAGAGTTCCATGATCATAGCTCCTCCTTGACCATCCTGTCTCCGCTTGATTACACCGTGGAAAACCACGAATAAGGGTGAGTAACGAATTACCAGTAAGAATCCCCAACCGGGTACAATACGTCTGATATACATGATCATCTAGAAGAATGTATGCAAGCTATGAGAACAAACACGAGCGGAGCACATAGCTAAGTCCACACTTGGACCTCGGATGCCATCTCGGGGTCTTAGTCAGGAAAATACCACAACACACTAAACGCACTATACGGGAACAAGTCCGGCCTCGGCTGTCTCTCGCCGTCACGAAAGGTGCACTCGCTCAAGATCCCGAGGAGCTCTCGATCGCTTTGTAATGGCGTAAGCGCACCGCATGCTCCGCAAACTCGGGAGTGCGGGTCTAGTGGCAAGCCGCCCGAGTTCGATCACCATGCCTAACTAAATCTACGGATCGGTGTCACGCGACATAGGGTGTGAGACACGGACACGTGAACTATGTCGGCTGTACCACCGCACTTTGAGGCTAAGGAACCGGTCGTGGTAGGCTTACACCGAGAAGCGGTCCTTGCCCTAACAGTGGCAATCAAGGGCTACGGCCGAACACGCCGAGGGCGTGTCATTGCCGGGGGCGAGGCAATGCCAAGTCATCATCCCGACCGTTGGGGCATTTAACGATCGCCACCCTCACCCAAGATTGCGGGGCCTACCGGTTGGGATAGCTAATCCCTCACGGGGTCAAGGGCGGAGAAGCGTCTCGAGCGTCCTTGCCATAGATGCAAGATACTTTATGCATCGGGCGGATGATTCTATCTACCTCAATTCTAAACCTTAACAATAATAACGATTCAATCAATGCGGTCCAATACGTGCTCATCGGATACAAAGAACCTAGCATGATACTACGAAGCAAGAACGGATATCGAACATGCTAGAATAGAACAACCTAGCATGGGCTAACATGAGAAACAATACAAGAGTTCATGCGATCGAGAATTCGAACAGAGCACCTAGGCTAAACATGCTAGTAAACATACGGGCATACAAAACAACAATCACAAATATACCGCAGAGTCCACACAACCCGGTAAGAAATCCTTACCTTGGTGGAAGACTTTTACACACAAATCCTAAGCTGCGGAACAATCCCGAGCTAGCGGCGGGAACCTAGCAAACCAACAATAATCGAGTATCTAAAATATCTAAACAACAATAGAACGACAAGCTCGGCTCGGGGAACTCACGCGGCGCGCGACGACCACGAGCTTGGGAGTCTTTGGCAAGGCGGCAGCTCGGCAAGGGTGGCGCCTGGCTGTATTTGCGCAGCGAGGAGGACACGCTATTTGATTTGCTTGCTAGCGCACGGCGACGGACACGCTATTGCATGCTTGCATTGCAGCGTGGACAGCGAGGACGCTGCGCAGCGAAGGTGCGACGGCGCGGGCAGCGCTGGCGTCTGCGGCTGTGCGAGCGTGACGAGGCGAGCGGCGCGCGCGGCGGCGGCTCGGCAAGCGGACACGGCGCGAGCGTCGCGGCGTCGGGCGATCGATCGCTTGGGGCGAGCGGCGAGGCCGCTGCGAAGCAGTCCGGGCGTCTGGCAGGTCGCTCGACCGTCTGGGCGTCGCGATGTGGCTGGCTCGGCCGATCTGGGCGTCGCGGCGTGGTTGGGCTCGGCCGATCTGGGCGTCGCGGCAGGTGGCTCGGCCGATCTGGGCGCGGCGGCGAGGTAGCTGGCTCGGCCGATCTGGGCGTCGCGAGCGATGCTGGGTGGGGATGATGGTTTGCTCCTCTCTCGGTGGTGCACACACACACACACACACACAACCCTTTTTCTTACATTCGACCAACAACACCCAAATGAGAAGATGAAGAAAGCGAAGACTTACCGGAATGATGATGATCAGAACCCAAGGAGATGCAAGGATGAAGAACTCGGCAAGGCTATGGAGATGGAGAGCTTGGGCGGCCAAGAGATGTTTTGGAGAAGGAGATGAAATAACCTATTTCTATTTCATTTAACCAAATGCACCAAAACTCCAAAAATCCAAGGTTAACTAAGATGTGATGCGAGAAAGAGTAACAAGAGCACCTAATGGCTCATTTGGCACACCTCTCTACAAGCTTCCCGGGAGACCAGGTTCAAACCCAGGCAAAGACAATTTCCTTTATTTTTACTTTTGCAACAAACCTTGCTCAAACCAAACCACAAACCCCTCCAAAAACCTACAAAAACCAACCAATAATTTTAGTAGTTTGGAAAAGACACAAAGCGACCATGGCCCGACCAAATTACCAAATTACCCCTAGGGCATACACGGAAGGCCGGGAAGAAAAACACAGGTCGTTACAATATTCCCTCCTTTTATGACTTTCGTCCTCGAAAGTCCTTAAAACAGCTTGACTCGGGGTAATGCAACCTCATCTCGTCTTCCCGCTCCCAAGTGGCCTCCTCGAATCCCGACTCCTCCATCGAACCTTTACTAAAGCGAATCTCGCGATTACGCAGCGTCTTGGTCTCAAAGGCAAGGATCCTCACCGGCTTCTCCTCGAAGTTCAAATCCTCATTCACCGCAAAGGCTCAAAGTCCACAATGTGCGACGGTCAGGCACATCTTGCCTCAACATCGATACATGGAAAACACTATGCTGCGATAGTGAGCGGAGGTAGGGCTAAGCAGGTAAGCAACTCGCCAATCCTCTCTAGGATCTCAAATGGACCAACAAAGCGGGGACTCAACTTCCCACGCTTGCAAACCTCGAACACCTCGCATCGGAGCAACCTTAAAGGAACACATGCCGACCAACCTCAAACTCCAAATCTCGGCGCCGAACATCGGCGTAACTCTGCTCTGCTGCTCTGTTTGTCAACATACGAGCTCTAATCTTACGCCAGCTGCGCCATTGGTCAAGCTGCAGTAACTCGGGACCCAACACACTGTCTATCACCCACCTCTTCCCGAGAACACGGGGACCGACAACGCTTACCATACAATGCCTCGAATGGAGCCATCAGATCGTCGATCGTAGCTGTTGTTATAGGCAAACTCCATCAGAAATGACATCTTTGGTCCCAGCTGCACAGGAAATCCAACACACAAGCCCTCAACATATCCTCGAGAATCGATTCACTCTCTCGATCGACCATCCGTCTCGAGGGTGAAAAGTCATCTTTGGCGCACTCTGTGCCAAACCCATACGGGCGCTCTCGAGAAGCGAGAAGTGAACCGCGAGTCACGATCGGACACAATCCTCACCGGTACACCATGATAACGGATGATCTGCTCCAAAAGCAGTGCGCCTTTGCTCCACCACGGTATAAGTGTCTCTCACCGGGAATGAAGTGTGCGCTCTTGATCAAACGGTCGACTATCACCCAAATGCGAGAGAACTTTCCTCGAGTCCTTGGCAAACCGGATATAAAGTCCATAGAGATCTCTTCCCATTTCCACTTTGGGGTACACTCTGCATGGTCGCGCAACAAACCTGTGGCCTGCTGCTGGGTGCCTTCACTTGGCGACAAGTGAGACACCAGGTGACAAACTCTGCCACATCTCTCTTCATCCCCATCCACGGAAAGGTGCGCTTAAGGTCTCGATACATCTTGGTACCCCAGGGTGCCAAGCAAAAGGGGGCTGTGGGCCTCTGAGAGCAACTCTGCTCGCAAACACGCAATATCGGAACACACAACCGGCCTCTATAAGTCAACCCAGCATGCATGGGAATACACAAAGTCAAAGTCACCAGTCGGCACTAACTCATCAACCAATCTCTTAAGTGCGGGGTCACCCAACCTGGCCGTCTATAATCCATTGCCGAATCGCCGGGTGAGCAGTCAATCGAGCTACCACAGCGGTAACCTCTCCCAACAACAACGCAACCTCGCCCGCTCGAACTCTCTCTCGCAAAGCTGGGTGGGAACTCAACAACGCCGCAGAGTGCGGCGTCTCTTTCGCTCAAAGCATCGGCCACTACATTGGCTTTACCGGATGGTACAAAATCTCATGATCATAATCCTTTACCAACTCTAACCATCTCCTCTGCGCCTCATATTCAACTCCTTACGAGTAAACAGATACTTGAGGCTCGGTGATCGGTAAACATCTCGAATCCGCTCACCATACGGGTAATGCCTCCAAATCTTGATTGCAAACACACCACCGCTTTGCCAACTCCATATCATGAGTCGGGTAGTTACGCTCATCACGGCTTGGTGACGGGAAGCATAGGCAATGACCTTCCGTCTTTGCATCAACACACAACCTAATCCAAACTTGGAAGCATCATCATGTAGACCACGAAACCACTGTCCCCTCCGGATCGCCAACATCAGTCTTGAAGTCAAACTACGCTTGAGCACAGCAAAGCTCTCATCACACCTGCTTTGTCCCAAACAAACTCGACACCCTTCCTCGTCGGACGAGTGAGGGGTGAGGCTAAAGCGAGAAAAGTTCTTGTGACCAAGCGGTAGTAACTGCCAAACAGAGAAAGGCTGCGAATCTCGGCAATGAAGTCGGCTTGGCCCATGAACTCACGGCCTCAATCTTCGCGGGGTCCACGGCTATACCATCTCTCGAAACCACGTGGCCTAGGAAGGCCACTGCTCCAACCAAATCACATTTGGAAAACTTCGCATAAAAGTGGTTTTCCTCAAAGCTGCCAATACTCGTCTCAAATGCTCTGCATGGTCTTCTTTAGACCTCGAATAAATCAGAATATCGTCAATGAACACGATGTGAAATTGCCCAAAAATGATTTGAACACCCTATCCATCATGTCCATGAACGGTGGGGCATTGGTCAATCAAGCGACATAACCACAAACTCATAGTGACCATATACGGACTGAAAGTTTGTCTTAGGAATGTCGGCATCACGATCCATGGCCGATGGTAACCGGATCTCGAGATCTATCTTGGAGAACACGAAGCTCCACGAAGGCGATCGAACAAATCATCGATACGGGGCAGCGGATACTTATTCTTCACTGTCACCTTATTAAGCTCGCGGTAATCAATACATAAGCGCATAGAACCATCCTTCTTTTTCACAAATGAGGCCGGTGCTCCCCACGGGGACACACTTGGGCGGATGAACCCTCGGTCTAACATCTCCCGCTGGCCCGAATCTTGATTCCTTTAACTCATTTGGCGCCATGCGTCTGGAGCCTTCGAGATAGGGAGGGTCACGGCTCGAGCTCAATATTGAAGTCAACTCTCTCTTTGGGGCAACCCAGTAACTCCTCGGGAAACACATCCGCGAACTCTTGCACGCCCGGCTTTGATCGGCCAGACGGCGAGGCGCGCTCTTCCCGAACAACTTGGCTAGATAGCCCCAAGCTCCATGAGCTAGCAAGCGGCGAGCTTTCACGGTGACACCATCGGCGGGCAAACTCCACCACTGGACTCCACGAAACTTAAAAGTGGGCGACACTGGCGGCTGAACACTACTTCTTTCCGGTGGCGGTCAATCAGCGCGTGGTTAGCGACTAACCACTCCATACCAAGAATCACATCAAAACCGCTCATAGGCGAGAACTATGAGCGTAGCCTAAGCAACTCTCCGGATATCTCGATCCGGCCATCCTTAATCTTATCTCTAGCCAACATACTAACTCCAGAAGGAGTTGCAATGAGATAACTCAAAACCTAGAGGCTCTAGTCTTAACTTAGCATGCTCGGCCAAACAACACAGATACAAATGAATCGTGGAACGAGAATCAAACAAGACAAATGCGCGATGATCTAAAACAAGAAGCGTGCACACGCCTTGCTGCGGCATCCGTGACGCTCGGCCTCTGACGGGTCGTAGCAAACACTCGACCTGCTGCTGCTACTGGTTGAGCCGCCATAGTGGCTGATCACAAAAAGCGGGCCATGTGCCCCTCTCTACCACAACGGTAGCACAATCTAGGTCGGTGACAAGCTCGGCGTGGACTTTCCCACAAGTAGCACAAGCGGGAAGCGCACTGGGTCCTCCTCGCTGTTGGGAAGTGAAGCGGTGGAGCTCTCCGTGGTCTCTGTTCTGAAAGCGCCCTTGGCGGCGCTGGCGCCTCCCGAAAGTCAAACTTCCTCTTACGCCCCACAATTTCTGCTGGGACGGGGTGACTGAGCAGAGGCGGCAACAACCCGCTCAAGCAGGATACTTCCCATTATAGATCGTGGCTAAGCTGGGATGACCCTAGCATAAGTGTGTCGGGGCACGAGCCACGACATCAGGAAACACCCGCTCAATCCGGATATGAACCAGAATCTTGACGGCTCGGGTGGCAATCAAGCGAGGAGCAAAATATCCATACTCACGAGAACTTGCGCTCATATTCCTCAATGGAATCGAAACCTTGGTTACGGAAGAGCTCCACCATCTTCTCCTGAGCCTCATCAGCGATGAACTTTACCTTGAACTCGGCCTTGAAGAACTCCCAAGTAGCGGGTGGAGACCCCAGTGGTCTCTCGCTCAAGGTGGACTCCCACCACCATCTCATTGTGCCTCCTAGCACATGAGCCGCACATCTCGGCCTCTCGAATATCGGGGCACACCATGATCGAGAAAGGTGTACTCCAAAGGGCAATCCACAGGCTGCCGCTAACGCATCACCGGTGGCATCAAACTTCTCGAGCTTCCACTTCACAAAATCCTTGACCACCTACCCAATTCCTCGGCACCCCCGCCATATCGCGCCTCAGGGCTACTTGCTCTGTGGAGTGGAGGTGCTCTTCGAGCTCTCTTTGAACCAATCAGTCGGTGTTTGCTCGATCTGGGCTCGGGACTCTTCCCGCTTGGCGCCAACAAGGCACAGGTCTCTCGCCCTCTGGTCACTCAACATGCCGACCATAAAAGCCCTCATAGACTCGGCAAACTCTGCTCCGGGAGAGCGATCTCCGCGGCGCTCGATCGCCTCAACGCCCGCTCTAGGCGTAAATAGAGAGGAGGCTCTTGGTGGAATGCCATCGATGTCGGCTTGGGGCGATGTCCTGCGAGATCGAATCCGATCACGATACCTCGACACGCTCTCGAACCTCCTCTCCGATGCGCGGGTGGTAGCATTTGGCGATCTACATCCAAACCAACAACGAATCAAAACACACTTTGTCACCATTCCACAACACCAAACAAGGCATACACTAGATGATAGGTATTGTAAATTCTTAACCCTTTTCCTTTCTAAAACAATAAATCTAGGCGTACGATGATGGTGTCGAGTCTTGATGATCATGGAAAACGACCTACAACAAAAGGTCGGTCTACAGAATCTATGACTCACGAGCTCGATACCAATCATAAAGACCCAGGCCAAAAGGGGCTCTAAATGGGCCTTTACCCCAATGCATGTAGTGAAAATAAAAGACATTATGAAAAATACATTTCGGATTCCAAGTAAAAAGCAGAAACATTCAACAACCAAAACATACATTTCTAAAAGCACACTGACGATCAGAGATTTATTTAAACCATTAAAACAATCCACAAGTACCAATATTTGGAATCCATAAAGCGTAAGAAAACATCACGGGGCTCTGTGCCCGTCTACATGCATTCGGAAATAACAAAAAGTGAAGAGTCATGATAATTAAAATAAAACAATCGAGAGATGACAAGAGAGTTCCATGATCATAGCTCCTCCTTGACCATCCTGTCTCTCGCCTTGATTACTGTGGAAAACCACGCAGAATAAGGGTGAGTAACGAATTACCCAGTAAGAATCCCCAACCGGGGTACAATACGATATACATGATCATCTAGAAGAATGTATGCAAGCTATGAGAACAAACACAGAGGCGGAGCACATAGCTAAGTCCACACTTGGACCTCGGATGCCATCTCGGTGGTCTTAGTCAGGAAAATACCACAACACACTAACGCGCACTATACGGGAACAAGTCCGGCCTCGGCTGTCTCATCGCTGTCGTCACGAAAGGTGCAATGGCTCAAGATCCCGAGGAGCTCTCCGATCGCGTATGTAATGGCGTAAGCGCGCACCGCATGCTCACGCAAACTACGGGAAGTGCCGGGTCTAGTGGCAAGTTGCCCGAGTTCGATCACCATGCCTAACTAAATCTGCGGATCGGTGTCACCGACATAGGGGTGTGAGACACGGACACGTGAACTATGTCGGCTGTACCACCGCTTTGAGGCTAAGGAACCGGTCGTGGTAGGCTTACACACAGAAGCGGTCCTTGCCCTAACAGTGGCAATCAAGGGCTACGGCCGAACACGGCGAGGCGCGTGTCGATCGCCGGGGCGAGGCAATGCCAAGTCATCATCCCGACCGTTGGGGCATTTAACGATCTGCCACCCTCACCCAAGATTGCGGGGCCTACCAGGTTGGGATAGCTAATCCCTCACGGGGTCCAAGGGCGGAGAAGCGTCTCGAACGTCCTTGCCATAGATGCAAGATACTTTATGCATCGGGCGGATGATTCTATCTACCTCAATTCTAAACCTTAACAATAATAACGATTCAATCAATGCGGTCCAATACGTGCTCATCGGATACAAAGAACCTAGCATGATACTACGAAGCAAGAAGCAGGATATCGAACATGCTAGAATAGAACAACCTAGCATGGGCTAACATGAGAAACAATACAAGAGTTCATGCGATCGAGGAATTGAGCGAGCACCTAGGCTAAACATGCTAGTAAACATACACAGGCATACAAAACAACAATCACAAATATACATGCAGAGTCCACACAACCCCGGTAAGAAATCCTTACCTTGGTGGAAGACTTTTACACACAAATCCTAAGTGGAACAATCCCGAGCTAGCGGCGGGAACCTAGCAAACCAACAATAATCGAGTATCTAAAATATCTAAACAACAATAGAACGACAAGCTCGGCAAAGGGAACTCACGCGGCGCGACGACATGAGCTTGGGGTGCTTGGCAAGCTGGCTCGGCAAAGGTGGGCGCTGCCGTGTACCGCGCAGCAGAGGACACGCTGTTGGTGCGCGCTGCGCACAGCGACGGACACGCTTTGTTGCTACCGCGCACCGCACAAGCGAGGACACCTGTAGCGCGCGCGGGCGAAAGCGCTCGGCCTTGAGGCGCTGGCGCGCGCGTCGGGCGAAGGCGCTTGCGCAGCGGCGAACGCCAGCGAGCGCAGCGCGCGTGGCGAGCAGCTCGGCAAGCGGACCACAGCGAGGGCGTCGGCGAGCGATCGGGCGATTCGCTCTTTGGGCGAACGGCGAGGCGCTGCGCAGCAGTCCGGGCGCGTGCTGGCGGTCGCTCGACCGATCCGGGCGTCGCGGCAGTGGCGCTCGGCCGTCTGGGCGCGCGGCAGGGTAGCTCGGCCGATCCGGGCGTCGCGGCAGTGGCGCTCGGCCGATCTGGGCGTCGCGACAGTGGTGGCTCGGCCGATCCGGGCGTCGCGCAGTAGTGGCTCGGCTCGTCTGATCCGGCGCTGCGAGCTGGCCGGGATGATGGTTGCTCCTCTCATTTGGTTTGCACAACACACACACACACACAACCCCTTTTTCTTACATTCGCCAACAACACCCAAATGAGAAGATGAAGAAGGCGAAGACTTACCGGAATGATGATGATCGAACCCAAGGAGATGCAAGGATGAAGAACTCGGCAAGGCTATGGAGATGGAGAGCTTGGGCGGCCAAGAGATGTTTTGGAGAAGGAGATGAAATAACCTATTTCTATTTCATTTAACCAAATGCACCAAAACTCCAAAAATCCAAGGTTAACTAAGATGTGATGCAGAAAGAGTAACAAGAGCACCTAATGGCTCATTTGGCACACCTCTCTACAAGCTTCCCGGGAGACCGGGGTTCAAACCCCATTTGCAAAGACAATTTCCTTTATTTTTACTTTTGCAACAAACCTTGCTCAAACCAAACCACAAACCCCTCCAAAACCTACAAAAACCAACCAATAATTTTAGTAGTGGAAAAGACACAAGCGACCATGACGGCCCGACCAAATTACCAAATTACCCCTAGGGCATACCTGGAAGACCGGGAAGAAAAACCTGGGTCGTTACACGATGTGGTAGCTACATCCACATCGGCTGCCGGGGGGAAGCAATGTACGTTATGCTTCGCTCTACTCCCGACCGGTGGGGACAAAGTACGTTATGTCCGCTCTCAGCCTCTGGATGATGACAAAACCTACTACGCTATCTAAGAATACCGAGTAAATCAATGATTCCTGGTTAGCAAGCAATGACCGACATCAATCACGTTTACCTAGCATGATACTACAACTTAAACAGGAATCACAAGCATCTTTGGAAGAACAAACCTAGCATGGCACTAACATGTAAAATCAACAAACATGCTAGCAAGAGATCAAACAAAGTCGCCTATCACTATCATGCTCATAACAATCGGCAAACATACAAGGCACAATCGAGATATATCGCAGAGGTCCACACAACCACGGTAAGAAATCCTTACAGGACAAGCGAGAAAATAATCACAAATCAACCAAGCAATCCTCGAGCCTCTAATCGAACCCAAACAACCTAAACATAAAATAAAGCAAAGACCCAAATCAAATACATAAAACAACCCAAATAAATCCCTAAACAAAGAGACCAACAAATCGGGGCCCAACGAAGAAAAGACTGGGAAATACCATCCGAGAAGCCACAAGGCTCAAGGCCAACCAAGACACAACAGTGCCGGGCGCAGAAGAGCGGTGGTGGTGGTGGCTGGGCCAGCAGGCGGGCACCGGGCGCAGGCGCGGCGCCGCCAGCAGTGCACGCGCGCTGGCCAGGGGCGAGGCAAGGCGCGCGGCTCGAGCTCGGGTGGCGGCGGCGACACACTGCGCGGCTTGGCAGAGGACGGCGCGCCAGCGCACGCGCGAGGCGGCGCGAGGCGGCGGGCTCGGGGCGCTCGGGAACGCACGACGACCTACTGGGGCGGCGACTTCGGTGCGGCCAGGGCTCGGGCGACTCGACACGGACACGGGCGACACGAGAGGCGGCTCGGGCGATGCCGATCTGGGCTCGGCGCGACCAAGGCGACACGGAGATGGCTCGGGCGATGCAGATCTGGGCTCGGGCGCGACTAGGGCGAGGCGATCGCGATCGGGCGCTGGGGTGGCTCGGCACGCGCGCGGCATGGGTGAGTGGGCGGCTGGAGCGAGGGCGCGGCTCGTTTGGACATGGTGCGACTAAATTTGGGCATGGTGTGCTAGGGTAGACATGGGGACACATGGCGACCAAAGGGCCGGAGGAGAGAGAAAGGGAGAGAAAAAGGAATTTTGGGGATTTTGGAAAATAAAAAGGGAAAAATAAAAGGAAAAAGGGAATTAAAAGGAAAAATGGGACTTTATCCTCCTTTTCAACCTTAACCAATTTGCATACCAAATTTAAATAAGTCTTAAAGTCCTTAAATCCCATTTCCCGGCTTCCTCCTTGAGACCCTTTGAAGCAACCTTTTCCAAACAATAACTCTCACTTAAAACAAACTCCCAAATCATCTCTAAGGGCACAGGCTCGAATCCCAAAGGAAACACCCAAACAACGATCACTTTGCCCAAAACCCAAATCACAACCGAACTCCCAAACGAATACCCCAAACATCTCGGGACTCATGACCACCAACATACAAGCCTCAACAAAGGGAGAGCCTCTCAAGCCCCCGAAAATCCACAAATCTGCCGGGAGCAAAAGACCAAAATACCCCTAAGGGTCAAAAGCAGCTCTAACGGCCCAACCGAACCACGAATCTGAAAGGAAGCACCTCGAGAAGCTGGAATAGAAAATCGGGCGTTATGAGATAAGGCTCGGGAATTACCGACGGAGAAGACACAATGTCGCACCCCAACTCGTGACGGCAGGCAGTCCGTCCGTCGCCAGGACAAGCAGCGAGGCGCTGGCGCTAGGCGCTGGCACTAGGCGCCGCGCTAGCGAGGCAGGGACGTGCTGACGCTGGTATCATGCAGCGCAGTAAACACGCTGGTTTCGGGAGCGCGCAGCGAGACGCCGGTTCGCGAGGGCAGCGCGGCGACGCGCTCTGGCGGCAGCGAAGCGGCGCTGGCGACGCTGTCGGGCGGCAGCGAAGCGGCGCTGGGCGACGTTGTCTGGCGGCAGCTGAAGCGGCGCTGGCGACGCGCTCGGGCGGCAGCTGAAGCGAAGCGCGCGCGCGCTGGCGGCTGGTGTGGAACGGCGCGCGCGTCTTGGCGCACTGGCTGAAGCGGCACGGCGCTCTGGGCGACGCGGCAGCGACGGTAACGAGCGGCGCGCAGTGTGTGGCGGCTCGTGGGGTGTCTCGGACCGCAGACGATCGGCGAATGGGAGCAAGGGGCCGCGAGGGGTGGTGCGGTTCAGTGCGCGCAGATGGCCGGGGTGAGTGGCACAGTGCGGTCAGTGCTGCGCAGATGGGTGGGTGAGCGGGTAGGAGTGGTGCGGTGTGGCTGGGTGGCTTGGTGAGTGGTGCGGGTGGGTTTGGGTGGGCTCGGTTTAGGAGAGAGAGAGAGAGAGAGAGAGAGAGAGAGAGAGACTACCAAGGGAACAAAGAGGGTTTTCCTAATTTCCTTCTTTTTCCTATTTTAAAAGGGTTAGGAGACCTAAAATTCCCTTCCCAAGGCTTTCTCTTCCGGGTCCCGGCTAAAGAAATTCTTTTCTTTTTAACTAAATCTCTTTTTCTAAAAACTCCAATTTCACCATTAGGGCAAGGGTTCAAATCTCACTAGGACCAATTAAATTCCAATTAATTTTGCTATCAACCGGAATGACTCCGAACTTCTAATCAACTAACCCAAACTCCTTGGGTCTTGCAACTAACATTAATCAAGTCTCAACGAAGGCCGAAATGACCTCAAGCCACGAAAATCCTCAACCTCTCGTAGGGAGCAAAAGACCAAAATACCCTTAAAGGTTAAAAAGCTCTAACGGCCCAACCGATTGCCCCAATACTGAACCGAGAGTACCTGGGAAACTGGAATGGAAAACTGGGCAGTTACATACACCTCCAACTCAGTGATGCCCATCGGGGACTTACACACCTAGGATGCCCATCAGAGTCTTACACCTCCAACTCAGTGATGCCCATCGGGGACTTACACACCTAGGATGCCCATCGGGGTCTTACACCTCCAACTCAGTGATGCCCATTGGGGACTTACCCGAGCGGGACCTAAACTAGTTACCCCTACAGTCTTCTACACTATACATCACCCGCCTATGCCTGGCACGGAACTAACAGGATAAAATAGAACAAGGTATGCCAAGATAATTAAACCCCTTGCATGGAACAAACAGAATATATCAGGGACACAAGAGCAACACGATCTCGAAGCAAGAGAAAACATGTAACCTACCCACTGGAAATTTCATACAATCACAAGACATGGCATGCTGGAAGAACAAACCTAGCATGGCACTAACATGAAAAACAAGCAACATGCTAGCAAGATTTCAAACACAAGTTGTTCAATAGCTAGCATACTCATAATAGCAACCAAGCATACAAGGCACAATCATGATAGCATCGCAGGGTCCACACAACCACGGTAAGAAATCCTTACCTGGGAACAAGCAGAACTAATTACCTCAATCACCAAGCAACCCTCGAGCTTCTAAATGTACCCGAGCAACCTAAGCAAACAATAAAAATCATCCTATTTAAGAAACCAACAACTAACATCTTAAGGTCCAAAAGTGTGGAGGCTCGGGAATTACCAACCGAGAAGGCACTAGGTCTCGGTCCCATCTATCTCGGCAAAACAGGCTCTCGCGTGGTGGCGGTGGGCGGGCGGGACGTGTACCGGGCGAGCAGATCTTCTAAGCGGCTTGGCGCTGGCAAGGGCGCTGGCTGGGCACGCTGGCGCGGCAGTGACCGGTCAGAACGGCCTGAGTTTTCATCCGGTCTTCGAGGTATGCCCCCGGGGGTATTTTGGTAATTTGGTCAGCCGTCAGGGCCGTTTATGTCTTTTTCCAGTTGCTAAAATTATTGGATGGATTTATGTAAGTTTTTTAGGCTTTGTGGATGGGTTTGAGCATGGATAGATGCAAAAGTAAAAATAAAGGAAATTATGTTGCAGCTGGGATTCAAACCCAGGTCTCCGGGAAAGCCTGTGAGGATGCGTGCCAGTTGAGCTATGGAGAGCTCTTGTTGCTCTTTCTGCGTCATATTATGGTTATCCTTGGACCTTGGAGTTTGGTGCATTTGGTTAAATGAAAAGAAATTAGGTTTTGTTATGTCTTCTTCTCCAAATGCTCCATGGCCGCCCAACCCTTCCTCTCTGTAACGACCCAGGTTTTTCTTCCCGGTCTTTCAGGTATGCCCTAGGGGTAATTTGGTAATTTGGTCGGGCCGTCAGGGTCGTTTGTGTCTTTTCCAGTTACTAAAATTATTGGATGGTTTTTGTAGGTTTTTGGAGGGGTTTGAGGTTTGGTTTGAGCAAGGTTTGATGCAAAAGTAAAAATAAAGGAAATTGTCTTGCTGCAGTGGGTTTGAACCGGGTCTCTGGGAAGCTTGTAGAGAGGTGTGCCAATTGAGCCATTAGGTGCTCTTGTTGCTCTTTCTGCATCACTTCTTAGTTAACCTTGGATTTTGGAGTTTTGGTGCATTTGGTTAAATGAAATAGTATTAGGTTATTCCATCTTCTTCTCCAAAACACCTCTTGGCCGCCCAAGCTCTCCACCTCCATAGCCTTGCCGATTCTTCATCCTTGCATCTCCTTGGGTTCGATCATCATCATTAGGGTAGGTATTGATCTTCTTCTTCTTCTTCTCATCCGTTTGGTGTGCGTTTGGCCAAGTGAAAAGAGGTGTGTTGTGTGTGTTGTGTTGATTGCGGCCCACCGAGTGTAGCCGAGCCAAGAAAGACAGATCGCCCCTGCCGTCGCGACGCCCGTACCGATCGCTCAGACGCCAGATTCTGTCCTCAGCAGCCTTGCCGTTCGCCCAAAGAAGACAGATCGCCCGCCGCCGCCGCGACGCCCAGCCGATCGCCGCGACGCCCAGATCATCACAAAGCGGCTTTGCCGTTCGCCCAAGAAGACAGACGAATCGCCCGTCGCTCGCGACGCCAGAGGTCTCGCCAGCGCGCCAGCGTCGGCGCGCGCGCCGCGTCGCCCATCGCGCGCCCGCGCGTCCGCGTCGCGTCGCCATCGCGACGCCTCGCCGTGTCCACTTGCCCCGCCGCCGCGCGCGCGCCGCCCGAGACGTTCGCCGCGCGCGCGCTGCCTCGCTGCCGCCGTGCCGCGTCTCGCGATCGCGACGCCGGTGCCGCGCGCGCCAGACGACGCGCGCCACAGACGCGCGCGCCCTCGCCTGCCGTGCGTGCGGTGCGCGGCCACCAGGCAGCGTCCGTGCCGCTGCCGGTAGCAGCGGCCAGTAGCGCGTCCTTGCCGTGCTGCTCGCTACCGCTGACCCCAAGCTCGTGTCGTCGCGCCGCGTGAGTTCCCTGAGCCGAGCTTGTTGTTCTATTGTTGTTTAGATATTTTAGATGCTGATTATTGTTGGTTTGCTAGGTTCCCCTCGCTAGCTCGGGATTGTTCCATGACTTAGGATTTGTGTGTAGAAGTCTTGAGACCAAGGTAAGGATTTTCTTAGGGGTTGTGTGGACCTGCGGTATATTTGTGATTGTTGTTTTGTATGCTGTGTATGATTACTAGCATGTTTATCTCTAGGTGCTCATTTCAGATTCTGATGGCATGAACTCTTGTATTGTTTCTCATGTTAGCCCATGCTAGGTTGTTCTATTCTAGCATGTTCGATATCCATTCTTGCTTCGTAGTATCATGCTAGGTTCTTTGTATCGATGAGCAAGTATTGGGTGCATTGATTGAATCGTTATTATTGTTAAGGTTTAGAATTGAGGTAGATAGAATCATCCGGCCCGATGCATAAAGTATCTTGCATCTATGGCAAGGACGTTCGAGGCAGATTCTCCGTCCTTGGACCCCGTGAGGGATTAGCTATCCCAACCGGTAGGCCCCGCAATCTTGGGTGAGGGTGGCGGATCGTTAAATGCCCCAACGGTCGGGATGATGACTTGGCATTGCCTCGCCCCCGGCGATCGGCACGTCCTCGGCGTGTTCGGCCGTAGTTCTTGATTGCCACTGTTAGGGGCAGGACCGCTTCTCGGTGTAAGCCTACCACGACCGGTTCCTTAGCCTCAGTGCGGTGGTACAGATGACATAGTTCACGTGTCGAGTCTCACACCCTATGTCGGTGACACCGATCCAGAGATTTAGTTAGGCATGGTGGATCGAACACAGGCGGCTTGCCACTAGACCCGCACCCCCCGAGTTTGCGTAAAGAGCATGCGGTGCGCGCTTACGCTCATTCTGCTGCGCCGATGGAGAGCTCCTCGGGATCTTGAGCTAGTGCACCTTTCGTATCGACGATGAAGACAGCCGAGGCGGGACTTGTTCCCGTATAGCGTATAGTGTGTTGTGGTATTTTTCCGGACTAAGACCACGAGATGGCATCCGAGGTCCAAGTGTGGACTTAGCTATGTGCTCCGCTCTGTGTTTGTACTCATAGCTTGCATACATTCTTCTAGATGATCATGTATATCGTATTGTACCCGGTTGGGGATTCTTCTTTGGGTAATTCGTTACTCACCCTTATTACGTGGTTTTCCACGGGTAATCAAGGCGGGAGACAGGATGGTCGATGGAGGAGCCGTGATCATGGAATCTCATTGTCATCTCTCGATTATTCTATTTTATTTATCATGACTCTTGACTTTTGTTATTTCCCCGAATGCATGTAGGCGGGCACAGAGCCCCCAGGATGTTTTCTTACGTTTTATGGATTCCAAAGCATATTTGTACTTGTGGATTGTTTTAATGGTTTAAATAAATCTCTCGATCGAGTATGCTTTTAGAAATGTATGTTTTGGTTGTTGAATGTTTCTGTTTTTACTTGGGATCCGAAATGTATTTTTCTTAATATCTTTTATTTTCACTACATGCATTGGGGTAAAGGCCCATTTAGAGCCCCTTTTGGGTCGGGTCTTTCTGATTGGTATCGAGCTCGAGTCATAGATTCGTGAGGACCGACTTTTTGTTGTAGGTCGTTTTCCATGATCATCAAGACTCGGACGGTCATCAGTGCGCCTAGATTTATTGTTTTAGAAAGGAAAAGGGTTAAGAATTTACAATACCTATCATCTAGTGTATGCCTTGTTTGGTGTTGTGGAATGGTGATGAGCGAGTTTTGATTCGTTGTTGGTTTGGATGTAGATCGCCAAACATGCCATCACCCGCATGGAAGAGGAGGTTCGAGAGCAGTCGAGGTATCGTGGATCGGATCTCGACATCGCAGGGGACATCGTCCCAAGCCGACATCGATGGCATTCCACCAAGCAGCTCCTCTGTTACGCCTAGAGCGGGCGTTGAGGCGATCGAAGGCCGTGGAGATCGCTCTCCTGGAGCAGAGTTTGCTTTGAGTCTATGAGGGCTTTATGGTCAGCATGTTGAGTGACCAGAGAGCGCGAGACCCGTGCCTTGTTGGCGCGCGCAGCAAGAATGAAAGAGTCCCGAGCCCAGATCGAGCGGTGACTCGATTGGTTCAAGTGAGCTCAGTAGCACCTCGGCTCCACAGAGCAAGTAGCCCCAGAGGCGAGATATGGCGCAGAGGGTGCCGAGGAATTGGGTAGGTGGTGAAGGATTTTGTGAAGTGGAAGCTCGAGAAGTTTGATGCCACCGGTGATGCGTTAGCGGCGGCCTGTGTGGATTGCCCATTTGGAGTACACCTTCCCGATCATGGTGTGCCCCGATATTCAGAGGCCGAGATGTGCGGCTCATGTGCTAGGAGGCACGGCGAGATGGTGGTGGGAGTCCACCTTGAGCGAGAGACCCGGTGGGTCTCCACCCGCTACTTGGGAGTTCTTCAAGGTGAGTTCAAGGTAAAGTTCATCGGTGATGAGGCTCGTGGAGAAGATGGTGGAGCTCTTCGGAACTCTGAGGCGGGGTTCGATTCCATTGAGGAATATGAGCGCAAGTTCTCGAGTATGGATATTTTGCTCCTCGGTTGATTGCCACCCCAGAGTGAAGATTCGGAAGTTCATATCCGGATTGAGGCGAGGTGTTTCCCGTGATGTCGTGGCTCGTGCCCCCGACACTTATGCTAGGCCGCATCGATTAGCCACAATCTATAATGGGAAGTATCTGCTTTGAGTGGTTGTTGCCGCTCTGCTCGGGCGTCTGTCCCCAAGAATCGGGGCGTAAGAGAAAGTTTGACTTTCGGGAGGCGGCGGCGCGCCAAGGGCGCTTTCGAAACAGAGATCGGCGGAGAGCTCCATCCGTTTCAGCCCCGACAGCAGAGGAGGACCTGTGCGATTTCCGCTTGTGCTACTTGTGGGAAAGTCCACGCCGAGCTCTCACCTGGACCTAGATTGTGCTTCCGTTGTGGTAGAGAGGGTCACATGGCCCGTTTTTGTGATCACCGGCTATGGCGGCTCATCCAGTAGCGACAGTGGTCGAGTGTTTGCTACGACCGTCAGAGGCCGAGCGCACGGATGCCGCCGTGGCAGTACGCTTCTTGTTTTAGATCACTGCGCATTTGTCTTGTTTGATTCAGGTTCCACGCATTCTTTTGTATCGTGTTGTTTTGCTTTGAGCATGCTAAGTTGAGGCTAGAGCCTCTAGGTTTTGAGTTATCTGTTGCAACTCCTTCGGGAGTTAATATGTTGGCTAGAGATAAGATTAAGGATGGCCGGATCCGGATATCCAGGAGAGTTGCTTTGTGGCTACGCTCATAGTTACGCCTATGAGCGGTTTTGATGTGATTCTTGGTATGGAGTGGTTAGTCGCTAACCACGCGCTGATTGACCGCCACCGGAAAGAAGTAGTGTTGGACATCGCAGTCGGCCTAGCTTTAAGTTTCGTGGAGTCGAGTGGTGGAGTTTGCCCGCCCGATGGTGTCACCGTGAAAGCTCGTCGCTTGCTAGCTCATGGAGCTTGGGGCTATCTAGCCAAGTTGTTCGGGAAGCCGCCCCCTCATTGTCTCATTGATCAAGTGCCGGTCGTGCGAGGAGTTCGCGGATGTGTTTCCGAGGAGTTACTGGGGTTGCCCCCAAAGAGAGAGGTTGACTTCATTATTGAGCTCGAGCCAGGACCCTCCCCTATCTCGAAGGCTCCGTGATCGCATGGCGCCAGCGTGAGTTAAAGGCGAAGATTCAGATTGCAGGAGATGTTAGACCGAGGGTTCATCCGTCCAAGTGTGTCCCCGTGGGGAGCACCCGATTCTGTTTGTGAAAAAGAAGGATGGTTCTATGCGCGCTTATGTATTGATTACGCGCGAGCTTAATAAGGTGTGAAGTGAAGAATAAGTATCCGCTTGCCCCGTATCGATGATTTGTTCGATCACCTTCAGGAGCTTCGGTGTTCTCCAAGATAGATCGAGATCCGGTTACCATCGATTGCGGATCGGGGATGCCGACATTCCTAAGAGGCGGCTTTCGAGTCCGGATATGGTCACTATGAGTTTGTGGTCATGTCGTTTGGATTGACCAATGCCCCACCCGCGTTCATGGACATGATGGATAGGGTGTTCAAATCATTTTTGGACAGCCGTCGCCATCGTGTTCATTGACGATATTTCGATTTATTCGAGGTCTAAAGAAGACCATGCAGAGCATTTGAGGCGAGTATTGGCGGCTTTGAGGAAAACCGGCTTTATGCTAAGTTTTCCAAATGTGATTTCTGGTTGAGCGGTGGCCTTCCTAGGCCACGTAGTTTCGAGAGATGGTATAGCCGTGGACCCCGCGAAGATTGAAGCCGTGAGTTCATGGGCCAAGCCGACTTCGATTGCCGAGATTCGCAGCTTTTCTGGTTTGGCAGTTACTACCGTCGGTTCGTCAAGGACTTCTTCTGCTTTAGCCTCGCCCTCTCACTCGTCGACGAGGAAGGGTGTCGAGTTTGTTTGGGACAAAGAGTGTGATGAGAGCTTTGCTGTGCTCAAGCGCGATTTGACTTCAAGACTGTTGGCGATCCCGAGGGGACAGTGGTTTCGTTGTCTCTGATGATGCTTCCAAGTTTGGATTAGGTTGTGTGTTGATGCAAAGACGGGAAGGTCATTGCCTATGCTTCCCGTCACCAAGCCGTATGAGCGTAACTACCCGACTCATGATATGGAGTTGGCAAAGTGGTGTTTGCAATCAAGATTTGGAGGCATTACAGACGGTGAGCGGATTCGGGATGTTTACCGATCACCGAGCCTCAAGTATCTGTTTACTCGTAAGGAGTTGAATATGAGGCAGAGGAGATGGTTAGAGTGGTAAAGGATTATGATCTGCGAGATTTTGTACCATCCGGTAAAGCCAATGTAGTGGCCGATGCTTTGAGCGTAAAGACGCCGCACTCTGCGGCGTTGTTGAGTTCAGCACCCGCTTTGCGAGAGAGAGTTCGAGCGGGCCGAGGTTGCGATGTTGTTGGGAGAGGTTACCGCGAGGTAGCTCGGGATTGGACTATTCACCGCCGATTCGGCAAATGGATTATAAACGGACGGTTGGGTGACCCCGCACTTAAGAGATTGGTTGACAGAGTCGATCGACGGTGACTTTGACTTTGTGTATTCACCAGATGGTGGGTTGACTTATAGAGGCGGTTGTGTGTTCCGGACATTGCAGTTTGCGAGCCGAGTTGCTCTCTGAGGCCCACTTCCCCCTTTTGCTTGGCACCCGGGGTACCAAGATGTATCAGACCTTAGCGGACTTTTACGGTGGATGGGGATGAAGAGAGATGTGGCGAGTTTGTCACCAAGTGTCTCACTTGTCACAAGTGAAGGCACCCCAGCAGAGGCCACTGGTTTGTTGCAAACCATCGAGTGTACCCAGTGGAAATGGGAAGAGATCTCTATGGACTTTATATCCGGTTTGCCAAGGACTCGAGGAAGTTCTCTCGATTTGGGTGATAGTCGACCGTTTGACCAAGAGCGCACACTTCATTCCCGGACGAGACACTTATACCGTGGAACAATGGGCACTATTTTTGGAGCAGATCATCCGTTATCATGGTGTACCGGTGAGGATTGTGTCCGATCGTGACTCGCATGTTCACTTCGTTTTCGAGAGCGCCCGTAGAAGGGTTTGGGCACAGAGTGCGATTCAAAGCATGACTTTTCACCCTCGCAGCGGATGGTCGACCGAGAGAGTGAATCGATTCTCGAGGATATGTTGAGGGCTTGTGTGTTGGATTTCCCGTGCGATTGGGACCGATATCTCGCATTTTGATGGAGTTTGCCTATAACAACGATTACGATCGGCGATCGAGATGGCTCCATTCGAGGCATTGTATGGTAAGCGTTGTCGGTCCCCCCGTGTTCGGGAAGAGGTTGGTGATAGACGAGTTTTGGGTCCCGAAAGTTACCGCAGATTGACCAATGGTGCAGTCACGCGTAAGATTAGAGCTCGTATGTTGACCGCCGCTCGAGAGAGAGCGGAAGAGTTACGCCGATGTTTGGCGCCGAGATTTGGAGTTTGAGGTTGGTCGGCATGTGTTCCTTAAGGTTGCTCCGATGCGCAGGTGTTTCGAGGTTTGGTAAGCGTGGGAAGTTGAGTCCCGATTTGTTGGTCCGTTTGAGATCCTAGAGAGGATTGGCGAGTTGCTTACCGGTTAGCCCTACCTCCGTCACTATCGCGAGTGCATAGTGTTTTTCATGTATCGATGTTGAGGCAAGATATGCCGGACCCGCCGCGCACATTGTGGACTTTGAGCCTTTGCGGTGAATGAGGATTTGAACTTCGAGGAAAAGCCGGTGAGGATCCTTGCCTTTGAGACCAAGACGTTGCGTAATCGCGAGATTCGTTTAGTAAAGGTTGATGGAAGAGTCGGGGTTACGAGGAAGCCACTTGGGAGCGGGAAGACGAGATGAGGTTGCATTTACTGAGTGTTTCTGTCTTAAGGACTTTCGAGGACGAAAGTCATAAAAAAAGGAGGGAATATTGTAACGACCTGTGTTTTTCTTCCCGGTCTTCGGTATGCCCTAGGGGTAATTTGGTAATTTGGTCGGGCCGTCGAGTCGTTTGTGTCTTTTTCCGATTACTAAAATTATTGGATGGTTTTTGTAGGTTTTGGAGGGGTTTGAGGTTTGGTTTGAGCAAGGTTTGATGCAAAAGTAAAAATAAAGGAAATTGTCTTTGCAGTGGTTTTGAACCCGGTCTCCGGGAATCTTGTAGAGAGGTGTGCCAATTGAGCCATTAGGTGCTCTTGTTGCTCTTTTCTGCATCACTTCTTAGTTAACCTTGGATTTTGGAGTTTTGGTGCATTTGGTTAAATGAAATAGTATTAGGTTATTCCATCTTCTTCTCCAAAACACCTCTTGGCCGCCCAAGCTCTCCACCTCCATAGCCTTGCCGATTCTTCATCCTTGCATCTCCTTGGGTTCGATCATCATCATTCCGGTAGGTATTGATCTTCTTCTTCTTCTTCTCATCCGTTTGGTGTGCGTTTGGCCAAGTGAAAAGAGGTGTGTTGTGTGTGTTGTGTTGATTGCGGCCCGGTAGAGTGTAGCCGAGCCAGCAAAGATGATCGCTCCTCGTCGCCGACGCCGGCCCGATCCTTCGACGCCCAGATTCTGTCCCCAAGAGCCTTGCCGTTCGCCTTCAAAGAAAGATCGACGCTTCGTTGCCGCGACGTCCGGCCGATCGCTCGCGACGCCCAGATCTGTCCCAAGCAGCCTTGCCGTTCGCTTCAAAGAGACAATCGCCCGTCGCTCGCCGACGCCGAGAGAGGTCTCGCGCAGCGCCGCCAAGCGCAGCCGCGCGCGCGTCGCCCGCTTATCGCGCCTCGCGCCGCGTCCGCGCGCGCCATCGCACGCCCTCGCCGTGGTCCGCTTGCCGAGCCGCTCGCGCCCGCGCGCCGCCCAGAACGCCGCGCCGCGCGCGCCTCCTGCCGAAGCCGCTCGCCGTGTGTCGATCGCACGCCGCCAGCGCCGCGCGCGCAGACGACGCGAGCGCTCGCGCGCGCGCGCGTCCTGCCGTCGTACGTGCAGTAGCGGCAGCGCCAGCGTCCGTGCGCTGTTGCTGCCGGTAGCAGCGGCCAGTCGCGCCTGCCCCGTGCGGCTACGCCCAGCCACCCCAAGCTCGTGTCGCGCGCGCGTGAGTTCCCTTTGAGCCGAGCTTGTTGTTCTATTGTTGTTTAGATATTTTAGATGCCGATTATTGTTGGTTTGCTAGGTTCCCGCTCGCTAGCTCGGGATTGTTCCGCACTTAGGATTTGTGTGTAGAAGTCTTCCACCAAGGTAAGGATTTCTTACAGGGGTTGTGTGGGACTGCGGTATATTTGTGATTGTTGTTTTGTATGCGTGTATGATTACTAGCATGTTTATCTCTAGGTGCTCATTCAATTCTGATGGCATGAACTCTTGTATTGTTTCTCATGTTAGCCCATGCTAGGTTGTTCTATTCTAGCATCTTCGATATCTGTTCTTGCTTCGTAGTATCATGCTAGGTTCTTTGTATCCGATGAGCACGTATTGGGTGCATTGATTGAATCGTTATTATTGTTAAGGTTTAGAATTGAGGTAGATAGAATCATCAGGGCCCGATGCATAAAGTATCTTGCATCTATGGCAAGGACGTTCGAGACGCTTCTCCGTCCTTGGACCCCGTGAGGGATTAGCTATCCCAACCGGTAGGCCCCGCAATCTTGGGTGAGGGTGGCGCATCGTTAAATGCCCCAACGGTCGGGATGATGACTTGGCATTGCCTCGCCCCGGCGATCGGCACGTCCTCGGCGTGTTCGGCCGTAGCCCTTGATTGCCACTGTTAGGGCAAGGACCGCTTCGGTGTAAGCCTACCACGACCGGTTCCTTAGCCTCAAAGTGCGGTGGTACAGTGACATAGTTCACGTGTCCGAGTCTCACACCCCTATGTCGGTGACACCGATCGAGAGATTTAGTTAGGCATGGTGGATCGAACACGGGCGACTTGCCACTAGACCCGGCACCCCGAGTTTGCGGTGAGCATGCGGTGCGCGCTTACGCCATTAGCGCCGATCGAGAGCTCCTCGGGATCTTGAGCTAGTGCACCTTTCGTGACGACGGCAGATGACAGCCGAGGCCGGGACTTGTTCCCGTATAGCGCGTATAGTGTGTTGTGGTATTTTTCCGGACTAAGACCACGAGATGGCATCCGAGGTCCAAGTGTGGACTTAGCTATGTGCTCCGCTCTGTGTTTGTACTCATAGCTTGCATACATTCTTCTAGATGATCATGTATATCGTATTGTACCCGGTTGGGGATTCTTACTGGGTAATTCGTTACTCACCCTTATTCTCGTGGTTTTCCACGGGTAATCAAAGCGGGAGACAGGATGGTCGATGGAGGAGCCGTGATCATGGAATCTCTTGTCATCTCCGATTATTCTATTTTATTTATCATGACTCTTGACTTTTGTTATTTCCCCGAATGCATGTAGGCGGGCACAGAGCCCAGGATGTTTTCTTACGTTTTATGGATTCCAGCATATTTGTACTTGTGGATTGTTTTAATGGTTTAAATAAATCTCTACGATCGAGTATGCTTTTAGAAATGTATGTTTTGGTTCTTGAATGTTTCTGTTTTTACTTGGGATCCGGAATGTATTTTTCTTAATATCTTTTATTTTCACTACATGCATTGGGGTAAAGGCCCATTTAGAGCCCCTTTTGGGTCGGGTCTTTACACTCTCCCAAGCCCCAAGCCGATTTTCAATCCCTTTGCAGCCCCGTGGTTCGATCGTCTTTCTGGGTAAGTTTCTTCGTCTCTTCGTCTTCTCCGATTTGAGTTATTCTTTGGCCGAATGTAAATAGAAGAGTGTGGGTGTGTGTGTGTGTTTGTTTGCGGCCGCCGAGAGGAGCCCACCAAGAAATTTCACCGTCGCAGCTCTCCCACCGCCGATCGCACCAAAGGCAAGCCCAGATCGCCCGGAGTCGCCCAGCTCCATCGCCCCTGCAGTGCCATCGAGCAGCCTGTCGCTCAGCAGCCGAGCCAGACGCCCAGACAGCCCCTATCGCGGCCTGAGCCAGACGAGCAGCCCACCGCCGCGGCCCGATCTCGCCAGCCGCAGATGCGCCTGCCGAGCCTGCAGCAGCGAAGATCGCACGCCAAACGCTACCGTCGGCCGCGCGCCGTTATCGTCAGGCGCGCGCGCGCGCGTGTCCGTCGCGTCCAGCTTTGTCGCGCCCGTGCGCTGCGCCGGCCAAGGCGTCATGATGCAGCGTGCTCCAGCTCTGCCGCCCATCTGCGCCTGTCGGCGCGCCAGCGCCCGACCTCGCCGCCCATCCGGCACCCAAGGCCTCGCCATGCATGTATCGCGCCCGTCCGCGTGTCAGCCGCGCCGCGTGAGTTTCTCCATAGCCAAGCCTTGTTTATTTTATTATGTTTAGGCATATGGATTGTGATTATTATTGTGTTTGTTAGGTTCCCGTTAGCTAGCTCGGGATCGATCGCAGCTTAGGATTTTTTTGTGTAGTTGCCTCCCGGCCAGGTAAGGATTTCTTACCGGAGTTGTGTGGACCCTGCGATGTTCTATGTGATTGATGTTGTATGTTTGTTTGTGACTATCCGCATGTATAGTTTAGGTGCTCTGTTCTGATTTCCTAACTGGCATGACTTCGTATGTTGTTCTTTCATGTTAGTCCATGCTAGGTTGTTCCGTTCTGGCATGCTCATATTCATTCTTGTTCCGTAGTACCATGCTAGGTCTGCTTTGTATTCTTTTGAGCACGTATTGGATTGTTCTTTGATTGTTAAGGCGAGTTAGAATTGGGTAGGTAGCATCATCCGGGCCCGATGCATAAAGTATCTTGCATCCATGGCGGGGACGTCGAGACGTTTCTCGTCCCCGACCCCGTTAGGGTCTAGCTAACCCGACCGGTGAGGCCCCGCAATCTTGGGTGAGGGTGGCGGATCGTTAAATGCCCCAACGATCGGGATGATGACTTGGCATTGCCTCGCCCCGGCGATCGGCACGTCCTCGGCGTGTTCGGCCGTAGCCCTTGATTGCCACCGATAGGGCAAGGGCGGCTTACGGTGTAAGCCTACCACGACCGATTCCTTAGCCTCAGTGCGGTGGTTCAGGTGACATAGTTCACGTGTCGAGTCTCACACCCTATGTCGGTGACACCGATCCGAGAGATTTAGTTAGGCGTGGTGGATGGACATGGGCGGCTTGCCACTAGACCCGGCACCCCATAGTCTGCGAGAGCACGCGTGCACGCTTACGCTCATTCTGGCGCGCCGATCGAGAGCTCCTCGGGATCTTGAGCTAGTGCACCTTTCGATCGCGGTGAGACAGCCGAGGCCGGACTGCGTTTCGTATAGGGCGTATTGTGTGGTGATTTATCTCCGGACTAAGACCACGAGTTGGCATCCGAGGTCCAAGTGTGGACTTAAGCTATGTGCTCTATTCGTGTTTATATTCATAGCTTGCATACACTCATCTAGATGACCATGTGCATCGTATTGTATTTTCGGTTGGGAATTCTTATTGAGTAATTCGTTACTCACCCTTATTTTGTGGTTTTCCACAGGTAACCAAGGTGCGAGACGGGATGGTGAAGGAGGAGCTGTGATCATGGGAACGCTCGTGCGTCTCGACTTTTTATTTCTATGACTCTTGTCTTTTATTTTCCCGGAATGCATGTAGTCAGACACAGAGCCCTAGGATGTTTTCTAAATGTTTTCGTGGATTCCTGCTTTATTGAATTTGAGGATGTTTCAAATGTTTTAAGAAATCTCTTATCAGAGTGTACGTTTTGGAAATGTATTTGCCTTGAAACAGGTGCTTGGAGACAGGGATGAGTTTCAAACAAACTATCTTTATTTCGATTGAACCTTGATTGTTTTGTTTTAATTGGGAATCCAAAAATTATTTGCATATTGTCCTTTACTTTGAATGCATGCATTGGGGTAAAGGCCTATTTAGAGCCCTTTTGGGTCGGGTCTTTCTGATTGGTATTAGAGCTCGAGTCATAGACTTTGTAGATGACCTTTTGTTGTAGGTCGTCTTTCCCATGATCACCAAAGACTCACGTGGTCATCAGTACGCCTAAGTTTTCTGTTTTTAGAAAAGGGTTAAGAATTTACAATACCTTTCATCTAGTGTATGCCTTGTTTTGTGTTGTGGAGCAGAGACGAGCAGGTTCTGACTCATCGTTGGTTTGGGTTTAGAGCGCCATCATGCCAACTTCCCGCAGTGTGAGCTGTATGTTGTGGTTTGTTGAGATATCCAGATAGATTCGGATACCTCTGGGACATCGTTCCAGATGGAGGCAGAGGTTAGACTCCCGTAGGCCACGTGTGGCCTAGCTGTTAATTCCCCTAGTGAGAGGGTGGAGGTGTTTTGCCCTGGAGTACCACTCCAGGAGAGGAGTTAGCTTTGGCTTTTGCTCATGTTGATGCTTGTGGAGCAGGTCCTAGTGTGGACTAGCCTGGGTAGTTCAGGTGTTGATCTTGAACCTTAGAAGATGGTTGATTGCCCGGTGAGTAGTTTGCATAGTTGGTAACCTTCGAGGTGGTTCTTTGAGACATCCTTGTTCTCCTGTAAGTGTTGTTGTTTTTGCAACTAGTAAGTCGGAACCCGTGGTTAAGGGTGCAAATGAGCAGTGTTCCCATCGGACGTGATCCGTTGGTGGTTTCCCAGGTTGTCCGGTAGAGTTGAACACTCTTCTTATGGTGAGCCCCTAGAGTAGGGCTAGGCTGCTTTGCATGTTGAGAGAGCGGCGAGTTTTGTTGAGCATCATGTGGAGATGCAAGAGTAGGCAAAGTGAGACTTTGGTTTGATGAGATGCCTTAGGCATGGTTGTTTGAGTTGAGCTCTTGTATGCCTCGCCATAGTTTTTGTCACTTGAGGTTGTGACCTTGTTGGCCCCATTTGTAGTAAGATGTGGATTTGGTAGTAGTGGCACTTGAGGTGCAATGGTGGTGTGCCGCTTTGGCTCTAAGTCCAGTTCGGACACTGAGTGTGGCATGGGTATAAGCAGATGGTTCTATGACCCGTCCGGAGTTCAAAGCACACTTCTTTAGCCATTGGATCCATTTATGGAAAATGCACTTGTTTAGGTCGTGCAAGAGGGCTAGTTCGGTGGTAGTCGAAGGACTACAAGTGAAAGGATGTTCGAGAGGAGCTGGAGCCTCTTCCTAGTGTTCTTTGGGGTTGAGTAAGTCGTGAGGTTGGCGGGTGGTAAGTGTTAGTGCGTGTGAGTCTCACGCTAGTGCTAAGGCCAAGAGATCTTTGTGGTTGGTAGTGCGGTCCACTACCTTCGGGTGCCTAAACTCGAGTTGAGTGAGCATTGTAGATGCGAGTTCTGTCCAAGCAGAGGGACCGTGAGTTGGATGCTTATGAGATGAGTTTGGTGCTTATGAGATGAGTTGGATGCCTTATGAGATGAGCAGGTTGTCTTATGTGTAAAGCACACTTGGTAGAGTCTTGGTATAAAGTAAGTTCGGTTTGGCATCGTTATGTTTTAGCAGAGCAAGGTTGCCACCGCTTGAGTATCGTGTGGAGATGGAACTTTTGGTGTTCCTTGGGTTGATTGTATCTCTGCGCGGAAGTTAGTGTTGCCTTTTGGAACAAAGACCTGTTAGTCTTGGATCTCTGAAGGAAGGTTGAGAGTTGTGCACACAAGTGTGGTTAGTGTAGTTTGTCTGGCGGCAAGAGTTCCGAGAACCACGTAGGGTTTGCATTGGAGAAGCGGTGCTCGGTTCTTGGAGAAGTTGGACTCCAGGTGGATGTTGTAAGGCTTTAGTTGAGGTTGTAAGGATACCGTGCTCGTAGTTGGGTTGTTGCTTAGGCAAGTTTGTTAAGTTGAACCTAAGCTTGGTTGGTGGAACCTCTTGTGGCTCTTGGTTGGAGTTCGGATGGTACTTGAACAAATGGTGGTTGTAGTGAAGCCGCGTAGTTCCCGATCGCGATTGCTAAGAGTGTTGCTCGAATCCTTACCCAGGTGGAAGCTACATGGTGGTCGACGCTTTGAGTAGGAGGATGACACATTCAAGCGTTTCGGTCTTTTTGGTTTCGAGGTTTGGAGCAGCCGGCGTGGTTGTGATCTTTGGGAAAAGGAGTTGTTTGTTCAGCGGTTGGTTGTTAGATCGTTAGGCGGCGGTGTGTGTCGAGGGTTGTCGAAGAACCCTAGTTGTGGAGAGCCTCACCGAGCTCGGTCGGACCCTGTAGTGAGTTTAGTTGGCAAGCCGCAGTCGAGTAGTTTGTAGCCTCGGGTGAGTTCTTTGGCGATTTTGGTAGGCTAGCAAGCCAGAGTTTGTTTGGAGTAGAGTCCGGATTTGGTTCCCGTGTGGGGGCAAGTTGGTGCTTGATGTTGGCCAAGGTGTGGTTTTCGAGTTGCCAAGGAGTTAGCCTTGTTCGTGGGTAAGTGGTTTGCCCTGTAGGATGTCTCTCCTGTTCCCAGAGTTTGAGAGTGCCCTTATTTGGTGTTTGGGGTGAGTCTTCTCTTGCAGTGGTTGGCGGTCCAGTCTGTGGTGGACCCCTTGTTGTTGCCTCTGGGAGAGTTGGATGTTGTGCTTAGCTGAGCAAGACAGCGAGCGGTTGTGAAGCTCTCTGTCCTTCGGATGTTCGCTTGTAAGGATCTGTTTCTCCTTGGAAGTTGTCAGGTTATTCCTTGGTCTTGGAATTAGTGGTAGTGATGCTAGTAGGAGGAAACGTTTGTTGGCTGCTTGGAAGCAGTTGTTTGTCCAAGTTAAGCGGACTCTTGAGTGGTGTTCTGGAAGTTGCGGTAAGGGTTGTTCTGCCTCCTATGAGTGTTTGGCCTAGTTGGTTAAGGTTTTGTGTGTTGGCATGGAAGTTGTTGCACCTTTGTAGTTGAAGAACTCATTTGTATCAGTTGTGGGTTGAGGTTGCACCATTGTGATTGGATTAGGGTCTTGACCTTTTGAGGATCCTTCTTTGGTTAGTGTGGCTTGTGCTCGCCAACCATTTTTGGTAATCTGGTTCATGGTAGTTGGTGTTAACCGAATAGTGGAGTTCCGTTTATGAAGTTTCGGTGGAAAGGTGCAATAAGCCTAAGCTAGAGGGTTAAGCCTGTATGTGTTATCGTTTGGACTTATGAGATGTGTTTCATTTTTTTGAGGCAAGCTTCGTTCCGTTGCTTGCATGGAGGTAAGTTTGGTGGAGGGAGCCCTCTGGGGCCCGGTTGTTGGCAGGCTGACTTGTCCAGCCAGTGATTTGAGTCAAGCTAGAGTTGTGTGGATTGGTATAGCTATGCGGTTTGTAGTTGTTTGAGCTTAGAGGACGTAGCACTCAAGTTGTTGGATTGTAAGTTTTCCGTGTGGGAGCTGTCGATTAGTTGAGGTTGTTGTGTGAGATTAGATTCTTGGAGGATTGGTTTTGATGGTGAGAGCTCGCACCTCGTTTCGTGTGCGAGATGCCATTTCTATGGAGTAGAGGCATGTCGGCCAGCCGGAGTTGTTGTCACCGGTGTGGCAACGCGAAGGTTTGTTCTAGGCGGTGCGTTGATGAACCGTGGTTACGAGAGCGTTGTTAAGAGGCTTATGAGCCGAGTGCGATTCTGTAGAGTTTTGACCGTCGACCGATGGTCTTTTGGGAAGAGTGAGCAGATCCTTCGTAACTTGTTGTGAGTTGGTGTTTAAAGTGATTAGGCGGCGGGGACTAGTGTGGTTTTATGAGGTTGGCTTGGGTTGCAGTTCTCGTGGTCAATTCTTGTTGTTCCATTGAGGCATTGCAAGGTAAGTATTGCAGATTCCAATGTTCAGGAAAAGGTTGGTGGCCATCAATTTTGTTTTGGGTCCTGAGTTCTTGCATTTGACCGAGAGGTGATGTGCGGGAGTTTAGAGCTAGTGTTGTCAACTCAGAGCGAGGCGAGAAAAGTTACGCCGATGTTCGGCGTCGAGTTTTAGAGTTTGAGGTTGGGCAAAGGCGTAGTTTTAAGGTTGTGCCGTTGTGAGTTGTGTTGAGGTTTGGTAAGCGGGAGAAGTGGAGTCTCCGGTTGTTGGACCATTTGAGATTCTCGAGAGGATTGGCAGAGTTGCATATTGGTTAGCTTTTACTGTCACATTGGTAGGTGTGCGGTGTTCTCATGTATCGGTGTGAGGCAAGTATGTGTCGGACCCATCGCTCATTGTGGACTTTGAGCCTTTGCAGCTGATTGAGGATTTGAGCTTCAAGGGGAAGCCTGTGAGTATTCTGGTCTGTAAGGACCCGACCCAAGAAAATGGTCTCTAACCTAAAGTCCATACTTAGCATGCATGATTAAGATTATAAACATCATTTGAGTCGGAAGTTTAAAGCTTTGCAATAAACACTTTTAAAACAAAACCATGATTTCAATTAAATAAAGCGGGTAAATGACTGATCAAGTACTTTCTTAAAACAATTCAAAGGAAAGCGATGCGAGAACATAAAATAGTTTGAGTGCTTTTTCCTAGGGACCCAAGTCCCACTACATGCTAAATCATTAAGGAAAACATTTAAAGAAACGTGCGACCAGTCGGCTATCCATGATCATCGAGCCGCTTCCTCCTAGCCATCCGACCTCTGTCCCAAGTTACGGTGGAAAGCCACGAGAAAATAAGGGTGAGCAACAAGTTACTCGGTAAGAATCCCCAATCGGGGTACAATACGAAATCATCTCATTTAGCACACGGACGAGCAACCATACAAAGACTTAGAGCACGAACGGTGGCTTAGGTCAGTGAGCTACTTCTAGGGCGAGCCTATCCAAGGGCTTCCGTCTATAGCCTCTCCTAGGTCCTACATTTGGATGCCCTTCGGGCCTTACACAACCTAGGACACGGTGATGCCCAGTGGGGCCTTACACACTTAGGATGCCCATCGGCCTTACACCTTCCGAGATCGGTGATGCCCGGTGGGCCTTACACACCTAGGATGCCCATAGGGCCTTACACCTCCAAACTCGGTGATGCCCGTGGGGCCTTACACACCTAGGATGCCCGTGAGGGCCTTACACCTCGAGAATCGGTGATGCCCGGTGGGCCTTACACACCTAGGATGCCCGTAGGGCCTTACACCTCGAGAATCGGTGATGCCCGGTGGGCCTTACACACCTAGGATGCCCGTGAGGGCCTTACACCTCGAGAATCGGTGATGCCCGGTGGGCCTTACACACCTAGGATGCCCGTAGGGGCCTTACACCTCGGATGTCCATCGGGTCTTGCCTTGAGCGGGACCCCAAACTAGTTACCTCTACGGCCCTCTATACTATACATCACACATCTAACCGTAACTTGGATCTAGCAAACATACAATAGGCAGCATGGTTCTATCAAGATAGGAAAGCCTAACATGGAACTAACGGGATGTAAACATGTCACGAACATGAATCAAAAGCAAGCATGAAAACTATCACTAGAAACTCATATAATTCTGATAATCGGCGTGCTATCAACTATTCGCGAGGTCCACACAACCCGGGTAAGAATCCTTACGGAAATAAGTGGAGGTTAATTATCCCGAATCAAATAACGACCCTCGAGCTTTTAAGCGAACTCGAGCAACCTAAACAAGTAATAAAACATCCTAATTAATAAACAACATCTAAAAGCAGGAAATCCAAAGGGTTGAGGCTCGGGAATTTACCCACCGAGAAGGCACTCGTCTCGCGGCAGCAGCAGGGCAGTGGTATTTGCTAAGCGCGCCAGTCTTGCTGCACCGACTGGCGCTATCGGGCGCTGGGCTGGTGGTATTGTGGCCTTAGCGAGGGCAGGGGACGAGCGGCTGAGGCGCTGGCTGCAGCAAAGCGAGCAACAGCAAGGAGCGAGCGCAGCGAGCAGGGCGGCGCGGCGCGACGCGACGCACGCAGGCGGTCACGGTGCGAGCGTCTTGGCGGCGGCGCGCGGCGAGGGGTGGGTGTCGTCTTGCGGCGCGGAGGGGTTACACGGCCGGTCTGGCTGGGCGACTGGTGCGGAGTGGAGGCTGGGCTGTGTGCGGCGGTGGCGAGCTGGCCGCTCGACGCGATCTGGCCGGGCGGTGGTGGGTGCGCGGCGGCGGTCGCAGGCGCGCGGCGTCGCGCGCGAGGAAGGAGCGAGGCGTTGGGCGGCGGCGTGGGGAGGCACACGGCGGCGGTGTGGGGCGAGCACGCGGCGGCCGTGTGGGGCGGCTTGGGCGAGGTGAAGGAGAAGTCTAGGTTTTGGGTTCTTTCTTTTCCTTATTTTCTCTTTTCTTTCTCCTTAAATATAATTCCCTTCCTTAACTTAAATAGATTTGGGAATCTCATATGGCCTTCCCAAGAATCCCTTCGAGCCCAGGGTGATCGTTTATTTTCCTTATTTAAACCCAAGCTTCCAAACCCCTTTTTAGGCCAAGGGTTGAGTCCTTCCAACAGCCTCCTCCCAAACTAAAAAAAAATAAGGAAACCTTATTTTACATTTAGTCAAGCAAAGTGTTACAATACTCCCTCCTTAGAAGACTTAGTCCCCGGAAGTCATTGCTCCTAAAACAACTCTGGGTAACTCCTCCTCATCTCCCTTCCAACTCCCAAGTAGCTTCCTCGACTCCCGATTCCGCCACCTTGCACTTTCACTAGGTCAATGGCCGGTTCCTCAAAACCTTTTTCTCAAATGCCGGGATCCTTATGGGTTTCTCCTCAAAGCTCAGTCATGGTTCAAGCTGTAAAGGCTCAAAATCTATGACGTGCGAAGGATCGCCACATTTGGCGGAGCATCGAAGCGTGGAACACACTATGCACTGCAGCCCAGGGCGGCGGCAATGCTAACCGATAGGCCACAACCCCAATCCTCTCAAGGACCTCAAAAGGTCCAACAAACTTGGGGCTCGATTTCCCCTTTTACCGAACCTCGGGACCCCTCGCGCCGGAGCTACCTTGAGAAAACAACATGGCCAACCTCAAACTCCGGCTCCCTACGCCTAACATCGGCGTAGCTCTTACACTGCTTTGGGCGGTCAAGATACGAGCTCGATTTTACGGGATGACCTCATTGGTGGTGAAGCAACTCGGGCCTAACACTGCCGGTCACCAACCTCTTCCCGTAAGGCGGGGATCTGCGGCGCTTACCATACAACGCCTCAAGCGGTGCCATCTCCGAATGGTCGATTGAAAAGCTGTTGTTGTAGGCAAACTCCATCAAGTACAAATCATTGGTCCCAAGCGCCGTGGAAATCCAACACGCGAGCTCGCAACATATCCTCTAAGATCGATTTACCGCGCCGGTCGGCCATCGATGCGCAGGGTGGAAGGTGTCTTTGTAGTTGCACTCTGTGCCCAAACACGCTGAAAGGCCTTCCAAAATCGTGATGTAAAGCGGGAATCCCGGTCGGAGATAATTTTAAGCGGCACTCCGTGGTACCTCACTATCTCGCTCAAGGAGCAGTTGTGCCTTTGCTCCACGGTGTAGTTTATCTCGCCCGGAATGAAATGGGCACTCTTAGTCAACCTATCAATGACCACCCAAATCTGTGCATATCCTCTAGGAGTCTGGGCAAACCCGAGATAAAATCCATGGTGATCTCCTCCCACTTCCTTTGTGGCACCCGAGTGGTTGCAACAAACCTCTGGCAGCCTGCTGGCGCCTTCACTGTTGACAGTGAGACACCGACTAACGAACTGGGCAATCTCCCTCTTCATCCCCATCCACCAAAAAGTGCTGTTTAAGATCTTGGTACATCTTGTTACCCCACAGGTGCCAAGAAAAGGCGAGTGTGAGCCTCGGTCAATAACTCTGTGCGAACAGGCATCTATTTGGAACACACAAACCGACCTTTATATCTCGGACCCCATCCGCAAGTATCACAAAGTCGAAGTCACCATCGGCTGAACCCTCTCATACAAACTTTTTAACTTAGGATCTTTCACCGGTGGTTATCGATAATCCTTTGCCTTATCGAAGAAAATTTGGATGGTCAGCCCGAGCTACACAGCGGTAACATCCCTAACAACACTTCTATTTCCGCCCTCTCGAGATCCTTCCGATGATACTCTTGGGGTTTGCCAATGTTGCGGATCACGAGGCCTTTCTACTTAGTGCATCGGCCACAACATTTGCTTTTAGGGGTGATACAAGATCTCACGATCGTAATCCTTCACGAGCTCCAACCACCTCCTCTCGCCTCATGTTCGAGGTCCTTACGAGTGAAGAAATACTTGAGGCTTTGGTGATCCAGAAAATCGAATCTTCTCCCCATACAAGTAGTGCCTCCAAATCTTAAGTGCAAAGGCGCATCACGCCAACTCCATATCATGAGTCGGGTAAGTGCGCTCGTGTGGTTTCAATCTGCACGAGGCGCACGCTATCACCTTACCGTGTTGCATCGAACGCACCCCAAACCAAACTTGCTGGCATCATCTTTGACACCACGAAACCCCCGGTCCCCTCGAAGCGGCCAACACCAGGCGGGCGTCAAAGCGCTCTTTAGCCGCAAAACTCTCATCGCACTTCCTATCCCAAACGAAATCAACACCCTTCCTCGTCAATCGAGTAAGCGGGCGGCTATAGCGGAAAAATTTTGAGCGGCGTCGGTAATATCCGGCGGACCGGAAGCTACAAATCTCCGTCCACGATCGTCGGTGCGGCCCACGAACTAACGGCCTCTACCTTGAAGGGTCCACGACCACTCCTCCTTAGACACAACGCGTGTCCCGAAATGCTACTTCCTCGAGCCAAAAGTCACACTTTGAGAACTTCGCATAGAGCTTGTTCTCGCGCGCAAGGGTGCCAAAATCGCCTTTAGGTGCGAGGCATGGTCCTCCTTAGACTTAGAGTACACAAGAATGTCATCTATGAACACGATGACAAAGAGGTCCAAGAATGCCTTGAACACTCTGTCCATCATGTCCATGAATGCGGTTGGGGCGTTCGTCGATCCGAAAGACATGACTACGAACTCATAATGCCCATACCTCTCGACAGAAAGCATTTGTCTTGGGAATATCTCGCATCCCGAATCCTCAAGCCCGGTGGTAGCCCGACCTCAAGTCAATCTTCGAAAACACACAAGCTCCACGAGAGTGGTCAAGCAGTCATCGATACGAGGCGCGGGTACTTGTTCTTAATGGTTACCTTGTTCGATTTCCATGTCGATGCATAGGCGCATCGAGCCATCCTTTTCTTAACAAACAAAGCACGGGTGCTCCCACGAGGACACACTCGGCCTAATAAATCCTCTGTCAAGCATCTCCATGTTTGTTCTTTTAACTCTTTCGGCTCTGCTTTGGCGCCATGCGATAAGGAGCTTTCGAGATAGAGGCGAGTCCCCGGCTCAAGCTCTATTGAGAAGTCCACCTCCCTCTGGCGGCGGGGCAGGCAACTCCTCGGGAAAAACATGCGCAAACTCCTGCACTATGGGCACCTACTCGATGAGATAGTGGGTCACGGTTCTCCCATCCAACTTAGCTAAGAAACCCCAAGCTCCTCGAGCTAACAACCGTGAGCTTTAAGCGCCGAAATCACCGGCGGACACACCCCACTCTGGGTGCCCCGAAATTTAAAGGTAGGCCTACACGGCGGCACGAACACCACCTCCTTACAACGACGAGTCAATCATAGCGTGGTTCTCGGCTAACCAATCCATGCCGAGGATCACATCAAAACCGATCATAGCTAACACAATGAGGGTGACTTGCAGTGCAGTCGGATACCTCTATCCGACCCGTCCCTTACCTATACGGCTGCTTGACATACTAGTTCAGGGAGTAGCGACAGACAACTCAAAACCTAGAGGCTCTAAATTCATGCAAGCAAGCTCGGCAAAAGCAGCGAGAAACAAGCGAATGGGTGGAACCCGAATCAAACAACACAAAGGCGAGGTGATCAAGAACTAGGAGCGTACACCTTGCTGCTGGTCGGCTCTCTCGACCTCTGGCGAGTCGTAGCATATACTCTTCCTCTAACTCTTGAGGTGTGTTTGTGCCACCTGCTTTATGCGGGTGCGATCTGGGCCCGATGCCCTTCCTTTCCACAGTTGAAACAATCTCTAGGGTTACCACCACGGGGTCCCCAATCTTTGCTTCCGCGGGATCTACAATACGGTGGCGGCCTCCCACGCCTGTTGGCGAGGCATTCCACTGATTCTGATCTCGTCTTGGTCTCGCCATGATAAGAACCACAGGGGCGCCGACCGCCCCGGACATTGCTCCACGAGTCAAACTTGCGCGCGGCCCGAGTACTGGGGCCTTAGACACTACGGTACTAACAACTTTGCTCGGGAGGATACTTCCCATCATAAATCGTTGCCAATTGTCTTGCCTTGGCAAAAGTTTCGGGGCTGTGCCCTAACATCCGAGAGACACTCCACTGTCTCAAACCCGCAATAAACTTCACGATCTTGATTCAGGGGTAGAAATCAAGCGTGGCGCGAAGTATCCATACTCACGAGAACTTCTTCTCGTACACCTCGATCGAGTCGGACCCTCGCTTAAGGTTTGAAAAGCAGCTCAATCATCTTCTCTTGGGCTTCTTCTGCGATAAATTTTGCCTTGAACTCGGCCTTGAAAAACTCCCGGTGGCGGTGGAGACCCAGTAGGTCTCTCACTTAAGGTGGAATCCCACCACCACTTAGTCATCTTGCAAGCTAATACGTGAAATTTGCACATCGAGCTCATGACACCTCGAGACACTCTATTACCATAAGCGTATATTCTAACTCGGCAATCCACGTGGCGGCTACCAATGGTTCCCCGGGGCACTAAACTTCTCGGCTTCCATTTCACAAAATCCTTGACCACTTGCCTAGATCCTCGGCACCTTCCGCCATAACGGCCTCATTCACAATTGGCTCTGCGGAGTGGCGGTCTTTGGTGGCGCTGCTGATCCTCTCTTTGAACCAACTCGGTCGATTCTTTGTATGCGAACGCAGGAGGACTCCTCCCTGCGCGACTAACCAAGCTTGCGTTTCAGCTCTGCTCGGCCCTGCGGTCGGCTAGCAACCCAACCATAAGAGCCCTCATAGACTCCACAAAGCGGCTCCCGGTGCGGCCTCTCGAGGCTCACTTGCCCCCTCGCCCTCTCGGGCAACACGGTTGAAGGCACGACGGTGGCCTAACATCGGCATCGGCTTGGGACGAGGTCCCCGGTGTCGAGAATCGTCACGAATGCCTGGGTGGTCGGCCTCGAGCCTCCACGCCCTCTACGAGTGGCGGCATACCAGAAATCTACTGACCAAACCAACAATGGGTGAGAACTTTGTCTTCCTGCTCTACAACAACAAGTCATGTACATGCAAGATGCAAGCGGTATTGTAATTCTTAACCCTTAACTTTAAACTTACGGACATACGATGGTGGCGGAGCGTGATGATCATGGAAAACAACCTACAAGCTGCGAGTCGAGTCTACAGAACCTATAACTCGGGCTCGATACCAAGCTGTAAGGACCCGACCCAAGAAAATGGTCTCTAACCTAAAGTCCATACTTAGCATGCATGATTAAGATTATAAACATCATTTGAGTCGGAAGTTTAAAGCTTTGCAATAAACACTTTTAAAACAAAACCATGATTTCAATTAAATAAAGCAGGTAAATGGTGATCGGTACTTTCTTAAAACAATTCAAAGGAAAGCGATGCGAGAACATAAAATAGTTTGAGTGCTTTTTCCTAGGGACCCAAGTCCCACTACATGCTAAATCATTAAGGAAAACATTTAAAGAAAGCGTGCGACCAGTCGGCTATCCATGATCATCGAGCCGCTTCCTCCTAGCCATCCGACCTCTGTCCCAAGTTTACGGTGGAAAGCCACGAGAAAATAAGGGTGAGCAACAAGTTACTCAGTAAGAATCCCCAATCGGGGTACAATACGAAATCATCTCATTTAGCTTTGCAGACAGGCAACCATACAAAGACTTAGAACACACGAGCGGTGGCTTAGGGTGTGAGCTACTTCTAGGAGCGAGCCTATCCAAGGGCTTAGTCTATAGCCTCTCCTAGGTCCTACATTTGGATGCCCTTCGGGCCTTACACAACCTAGGACACGGTGATGCCCAGTGGGGCCTTACACACTTAGGATGCCCATCGGGCCACCACACCTTCGATGTCGGTGATGCCCGGTGGGCCTTACACACCTAGGATGCCCATAGGGCCTTACACCTCAAGCGCGGTGATGCCCGGTGGGCCTTACACACCTAGGATGCCCGTGAGGGCCTACCACACCTCGAGAATCGGTGATGCCCGGTGGGCCTTACACACCTAGGATGCCCGTGAGGGCCACCACCTCGAGAATCGGTGATGCCCGGTGGGCCTTACACACCTAGGATGCCCGTGAGGGCCTTACACCTCGAGAATCGGTGATGCCCGGTGGGCCTTACACACCTAGGATGCCGTAGGGACCACACCTCGGATGTCCCGGGTCTTGCCCGGCGGGACCCCAAACTAGTTACCTCTCGGCCCTCTATACTATACATCACACATCTAACAGTAACTTGGATCTGCTTGACATACAATAGGCGGCATGGTTCTATCAAGATAGGAAAGCCTAACATGGAACTAACGGGATGTAAACATGTCACGAACATGAATCAAAAGAAAGCATGAAAACTATCACTAGAAACTCATATAATTCTGATGTCAGCGTGCTATCAACTATTCGCGAGGTCCACACAACCCGGGTAAGAATCCTTACGGAAATAAGTGGAGGTTAATTATCCCGAATCAAATAACGACCCTCGAGCTTTTAAGCGAACTCGAGCAACCTAAACAAGTAATAAAACATCCTAATTAATAAAGCGACATCTAAAAGCGGGAAATCCAAAGGGTGGAGGCTGGGAATTTACCCACCAGAAGGCACTCGTCTCGCGATAGCAGCAGGGCCAGTATTTGCTAGGCGTGTAAGTCTTGGCGTAAGCACTGGCGCTTATCGGTATTCTTTTGGCCTTGTTGCAGCGAGACGAGGGCAGTGTGGCGCTGGCCGCGCGTGGCAGAGGACGAGCGCAGCGCGCTTGGCCAGCGCGAGCGACGCATGGCCAGCGGCACGCACGCAGAAGGCGGGCGGTGCGGTGCGAGGCGTGGGCGCGGCAGCGGCGCTGGGAGGTGAGTGTCGTCGCGCGGCGCGAGGCGGCTACTGGCCGTCTGTTGGGCGACTAGTGCGGAGTGGAAGGTGAAATTTATTTCTGCGGTGGGCGAAGTTGGTTGCTCGGCGCGATCTGGTAGCGGTGGCTCGGTGCGGTCTGGCGATGGTCGGCGAGGCGTGCGATGTCGCGCGGCGGCAGCAGGCGTTAGGCGCGGCGTGGGCGAGGCACGGCGGCCGTGTGGGGCGCGAACACGGCCGTGTGGGGCGGCAGGCGAGGTGAAGGAGAAGTCTAGGGTTTTGGGTTCTTTCTTTTTCCTTATTTTCTCTTTTCTTTCTCCTTAAATATAATTCCCTTCCTTAACTTAAATAGACTTGGGAATCTCATATGGCCTTCCCAAGACTCCCCTCGAGCCCCGGTGATCGTTTATTTTCCTTATTTAAACCCAAGCTTCCAAACCCCTTTTTAGGCCAAGGGTTGAGTCCTTCCAATGACTCCTCCCAAACTAAAAAAATAAAAGGAAACCTTATTTTACATTTAGTGAAAACAAGGCTATTACATGGTCTTTGAGGCGAAGGCGTTGCATAATCGTGGGATCCGTTTGGTAAAAGTTCGGTGGAGAGTCAAAGTTCAGAGGAGGCCGCTTGTGGCGGGAAGGCGGGATGAGATTGCGATATCTGTCTTTGTTTGATCTTAAGGACTTTCGAGGACGAAAGTCATAAAAGGAGGAATATTATAGCAGCCCGAGTTTTCATCCGGTCTTGAGGTATGCCCAGGGGGTATTTTGGTAATTTGGTCGGGCCGTCAGGGCCGTTTATATCTTTTTCGGTTGCTAAAATTATTGGATGGATTTATGTATGTTTTTAGGCTTTGTGGATGGGTTTGAGCATGGATAGATGCAAAAGTAAAAATAAAGGAAATTATGTTGCATTTGGGATTCAAACCGGGTCTCAGAAAGCTGTGAGGATGCGTGCGGTTGAGCTATGGAGAGCTCTTGTTGCTCTTTCTGCGTCATATTATGGTTATCCTTGGACCTTGGAGTTTGGTGCATTTGGTTAAATGAAAAGAAATTAGGTTTTGTTATGTCTTCTTCTCCAAATGCTCCATGGCGCCCAACCCTTCCTCTCCCAAGCCCCAAGCCGATTTTCATTCCCTTTGCGACCCAGTGGTTCGATCGTCTTTACAGGTAAGTTTCTTCGTCTCTCTTCGTCTTCTCCGATTTGAGTTCTTCTTTGGGCGAATGTAAATAGAAGAGTGTGGGTGTGTGTGTGTGTTTGTTTGCGAGCCTCAGAGGAGCCCGGCCCGGCCGGCCCCCGTCGCGGCTCCCAGCCCGGCGGATCGCACGGCGCAAGCCCGAATCACCGGTCGCCCGGCTCCATCGCCCCTGTAGTGCCATCAGCGGACTGTCGCTCGGCGGCGAGCGACGAACGCCCGAGCGGCCCTATCGCGGCCAGATCTCGCCCAGCGGTCGCCCTCTCGAGCCCCTGCGGCGGCGAAATCGCCGCGTCCAGCGCTCGTCGGCCCCCTTCGCCGTCGTCGTCCCAGCCCAGCGCCCGCGCGTGTCCGTCGCGTCGGCTTGTCGCGCGCCGTGCGCTGCGCCCGGCCGGCGGCGTCGCGCGCGCGCGTGCTCCAGCTCTGCCGCCTATACGTACTGTCGGCGCCGGCGCGCTGACCCTGCCGCCATCGGGGCCGGGCGGCGACCTCGCCATCTTTGTCTGCCGTCTGCGTGTCGGCCGCGCCGCGTGAGTTGCTCCCGAGCCAAGCCTTGTTTATTTTATTATGTTTAGGCCTATGGATTGTGATTATTATTGTGTTTGTTAGGTTCTCGTTAGCTAGCTCGGGATCGATCGCGACTTAGGATTTTTGTGTAGTTGCCTCCGGCGGTAAGGATTTCTTACAGGAGTTGTGTGGACCTGCGATGTTCTATGTGATTGATGTTGTATGTTTGTTTGTGACTATCGGCATGTATAGTTTAGGTGCTCTGTTACGATTTCTGGTGGCATGACCGTATGTTGTTCTTTCATGTTAGTCCATGCTAGGTTGTTCCGTTACGGCATGCTCATATTCATTCTTGTTCGTAGTACCATGCTAGGTCTGCTTTGTATTCTTTTGAGCACGTATTGGATTGTTCTTTGATTGTTAAAGCGAGTTAGAATTCGGGGAGGTAGCATCATCGGGCACGATGCATAAAGTATCTTGCATCCATGGCGGGGGCGTCGAGACGATTCTCCGTCCACTGGACCCCGTTAGGGTTTAGCTAACCCGGCCGTGAGGCCCACGCAATCTTGGGTGAGGGTGGCGGTCGTTAAATGCCCCAGCGATCGGGATGATGACTTGGCATTGCCTCGTCCCGGCGATCGGCACGCGTCCTCGGCGTGTTCGGCGTAGCCCTTGATTGCCACGATAGGGCAGGGCGGCTTCACGGTGTAAGCCTACCACGGCCGATTCCTTAGCCTCGGTGCGGTGGTTGGTGACATAGTTCACGTCTCGAGTCTCACACCCCTATGTCGGTGACACCGATCCGAGAGATTTAGTTAGGCGTGGTGGTGGACATGGGCGGCTTGCCACTAGACCGGCACCCCATAGTGCTGCGATAGCGCGCGGTGCGCTTACGCTCATTAAAGCGCCGATCGGAGAGCTCCTCGGGATCTTGAGCTAGTGCACCTTTCGTATCGGACGATGAAGCGGTGAGGCGGGACTCGTTTTCGTATAGGGGCGTATTGTGTGGTGATTTATCTCGGACTAAGACCACGAGTTGGCATCCGAGGTCCAAGTGTGGACTTAAGCTATGTGCTCTATTACGTGTTTATATTCATAGCTTGCATACACTCATCTAGATGACCATGTGCATCGTATTGTACCCGGTTGGGGATTCTTCTTGAGTAATTCGTTACTCACCCTTATTTTGTGGTTTTCCACGGGTAACCAAGGTGCGAGGCAGGATGGGTGAAGGAGGAGGCTGTGATCATGGGAACTCTTTGTCGTCTCGACTTTTTATTTCTATGACTCTTGTCTTTTATTTTCCCCTGAATGCATGTAGTCAGACACAGAGCCCTAGGATGTTTTCTAAATGTTTTCGTGGATTCTGCTTTATTGAATTTGAGGATGTTTCAAATGTTTTAAGAAATCTATTTGCCTTGGCGGTGCTTGGAGACGAGGGACGAGTTTGACAAAGCTGCTGGCCGTCTGGCGTGCAGGCGGCAGACTCACTGGCTCTGACAGCGTCTAAGGTTTTGCTCGGTGGGCGACAAGGTGATGGTGTGGGCCCAGGGTGATGCGGCGGGGGTTCTTCTTTGGGGTGGTGGCTCGGTCTTGGCTCGGTTGGGTTTCTTGGTGAGGTCGGCAAGGAGAGAGAGAGAGAGAGAGAGAGAGAGAGGTAAAACAAGGCGAATGGGATTTTCTTGATTTTCTTTCCTTTTCCTAATTTAAAAGGTCTTGGTGACCTAAATCTCTTCCCGGGCTTCCTCCTTGAGTCCATTTGAAGCAACCTTTTCTCCTTATTAAAACTCATTTAAACCAAGCTCCCAAATCACCATCAAGGGCAAGGGTTCAAATCCCAATGGAAGCACTTAAATTAACAATAATTTTGTTAATTACCAAATCACCTCCAAACTTCCAACCAACTAGCCCGAACTTCTTGGGTCCTGCAACCAACAACAATCAAGCCTCGACAAGGGTAGGAGTGACCCTAGAATCCTGAAAATCCATAAAACCCTGACCGGGGGCAAAAAGACCAAAATACCCCTAAGGGTTAAAATAGTTCTAACGGCCCATTCGAACACTCGCATAATGTCCCGAAAACACCTGGGAAACCGAAATAGAAAACTGGGCCGTTACATGGTCTCACACCACTTTATTCAGTGACACCGATCCAGAGATTTGTTAGGCATGCGTACTAGACCAGGGCAGCTTGCCCTATACCCAACACCCTCTGGTTTGCAGCAGCATGCGATGCGGGCACACGCTCATTACATCGCCGTCTGGAGCCCTCCTCGGGATCTTGAGTTTAGTGCACCTTTCGTATCGACAGTAGGCAAGCTGAGGCCAGGACTAGTTTCTCGTATAGTATCGTATCGCGAGGTAGTTTTCCGGAGTAAGACCGTATGATGGCATCCGAGGTTTATGTATGGAGTAAAGTGATGTGCTCTCTTCTATGTTTATATTCATAGCTTGCATACATTTCTACTAGATGACCAGTTATATCGTATTGTACCCCAGTTGGGGATTCTTACTGAGTAATTCGTTACTCACCCTTATTATGTGGCTTTCCATAGGTAACCATGGTGCGAGACAGGATGGCTGAAGGAGGAGTTGCTGATCATGGAAACCAGCTGATTAAACTCTGAGTCTTTTGTTTATGTTTTTATGTTTTTAAATGTCCTCTAAATGCATGTAGTTGGGCACAGAGCCTTAGGTTGTTTCTGGTTGGTTTCTAGATTCTGACACTGATGTAAACTGTTTTGGATTTCGAATGTTTGAATTAAATCTCTTATTAGAGTACATTTTAAATTGTATTTAGCTTGGAACAGGTACTTGGAAACATGGACAGGTTCTAGAAAATTTTATGTTTGTTTTGAATGAATGTTTACCGTTTTTAGTTTTATTCAGAATCTGGCATACAACCCTGCATAATGTTTTCTAAGTTTTTCAAACATGCATTGTGGTAAAGGCCTAGTTTAGGACCCATTCGGGTCGGGTCTTTACACTTTCTGTGGTGTAAGAACTCGACCAGAAATACGGTCCTAAACCTAGGTTCTCACTCAGCATGCTAGTAAAAATATGTTTACAAACGGTTTAGTGCTCATAATTTTAAAAAATTTCAAACGACAAGCGAGGAACATTTAAAACTTAACAACAATTTTCATAAAGTAAATCAATAACTTAAAACATGCCTGGCCAGTGTTTATAAAAACATTAAAATAGTTCTAAACCAGAATTCTCTAAGTTCCCCTAATGGACTCCATGTCCAACTACATGATGAAATAACAATGCATGAAGAAAGACACAACAGAGTGCAGACAGCTCCCATGATCATGCAGCTCCCTCCACTAACCGTCCCGGTGATGTCCCAAGTTACTTGGTGGAAAAACCACAGAAATAGGGGTGAGTATAAACATACTCAGTAAGAATCCCCAACCGAGGTACAATACGATACATCAGTCCTCTAGCACCCTAGTATACATGCAACAAATACGAGTTCATAAGCAATAACCTGGCTCAGGCTAACCGCCGTTCTAGAACTTGCATATTCAAGGACTTACTACCGCAACCTACACTAGGTTCTACACCTTGATGCCCATCGGGGTCTTACACAACCTAGGACGTGATGATGCCCAACGGGGTCTTACACGTAAGGATACCCATCGGGGTCTTACTCCTGCTAGACACAGTAATGCCCATCGGGGACTTAAACACAAGGATGCCTATCAGGGTCTGACTCCACAAACCAATGATGCCCATCGGGGTCTTACTCCACAAGGATGCCCATCGGGGTCTTACTCCACAAAAGCAGTGATGCCCATCGAGTCTTACACATCTAGGATGCCCATCGGTGTCTTACTCCACAAGGATGCCCATCGAGTCTTACTCCACAAAGAGTGATGCCCATCGAGTCTTACACATCTAGGATGCCCATCGGGGCTTACTCGACTAGGAACACTTTGAGATGCCCATCGAGTCTTACACTCCTAGCTACATTATGATTCCCATCGAGGACTTACACATAATGGAAATAGTGTAGTGCCCATCGAGGACTTACGTACACTAGCAAAGCATTGGTGCCCATCGGGGACTTACCCAGCGAGACCTAAACTAGTAACCCCTAACGGTCTCTAAGTGCGGGAACACAAACTAGACTAACAATCGGACAATAAACATTACTGTCTAACCCTAGCATGAAACTAACGAGAATACGAATAGGAACATGGGTATGCAAGAATAAGAAAAATCCCTAGCATGATACTACAAACTTAGCGAGGAAGAAAGAAAAAAAACCTAGCATGGCACTAACATGAACAACAAGTAAACATGCTAGCAAGAATTCAAGCACAAGTTGTCCTATAGCTAACATGCTCATAACTTGATGAAACAAGCATACAAGGCACAATCATGAAAGCATCGCAGGGTCCACACAACCCCGGTAAGGAATCCTTACCTGGAAACAAGCTGTAACAATATAACGCTCCTTGAGCTGCAGGACACACAACCCGGTGAGCTACACAAGCTCTCAGCCAAACCCTTGGAGAGTGTCCAAGGGAGCTCTCGGCTAGGCCTTGCTCTCGGCCTCCCTCACCAACTTCCTGGACTTAGCTCGGGTTCACCTCAAATGAACTATGGAGTGATCTCGGCTAGGCAATTGCTCACGGCTTCTAGGGTTAGTTGCGGGAACTCTTCCAGCTTCGATCGGAGCACAAGATGTTTCGGTTGCAAGGAAAGCTAGGGAATTGATTCGGCAACAATGGGGATGAACAAGGATGAAGGCTCGGATCTTTGCAAGATTAATCAACAACTTCGACATCCCCAAACTCCTCCTACCTCTCGGCTACAAGCTCTCAGCCTTGGTTCTTGAATTGGTTTGCGGCTACACCAAGAGAGGATTCAAGAAGCCAATTCGGCACTCTCCAAGAAAGGGAACTCAAGGCTTTGCAACTCCAAGAAACAACCAAGAGGGTCTCAGCCACAAGGAAAACACCAACTCCTCGGTTAGGGATTGGCCAAACACCAAAGGAAGCAATTCGGCTTTGAGGAGAAGAAGGAGAAGAGAGAACTTACATGAATCTTGAGCTTGGTTCTTGTTCTTGGAGGATTCGGCAAGGGAAGAGGGGGAGAGAGTGTAAATTCGGCAAGGGTGGGAGAGGGGAGAGTGTGTGTGGCAAAAGAAAAGGAGAAAATTAGGGTTTCCTTGATTTCTTTTCCTTTTCCTAACGTAATTAGGTTTTGGCGACCCAAAGCCCCTTCCCAAGGCTTTCCTCCTTCGAGTCCCAGCTAACGCATCTTATTTTACTCATTTAAACCAAGCTTCCAAATTACCTTTAGGTCAAGGGTTCAAATCCCAATGGAAGCACTTTAATTTACATTAATTTTTCTAATAACCAAACCACCTCCAAACTTCCGAACAACTAGCACAAACTTCTTGGGTCTTGCAACCAACAATAGTCAAGCCTCGATAAAGGGCAGGAATGACCCTGGAATCCTGAAAATCCACAAACCCTGACCGGGGAGCAAAAAGACCAAAATATCCTAAGGGTTAAAATAGCTTTACTTGGCCCAACCGAACAACCGAATATTGAGTGAAAACACACAGGAAGCTGGATTAGAAAAGCGGGCGTTACATGTGGTTTCTTCCACGGTAACCAGCACGACATCGAGGTGGCTAGTGGAGGTGATTGATCATGGTGGCGAGTCTGTTTCATCTTTTGTCTTGCATTTGCACCTTTTAGTTGGAGGACTTTTATTATGTTGGTTTTTCTATTAACTTTTGTAAACTCTGGCCAGAGGCTAAGGATTTTTAAGATTTTGTTTTAACTGTTGATTTTCTAGCTCATGAAATAATTTATAAGTGCATGTTTTTCCAAGTTTGTTTTAAGTCTATGTTTGCTTTTTAATTCATGAGTTAAGACATGTAGTGTAAAGACCCGACCTTTACCTCAATGCATGCATTCAAAGCTAAAATCAAAATGCAAAATGGTGTTTGATTCCAATTAAAACTAAAACATAAACATCCATTTAAAAGTCAACATAAAATTCCTGAAACATCCGGTTCCAAGCACACATTCAAGACAAATACATTTCCAAAACTCACTCTGATCAGAGATTTATTTAAAACATTCAAACTTTCCAATAGTTATAACAGTGCTCGAATCCGAAAATACATTCAGAAAACAACCTAGGGCTCCGTGCCCAACTACATGCATTCAGACGTCATTTAAAACATCAAAACATAAATACAAGACTCAGAGTTTGAACAACGGGTTTCCATGATCACAGCTCCTCCTCGACCATCTGTCCCGCACCATGGTTACCTTTGGAAAACCACAAAATAAGGGTGAGTAACGAATTACTCGATAAGAATCCAGCAGGGGTACAATACGAAAACATCTCATTTAGCACACCAACATGCAACCATACAATGACTTAGAGCAAAACGGTAGGTTTAGGCTATGTGGTAACACTGGAGCTAGCCTATCCAGGGCTTTCAACTACAGCCTATCCTAGGTTCTACACCTGGATGCCCATCGGGGTCTTACACAACCTAGGATACAATGACACAATGATGCCCATCGGGGACATACCCACAAGGATGCCCATCGGGGTCTTACACCTCTAAACAATGATGCCCATCGGGGTCTTACACATACGGATGCCCATCAGGGTCTTACACCTCAATCAATGATGCCCATCGGGGTCTTACACATACGGATGCCCATCGGGTCTTACACCTACGGATGCCCATCGAGTCTTACACCTCTAGCTATCAATCTTTGCCCAGCGAGTCTTACACATCTAGGATGCCCATCGGGGTCTTACACCAGCTAGGATCACAAAGATGCCCATCGGGGTCTTACACCTCAATCAATGATTCCCATCGGGGTCTTACACCTACGGATGCCCATCGGGGTCTTACACCTCTAGCTATCAATCTTTGCCCAGCGGTCTTACACATCTAGGATGCCCATCGAGTCTTACACCAGCTAGGATCACAAAGATGCCCATCGGGGTCTTACACATACGGATGCCCATCGGGGTCTTACACCTCAATCAATGATGCCCATCGGGGTCTTACACATACGGATGCCCATCGAGTCTTTTACCTCAAAGGAACAATGCGGTGCCCATCGAGGACTTACCTACATTATGGATCACTGCCTAGCACTAACATGGAACTATCGAGAATATAACGAGGAACAAGAATATGCCAAGATAAAAGACCTAGCTTTGTAACTAATATACTTGAAACTCGATTACAACACAAACACGGAAGCAAGAGAAAACATGTAACCTATCCACTAGAATTTCATACAATCACAAGATATGGCATACTATCAATTATTCGCGGTGTCGACACAACCTCGGTAAGAAACCCTTACAGTGGAAGGCAACAACACACAAGAAACCTAAGCTGCGATCGAACCCGAGCAACCTAAAGCGAACCTAACAAACACAAAAATAATCACAATCCGAAGGCCTAAATATAATAAAATAAATAGGGCTCGGATCGGGAGCAACTCACGAGCGCGGTGACACTGAGCGGCAGGCGTTTGCAGGCAGGAGGGCATTGCTTTGGCGCGCGAGCGTGGCAGAGAACAGAGCTGGCTGTGGCTGAGGCCTGGCCCAGGGCGAGCAGCGCAGTGAGTGCGAACATGCGAGCAGGCGAGCCGAGGAGACGAAGGCGTGCGGGCGCGAGCTCGGCTGGGAGAAGGCGTGAGGCGCGGTGGCATGTTCGATATCTGTTCTTGCTTCGTAGTATCATGCTAGGTTCCTTGTATCACATTGAGCACGTATTGGGTGCATTGAATGAATTGTTATTATTGCTATGGTTTAGAGTTCGGTAGGTAGCATCATCGGGCGGATGCATAACGTAACTTGCATCCCAAGCGAGGGGCGTGCGAGATGGTACTCCGTCACGATCCGTTAGGGTTTAGCTAACCCTAACGGTGGCCTACAATCTTGGGTGAGGGTGGCGGTGTTAAATGCCCCAGCGGTCGGGATGATGACTTGGCATTGCCTGCGTCCCCGGCGATCGGCACGTCCTCGGCGTGTTCGGCCGTAGCCCTTAATTGCCACTGTTAGGGCAGGGCCGCTTTCTGGTGTAAGCCTACCACGGCCGGTTCCTTAGCCTCGGAGTGCGGTGGTACGGTGACATAGTTCACGTGTCGAGTCTCACACCCCTATGGCGGTGACACCGATCCGAGAGATTTAGTTAGGCATGGTGGTGAACATGGCGGCTTACTGTGCGGCCCGATTTTCTATTTCGGTTACCCGGTGATTTGGGTCATTATTCGGATGTTCGGATGGGCGTTAGAGCTATTTTAACCCTTAGGGGCATTTTGGTCTTTTGCCCCGGTCGGGTTTTTGTGGATTTCGAGGATTCGGGGTCATTCTGCCTTTGTCGAAGCTTATTGGTTGTTGGTTGCAAGACCAGAGAGGTTTGGGCAAGTTGTTTGGAAGTTTGGAGGTGTTTTAGAAAATGGCAAAATTAATTGTAATTTTGGTGCTTCCATTGGGTTTTGAGCCCTTGCCTAAATAGTCTTAGGGAGTTTGTAGGAAAAGAGAGTCTTATTTTAAAATAAGTTTGTTTGGTAGGGTTTTGAAAGAGGAAGCTTTGGGAAGCGATTTTAGACCCATTTAAATTAGGAAAAGGGAAGAAAATCAAGAAAGTCCTTTTCCCCTTGTTTTGCAATCTCTCTCTCTCTCTCTCTCTAGCCGACCTCACTAATAAACCCTAGCCGCCCTAGCCGCACCGCTCGGCCTGCTCGGCCAGGCGCACGGCGGCCAGTGCTCGGCCCGAGCGCACGAGCGGCCTATTTGCTCGGCCCGAAGCGCACGAGCGGCCTAGTAGCCCATGCCCGAGCACTCCCGGAGCGCTGCGCCGCCCATGCGGCGCGCCCGATCGCCTTGCCTCGCCCATGCGAGCGCGCCCGATCGCCTTGCCTCGCCCAGCCATGACCGCGTCACGCCGTTTCGCACGAGCCACCCGAGCGCGCGCGCGCTCGCTCCGCTTGCTGCGGCCAGACGCGTCGCGCGCCTTGTATCCTCGGGCCAGCGTCCCACCTTGCGCGCGCCCAAGCAGCGCCAGCGCCAGCGCCGCCCAGCGCGCCAGCGCCCCTACGCCAGCGGCGCCGTCGCCTGGCGCGCTGCTGAGGCGTGTGCCTTCTCGGTTGGTAAATTCGAGCATCCACCCTTTGGACTTCCACGATTTTAGATCTTTGTTTATTAATTAGGATATTTTATTACTTGCTTAGGTTGCTCGGGTTCGCTTAAAAGCTCGAAGTCGTTATTTGATTCGGGATAGTTAACCTCCACTTATTTCGGTAAGGATTCTTACGGGGTTGTGTGGACCTGCGAATAGTTGATAGCCGCATTTGATTCTTTGTAATTATATGAGTTTCTAGTGATAGTTTTCATGTTTTCTTTTGATTCATGTTCGTGACATGTTTACATCCCGTTAATTCCATGTTAGGCTTTCCTATCTTGATAGAACCATCTTTTGCCTATTGTATCTTTGCTAGATCCAAATCACTGGTTAGATGTGTGATGTATAGTATAGAGGGCCGTAGAGGTAACTAGTTTGGGGTCGCTCGGGCAAGACCCGATGGACATGCGGAGGTGTGTAAGGCCCCTTTGGGCATCATCCGATTACGGAGGTGTAAGGCCCTATGGGCATCCTAGGTGTGTAAGGCCCCTTTGGGCATCACGATTACGGAGGTGTAAGGCCCTACGGGCATCCTAGGTGTGTAAGGCCCCTTTGGGCATCAGCGATTCCGGAGGTGTAAGGCCCTATGGGCATCCTAGGTGTGTAAGGCCCCCTTTGGGCATCAGCGTCTTTGAAGGTGTAAGGCCCGATGGGCATCCTAAGTGTGTAAGGCCCCCTTTGGGCATCTTTGAGTCCTAGATTGTGTAAGGGCAGAAGGGCATCCAAATGTAGGACCTAGGAGAGGCTATAGGCGGAAGCCCTTGAATAGGCTCGCCTAGAAGTAGCTCATAGCCTAAGCCGACCGTTCGTGCTCTAAGTCTTTGTATGGTTGCTGTCAGTGTGCTAAATGAGATGATTTCGTATTGTACCCGATTGGGGATTCTTCTTGAGTAACTTGTTGCTCACCCTTATTCTGTGGCTTTTCACGGGTAACTTGGGGACCAGAGATTTGGATGGCTAGGAGGAGGCGGCTCGATGATCATGGATAGTGACTCACGAGTTGCCACGTTCTTTTAATGTTTTCTTTGATGATTTAGCATGTAGTGGGACTTGGGTCCCTAGGAAAAGCACTCAAAAATCTATTTTATGTTTCTCGTACCGTTTCCCTTGATTTGTTTTAAGAAAAAGAAGCGATCGATTATCTACTGTTTATTTTAAATGGAACTATATTTTCCTTGTTTTAAATGTGCATACTTCTAAGATTTAAAATTTCAAACTACGAACGACGTTTTACATTCCTAATCATGCATGCTAAGTAAGGACTTTAGGATAGCGGACCGTTTCTTGGGTCGGGTCTTTCTGATTAGTATCGAGCTCGAGTTATAGGTTACGTAGGTGACTGCGATTGTAGGTTGTTTTCCATGATCATCAGCGCTCAAGCGGCCATCGGTATGTCCATAAGTTTAAGGTTAATGGTTAAAATTACAATCACGCATCTAGTATGCATGTGTTACCCTTGTTAGGCGGTGAGAGCCCAGCGTGGGCTAGTTTTTATGCCTTGTGTAGACCGCGATTGTTGATTACACATTGATGGCGAGGGCGTTTGGTATGTCCAAGCGAGGAGTTGGGCCCGATCGTGTTGTTCTTGAGACCACCCGTCGGGGTTGTCTAGGCCGTAGGCGATTTTAGCCTGGCGATTGAAGCGACCAAGAGGAGGGTAGAGGCTAGTCTACCTCGAGGCGAGACTCCATGAGCAAAGTGTGCTCCCGCCATGAGAGAGTTGATGGCGAGTCTTTTAGCTTTCGAGAGGCGGAGACCCGGCGCGATTGTAGCGCATAGTGAGAGTCCCAAGTGCGAGATAGCCTAGTTGCCACGAGTTTATTTAGGAGGCACCCCTAGTAGCTCCGGTAACCGGAGGTTTCGGAAGGGCTTAATCAGCGGGTTCATCTTTGATGAGTTAGTTGGAATTATTCGAGCGTAGAGTTTGACAAGCGAGCGAGGTGGTTGGCGAGGATGGAGTTATCATCGAGTGTTGGGATGACTTGATGTTCAAAGGCCAAGGCGTGCCGTTACAGTCTTTGTTGATACAACGGTTTGGTGGTGGAAGTCCCTTGAGAAAGGTGGACGGTGAGTCTCCACTAGTCGCGGTCTATTGGCAAGTTTGCCGTGTTAGTAGCTTTTGAGAATGATGTAGAGACATCCTGTCCCCTTGCAAACTTCTTTGTCGTTTCTGACCAGTTCTTTTAGTACCCTCGTAGCGAGGGGTAGTGTGGAGTTTGCTTATCGGGGGCTTAATCCGTTTGTGGATTTAGTGGGCTAGTAGAGTGGAGCACTCTTTTGTTTGGATGTTCCAAGTGTGGAACAAGTTGTTGCCACCAGGAGTTGCTTTGAGCTTTTGTTGAGCATCGAGTGGGATGCGAGAAGTTGGCTGAGCTATTATTGAGCATCGAGTGGGATGCGGGAGTAGGCCGTGGCATGTGCATTGGCGAGATGCCGAGGATTAGGCTGCTCGAGTATTTGGACTCTTGTCTTGAGTGCCATTGCCCGTCAATTGGAGTGTGACCATCCTTTTCTTCAAAGGGGTATAAAGCTCGTTTAGGGCTGATTTGTGTTGTAAAGGATGTAGTGCTGTTGGCACCAAGCTTTGAGAGGAGGCCTAGGTCGGGCGGTTGGCACTTTTGTGCGGGGAGGTTCCATGGTCGTAGGAAGAGTATAGCATCCCGCTAGTCTTGTACCCATTTCACGAGGTTGCACTGTTTGGGTTGCATAAGAGATCTAGCTAGGTGGTAGTGAGAGGACTACAAGTATGAGGTTTTCGAGGAAAATAGGAGCATTTGAGTCAGAGAGTTGGGTACCAAAGGATCTTTGTGTAAATACATTAAGAGCTAAGCGCGTTCGAGTTCTCGCGCTGTTTGTGAGCTTGTGAGCGGTTTTGTTGGTAGCATGATTCGGCTACCCTTTGAGTTACCCTAGTATGGGTAGTGTTGGCATCAAGGATGCGTGATTAATCGATGTTAGAGCCATGAGTTGGATGGTGATCGAAGCACGTTTAGTGGGCACATTGGCTTGAAATATGTTAGCTTGGTATGGATGTGCTCTTGTAAGAGTGAGTTGGCCAATGTGGCTTTTTAGTGGTGAGTTGGCGAGAGGGTTTGAACTCTTGTTGCTGCTCCACTGGTTAGTAGTGGCTCTGTTGGAGGCAAAAGTTGCCCTGTCTGAAAACCATTGTTGGCTTTGGATCTTAAGGAATGCAGTTGGGGGTGTACACGCGGTGTACTTTTGTGTAACTCGTTAAAGTGGTTTATGTTTGTGAAACCACGAGAGGTTCGTGTTGAGGAACGAGTGCTCGATCTTTGAGGTGTCAAGACTTTAGTTATTGGCAAGTGCCTAGCTTTGGTTGTAAGGATGTCGTGCTCGTGGCGGGTTGTTGTTTAAGCAAGTTTTGCTAGTTGGACCTTAGCTTTGGTTAGAGTTCGATTGGAGGCGAACAAGAGCGGTGGTAGCAAAGCGCGTAGTTTACGATCGTCATGGCTAAGAGAGTTGTTCGGATCCTTACCTTGGCGAGAAGGTTTGTTGTGGCTAATGTTGGAGTAGGAGGATGGGCGCATTTTGTAGCGTTTCAGGTCCTTTTAGTTTTCAAGCGATTGGAGTTGCCAGCGTAGTTGAGATGCTAGAGAGGGTTGTGCCGTGTGGCCGGTTGTCTGTTAGATCGTTTGGCGGCCGTGTGTGTCGGAGGATGATCGGAGGATCCCTAGGTTGTGGAGAGCCTCTCGAGCTCGATCCACCCAAGCGGTGTTCCTCGGGTGAGTTGCTTGCGATTTGGTAGACTAGTAAGCTAGTGTTTGTTTGGAGTAAGTCGGATGGTTCGGTGAGGTGGCTAGTTGGTGTTTGGTGTTGACCAAGTTTTGGTTCTCTTGTTGTTTCAAGAGCTAGCTCGGTTCGAGCAAGAGGCGTTGCCACGAGGACTGTTCCTAGTCGGGAAGTTTTGGGAGTTGACCCCTCCCTCGGTGGTTGAGTAAGTTACGCTTGTTGCGGATTGGTGGTCCAATCGGTTGAGGTTTCCCCCTTGGGTGTTGCTTCCAAGAGAGTTGGTTGTTGTTGCCCTTGGGTTTGAGCTAGTCGGCGAGCATGTGTGATGTTGTTTTGCCCTTGAAGGTTTAGCTTCTTTGGGAAATCATTTCCCGTTGAGGAGTAGTCGGTGTAGCTCTTGAGTTGTGTAGTTGATGAGTAAGCGCGGTGGTTAGCCAGTGAGAGGGTCACTGCCTTGTGTTGTTAGCAAGCAAAAAGTTGTTTGTCCCGCAAGAAGCGGAGGCGGCCAGTTTAAGAGTTGAGTTTTTCTTTTGGAAAATTTGTTGGTTCTTTGGGGTTTGAAGAAAACCCTAGTTCCTTTGGTGGTTGAGTTGCACCATGGATGCGGCCTCGAGTATTATCTTTGGAGATAGCCTCGTCGGTCCGTTTCCCTTGCGATGTTAAGTATGGAGTTTCTAGTCGCAAGATGAGTTAGGCCTAGGCTAAAGGAGAAAGTCCTTTGAGTAGCAGTTGGACTTAAGAGTTGAGTGGCGGCTTGGAGGCGAGCCTTGCTCGTTATAAGCTTAGGTTGAGTTTCTGCAGAGCAAGCCCTTCTTGAGCTTTGCTCCTAGTTGATGTGCGTTCGCGATTGGCGTTATAAGTGAGCCCCACGATTGAGTGGGTTGCGCGAGAGATGTCGTGGCATTGGTTGGAAACCTTTGAGTTGTTATCCTCCGGCTATTGGGTTGCTAGTAGCGCGTGATGTTTTATTCCTTCTTTTCGAGGTTTTAGTGAGAGGAATGTTGTTTGTTTTCTGTGCAGCGATGTTCACCTAGGCGATGGGTGAGCAGTTGCATTGGAAAGTTTGTTGTCACCAGATGAGGGCTCGGTTTTTAGTTTGGTGAGTGGAGCTGTTCTGGACCTTGTCGTTTAGGGGTGGCGAAGCTAAAGTTTGACTAGTGTGAGTGGTGGTAGCCGCTTGGTGAACGAGAAAAGTGCCCCTTGGCTTTGGTGCTTCGATTTCTCGTAAGATGGTTGCTTTAGTGTTGTGGGCGCATGCTAGTTGGAGAAGGTTGCCTAGGGATCGATCACGGTTGGTGGTTGGTGGATTTCGTTAAGGATTGTAGGCAACGGTGGGGTTCGCGAGTCTCTTGCGAAGTAAGAGTAGACCGTTTTGTTTCTAAAACACAGGAGGTTCGGTTGTTTTAGTCGGCATGGTGAAGGGTCGAAATTTTGTTTGATAATGACTATGAGCATTCGAGAGAGATTCTGGCCGGGCGTGGCGTTGAGTTTTAGAGCTTGTGACCCGTCCACGAGTTTCTTGAGAGTAGCAAGTAGAGAGGCGTTAGAGTTGGGTTAGCGAGGATAAGTGAGCCCTAAGATTTTAAGACCGTTTGAGAGTTGAGTGCGAGTCGGAGGTGTGACTCACATGAAACTAGCTATCGCATGATTTCTTGGCTTCGGTGTTAGTTGAGTTTTGGTTGAGATAGTTTGTGGCGGACTCGGTGTCTTTTGGGCTTGGAGCCTTTGGGAAACCAAGAGGTTCGGTTCGAAGAAGGATTTGTGTTGTCTTAGCAGGGAGCTTGGTTGGTTAAGAATCGGTGGAGTTTTCCTAGAGTTATTTTCGTCTTAGGACTTTCGAGGGCGAAATTCTTAAAAGGAGGAGTATTATAGCGGCCCGATTTTCTATTTGGTTACCCGGTGATTTCGGGTCATTATTCGGATGTTCGGATGGGCCGTTAGAGCTATTTTAACCCTTAGGGGCATTTTGGTCTTTTGCCCCGGTCGGAGGTTTTGTGGATTTTCGAGATTCGGGGTCATTCTGCCTTTGTGAAGCTTATTGGTTGTTGGTTGCAAGACCAGAGAGGTTTGGGCAAGTTGTTTGGAAGTTTGGAGGTGTTTTAGAAAATGGCAAAATTAATTGTAATTTTGGTGCTTCCATTGGGTTTTGAGCCCTTGCCTAAATAGTCTTAGGGAGTTTGTAGGAAAAGAGAGTCTTATTTTAAAATAAGTTTGTTTGGTAGGGTTTTGAAAGAGGAAGCTTTGGGAAGGGATTTTAGACCCATTTAAATTAGGAAAAGGGAAGAAAATCAAGAAAGTCCTTTTCCCCTTGTTTTGCAATCTCTCTCTCTCTCTCTCTCTCTCTCTCTCTCTCTCTAGCCGACCTCACCAAGAAACCCTAGCCGCCCTAGCCGCACCCCTTTCTCGGCCTGCTCGGCCCGGGCGCACGAGGCGGCCAGTGCTCGGCCAGCGCAGCAGCAGCCATGCCCATGCCCGAGCGCGCCTAGATGTCTGCATCGCCCATGCGAAGCGCGCCCGATCGCCTTGCCGCGCCTATGCGAGCGCGCCCGATCGCCTGCCTCGCCCAGCCATGACCGCGTCGCGCCGTTCGCACGAGCGCCCGAGCGCGCGCCGCGCGCTCGCTGCTGCCGCCCGGGCCGCGTCGCCGCCTTTATCCTCCGCGAACCGGCGTCGTCCCTTTGCGCGCGCAGCGCCAGCCAGCCCAGCGCCAAGCGCCCAGCGGCGCGCATCGCTCTGTCGCTTTTGCTTGCTGCCGAGGCGTGTGCCTTCTCGGTTGGTAAATTCTCGAGCCTCCACACTTTGGACTTCACGATTTTAGATCTTTGTTTATTAATTAGGATATTTTATTACTTGCTTAGGTTGCTCGGGTTCGCTTAAAAAGCTCGAGGTCGTTATTTGATTCGGGAAAGTTAACCTCCACTTATTTCGGTAAGGATTCTTACAGGGGTTGTGTGGACCACTGCGAATAGTTGATAGCATATTGATTCTTTGTAATTATATGAGTTTCTAGTGATAGTTTTCATGTTTTCTTTTGATTCATGTTAGTGACATGTTTACATCCCGTTAGTTCCATGTTAGGCTTTCCTATCTTGATAGAACCATCTTTGCCTATTGTATCTTTGCTAGATCAAATTCACAGTTAGATGTGTGATGTATAGTATAGAGGGCCGTAGAGGTAACTAGTTTGGGGTCCCGCTCAAGGCAAGACCAGATGGACATGCGGAGGTGTGTAAGGCCCTTTGGGCATCAGCGATTACGGAGGTGTAAGGCCCTATGGGCATCCTAGGTGTGTAAGGCCCCTTTGGGCATCGCGGATACGGAGGTGTAAGGCCCTACGGGCATCCTAGGTGTGTAAGGCCCCTTTGGGCATCAGCGATTCCGGAGGTGTAAGGCCCTATGGGCATCCTAGGTGTGTAAGGCCCCTTTGGGCATCACGCGTCTTGAAGGTGTAAGGCCCGATGGGCATCCTAAGTGTGTAAGGCCCCCTTTGGGCATCTTTGAGTCCTAGATTGTGTAAGGCCAGAAGGGCATCCAAATGTAGGACCTAGGAGAGGCTATAGGCGGAAGCCCTTGAATAGGCTCGCCCTAGAAGTAGCTCATAGCCTAACCAGACCGTTCGTGCTCTAAGTCTTTGTATGGTTGCATGTCAGTGTGCTAAATGAGATGATTTCGTATTGTACCCGATTGGGGATTCTTCTTGAGTAACTTGTTGCTCACCCTTATTCTGTGGCTTTCCACAGGTAACTTGGGGCCAGAGGCTAGATGGCTAGGAGGAGGCGGCTCGATGATCATGGATAGGTGACTACGAGTTGCACGTTCTTTTAATGTTTTCTTTGATGATTTAGCATGTAGTGGGACTTGGGTCCCTAGGAAAAGCACTCAAAAATCTATTTTATGTTTCTCGTACCGTTTCCCTTGATTTGTTTTTAAGAAAGAAGCCCGATCGATTATCTACTGTTTATTTTAAATGGAACTATATTTTCCTTGTTTTAAATGTGCATACTTCAAAGATTTGAAATTTCAAACTACGAAGAGCGTTTTACATTCCTAATCATGCATGCTAAGTAAGGACTTTAGGATAGCGACCGTTTCTTGGGTCGGGTCTTTACATTGCCACTAGACCCGGCACCCCCCAGAGTTTGTAGTAGCATGCGGTGCGCGCTTACGCTCATTCTGTGCGCCGACGAGAGCTCCTCGGGATCTTGAGCGGTGCACCTTTCGTGTCGGCAGTGAGGCGGTGAGGCGGGACTTGTTTCCGTATAGTGCGTATAGTGTGTTGTGGTATTTCGGACTAAGACCCACGAGTTGGCATCAGAGGTCCAAGTGTGGACTTAGCTATGTGCTCCGCTCTGTGTTTATACTCATAGCTTGCATACATTCTTCTAGATGATCATGTATATCGTATTGTACCCCGGTTGGGGATTCTTACTGAGTAATTCGTTACTCACCCTTATTTTGTGGTTTTCCACGAGGTAACCAAAGCGCGAGGCAGGATGGGTGAAGGAGGAGCTGTGATCATGGAATCCTATTTGTCATCTCGACCATTTTATTATATCATGACTCTTGACTTTTGTTATTTCCCTGAATGCATGTAGGCGGACGCGGAGCCCTAGGATGTTTTCTTATGTTTTATGGATTCCAGCATATTTGTACTTGTGGAATGTTTAAATGGTTTAAATAAATCTACGATCGAGTATGCTTTTAGAAATGTATTTATCACAGAAAGCAGTGTTCGGCTTGAGGGGCGAGTTTTAGAGTAAATTGTTTTGATTGTTGAATGTTTCTGTTGCTACTAGGGGTCCGAAACATTATTTTTCATAATGTCTTTTGTTTTGAATACATGCATTGGGGTAAAGGCCCATTTAGAGCCCCTTTTAGGTGGGTCTTCTGATTGGTATCGAGCTTCGATGTCATAGGTTCGTAGTGACCTTTTGTTGTAGGTCGTCCTTCCATGATCGCGCCCGGCAGCGGCCCGAATCGCCCCTGCCGTCGCACGAATCGCCCTTGCCGTCCGGCCGGCCTATCGCGCCCGGATCTCGCCACGGCAACCGCCCGGCCTGTTCGGCCATCGCGCCGGCCAGCGTCATGCGGATCGCGCCGCGCCCGTGTCGCTTGCCGAGCGCGCTCGCCCGCGCGCCCGAGCGTTCGCCGCGCAGCGCGTCCTGCCGGCGGCTTCGCCCGTATCCGCATCGCACTCCAGCGCCCGTGCTCCGTGCCGTCTTGCTTCGCTCGCTGAAGTCCGTCTGTCGTCGCCTGGGCAATGCGCCCAGCGCCCATCCGCCTTGTGAGAGCATGACGCCGTGCAGCGCCCAGCCCTGCCGTGCCCGACTGCCCGGCAACTCCAAGTTCGTGTCGCGTGTGCGCGTGAGTGCCCCCGAGCGAGCTTGGCTGTTCTATTGTGTTTTAGGCGTTTTAGATCTTTGATTATTATTGGTTTGCTAGGTTCAGCTCGCTGGCTCGGGATTGTTCATGACTTAGGATTTGTGTGTAGAAGCCACCCGACCAAGGTAAGGATTTCTTAGGAGTTGTGTGGGCCTGTGATATATTTGTGATTGTTGTTTTGTATGCACTGTGTATGATTATTAGCATGTTTAGCCCTAGGTGCTGCATTGCGAATTCTGGTGGCATGAACTCTTGTATTGTTTCTCATGTTAGCCCATGCTAGGTTGTTCCGATACGGCATGTTCGATATATGTTCTTGCTTCGTAGTATCATGCTAGGTTCCTTTATCTGTTGAGCACGTATTGGGTGCATTGAATGAATTGTTATTATTGCTATGGTTTAGAGTTCGGGTGTAGGTAGCATCATCAGGGCGGATGCATAACGTAACTTGCATCCCAGCGAGGCGTCGTGCGAGATGGTGCCGTCCACGATCCGTTAGGGTTTAGCTAACCCTAGCGGTGGCCTGCAATCTTGGGTGAGGGTGGCGGTATTAAATGCCCCAGCGGTCGGGATGATGACTTGGCATTGCCTGCGTCCCGGCGATCGGCGCGTCCTCGGCGTGTTGGCCGTAGCCGCCTTGATTGCCACTGTTAGGGCAGGACCGCTTCACGGTGTAAGCCTACCACGGCCGGTTCCTTAGCCTCGAGTGCGGTGGTACGGTGACATAGTTCCGCGTGTCGAGTCTCACACCCTATGTCGGTGACACCGATCCGGAGATTTAGTTAGGCATGGTGGTGAACACAGGCGGCTTGCCACTAGGCCGGCACCCCCGAGTTTGCGGTAGCATGCGGTGCGCGCTTACGCTCATTACGCGCCGGCCAGGAGAGCTCCTCGGGATCTTGAGCAGTGCACCTTTCGTGCTCGGCGATGAAGGCAGTGAGGGCGGGACTTGTTTCCGTATAGGGCGTATAGTGTGTTGTGGTATTTCCGGACTAAGACCACGAGTTGGCATCAGAGGTCCAAGTGTGGACTTAGCTATGTGCTCCGCTCTGTGTTTATACTCATAGCTTGCATACATTCTTCTAGATGATCATGTATATCGTATTGTACCCGGTTGGGGATTCTTCTTGAGTAATTCGTTACTCACCCTTATTTTGTGGTTTTCCACGAGTAACCAAAGCGCGAGGCGGGATGGTGAAGGAGGAGGCTGTGATCATGGAATCCTGCTTTGTCATCTCGACCATTTTATTATATCATGACTCTTGACTTTTGTTATTTCCCTAAATGCATGTAGGCAGGCACGGGGCCTAGGATGTTTTCTTATGTTTTATGGATTCCAGCATATTTGTACTTGTGGAATGTTTAAATGGTTTAAATAAATCTACGATCGAGTATGCTTTTAGAAATGTATTTATCACAGAAACGCAGTGCTTGCTTATGAGGGCGAGTTTTAGAGTAAATTGTTTTGATTGTTGAATGTTTACTGTTGCTACTTGGGATCAGAAACATTATTTTTCATAATGTCTTTTATTTTGAATACATGCATTGGGGTAAAGGCCCATTTAGAGCCCCTTTTAGGTGGGTCTTTCTGATTGTGTGAGCCTGCGATATTATATGTGATTCTTTGTTTGTATGCTTGTTTGTGTTTATCAACATGTTTAGTGATAGGTGCTACATTACGAATTCGGTGGCATGATTTCTTATGTTGTATCTCATGTTAGTCCATGCTAGGTTGTTCCGTTCTGGCATGCTCGTTCTCTATTCTTGCTTCGTAGTATCATGCTAGGTTCGTTGTATATTTTGAGCACGTATTGGATTGTTTGTTGTGGATGTTATAGTTTAGAGTTCGGATAGGTAGCATCATACGGGCGGGATGCATAAAGTACCTTTCATCCATGGCAGGGCGTGCGATGCGATGCTCCGTCCCTGATCCCATTTTAGGGTTTAGCTAACCCTAACGGCATGCCCTGCAATCTTGGGTTAGGGTGGCAGACTGTTAAATGCTCCAGCGGTCGGGATGATGACATGGCCTTTGTCTTGTCCACTGGCGATCGGCGCGTCTTGAGCGTGTTGGCGATCGCCCATGATTGCCACCGAGATAGACAGCGGCGGCTTCTGGTGTAAGCCTACCACGGCCGGTTCCTTAGCCTCGAGTGCGGTGGTTCATCTTGACATAGTTCACGTGTCTAGGTCTCACACCCCTATGTCGGTGTCACCGATCCGGAGATTTGTTAGGCATGGTGGCCCGGACACAGGCGACTTGCCACTAGACCCGGCACCCCCATGGTTTGCGGTAGCATGCGGTGCACGCATACACACGCTTATTATAGCGCCCAGTGGAGAGCTCCTCGAGATTGTGAGCGAGTGCACCTTTACGTATCGGACGATGAAGCGGTGAGGCCGAGACTTGTTTCGTATAGGATTGTATCGTGAGGTGGATTATTAGGAGTAAGACCCTAAGATGGCATCCGAAGTTTATGTGTGGATTTAAGCTATGTGCTCTCTTACGTGTTTATATTCATAGCTTGCATACCTTTACGCTAGATGACCATGTATATCGTATTGTACCCGGTTGGGGATTCTTACTAAGTAATTCGTTACTCACCCTTATTTTGTGGTTTTCCACGGGTAACCATGGTGCGAGACAGGATGGCTGGAGGAGGAGTTCTGATCATGGAAACTCGTTGTTCGAACTCTGAGTTTATGTCTATGATTCTTTGTGTTTTATTTTCCTCTGAATGCATGTAGTTGGGCACGGAGTCCTAGGTTGTTTTCTTACTGTTTTCCGGATTCTAGCACTGTTGTAACTATTGGAAAGTTTTGAATGTTTTAAATCAATCTCTAATCATAGTGAGTTTTGGAAATGTATTTGTCTTGGAATAGGTGCTTGGAAACAGGGACAGGTTTCAGGAATTTTATATTGACTTTTTAAATAGTCGTTTCTATGTTTTAGTTTTCACTTAGAATCCGAAAACCATTCTTGCATATTGTCTTTAACTTTTGAATGCATGCATTGAGGTAAAGGCCTAATTTAGAACCCCTTTGCAGGTCGGGTCTTTACGATCACGGCCCCTTCCGTCGCACTCCCGCTGCGGCGCGACGGTCGCGTGCGGCCAGCGTCCGCGCGCAAGCAGCACCTTGTTCGCCCACGCGCCCAGCACCCTTTCGCGTCTGCACGCCCAGCCGCACGCACCCGCGACCCGATCGCCACGCCCCGGCGCCCGGCACCGTTACCTTTGTCAGTATGCACGCCCGGCCACATGCGGTGTGAGTTGATCCCGGTAAGCGCGAGCTCTGTTTGCATTTTCCTAAGTCTTATATATTGTGATGTTTGTTGTTTTATGCATTAAGTTCTCGATAGCTAGCTCGATTTCGGTTGCGACATAGGATCCTTTTGTGTGTTGTTTTCTTAGAGCCAGTAAGGATTTCTTACTAGAGTTGTGTGGGCCCTGCGATATTTTCTATAATTGTTGATTGTATGTATGTTTATGTTTATCGACTTGTTAATGGATCGGTGCTCATTACGAATTCGAGTGGCATGATTCTCGTGTTATTTCTCATGTTAGTACCATGCTAGGTTGTTACATTACGGCATGCTCGTTATCTGTTCTTGCTACGTAGTATTGGTATGTTTGTTGTTATTTGTTTATAGCTTAGAATTTCGATAGGTAGCATCATCAGGCGAGGATGCATAATGTAACTTGCATGCATGGCGGGGGCGTGCGGCGATACTCAGTCCCTAATCCGTTGTTAGGGTTTAGCTAACCCTAACTTGGCGTGATGCAATCTTGTGTGAGGTGGCGGTATTAAATGCCCCCAGCGGTATGGGGAATGACTAGGCATTGCCTTGTCCCTGCTGATCGACCTCGGCGTGGCGTGTAGCCCTTGATTGCCACCTTATAAGGCAAGGCCGGTTCAGTGTAAGCCTACCACGGCGGTTTCTTAGCCTAAGGTCTTTGTGGTACATCTTGACATAGTCATAGTGTCACAGTCTCACACCACTATGTTCGGTGACACCGATCCGGGAGATTTGTTAGGCATGTGTCTTTGGACCGGTCACGGACATGCCCTAGACCTAGCACCTCCACAGTTTCTGACACCATGCGGTGCTCGCGCTGCGCTCATTCACGAGCGCCTCTTTGGAGAGCTCCTCGGGATCTTAAGTTGATGCACCTTTCATCACAAGCGTGTAGTAGGAAAGTGAGGCCGAGTTTAGTTTCTCGTACAATATCAAGATCGTTGTAGATTTTCTAGAGTAAGGCAAGTAAGATGGCATCAGTGGTATTTTATGTATGGATTAAAGTGATGTGCTCTCTTACGTGTTTATATTCATAGCTTGCATACTTTACGCTAGATGGCCAGGTTATATCGTATTGTACCGGTTGAGGATTCTTCTTGAAGTAATTACATAACGTCGATTTTCTATTCTGTTTCCCAGTGTTTCGATTCAATATTTGGTTGTTCGGTTGGGCCGTTAAAGCTATTTTAACCCTTAGGGGTATTTTGGTCTTTTTCTCTCGGTCGGGGTTTGTGGATTTTCGGGATTTGGGGGTCATTTACGCCCTTTATCAAGGCTTGATTGTTGTTGGTTGCAAGACCCAGAAGTTTGTGCTAGTTGTTAGGAAGTTTGGAGGTGATTTGGTTATTAGCAAAATTAATGTTAATTAAAGTGCTTCCTTTGGGATTTGAACCCTTGACCTAATGGTGAATTGGAAGATTGATTTAAATGAGTTTTATTAAAGAGAAAAGATTGATTAATTTGGGTCTCAAGGGAGAAAGCCTTGGGAAGGGACTTTAGGTCACCAAAGCCTAATTACATTAGGAAGAAGGAAAGGAAATCAAGAAACCCTATTTCTACTTGCTCTAGTGAGTTCCCTCACTCCCCTTGCCAAACACAATCTCTTCCCCTCTTCCACTTCATCCTCTTGCCAAGTTCATCAAGATCAAGAACCAGGAAGCGACCACGACCCGGCTGGAGTGTGTCTTTGCCACATGCCCAGCGCCGCCGCCTGTTGCCACTAGCCCAGTATTGCTGCTGTGTGTGTGTGACCACTGTCGCACTAGCGGGCGAAAGTAGCCCAGATGCCACCGCTCAGCCCTGCATCGTGTTGAGGGCGCTCAACGCCCGCTTTGCACGCGTCGCGTCGCCTGCGACCGGCGGATCGCGTCGCTGTTCGCGCCGCCGGCCAGCGCGTCGCCGTCTGCGTATAGCATGCGTGCGGCCGACCAGCGCTCGATCCGCGCGCCGTTCCAGCGCAAGGTCGCCCGCACCGCTCGTCGGTGTCTGCGTGCCAAGGCGCCTGTGTCGCCGTCGCCCGTCCGTGCGCAGCTCCGTGCCTCAGCGCCTGTCCGCGCGCGCGCATCCTCTGCCGCGCCTGCGCGCGCCAGTGGCGCCCATACATTCGCCCCAATCGCCGTCTGGTTGCCCACTTGCGGTGAGAGCCTATTTTGCGAGAGAGAGTTGGGCGAGACCTAATGCCTTCTCGGTTGGTAATTCAGAGCCTCTACTCTTTTGGACCCTAAGATGTTAGCTCTTTGTTTTGTTTAATTAGGATGATTTTATTGATTGCTTAGGTTGCTCGGGTTCACTTAGAAGCTCGAGGGCCGCTTGTTGGTTGTGGTAGTTATTTTCTGCTTGTTTCCAGGTAAGGATTTCTTATCGGGGTTGTGTGGACCCTGCGATGCTTTCGAGATTGTGCTTTGTATGCTTGACACATTATGAACATGTTAGCCATAGGAAAGCTTGTGTTCGAATTCTTGCTAGCATGTTGCTTGTTGTTCATGTTAGTGCCATGCTAGGTTTGCTCTTCCAGCATGCTTTTGATTCCTGCTTAAGTTTGTAGTATCATGCTAGGGATCTTTCTTATTACAGCATACCCATGTTCTGTTCTTAATCACATTAGTTCCATGCGAGGATTTCTTAACCTAGCATATCCATGTTTTCTGTTAAGTGATACCGTAAGTTTCATGCTAGGATGGCGAGGTAGTGTATCTTTGTCTGATTATTAGGCTAGTTTGTGTTTTGAACTTACGAGATCGTTAGGGGTTATTAGTTAGGTTAAAGCTAGGAGGTAAGTCCCCGATGGGCACCGATGCGTTGCTAGTGTATGTAAGTCCCCAATGGGCACTACAACTGCTGGCTTTATGTGTAAAGTCCCGATGGGCAACATAAGGTTGCTAGGAATGTAAGACCCGATGGCCATCTCAGTGTTCCTAGGTTTGGAGTAAGACCCCGATGGGCATCCTAGATGTGTAAGACCCGTTGGGCATCATTGATTTGTGGAGTAAGACCCGATGGGAATCCGTATGTGTAAGACCCGATCGGCATCATTGATTTGTGGAGTAAGACCCGATGGGAATCCGTATGTGTAAGACCCGATGGGCATCATTGATTGTGGAGTAAGACCAGATGGGCATCCTTGTGTGTAAGTCTCAGATGGGCATCCTTTGTGTCTAGCGAGGAGTAAGACCCCGATGGGCAAGTGTGTAAGACCCGATGGGCATCAAGGTGTAGGACCTAGTGTAGGTTGTGGTTGTAAGTCCTTGGATAGGCAATTTCTAGATCTGCGGTGCTTTGAGCCAACTTGTTATACGAGCTCGTATTTGTTTGCATGTATACTAGGGTGCTAGAGGCAGCGATGTATCGTATTGTACCCAGGTTGGGGATTCTTCTTGAGTATGTTTATACTCACCCTTATTTCTGTGGTTTTCCACGGGTAACCCAGGGCGGCTTGGGACGGCTAAGCGGAGGAGGCGATTGATCATGGGAGCTCACAGGCACTCTATCGTTTATTATTATTTGCATTATTTGTTCGGCATGTAGATGGGCCGGGGAGACCTAGAGGAATTTTGTTAAAAGTTGTTTAAAGCTGTTTTGAGTGTTTTTATAAATATTGGTTGGGCTTGTTTTTACTTTATTGGATTTGCTTAATGAAAATTATCGGTTATGTTTTAATTGTTACCAGTTCTCAAATGTTTTGAAAAGTTTTAAATATGAGCACTAATGACTTGTTGAAATATTTAACTTGCATCTTTGAGTGAGAACCTATGTTTAGGTCAAAGTATTTGGTCGGGTTCTTACAAATTTGTTACTAACCCTTATTTTGTGGCTTTCCACAGTGTCGAGGCGCGAGGCGGATGGTTGAAGAAGAACTCTTGATCATAGAAACTCTTTGTTTTAAAAACTACGAGTTTATGTTTTTGTTTTGTTGTCCTTTGAATGCATGTAGTTGGGCACGGAGCCCTTAGGATGTTTTACGATTGTTTTACGGATTACGACACTATTATGGCTGTTTGGGGTTTTGAATGATTTGAATAAATCTCGATCGAGTATGTCTTAAAGCTGCTTTTAGCTTGGAGCAGTGCTTGGAAAGCGAGGGGACGAGTTCGGGACGTTTACATTTGATTTATGAATGGATGTTTACAAATTTTTAGTTTTCTTCGAGAATGGAAGCGATCTTGCATATTATTTTTAAGTTTTAAAGCATGCATTGAGGTAAAGGCCTAGTTTATGACCTCTTTTTGGGTGAGGTCTTTACAATTTCTCTCCATCTCCATGGCTTGCAACCTCAAGATTCCCAAGTGCAGTTCATCTTCTCCATTGTTTTCCAAGGTAAGCAATTGCAAAATCCAAGTTCCTCTTCTTCTCTTGCCATGCATTTGAACCTATCTTCTAACCAAGATAAGGTGTTGTTTTTCTTGTTTGATTGGGTGGAGAGATCTTGTTTGTTCTCCTTGTTTGATTGAGATTCGAGAGCACTTCCCATTCCAACCTCCATTGCCGAGAGCTCCAAGGTAGGGTTGATGGTGTTTTTGTTGTGTTTGACTTATGGTTTGGATAGATCTAACTTGCTATTTTCTTCCTTGTGCAAATCCTAGCCCTAGCCGAGATCCCTTTGGTTGTGCACTCTCCTTTGGCCTTGACACCTAGTCCATTTGGGGATCATTGCCGAATCTTAATTGGGTGAGTTGGTTTGGTGAGAGCCCCAATGAGGGTGTGTGGTGAGAGCTTCATGTTAGTTGGGAGTGTGTTTGCTTGCTCCATGGACATGGGATCTAACATTGTTTGTTGTGTGGTTTTCCCTAGCCAAGACACTTTGTTGCAAGCTGCAGCTGAGAGCTTCTAGGGTTCCATTTTGGGTGCTTGGCCTAGAGCACTAGAGCAAGTAGGGGTAATCTCTTGGTTCCCTTGCTTCTAGATCTAGTGCTTAGTTAAGTGTATAGCTAGTTAGATTGAATTTGTATGTTTATGCTTTTAGGTTGTGAGACAACTGCGGCTCAAGGAGCACTTTTGCATTTATATTTTTGCTTGTTTTGGTAAGGATCTCTTACGGGGTTGTGTGGACCACTGCGATATGTTTTGATTGCATCTTTTATATATATGTTGTTTGTTATGAGCATCTTTGTGGTTAGGATTGTTTCTTTGTTTATCTCTGCTAGCATGTTTGCCCTGTTTCTACATGTTAGTGCCATGCTAGGTTTGTCGTTCCAGCATGTTCTGAGTTCTCTGTTTACATTCGTAGTATCATGCTAGGTTGTACTTGTATTCTTGTTAAGCATGTTCAGTTGTTAGGGATGTATATTATGTTACATTAGATAGTTAGCTAGACTTGTCTTCGAGAGGTGAGAGTGGACATAACGTATCTTGTCCCCGCAGTCGGGATCGGTGAGAGGCATAATGTACTTTGTCTCTGCGCTTGTGGCCGGTGTGGATTAGCTCTGCATCGGTACAAGCCTAGTTTGTAACTGCTAGAGCGGAACCCGTCACGGTGCATGCTGCCCGAGAGCAGTTCTTAGCCGGAGTTGGTTATCTTGTTTTGCTCTGGTGAGTCTGAGGGCTCTGGACTCTTTGTAGATCGGTGACACCATTCTTATTCTTATTTAGAGCCGGACCTGGGTACACTCCCGTTGTCTTAGGGTTTAGCTTTGGTTTGAGGTAAGAGGCCCCAGAGGACACCTATTCGGGATCAACTTTTTAGTTGGTCAATTGGCGAGGGAGAAAGACCCTCGAGGTGTGTCGACATCTATTTGGGATCGACTTTTGAGTTGATCATTTGGCCGAGGAGAAAGACTCTTGAGGATGTCTTTAGGATTAGTTAGGAGAACCAATCATTAGGCGGAAGTAGGAAACCGAGAGGTTCCCGAACTTGACTTGATTAGCTTGTTGAGCAAAGTTTACTGTCTTTTGTAGCTTGATTGCATGTATACTAGGATGCTAGATGATGGATGTATCATATTGGCCCGGTTGGGATTCTTATCAGTATGTTTATACTCACCCTTACTTATCTTTGAAACTTGGGACAACAAGGATGGTTAGTGGAGGAGGCTGTATGATCATAGGAGGCTGTGGCGAACTCTGTGTCTTTATCATTTGTTGTCTTTTATTATGTAGTAGCATGCTAGGAACTTGTTTCTTGTTGAGACTTGTTAAAGCTGTTTTTGTTTGAAATCTTGGCGGAGATTGTTTTAAGGATGTTTATGAAATGATTGTTTCTATTATGAAGTCTAAATGAGTTTTATCTTTTAATTGTTTTAGTAATGTTTTAAAGGTTTTAAATTGTAAGCATGCTAGTAAGAAGCAGGGTTTAGGACCATTTTTGGGTTGGGTTCCTACGGTTGAGTATCGAGCCATGAGTCATAGATTATGTAGACTAACTTTGCTTTGTAGGTTGTTTGTTCCCATGATCATCGGCACTCCACAGGCCCGTCGAGGTTTGTCTAAGAAGCGAATTTAAGGGTTTCTACAATCTTTTGCATTTAGTATACATGTGTTACCTTTTGTTGGCGGTGGGAGTCAGAGAGGACTAACCCTTATGGTTTCCATGTAGATCGCCGGTATGCGGTGACACGAAGTGGTGCGGGGCCGTCGGGGCTGCGAGTGGAAGTATTCTTTGAGACAACATCTAGGGTTGAGAAAGGCCCGTAGGTCGCGCTGTATTTGGTATTAGTTTTCTGGAGGTGGTGGTAGAGGTGCCATGCCTCAAGAGAGCGACCCTAGGGAGTGAGTTTGTAGCCATGAGGACATGATGATGGCCACGATGGCGGAAGCGACGGAGACTTAGAAGCGCGGTGTCGGTAGAAGTGGAGTCTAGGGCCTAGATGGCCCGGTGACACATCTTTACCAGTGAGCACCCCAGTAGCTCTAGTGGTGGGAGATCAAGGTCGCGAGGACTAGACCAGTAGTGTTGAAGCAGTCTTTGAAGGAAGCGCCATGAGTTTGGCAAGTGGCTCAAGGACTTCACTAAATGGAAGCCCATAGAGTTTAATGCCTCGAGAGAACCTATTGGTGGCGGTGAAATGCCTAGCTCGCATGGAGTACATCTTTATGGTGATGGGATGCTGAAAATTGAGAGGCCGAGGTGTGCGGCCCATGCTTTCAACAGACACACGGTGTGTGGTGGTGCGAGTCCCAAGCGAGGCGGACCGATAGGATCTTCTTGACCACCTAGGAGTTCTTGAGAACCAAGTTTAGAGCCAAGTATGTGAATGATGAGGCTCGGCGGGGAGATGGCGGAGGCCTTCTCAAACTGAAGCGAGGGCAGCGGTATTTACGCCTTGAGAAGAAATTCTCGGAGTATAGTTACTTTGCCCCAGAGCTCATAGCCATAGAGGAGCTCAAGGCGAAAAAGTTTATCGGTGGCTTGAGAAAGGAGGTTGCGCAAGATGTTAGAGCACTTGCCCGAGTCTTATGATAGGTGCTGTTGAGTTGGCTACCATATATAACTCCAAGTACCCGCAGAGTGCGAGCTCCTATTGCATCGATTCGGTGTGTCGGTACTTCGGGGCGAGAAGAAAGTTTGACTTCGTTTAATGGGTCCGTGCGGTGGTGGCGGAGCTCGTCGTCGAGGGCTAGTTTAGAGTCGAGATTAGTATCGACCACAGTTTTGAACCACGAGGGCAAGCGAGGCCTAGTAGGGCGGCAAGGCATAGTTAATCGACCACCTCGATTGCCACACTTGTGGCAAGACTCACTATGGAATACGTGGAGCGTCGCCCAGGAGCTTGCTATAGATGTGGCAAGGAGGGACACTTTATAACGACCGGTTTCAGCTAAATGTAAAATAAGGTTTCCTTTTATATTTTTAGTTTGGGAGGAGCTGTTGGAAGGACTCGAACCCTTGGCCTAAAAGGGGTTTGGAAGCTTGGGTTTAAATAAGGAAAATAAGCAGCGTCGACCGGGGGCTCGAAGGGGAGTCTTGGGAAGGACATATGAGATTCCCAAGTCTATTTAAGTTAAGGAAGGAATTATATTTAAAGAAAAGAAAAGAAAATAAGGACAAAAGAAAGAACCAAAAACCCTAGACTTCTCCTTCACCTCGCGCAAGCGCCGCCCCACGCCGCAGTGCCTGCTGCCACGCGCCCAGCGCCTGTTTGCTTCGCCCCACGACGCCGCGCGCCTGTGACCCGCTGCGCGCATCGCGCCGAGGCCACGCCCGCCCGGATCGCGTCGAGCAACCGGCTCGCCCGCCGCGCAACGGACCTAGCCTCCCTCCGCACCGAGTCGCCCGGCGCTGCGGCGTGTAACCGCCTCGCGCCCGCCGCGACACCACCCAGCGCCGTCGCGCCCGCCCGCCCTGCACGCCGCGCGTTGCGTGCGTGCCGCTTCGTCGCGTCGCCGCCGGCCAGCGCGCTGTGCTCGTCCTGCGCGCGCGATCGATCAGCGCCAGCCGCTTCGTCCCTGCCGCGCCCATTGCGCCAGTGCGCCCGATAGCGCCAGTGCGGCGCGCCAGCGCCCTGCAACGCCTAGCGGCTTCCATCCTTCTTTGCTAGCTGCGAGGCGAGTGCTTTCTCGGTTAGTAAATTCGAGCCTCCACCCTTTGGACTTCACGATTTTAGATCTTTGTTTATTAATTAGGATGTTTTATTACTTGTTTAGGTTGCTCGAGTTAAGCTTAAAAGCTCGAGAAGTCGTTATTTGATTCGGGATAATTAACCTCCACTTATTTCCGGTAAGGATTCTTACGGGGTTGTCAATGGACCTGCGAATAGTTGATATGCACGCCGATTCTTTGTAATTATATGAGTTTCTAGTGATAGTTTTCATGTTTTCTTTTGATTCATGTTCGTGACATGTTTACATCCGTTGAGTTCCATGTTAGGCTTTCCTATCTTGATAGAACCATCTTTTGCCTATTGTATCTTTGCTAGATTCAAATTCTGGTTAGATGTGTGATGTATAGTATAGAGTGCAGTAGAGGTAACTAGTTTGGGGTCCAGCTCGGGCAAGACCCAGATGGACATCTGAAGGTGTAAGGCCCGATGGGCATCCTAAGTGTGTAAGGCCCCCTTTGGGCATCCTTGAATCTGTGGGTGTAAGGCCCTACGGGCATCCTAGGGTGTGTAAGGCCCCTTTGGGCATCTTGAGATGCGGAGGTGTAAGGCCCTATGGGCATCCTAGGTGTGTAAGGCCCCTTTGGGCATCAGCGATCCGAAGGTGTAAGGCCGATGGGCATCCTAAGTGTGTAAGGCCCCCTTTGGGCATCACTTTGTGTGTCCTAAGTGTGTAAGGCCCCTTTGGGCATCTTTGTGTCCTAAGTGTGTAAGGCCCCCTTTGGGCATCACTTGAGTCCTAAGTGTGTAAGGCCCCCTTGGGGCATCTTTGAGTCTAGAGTGTGTAAGGCCTCCTTTGGGCATCTTTGAGTCCTAGATTGTGTAAGGCAGAAGGGCATCCAAGCGTAGGACCTAGGAGTATTTGTTGATGGGAGCCCTTGAATAGGCTCGCCCTAGAAGTAGCTCATAGCCTAAGCCGGCCGTTCGTGCTCTAAGTCTTTATACGGTTGCTGTCAGGTGTGCTAAATGAGATGATTTCGTATTGTACCCCGATTAGGGATTCTTCTTTGAGTAACTTGTTGCTCACCCTTATTTTCGTGGCTTTCCACGGGTAACTTGGGACGAGAGAATTTGGATGGCTAGGAGAGCGGCTCGATGATCATGGATGGTGACTCACTGGGTCATACGTTTCTTTAAATGTTTTCCTTAATGATTTAGCATGTAGTGGGACTTGGGTCCCTAGGAAAAAGCACTCAAACTATTTTATGTTCTCGTCACTGTTTTTCCCTTGAATTGTTTTAAGAAAATCTTGATCGAGTCATTTACCTGTTTTATTTAATTGAAATCATGGTTTTGTTTTAAAAGTGTTTATTGCAAAGCTTTAAACTTCCGACTCTACGAATGATGTTTATATTCTTAATCATGCATGCTAAGTATGGACTTTAGGTTAGAGAGGCCGTTTCTTGGGTCGGGTCTTACGGTTGGTATCGAGCCCGAGTTATAGGTTACGTGGCGACTGCGATTGTAGGTTGTTTTCCATGATCATCGGCGCTCACTTGACCATCGGTATGTCAGTAAGTTTAAAGTTAAGGGTTAAAATTACAATACCGGTTGCACCTTGCATGTACATGACTTGTTGTTGTAGAAGCGGGGAAGGCGAGTTACGACCCATTGTTAGTTTGGTTGTAGATTTTCGGTATGCGATCACTCGTAGAGGCGAGGAGGCTCGAGGCCGACCACCCGGGGCGTCGTATCGATTACGACAGGGGACCTCGTCCCAAGGCGATCTTGAGGTTAGGCCACCATCAGGGCCCTTCAATTGTGTTGCCGGAGAGGGTGTAGGAAGCGAGTCTCGAGAAAGGTGCCCAGGGGCTGCTTTTGTGGAATCTATGAGGGCTCTTATGGTTGGGTTGCTAGCCGACCGGAGAGCAGCAGGCGGTGAAATGCAAGCTTGGTTAGGCTGCGCGAGAGGGGAGGAGTCCGCGTTCGAATCTGACAAGCCCGGCCAGAGTTGGTTGATGAAGAGGCTGCGGCGCCACCGGCCGGCCGCCCGACTCCGCGAGCCAATTGTGAATGAGGCCGTTATGGCGGAAGGTCTTTGAGGATCTAGGCAAGTGGGTGAAGGATTTTGTGAAATGGAAGCCGGAGAAGTTTAGTGTAACGACCCGAGTTTTTCTTCCGGTCTTCCAAGTATGCCCTAGGGGTAATTTGGTAATTTAGTGCAGAGCCGTCGAGTCGTTTGTGTCTTTTCGATTACTAAAATTATTGGATGGTTTTGTAGGTTTTTGGAGGGTTTGTGGTTTGGTTTGAGCAAGGTTCGTTGCAAAAGTAAAAATAAAGGAATTTGTCTTTGCAGTAGGGTTTGAACCGGGTCTCTGGGAAGCTTGTAGAGAGGTGTGCCAATTGAGCCATTAGGTGCTCTTGTTGCTCTTTTGCATCACATCTTAGTTAACCTTGGATTTTGGAGTTTTGGTGCATTTGGTTAAATGAAATAGAATTAGGTTATTCCATCTTCTTCTCCAAAACACCTCTTGGCACTTCAAGCTCTCCATCTCCATAGCCTTGCCGATTCTTCATCCTTGCATCTCCTTGGGTTCGATCATCATCATTTCGGGTAGGTATTGATCTTCTTCTTCTTCTTCTCATCCAGTTTGGTGTGCGTTTGGCCAAGTGAAAAGAGGTGTGTTGTGTGTGTTGTGTTGATTGCGACCCGGTAGAGAGTGTAGAAGCGGCGGCCTTGTCGTTCGCCAGCGGCTGAATCGCCCCAATAAATCGTCGCCGTCGGCCGTCCGCTCGCCTGCGCCCAGATCTGTCAGCTGGCCTTGCGGGTTCATGGCCAGCTTGAATCGAATGCGTCGCTTCGCGCGCCCGAGGTCCTCGCCAACGCCCGCGCGTCGGCCAGCGCCCGCGTCGCCCATCGCGCGCCCTCGCCGTGTCCGCTTGCCGAGCGCTCGCCCGCGCGCCGCCGCCCGAACGTTCGCCGCGCGCGCGTCCTGCCGGCTTTCTTTCGCGTGTCGCGCTCGCTTACGCCCGGCGCCGCGCGCCGCCATGAACGTTCGCCCGCGCGTATCGTCCCTGCCGATTTGCTCGCGCCGTGTCGCGCTCGCCGCGCGGCGCCGCGCGCCCGCCCGAGCGCTCGCCGCCCGCGCGTGTGCGTCGTCCTGCCGTCTGCCGTGCGGTAGCGCGGCCGTAGCAGCGTCCGTCTGCCGTCCGGTAGCGCGGCCAGCCAGTAGCGCGTCCTTGCCGTCCGGCTCGCCCGGCTGACCCCAAGCTCGTGTCGTCGCGCGCGTGAGTTCCCCGAGCGAGCTTGCGCTGTTCTATTGTTGTTTAGATATTTTAGATCTGCTGATTATTGTTGGTTTGCTAGGTTCCGCTCGCTAGCTCGGGATTGTTCCATGACTTAGGATTTGTGTGTAGAAGTCTTAGGCCAAGGTAAGGATTTCTTTACTGGGGTTGTGTGGACCTGCTTGGTATATTTGTGATTGTTGTTTTGTATGCTGTGTATGATTACTAGCATGTTTATCTCTAGGTGTTACATTGCGAATTCTGGTGGCATGAACTCTTGTATTGTTTCTCATGTTAGCCCATGCTAGGTTGTTCTATTCTAGCATGTTCGATCTGTTCTTGCTTAGTAGTATCATGCTAGAGTTCTTTGTATCGATGAGCACGTATTGGTGCATTGATTGAATCGTTATTATTGTTAAGGTTTAGAATTGAGGTAGATAGAATCATCAGGGCCGATGCATAAAGTATCTTGCATCTATGGCAGGGCGTTGAGCGATTCTCAGTCCTTGGACCCAGTGAGGATTAGCTATCCCAACCCGGTAGGCCACCTGCAATCTTGGGTGAGGTGGCGGTGTTAAATGCCCTAGCGGTCGGGATGATGACTTGGCATTGCCTGCGTCCCCCGATCGGCACGTCCTCGGCGTGTTGTAGCCCTTGATTGCCACTGTTAGGGCAAGGACCGCTTCACTGGTGTAAGCCTACCACGGCCAGGTTCCTTAGCCTCGGTGCGGTGAGTGCAGGTGACATAGTTCCGTGTCGAGTCTCACACCCCTATGTCGGTGACGCCGATCGGAGAATTTAGTTAGGCATGGTGGTGAACACGGCGGCTTGCCACTGGGACGGCACCCCGAGTTTTGCGGTAGCATGCGGTGCGGCGCTTACGCTCATTCTGGCGCCGGTGGAGAGCTCCTCGGGATCTTGAGCCGGTGCACCTTCCGTGTCGGCGATGAAGCGGTGAGGCGGGACTTGTTTCACGTATAAGCGCGTTTAGTGTGTTGTGGTATTTCGGACTAAGACCACGAGTTGGCATCAGGGTCCAAGTGTGGACTTAGCTATGTGCTCAGCTCTGTGTTTGTACTCATAGCTTGCATACATTCTTCTAGATGATCATGTATATCGTATTGTACCGGTTGAGGGATTCTTCTTTGGGTAATTCGTTACTCACCCTTATTACGTGGTTTTCCACGGGTAATCAAAGCGGGAGGCAGGATGGGTGATGGAGGAATTTGTGATCATGGAATCCTGCTTTGTCATCTCACGATTATTCTATTTTATTTATCATGACTCTTGACTTTTGTTATTTCCCTGAATGCATGTAGGCAGACACAGAGCCCAGGATGTTTTCTTACGTTTTATGGATTCGGCATATTTATACTTGTGGATTGTTTTAATGGTTTAAATAAATCTCACGATCGAGTATGCTTTTAGAAATGTATGTTTTGGTTGTTGAATGTTTACATTTTTACTTGGGATCAGAAATGTATTTTTCTTAATACCTTTTATTTTCACTACATGCATTGGGGTAAAAAGGCCCATTTAGAGCCCCCTTTTGGGTGGGTCTTTCTGATTAGTATCGAGCTTCGAGTCATAGAGTGCATGTAAGTGACCTTTTTGTTGTAGAGTCGTTTTCCATGATCATCGGCACTCAAGCGTGATCATCAGTGCGCCTAGATTTATTGTTTTAGAAAGGAAAAGGGTTAGAATTTACAATACCTATCATCTAGTGTATGCCTTGTTTGGTGTTGTGGAATGGTGTGTGACGAGTTTTGATTCGTTGTTGGTTTGGATGTAGATCGCCTTGGCATGCGATCCGTCTGGGAGAGGAGGTTCGAGGCGGTCGAGTATCGAGGATCGAATCGTCTGCGAGGACATCGTCCCAGGCGGCTTGATGGCATTCCACCGCTGGCTCCTCTGTTACGCCTAGGCGGGCGTTAGGCGGAGCGCCGTGAGGCACTCTCTGGAGGCGGTTTCTTGAGTCTATGAGGGCTTTTATGGTCGGCATGTTGAGTGACGAGGCGAAGACCGAGCCTTGTTAGCGTATGGCGGGAAGAGTCGAGCCCGGTCGGCGGTGGCTTCGATTGGTTGTGAGCTGCTGTAGCTCCTCCGGCTCCTCGAGAACAAGTAGCCCCAGGCGGATATGGCGAGAGGAGTGCGAGGGGTGGGTAGGTGGGTGAAGGATTTTGTGAAGTGGGGCTTTGAGAAGTTCGATGCCACCGGTGATGCGTTAGCGGCGGCCAGTGGATTGCCCATTTGGAGTACACCTTCACGATCATGGTGTGCCCGATATTGAGTGAGGATATGCGGCTCATGTGCTAGGAGGCACGGCGAGATGGTGGTGGGAGTCCACCTTGGCGAGAGACAGTGAGTCTCCACCGCTACTTAGGAGTTCTTCAGAAAGTGAGTTCAAGGTAAAGTTCATCGGTGATGAGGCTCGGGGAGAAGATGGTGGAGCTCTTCGAACACGAAGCGATTACGATTCCATTGAGAATATGGCGCAAGTTCTCGGAGTATGGATATTTTGCTCTCGGTTGATTGCCACCCGGTGAAGATTCGGAAGTTCATATACGGATTGGCGGGGTGTTTCCCGAGATGTCGGGGCTCGGGCCCACGACACTTATGCTAAAGTGTCGATTATCCACGATCTATAATGGGAAGTATCTGTGGCGGGTTATTTGCGCTCGCATGGACGTCTGTCCGGCGGTGTGGGGCGAAGAAAAGTTGACTTTTCGGAGGCGGCCCAGCCGCCAGAGGCGATTCGGAAGCGAGAATCGTGAGGAGAGCTCGGTCGTTTCAGCCGCCCAGCGGGGAGGACCAGGCGAGTTCCGCTTGTGCCACTTGTAGGAAAGTCACCGCCGGAGCTTGTCGGCTGGACCTGGGTGTGCTTCCGTTGTGGTAGAGAGGGCACATGGCCCGTTACGTGATCGGCCCGGCTATGGCGGCTCGGCCAGTGCGGCGGCGAGTCAGTGTTTGCTACGACCGTCGGAGGCAGCGTCACGGATGCGGTATGGCTGATGCGCTTCTTGTTTTTAGATCAACTGCGCATTTGTCTTGTTTGATTACGGGTTCCACGCATTCTTTTGTATACATGTTGTTTCTTTGAGCATGCTAAGTTAAGACTAGAGCCTCTAGGTTTGAGTTATCTGTTGCAACTCCTTCGGGAGTTGATATGTTAGCTAGAGATAAGATTAGGGATGGCGAATCGAGATATCAGGAGAGTTGCTAGTAGCTACGCTCATAGTCACGCCTATGGCGGGTTTGATGTGATTCTTGGTATGGAGTGGTTTCTTTGCCTAACCCACTGCGTTGATTTGCCCACCGGAAAGAAGTAGTGTTGAGGGCGCTGAGTCGGCCCGACGACTAAGTTTCGTGGAGTCGAGTGGAGTTTGCCCGATGGTGTCGGTGTGAAAGCTAAATCGTTTGCTAGCTCATGGAGCTTGGGGCTATCTAGCCAAGTTATGCAGGAAGCGCCCCTCATTTGTCATTGTCGAGTGCCGGTCGTGCGAGGAGTTACAGCGGATGTGTTTCTGAGGAGATTCTGGGGTTGCCCCCCAAGAGAGAGGTTGACTTCATTGTTTGAGCTCGAGCGAGGACCCTCCCTATCTCGAAGGCTCAGGTGTCGCATCAAGCGCCCAGTGATTAAAGCCCGAAGGTCGATTGCGAGGAGATGTTAGGCCAGAAGTTCATCCCGAGTCAAGTGTGTCCCGTTAGAAACACGATTACATTTGTGAAAAAAGAAGGATGGTTACTATGCGCTTATGTATTGATTCTGCGCGAGCTTAATAAGGTGTGATGAAGAA